>OX376644.1:18754776-19414776 GCA_947386135.1 Melanchra persicariae | reverse complement strand
TTAGTAATAACTCTAAGCGTTGTTGTTGGTATGTTGTGTTGAAATCATATATGAAAGAATGGCATGACCAGACTTGTTCCGTTTTCTGTGTAATCCATAATTTATTTTTATAAATTGGTAACATTGATAAAAGCCCTAGTATTCAGTGTTAGTTTAGCCTTTGTTTAATCAGCTTACTGGGTCATGGGCAGCTATATATACCTTTATTATATTTATTATTATATCTATATTATTTATTTTAATTTTTATATATTTATTTTGCTTTCGAAAATACATACTGGTTTATTTGCGTTCTTAAGCATTGAAAAATGAACCCTGGAAAACAGTTTCAATATCTCTTTAAATTTAATTAACTTCAGGAATGGAAAATGTGCCGTCAGTTCTTTATGAGCAAAATTTTAGTACTCTTCTCTGAGGGCGTTCCATGCCGATGAAACGCCAGAAGCGTTAATGTTCAAAGTGCGTACCTTAGGATTAAGAACTCTTTCGACAATTTTTTAATTATAAGAAAATGCAGACAGCAAAATGTGTAGTTTTATCTACTATTAAATAAATATGGCAGTAACCACTGCCTGACTAGAAAACTGTGACGTGAGTTCTTAAATTAAAATACAAAAAATATACAACCCCCGGCAAAAATACTCCAAAATATCAAAAATAATATGTTTTGATACATTTAGTTTCATATAGGAACGAATATTTTGGCCCAAGTTTGGTCGCGTCGGGAGACCGCAATTTTTGGTATTTACTAAGTATTCTTTTATTTATAAGCAGTCCCCCGAAATGATGACGCTTGGGCCAAAATATTCTTACACCGATATTAAACTAATTGAATCAAAAAATACTTTTAATTAAGTTTTTAGAGCACTTTTTTATCGGAGGTTATTTAAATTCATAATATTCTTTTTGGAACGAAGTTCCTTATCGCGCATTGCGAAAGGGGGCGGACGGAAAAAATTAAGACCAAAAGTTGTAACGACACTTTTTGCTATAAGTAGTTGTAAGCCGTGCGTATAACTTAAAAAAAAAATTATTACAATTCCTCCACTAATTAATCGAAAGGAACTTCGTTCCATCCGCGTGTCCCTTGACACCACGGATGGCGGATAGAAGATATAGAAATAGACTGTTTAACATTTTTTTAACGACGTTTACGGATATTTCAGGAAAACCGAGAAACTTTATTTGCGTCTACCAGGGTTAATAAATAAAAAACTGTATTTCATTGTCATTGCCTATATTATGTTATTTAACTAATGAAAATTACATGTAAGAATATTGTAGGAAATAAATTAAACCTAAAACAAGAGCTTTAATTTTTTTCAAGTAACATTAAGTATCGAAAAGGAATGAATTCGTATACAAATCTTAAAAATACGGATTATTGAAAAAATTATATTATGATGATTGTAAAATAAAATAAGTGTTTTATTAATAATTTATATATACGCCTTGATTTAAGATAAATTCAAGTTTAAGTCCATTTTTAAACACTGATTTCACTAACTAAACTGAAGATGCGAATTGCTCCAGTAGACATACGCGACTTGAAAATGCGACAGCAATGACACAACCATTGTCTGCAGCCAAGTATATTATCCGTAAATAAAGCAATTCAGATGGTCGTAGCATCGTTGTCGCTTAATCGCGTCGGGTTCTGTCTGCAGGAGCCTTTACAATAGCAGTTTTATCAGGGCGGAGTACCAAAAGTATGATGCTGCTTCTTAACGCGACCGTTGTCGTTCTCAACCATGTCAATGCTTCCTCCCTGATTGACCTTGCCATTGTAATTAGTGGAAAAGGCTGAACTTCTGATGGCTGATCCCTTGTAGGTCTCGCTTGGTCCCGGCACGTAGGTCTCTATCTTCTTCGGGTCAATGAAAGGTATTGAGTAGCGGAAACCAGGTTTCGCGAACTGGAAGGGGTTATGAGGCGGGATCTAAACATAGAGAAAAATATGTTAATGCATATTGATCAAAAGTAAAAAATTAAAACCCTTTAAAACCTTTTGAAGGAAACTGCCTGCAATCCAATCGAATCCGTCACTATGACAGATGATGATGATGATGATGTTGATGTCAATTATTGACGAAATTTTAGTGTCGATTTGATTGATTCAAGTCAAGGAAATTAGCTGTTATAATGTAGGAGTAAGTGAGCCTTACCTCTATATTCTAACAATAATTCAACTAACTACCATTAATCACTAAACATATTTAAAGCAATAATAGTATTAAAAACATGTTAACTAATTATCGTGCAAGTGACTAACTATATGAGCAAGATTAATCATCCTTTGAGTCATTGAATGGCATTTTAACGAACTGTTAAGGATAGAGATACAGTGCATACCTACGACAAAGAAAACACACCACTCTAACGCCAGTTGTAGACCAAGATATAAGGTAACCTTGCAACTCGCAAGCTGACATAATTACCCAGACTGGAAACTATGTAAACCAGAATATTTTTGGGGTGCATGAAGGAGTCACCACATGTAGCGCAATTTGTTCCATCAGACTCTCAACTGAACCGAGCGCTCGGCGTATCCTGGGTAGTCCCACCTAACACGTTATTAGACTGGCCAATCCTTCCCTTGCGGTGGTAGGGCTAACGCGCGCCTGGTTCGCGACCACCCTCCCACCGGAGTCGGGCGTCAAGCAGCGTGTGTTACGTCGACGCGTGGGAGTACCAGTGCCTCAAGGCATCTTCTGAGCACGCTCGCTTCATCACGGACCTCATCTGTCGCTTTCCATCAGGCGTGATCGAGGTCAAGAGCTAGCCCATTGATAAATAAAAAAAATAAAAGAATAAAAAATTTCGGGGAGAGCTCAGCTTTGCGAAATAAACTAACTTAGCTTAAGTCTTGGTCTGTTGCCGGCTTTAAACACACATCAAAGGGGTGTTAAAGAATAGACAGAAACAAAAATAGTTATTGTACTAATGAGATCGGAAAATATAAGAAAAGGAGTATAGAAGAAAAAAACCAGAGCAAAATAAAAACACGTGAAGATTAGCGTGCATCTTTTACTTACGAAATACTTGTCAAACGAAAAAGTACCGCTCCAAAGAAATTGCTTAAAGGAATCTCAAAACAAAGCGAAGGTTCTAAGTCCGGTTTCTAATGACTAACCCTTAGGCTCTAGACAAGTGATATTCTGTCAGCGGTAGCGTGGCGAAGTCAATACGTCAAAAATGTATGGGATTGACAGATGCTATCGAAATGACACGTGATCAAATTCCTATATTTTGGCATTTCGACAGTCGCATTCGCTAATTGCATGGCACATTGTCTAGGGTCTCTTGTACCATTAATCCGGAGTATACTTTAACTGTCAGTGACTTTCAGCTGTCAGTGTCAATATTCTACAACAATGATGACCCCGATAGCTCTTAAACTCGGTTCAGAGTCCCAATTCTACTAATTTCTGAGTACCAATTCTCCTAATTTCTGAGTGCTAATTCTACTAATTTATAAGCAACGTACACGTTTACGTTAGCCGCAAGCTGTCAAAAACTTTAATGGAAATTGAGGCTCTTTTGACAGATTGCGACTTACATGAGAATGTGATACGTTCACATTAACGAATTTCTCGCTCTAAACTTAAAAAAAACTATATGGATAAAGCAAAACTAACACTGGTGTAACTTTACTCCGTGTTTAAAAGTGGGTTTTAGGTTAGGAATCAGGCATTAGGAAATAATTTGATTACGTACAAAATTTCAGTGCAGCAGGCTGCAAGATAAACGACAAATATTGTTATACACGTTACAAGTTGAAAACCCGTAGCCAGAACTTATACTATTTAAAATGCAAAAATATATTTCATTCTCAGGACAATTTGCACGAAAACACTAAATGCAATTAAATTAACGCTTAAGTACCGACTTGTAAAAAACGTCAAAAATCTGTTTCTGCAAATGATTGACAAAAAAAAAAGTAAAACGTAGGTATGCGATATGTTAAAAACTGGTTTACACCCGAGTCTAAACACTAATAATCAGATTCTAGATTCAATATCTATAAATAAAATTCGAAATGAAAATCTGCTAATTAGTATTGAAACTAACAATAAAGTTTTAAAAGTTTTTTTATAATAAAGCCTACAGAGCGCTGACATGCAACCGAGGTCAGTCTGGCTACGGCAAAACATTAAATAAGTATAGAAAAATCTTATAATCCGGTATACCTTTGGATAGGCGAAAACAAACGGCTGTAACAAAAAAAGAAAAAGGTTTAGTATCATTAAAAAATAAAACTGAACATAAAATTGAAGAGAAAAGTGTGTAGTGTAAAAAAATTAAGAGAAAAGTTTGTAGTGTAAAGAGAAAAGTGTGTAGTGTAAAGAGAAAAGTGTGTAGTGTAAAGTTGTAGCAAGTATAGAAGAAGAGCAGAGTTCGTCTTTAGAAATTAGTTTTAGTATGATTAGTGGTTATTGTATTTACCTCATTCTGTATGTTCATCCTCCTGTGATTAATAAATTAATATATTTTAGTAAGTGTTATTATATTATAGTATTATTAGATATTTTTTATATGCATTAATAAATTATGTAATTTTGATTCCATCTATTCCTGCTTTTCGCTGCTTACCGTTGTTGGTGGAACACTGAAATAAATAGGAAATAATAGATTACAGTTAAATATATATCTTGAATTCATTGATAGCCATTAATAGGTGGTGTAGACAAGAGTTTCACAGGAGTCTCCATTTTCCCAAAGATCATAGACCAAAACAAACAAATTGGTCGGCAGCCCAATTTTTTGATTTAGCTGGTAGATATTATATGGCTCTATCCCACATATTTAGTTTCTGAGAAAGTAAAAATGTTTGGGGCTCTAGGAACTCTCTCTATTTCTAAAAAGGGTGAGCACTAAGGAAGATGCGGCGAAGACGCGGCGCAGGCGAGGCGCAGGGGAGGCGTAAGGCACGATGTTGCTTCAAAAAGTTTCAATACAAAATGTAGGTAGACGACACGTCGTGAATTATACACAAACGACGCGGCGCAGACGAGTATTGAAACTTTTTGAAGCGGCATCGTGCCTTACGCCTCGCCTGCGCTGCGTCTTCACCACGCCTTTTCTGTATAATTCAGGCTTAAAAGGGTTAATAGGGGATTTTTTCCATGGCTAAGCCCATCAGTAAATCGGGCCTTAAGCAAACATGTTGCAAATGTTTTTTATCCAGGCAATAAAAAAGTGAGATTTAAAGTAAAACAAAAATGTATCGTTATCAGCATAGCTACACAACATTTCACATGGTGTTTAGGGTACACAACTAACATAATTGGACACATCTAGAAATGAGTAAATACCGTTAGGCAGTACATTATGAGTTTAACTTATCTTAGAATATTCGCTTCGTGTTAACTTGACAAACATTCGTGCACATTTATTTAATCTACAAGAATACGTACTTGGTTGATATATCAGGTGCGTTTCCAGCTGAAAATGTATTAAATTTTCATTTAGTCATCTTTAAAATACAAACACTTTTTTTTGAAATTTTAATAGTAAAATTAACCCGTTCGGGCCAGAGCCTGCCAGGGTTGCGGATTTTGTTCGAAAGAGTTACCGCGGCCCTGGCAAGCAAAGGGCACTACGAGGAGCACGAATGGGTGTTAGGTGGTCAGTAAGAGTCTGACATTCCCTCCCGCTCTACCCAGAGCAGCAGGAGTCATTTGATGATTTCCCATCCATAAAAAAAAAATAGTCAAATTAAGCTTTCCAAAATCTGAACACGATACAGTGCGAGTCGCACCTTAGTTACTACGCATAGCACTTACTCGTTACGAGATTCTCCAGTTCGATTCTGTAAACATGTCGAAGTGAAGGCTTGGGTGAAGTGATCACAAAGTGAGCTGCCAATCCATATAACCAAGATGGATTTCGCCTTCAAATTTGTTTTTTTTTTGCGTGAGGTTTTTTTTTTTTTATAAAAAATGTTGCCCCACACTAGGAATTTCTCCTGTATCGTGGGTGCGTTTACAAACATATAAATACACGTACACAAACAGCCAGACCCGTAACAACTATCCGTAGGCCATATAAATATTTGTTCCGTGCGGGAATCGAACCCGCGACACGCAGCGCAGCAGTCAATCGCTCACCACTGCGCCAACCGTGTCGTCAAAGTTTTGATTGACTTACTTATTTATATAAGTAAGTCAATAAAAACCTCACAGTAGCCGTACCTATCTTTAACTTTAATCACACGGTACAACATTTTAGAATTTGTCACCAATTTCAATACCTACATAAAAAAATATACAAAAAAATGTTTTGCGTTTGCATCGCTTAAAAAGTCCTTTTCCCGAATTGTAGTTGTACCCATATAGTGACAACTTTCTTGTAATAATATTAATAAAAACTGTATTTTGTAATATAATTAATAGAAACTGTATTTCACACGTATATTTCTTACATACAGGCTTTTCCATATTATATCAGTAGGAGGAACAAACACGAGAAGAAATCAATCTTAAAAAAACTGTTAATCCACCAAAAAAACATAACTAGTACATACTTTTCTTCACGGTCACTACTCCATCGTTGTTCATCAAGATCGTGGAACCGGTTTCTTTGACAATGGTTCCATCCTCCTTTCTCTTGGCTTCGGTCTTCGAGCTGATGACCACGCCGGTGAAGGTCCCCCCCTTGCCCGGTTTCGCATTAGCTATGTCTGAAGCTGATGGCAAAGATGGGAAAGTCATGGTCGGCATGGTGGGGAAAGCGGGGAGTTGGAAAAAGGGAAAGTTTTGCCCGAAATTGGGCATTCCGGGTAAAGAGGATTGAGAAGCCAGGGGACCGAAGCGCAGTGATGGCATCTGGAAAAAATGTCATAAAATACCCATCACCAGCCTAGCTATTACCCGATATATTGGGGTCAGCTTCCAGTCTAAAGGGATGCAGCTGAATGTTCAATGTTAGGTTATGGCAAAGACGAACTATGCTCATTTTATGCATGTGTTGTGTAGTGAGTATGTAGCCTTAAAGAGTTCTAGAATCTCACCATCGGTCCGGCGAATCTGAAAAAAAAAAAATAAATTAGTTGGTTTTAATGACAATACAGCGTGTAACAGAATAAACGCAGACATCCTAATTAGAATACTTAATTATAAAACTAAGTTAGTCCTAAATAAATCTATAACGCATTTAAGTGGGTAAAATTCATAGAAATTGATTCAGATGCCGATTTTTTGTTCAGAAGCCGCTTACTTACTACGCTGGGGGCTTGCGTTTGTTCTGACACGTTGTATATTTGTCTATTACCGCTGAAGATCTTCTTTTTTTATTTACTGCAGACTTGATGATTTAATCTTTCAGTCGAAGGATAGGTATAGTAAACTGGTTTGTTCATCATGCTCTACTCACCCTGGAAATGGATTATCGTTGTTGGGCCATCCTGGCCATCCAGCTAAAAAGAAGTGGCCAAAATTAAGCCCTGTTTAGGTGAAAACAAACATTGGATTATACAACAATATTGTCCTTATGATATAGTAAGGGTAATGGTCATTATGCCAATGGTAAATATTCTGTGAGTAACTGTTATTGCATGAAAAGTAAGCCTTGTATCAAAAACATAAAAGAAAGCATACACGATGGGAATCAAACTTATAAACCCAAGAGGACCCGTTTAATGGTGGCGTTTCACGCTATGGTCCACTGGACTTATGAAGACACGTGAAAAGAGAAGGTGGTTTCTAAATAATTTAACCTTTAAAATACACAATCGAAACCATTGTAACAACAAAATCAGTTAATGCTGATTTTTGCTTGATCACTTATAAAGTAATGAAAAATCACTATTTTTTTTATATTGCAAAAACAATGTGTTGCAAATCAATTCATATATAATGTTGTGTTGAATATATAGCTCTACATAGCTCTTTGACTGTTGTCTGTATTTACACAAATGTGCGTACACAATAGAATCTAAAGTCAACTCAGTCACTTTCTGTTGTAATATTCTAGAAATGAATACTTATGTTAAGCTTGGAATTTTGAGTTCAGTTTTCTATTGAAGAACGATAACATACTTTTTAAGGAACATTCGCATTCGCAATTGGACCGTGTTATGCAGAAAGCAGCCATGTGACACTTTTTACAAAAATGAGTTATAAACACAGCCATACTAATTACGACATGCCCGATTTTTTGCAAAAACAGCCATGTAGATATCTCTATTTATCACGGAGATATGAGCCGTCAAATGCAGCCATGTCGACAAATGTTTATTGTAAAAAACAGTCATCTTCATGTAAAATGCAGCCAATTTTGACAAAAAATAAAATACCTATTTTGCAGAAGTCAGCCTAACTATATGGCCGTTTTTTACAAATTTCAAAATGTTAGGAGGTATCAGTGTTCGAGTTACGTAAAAGGCAGCCACTCTATGATGGCTGTTTACTGCAAATTATTTATTTGTTGATAATCACAGTTGGCATTTTTCAACACCATCCAGGCTGTTTTTGCCAATAATAAAAATAGGTATAACTTTTTCTTTTGCTATCTATGTTAAGGATTTTATTACAATGTTAGCTAAAATTTAAACATTTCTTATCCCGCGTTTGCTTCTGTATAGGTATACATACCTTAACTGGGTAGGTACTAACCTAAATACCCAAATAAAAAGTACCTATTTACCCATATCCTTTTGAAATAAAAGAGTTTATTAATTCACTCCCACTTTAAACGTCTCATTGTAGCAGGTCACAAACATCGGCAAAGATTTTTAAGCCTGGAGTGACTTTGTCTGTAGTTTATGATGAATATAAAGCCAAAATGACCACAAACACCGTGAGTTACAGTTTTTTTAAAAGATTTTTTAACATTAAATCTAAAATACTAAGAAAAGATACGTGCAATGTCTGCGATAAATTTCGCATAGAACTAATAAATACAGGTAAAAGCGGTGGGGATGTTAACTCCATAAAAGAAACACACAACATTCATCTTCACCAGGCCGAAAGAGCAAGATGTCAACTAAAAATAGATATGAACTTAGCTAAAAATCAAGAAGACATCGAATTTCTTACATTTGATATGCAAAAGACACTACCTCTGCCCCGAATTCAGACAAATATATTTTTTTATACAAGGCAACTCTGGCTCTATAACTTGGGTGTGCACAGTGCTAAAAACAACCAAAGCAACTGTTATACATGGGTCGAGGGTCACGCTGGATGTGGCGCACAGGAAGTGGGATCTTCACTTTTAAAACACATCGACAAGAACGTCTCTGACACTATAAAAGATTTATTTCTTTGGTCAGATTCTTGTGGCGGTCAAAACCGGAACATAAAAATTACTCTCATGATGAAAGCAGTGCTCGAGATGAAACCAAACCTAGAATCTATTACATTTAAGTATTTGATGCCAGGCCATAGTTCCAATGATAAAGACTGCGGTGATATTGCGAGAGCTTTGAAGTCAAAGGATTTATACACCTGACGACTACATTCAAATTATGGCTATATGCAAAAAGAAAAAACCTCTGATAACTTGCAAAATGGAAGTTGATGAGTTCTACTCGACTGAGACTCTAGAAAAGTGCATAGTAAATCTCAAGAAAACAACAAAGTAAATTGGCTAAAAACAAGAGAATTAAAATAAAAAAGCCAGACCAATATTATACACTTCTGGACACATCTATTGGCCCACCTTGTATTTTCAGTTTCGTTTGCTCCTAGCTAAAATTTTATATTAGGTCGAGCAAAAAGTTTTTATGCAGTTTTGATCCTGGCACATTCACAATTTCATTCAATAGTCTTTTTTTGAATTTCGAACACAGAATTTAAAGAAACAAAAGACAATTTGGAGCCTGTTTGTTGATATCAAACAATCGAATACTAAGAAAACTTGGTTTTATTGGTTTACTTGGATTTAATTTTTGAAAAAGTGATTGATATCTTTGGTTTTGCAACAAACATTACTTATTCTTAACATTAAGGTGAGGTTCTATCAATAATCTATGGATACTTCACCTGAAGTCGCCGCCCAAGCTGTGGCACTTATTCAGGCCGGACACAGCCAGAGAAACGTGAGTGCTCAACTTAATTTAAGTCGATCTGCGGTCCGAAATGTTTATCGGAGGTACCTAGAGACTGGCGGCTTTGTTCGTCGCCAAGGAAGGCCACGATCTCGGGTCACAACTGAAAGGCAGGATCGATTCATCGTGACGACCAGCTTGAGAAATCGTCACCTTACCTCCATTGAGATACAAAACCAACTTCGCGACTTCCACGGAGTATCTTTGAGCGCTCGAACTGTTCGGAGAAGGTTAAAAGAACGCGATATGGTACCACACAAGCCAGCTAATGGGCCCAAACTAACGCGAGCCCACCGAACAGCGCGCCTTCATTTCGCACGCAGTCATTTAAATTGGACACAGCAAGATTGGAGCCGTGTACTCTTTTCTGATGAGTCTAAAATTGTGTTACATGGCAATGATGGAAGGAAGAAGGTCTACCGACGTAAGGGAGAGCGTTTCGCACAATGCTGCTTTGAAGAGAGGGTTGCTTATGGCGGTGGCTCATGGACTGTCTGGGGCGGTATATCCGCGAGCGGCAAAACTCAACTTGAGGTTGTTACAGGACCACGGCTGCCAACATTAAATGCTGAAAGGTACATTCGTCAGTGCTTAGAACCTCACGTGATACCATACGCGGACTATGTGGGCCCAAATTTCCTTTTTATGCATGATAATGCAAGAGCCCATGCGGCCGGCATCGTCAGGGAATATCTTCGGGATGTGAACATCACAGTTATGGACTGGCCAGCCAGAAGCCCAGACATGAACCCCATTGAGCACATGTGGGACGAGCTAAAAAGACGTGTTAGGGCTCGTCAGCCAGTTGCCCAGACGATGCAGGAGTTGAAAACTGCCATAGAAGAGGAGTGGGAGATGATCCCTCAAAATTTCATAGAGCGGTTGATAAACTCTATGCCTAATCGTATGAGAGCTGTGGTAGATGCCCATGGAGGCAACTCGCGTTATTAAATTAAACCTTTATTTGATAAAACATGTTTTTTATTCAAAAATCAATTGCCTTTAACAAGGCGCATATCCGACTTGTTAGGCGTAGCTCCATGTCGTATGGTATTCTGAATTCAAATTTAAAACAATACGATCGAAAAAGATGGTAAAATGTATCAGGTTTAAAACTGCATCAACAGTTTTTGTTCAATCTAGCAATCATATTTCGGTAGGGGCCATCGAAACCTAAACTCTAAGGTGGGCCAATAGATGTGTCCAGAAGTGTATTTATATGAAGTCTGACTTTGACCAAGAAGATTACCACTGTTTGGATATTACTCGTAAAATATCAAGATGGCTCTGACAATCCAGAAAGAGAGTTTTTAAGAGTCAGTTAACTAAATTATGGCCAAATGATAAATGAAATGATCTTCTGGGCATGCTCGCTTTCATCATGGACCTCATCTATCGCTTTCCATCAGGCGTGATCGAGGTCAAGAGCTAGCCCATTCATAAATAAAAAAAAATAATACCAGAAGGCGCTCGACACTTTTATGACAATTTGACGTCATGTGCACCTGTTATTGAATGACGTTGTTGGATTTCATACTGAGTTAGATTTTATTTTGGATGATGAATAAGTGCGAAAATTTATATTTTGCGTTTGTGGAGTTTTAAAATTTTTTTAAATTAATATTTCTAATATTCTATTGCCAAGTTTTTACTCAAATCAAAATAATTTTATTTATTTGATTTGTTATAAAACCTAAAAGAAGTGTAAGTACCGAGTTAAAGTAAAAAACAGTATGAATACATTATACAACAGTCGGATTATTTTAGTGAACGTAGGTAACATTTTAGTCAATAGCTGCTACATTTAATACTTTCTTGTCTGTTTTTTACTTTTTAAATAGTTACAGATCACATTTTAAAACACAGCCAACTTACATGGTTTGTTTATACCTTATTGTGATTTCGACAAAATATGCCATTCTGTATAAAACAGCCACGTCTAAAATCGCAATTATTAATATTAATAATTGCGAGCCACGTTTCGGAATTCTGGATAGGATAAAATAAATAACAACAGTTATACCAATATGTCTCAAATAAAAAATAATCAGAAAATTAATATACAACCGAAGTGCAACCATCAACAGAAAAATGCTCATAACTCTGTTTGTACTTTTCCCGGCTTGGCTGCCTTCTGCATAACACGGTCCAATTGTACTTCTTATTTAATGCTAAAGTTTGACAGGACCAAAGTTGAGGCCGACATTATTTTGTTAAACATTGGACTTCAAATTCTTAGTTCATAAATCTTGACAGATTGTGACTACGATGCGAATTATGCGAATGGAATTGGCCTCTGGTGTTTATGTAAAAAAAATTGTAACAATTCTACAAAGTTGAACAGAAATTGGAATGAACAAAAACTGAACGAATATGGTAATAGAATCCGCTTTAATAATATTAATAAGTCTATATTATAGACTAACTACAGTATGTGTGATCTATTGATACTTCTTCTACATTCCAAGGAGGCGTTTTTTTACTGTTTCACAAAATTTATAAAAAACCTGCCAAATGCGAGTTGGACTCGCGCACGAAGGGTTCCGTATACCATTATCTATAAAAACAGCAAAAAGATCACGTTTTTTGTATCGGAGCCCCACTTAAATATTTATTTTATTTGGTTTTTTTATATCATTTTTGTTATATCACTGAAACTTCTTAGAAATGTGGGTATAAAGACAAAGTAATGAAACGCACTTACCATTTGCGATGGCGACCACTGAAACGGTCACAAGTAACGTCGTGAAAGCCATTATGTGGCTAGATTTATTTTTAGTGATAAGCTATTCGCTATGTGTGTAATTAACAAACACTTGAAGAGTAACTGAGCTGCATGCGATAAAGATTCTTTTAAATATCGTTGTTTTTCATCGAACAAGCTGAACAAATAGTATGACGAACGGCGCTTTCAGGTAAACTTATTCAATACTGCTCAGCGGCTGAAACACACACCATGTTGAGTATATTAAAGACTAGCTTTCTGCCTGCAGCTTCGCCCGCGGCAAAGTTGGAAATTATTCCAAAGACTCGTCCCAGGCCAGAAAGTATCATCTGTCCGTCTTCTTTAGGGTCCAATCTATCATTATGTTCGGACGTCTTCGACCACCTTCGGCTGACGCCGGGCAGAGTCGCGCGCGCCCGCGCCTCTCGCCGCCTCCCGCCGCGCCGCTGCCAGCCATCAGCCGATGGTGGGCGAAGACGACCAAACATCGTTGTCTAGTTTAGTTTAGTCCTAAGTCCCTAAAAATTATGATATTTGGCATAGAGGCAGGTCTCCGTACCAAGATTCATCAAATCAAGACTAGCACACTAACATTAGTTATAAGCAAAATTCTTGTTACCAACAACCAAAAAAAATCACACAAAAAAGTTCGTAGACAAGGTGTCTATGAACTTTTTTGTCTGATTTTTTTTCGAATGGGTTCAGCGCATTGAGATAGAAATTTATATGTCTATGGTTCAGCGGTATAGGTTTGAAAACGTAGCAAACAGGCAGACAACGTTACTTTCGCATTTATGGTATTAATTGCGGTGCCTTTCTGTGTAAAATAAGGTTACATCGGACGTTGTGACTGCCTATTGGCTGTTACGTTCGTAAGATTCAGTTGGGTTGTTTGCGCGAAAAATGTGATGCGCACTACCAACACTTGATCAGTCCACAATAGCTTTGTTACACGCACTTAACCAGCACTTTTGTTTTTGCAAATCTTCTGTCTTGCAAGTATGGTTGTGTGTGACGAAATTCGCACCATTGTTTCTTTACGAATCATAATTTATTACAAATACTCGGAAAATGTACCCGTTGCCGATTCGATATGCGTATGAGTAGAGCCACTGTACTCGTAACATGTGATTTTGGTTTGGCTAAACGATTTAAGCAAACTGAAATTTTTAAGATTTTGATTGCTGTGTTCTGGCACGACTTATGTAGCATTGTTGCCATTTACCGTTGACTCGCTGTTACATAGCACCAACCCTGATCACGAAATTTATTGTATATTTATATATATATTGATTTATAAAGCTACAATAAATTACCTATACTTATACACATCATATAGGGTCATCCATTAATTACGTGAGGCTCGAAAGGGTGGGGAAGGGGGTTGAGCAAAAATCACGAAATATCACAAGGGGGTGTAGTGAGATATCACGTGTACCCATATTTTTTTGGTTGAACGCGAATTTTCCAGAATTTATTAGTTTAACCCTGTATAGAAGAGGGCTAGTACCTACTTTAGTATCAACCTCACCATGTATCACGCATAAGCACAGGGCAAAAATTATTAAAACAAATGAAGGTACTCGTACAATGAGCGATCTGAAGCCACGCATGCAAATAGCACAAGTAATACATATTAGACGTAATAATGACAGTAGTACACCATCCCATCATCTCATGATAAGTCTGTTTACTGGACATAAGCCTCACTCAAGTGTCAATGCAATGGACACTACAACCGGTCTGATACTACCCATATCCAACAGGATCCACGTAACCTTCAACAGGTCGTCGATCCAACGTATAGAGGGCGTAGCTACGCACATGACCTTTATTTAGTACACAATGAGAGACAAGAAAACAAGTAATCAGTCATACTAAAAATAAACTAAAAACAAAAAAAACTTTATAGGTGAACGGGTTTTCCGACATGATGGTATTTTCTTTGAAATCAGCACGCAACACGCAAAATATTTAAATACTTTCATACTTCAAGATTGAAGAGCTCTTAAGCTCGTATGTCTCTGTAATTATACTGGGATCAAAGTATTGAATTCCATCCTAATATACCTTCAAAGAAGAAAATTCTTCTTTTCAAGCCCCATAAGTATGATCATTATCGTACTGCTCTTCCCCCATAATTCTTGGGGTCGGTGCAACATGTTCCTTTTCTTCCATTCCAACGTCACGTTGGACATTCCGTATGGTGTCGGACGTAAACGAATAGCACCATCCCAACACTTCCCGTGGGTGTCGTAAGAGGTGACTGAGGGACTCACCAGAGAATGGGCAGCAGCATTCTCTGTAGGTAGATTGCTACAGCTACACTGCGATCGCCAACCCGCCTGCCAAGTGTGGCGATTATGGAAAATCCCCCGATTTGGGGGAGGCCTATGTCCAACAGTAGACGACTATCGGCTGATATTATTATAATGATGATAAACGTCATGTTATCACTGACTCCTTTTTTATTTCTTTTCGTTCCTCACACAATCCATATTCGTATTTTCCTCAGCGTGCCTCTCCCGTTCTTTCTCATTATCCTTTTATTACAACTTGTCATACCATGTCCAAACTGCGTCATTGTCTTAAAGACAACACCTTCAAAAATAATTCGTTAGATTTATAGTTTGTTCATAAGCTGGTGGAGAAGTTGAGTCATCTTAAAGAAACTCAAACTTGCGTTGCCCAATCAAAATTACCTTACAAGTCTATTTTGACTCATATCCACATAATGATTCACACTGGTCCTATTTAAAACATAATGAGATACATACGCATTTACCTTTGATGTTTGTCATTTCCATATCAATACTGTTACTAAATATTGTATAATGCCTTTGAATAACATACATTATCTTTTTCTCCTTTATTAACCGACTTCATTTGTTTTAAAGTTGACTTCTGCACAGTGAACTCCAGTTGGGCACATGCACTGACAAAATACTATTGGGCGAATGAAGTAAGTGTCTTACATTTACTTTTGTGTACAGCAGCCACTGTATTATAAAGTATTCCAATAAAATAACTTCGTCCGCACTCTTCACATGCACTAAATTATATGACTAAATTAACAGTTTAACAAATCGTGATTTTCTGCATTTTTTATAGCCGGTGACGCATGTTGTCTTGTTAAATGTTACATTAATTGGTCATGACAGTAACCAACAATGTTTTTCGTTGCCTATTTTGTTGTTTTACTTACTTTTTATCCAACTGTTCCAGAAGGAGGGTAATGTTTTTCGCAGTCCAAGATGGCGCACGGACGGACGCCTGAAAACTCAACACCCTCTTACTTTCAAGAATGATATAAAACGAAGAAAATACCTCCTGAGTATATAATACTTCTCGTCACAAAAACATGGCTTTTAATGACCATATTAAATCTTACGTGTTTATGCATTAACCGTACAGTTTTCATGGAAAACAAAACTGATAAGTCTTACAATAATGTTTTTGTACGTGTAGCTATTTGAGTGGAAAACTACTTGACTGCAATCGTAATACCGATTTTTTTTTAAAAAACTTTGACTTTAGAATCATCATATCAACCGAAAGATGTCCACACTTGTCATAGGCCTCCCCCAAGTGTCGCCACAACAACCGGTCCTGTGCGTTTCGCATCCATTGGCTACCAGCGACCCTCACCAGGTCATCGGTCCATCTTGTGGGGGATATCCACAAGAGAACCAAGGTAACCGACATAGCCCGAAGGATCGCCAAACTAATGCGGCAGTGGGCAGGGCACATTGCTCGCAGAACAGATGGGCGATGGGGCCGAAAAGTTCTGGAGTGGCGACCGCGTACCGGAAGACGCAGCGTTTTTATAGAATGAAGATTAAAAATTTATTATTTATAAGAGCCATAAAAGCGTAGCTGTAGACAATTTAATTAAACCAACCAGAATAATATTCATCCAGTCTGACTTATTAACGAAAGTATGTAAACTGGACTGAACGAGACACTCCATACTTTGTTTCAGTAGATCAAGTTCACCCAACGTAACCGAAGCCGGACAAACTTCTAGGTCAGTGAATAAAATCGTTAAGAATGTTGTGTCTTACGCAAAACATGCCGCAACGTGTTTTAAAGTAATTTGGAACAAAACGTATGAACACATCCGCGTTGGGCTACGTAGGCGCCAACGCCTACCGGAGTCCACATGACTAGTGACGTCCCCCGATGCATCTTTGCCTTAATGAATGCGCTTTCGAAGTTACAACAGTTAATAAGTGTTATATAAATTGTGACGTCATATAAACGCAATGTGATGTTGAATTACCCGATTAGCAGTAAAACCTTTTTTTTATTAAAGAATTGAACTGTTTTATGCTTTGAGTTAATTCCGAGTAATTGGCGATTTTTAATGTCACGGGTTAAATTGTGATGAAAAATGTTTTGGGTTTTGGTTACATGTTATGGACGAAAATTAATGCGGATTCTTAAACTCTCTTTGGTAGAACATAGCCGGTCGATTTTGTAAAAAATCACCGTGAACGACCATGACGTGAACTTTTGAGCTTCCAATTGATGCTAAGGATTGATTGACAATTCACTTGAACCTCACTTCACCTTAGTCATCACGATGAGATTGTTACTGAACAGCACTACTGTTATGTTATTTCCAAAAATGGAAATGAAGAAAATGAAAACCTGAGTTATGGCTGTTTGCTTTTGAGTTGCGGGCAATACAGTGTTTGATGTATAACTTAAACAAATAAATCATTAAGTGAATGTTAATGTCGAGTTTATTCTAGAACAATTTGTTATTAACAACACTATGGATTGGTAGCTACGTTGGTACGGATTAGGCAGCATTTCAAGCTGGTTTGTACTTTTATATGCAGAAACCGAAAAGCACATCATCATTGGGGTCGGCTTCCTGTCAAATCGGATTTAAATGAATACTAGTATTTAAGCTAATGCCGAAAAGCACATCATTAATGAAATGACAAAATGCCTTTCCTGATCATAGGACAATTTTTTACCTACTAACATTTTTTTAAATTTATTTTTTTATTGATACTGATGAAAGGACTCCTGCCGCTCTGGGTGGAGTGGGAGGGAGTATCAGACTCTTACTGACTAAAACCCATCCGTGCTCCTCGTAGTGCCCTTTGCTTTCCAGGGTCGCGGTAACTCTTTCGAACAAAATCCGCAACCCTGGCAGGCTCTGGTCCTAACGGGCCCCTTCTCCTATGTTGACATCTCTTTGAGGCGCGCGTAGAACACAACGTGTCGTCGACCCGGGCTTGGCTTTGATCATACGGCGAGCCACCCAACGCTCGCCGTCCGCAGACCCGCGCCTATAGGCCGGGAATCGCCCAGCGACTCCCGACGCCCGGTGCGTCTCCCTATGTTGCGGCGGCTGGCACGTGAGCGTTGTCTCTCCCTCACGCGGCCCGCCTCCTCCTTCACTAGCATTACTGCTTCGCAGATGGAGGTGACGGCTTCCCATGCCTTCTCGCTCCGGACCATGAATTGAACCAGGGACGAGCGCGAGAGGTCGCCGCCGCCGATCGCCTCGACGAGGACACATACACGATCGAACTTGCGCTTGATAAAGTTTAAGCAGCTGTTCCGGTCAGCGTGAAAATCCATTATCTACTAGCCATCAATACATACACTTTAAGAGGTATGCGGAACAGAGAGTAAAGTCCCACATACCTCCGTTCAAAAGGGAGGATCCTCCGACCAGACGGTCGTTGGTGTCCGGTGGGCAACTGCCCGTCAGTTGATATTCGGGCTTTGCATATGTTCTAATCGCACGGTAAACTTTGATATCGTGATTTAGGATTTGGTCCAGTTAGTTCGCAGCTGTCGAGATAGATGGCACTGCGAGTCTCATTTGTTGATTCTGCTACGTTGATTTTTTGTAGCGGAATTAATGTCGCCTACATACTGTTCTAAAATTATCGAAGTCCGCCCCTGTGTTATAATTCCTGAGTTCACTGACAGACTCAACTGACAAGATTCCGGGTCTCAGATAATGTTATGACGCCAGAGTTGACTAGTCGCCTTTCTATCATAGGTAGCTACCACAAGCGGATCTGACACTTATTAAGCCCAAACATAACGGTGTCGCGGTAGTGAGAACAATAAATGTCGCATTTGCATATTGGCTATTCATATGTTAAGCTGTTCTTTAATTTAGGATTGAGGATATTTTAATACTAACTGGTTTTGTAGACACATTTGAACAACACCATGAAATAGGTATATTTACGTTGCTGGAATTTTTGGCACTGTTTCTTCTTCATAGCTATAACATGAGTACCGTGGGCTTTCATTTCATTTTCAGAGTTCCGTACCTCAGAACTTCGGCAGTTACTAGGTATATTCTCAGAAAAAATCAACCTTCGATTCCCATAACGGACGATCCACATTACGAGTTTGTGCGAAACCCTCGTTGCTCAAGACTCGTACTCGTACGGTTTTTTTTAAATCGTTGTATCAAGTTCCGTCAACCATTATCGGGGTTGCTTTTTAATTCCTCTTCTAAATAAAAACCACTATAACTTACTATAAGTTTGCAGTTTCGGTGAATCAGTGTCGGTACCCTTACTATCTTCATCAAAATCTAAGACAAATCTTGTTATAACAGTAGCATAGACATTATCCTACTTTTCCGCGTCTGCCACAGATGGATAAGAACACAGTCGTTAAACAACTAAGCAGCTTGCCACATTATTTACAACATTGTCACTACAGGACAGTTCAGTCGGCCAACGACAGCGCTAAGTATTAACACAAATAATTTTACAACATTTTCTGTCGTTATGTAGGTACATGCTACATAAGATGTTGGGAAATACATGACATGATCAACATATTGCTTCAGTATACCCAAGACACGTAAAGATTTGCATTGTACTCTGGAGTTACTTGTGTTCTTTGTTAAATTAGTCTAGTCATCAGAGCGCCAATTCTACTAGTTTTTTATTTTTCAATCTGTCTAAAAAGCCTTAATTTCCATGCATTTTTGACTGATTGTAACTGACATGCGAATGAGAACGCTTAAAAATTTTTAGAATTGGAACTTTGGACCCTATCGAATGAAACTGACAATTTCGTTAAAAGTGGACATAATTGTCACATTTTCGATGCAGCTGCTAGCAGCTGAAATAGAAAGAAACAGCTGTAGGCAGCATCCGTTCGTAATATTACACGAATCATTTCTAGCTAGCGTCATTACCCTACCTATTTTACAAAGAAAAAACTTTATGAAGGAAACTTACAAAATTGTCGAAAAGTTTGATTTTCATCTGTAACATGTCGCCTGGCAGCTTTTATTAAATATGTTGAGTTCTGGGATATCCCGGACATTTTTTCAAAGAAGTTGTCAGAAGCCTAAATTGTATAGTATTGACTACGTGATATTTAGAAATGACCTGGATAAGAAACTCACAGAACTGGGAAGCATAGAAGAAACGAAAGGATGTCTATACCCCGCTGTGGTTTATTCCAGGCTGATATAATGATGATGATGATAATGACTATTCCCCCCTAAAGTGCCCCCTTTTAATGTTTGTTCTTTGTCACGAGAACACAAAATGTAAACACATAGTAGCGAAGTACATCTCTAATAAAAAGCTTGTTTTACACTGCTACTACAGTGCTATACTATGTTCTATAATTTAAAGATTTAGTTTAATGTGATAAAACGGACGAACACTTGTATACCTAAATGTTTTCTTCGTATATTTTACTTACTGTGTCCTTTCCAAAATGTGATATATCAGAGGACCAATTGCAATCTATCAAAATGTAGGGAAATTAAAAAGGTTTTTGCATGGACGTTGCTTAAAAAAATTGTAGAATTGGCCCTCAGAGCAAATTGTACCTTCAAGATCCCCGATCAATCCACTGGTTTTCACTGGATATCATTACGGGACATCAAAAACCAAAAAGTCTGGTAGCTGGTCTTGCCAAGGGGCATGGCATTAACCTGTAACCGGCTTGTGGTTGTCACTGGTAAACTGCACACTCCGTAAGATTGTAATAAATCTTTATTAGATTATTATTTCTCGCTAAATTATGGAATCATTTTGAATACAATAAATTCCAGCCAAATTCAATAGTTTCCAATATATCCGAGTCTTATTGAGAAAAAATAGTTTACAATTTCACGCAATATTTTACAATCTTACGGCTTTTGCAATTTTCCGGTAGCATGGTGATCAGATAGTAATATTGTGAAATATTGATATTCTGTCGCATAGGTACGTTTAGACTGAAAGTCAACACAAACATTTCCTGGAATTGGCAAGGTTTTCCAAGAATTTGAAACATTTTTTTAAATATTTTATAGGCGTTTCACCACAATCTCACCAGATAGAAAGCGATGACGTAGTCGGCCATCGAGCACGCTTGCCTAGAAGCAACCTATTCTATCTATCTATCTATCTATGGAGTAGGTTTCCGCACTTAGTCCTGCTGTGGACCATTGTGCGTGAGCCATGTCGGCCGTCATTCAAACCAGCCAACCTCTCTCCAGAAGCAGATCAGCCCACTCAGTGTGTTCAGGATGTCTGTGAGTGAATTTGGTGTCCCTATTGTTTGCCTCCGTATTTCGGTAACACCTGTGCACTCAAGGAGCACGTGCGATACCGTTTCCTCCTCCTCCATGCAGGCTCTGCACAGAGGACTGTCCGTTATACCCATCGTGTGGAAATGTTTGTTCAGCGAGCAGTGTCCGGTGATGGTCCCCGCCACCATTCGTAGGCTGCCTCTATCCAGTTGCAGAAGGCGCCTGGTAAGTTTCCTGTTTAGGGATGGCATAGCCTCCTTGGACTGCGTACAGCCTGGTGCCAAGGCCCACCATCGTTCTGCCTGTGCGTGGGTGTGTTCTTGTAGCCACGTGCGCAGCTGGCCAAAAGGGAGTGGTACTATGGGTTCGGGTCCAACAACCATCGCACCAGATCCCCTTCTGGCCAGCGCATCGGCTGCGTCATTTCCTAGTGATCCGCTGTGTCCTTTGATCCACTGCAGCGTCACAGTGTTGCGGTTGGTCACTGTGACGCGTTCTAGTGCATTGTGGCATTCTTGTATGAGTTTCGAGGTAGCGTAGTTTTTTGCTAGGGATTGGAGAACGGAGGCGCTGTCGGAGAGTATGCGAATATGCGTGTCCGTAACTCTCCTGGCTTCTAGGGCATGGGCCGCTTGGATAATGCCCACATATTCCACCTGATAGACGGTGTTTAGCATTCCTATCGGCCTGGATATTTTTATATTGAGGTTACTGGAGTAGACTCCACCTCCAGTTCCAGTGCTAGTCTTAGATCCGTCAGTGTATATTCTCAACTCTTTGGGGCCTGAGAAGTCATCCAGTTCCTGTGTTAGCACTATGTTATAGTGCCTCTGGAAATGGTATGTCTTTTGAGCTTTGTCATTGGGTGATAACATCATGGGTTGACGCTTGACAGCGTCCTCCATGATGCGTGTGTGCTTGATTCTGGAGTCTGTACGCAAAGTTCCCGATGTGCTGAGCCTGAAAACCGCTAGGGCTGCCTCCTCTCGTACTATAAGATGTAGTGGTGGCAGCCCCAGCATAGCCTGCAGGGCCGCAGTGGGTGCTGTTCTCATACTGCTAGTGATTGCCACGCAGGCAAGTCGCTGCAGCTTTTCAAAGTCTTTTTGTGCTGTGCTCAGGTCTGTCCTGGGCCACCAGACTAGAGAGCCATATGGTCTGATAACTGTGGTGTATAGCCAGTGGGTTATATTGGGACTGATGTCCCAGTTCCTACCCAGCATGCGTTTGCATTGCCACATGCATATACTGGCTTTCTTGGTGGTGTATTCCGTGTGTTTCGCCCAATTCAACTGCTTATCCAAATAGATTCCCAGGTATTTGGTTTCAGTTGAGAGGCTTAGTGTGGTTCCGAAAAACCGTGGTAGTTCTAGTGTTGGCAGTTTCCTCTTTTTGGTAAAGAGGACAACCTATATACGCATATAAGCAACCTATTCACTCTTGACTTAAAGACCCTTATTGCGAATATAACGATAAATCAGTAGCGTGTAGTGTGCAATGAACTTAACCCTAAAACCAGATAATGTATAATAATGTATTCGTATCTCGTAAAACAAATTAAGCAACGCGTTCAATGTCATTGCTACCTGATGCGCACGCGTCTCTTGCGTAATCACGCATCTACGCCAAATTGGAACTGAACGTTAGAATACCGACACGCCCACGATTTCGACTTCGAAAATATTGGTGACGCCATGGGTTTCTTTGTAATCTGAGTCATGAAAATTTCTGAGAAAAAGAAGGAAAATAGTAAATTTATTTATTCACATACCTACTTACACATTCACATATTATAAAAAAATAAAATTAACTGAAGACTAAAATAACAACAAACTAAGATATAGCATCAAAACATACGTCCGAAAATAGTAAAATTATGTTTGCTTGTTTGTTTGTTTGTGTGTTTGTTTGTTCTTATTTGTAAAACTATTTCATTGTTTGTTTGTTGTTCTAGGTAAATTAAATTAAAATATTATTAAAAAGGTTGAGTGAAAGTGCTAATTACTAAATTTCTTTCTCTAAAAGATATCAACCTTACACTTACTCCTTAACCTTGACCTTGATCATGCCTGATGGAAAGCGATGGATGAGGTTTATGATGGAGTGAGCCTCCATATCTAGTCATGTAAAGGCTTTTTCTGTGGGATAGCGGGAGCGGAAAATAGGTAGTCCAAATACAGAGCGTAAATACATGGTGCCTGATACAGTTTGTTAAGAAAAAAGTTTTCGTGGGTCAATGTAAAAAAACAGCTGTGTTACGGGAGCATAATAAAATGCCATCTTTATTATTTTGGATGTCCAATATTTTGGTAGGAATTATATTACCCGTAGCAGGTACCTACTGATCTTGTAGATCTATCATTGGAGGGGCTCGTGGTTTCGTTCAAGTATATTGATACAGCTTTATTTTACAGGCCGTATAATGTAAATATTTACGGTGTTTTAATATTATTGCATAGTAAATAATGTATTTAATATGTGGATAGGATTTCAAATGTTTTTGCTATAGGTAAGCTGGAATCGTGTAATAAATACCTATTTCAAATTCTTTCTAACATACAAAAACAATGGGTTAACATTAGGTATAAAGAGATACAATTTAATCACAGATACGTATGAGAAAAACCGTTATTAACCGTTGTTAATAATAATAATGTGACATCCTGCATGCTTAATTTGCATGTATACGCATGTTTTGACAAATAAATTTATCTTTATCTTTATCTTTGTCTTTCAAACTTTGTATTGTATTGTATTGTAAATCGGGCTGGTTTCCGCAACTCCACGACTAAGCGCGTATTTTGCGTGCAGGTGGGACAATGTTTCATTCGATCAACCCCAGCTCCCCAAGGAAGGCCAGTAACGCCTTGGTGTTACTAACTATGTCACAAAGGGTACCTGGGTTTCCGAAGTACTTAGCCCTGTAATCGGCGACTACCGGGCAGCTTAGAAGCAGGTGTGCTGCTGTTTCATCCTCCTCCATGCAGGCTCTGCAGAGTGGGCTGTCAGTGACTCCTATGACATAGAGGTGTTTATTAAAAGTCCCGTGGCCAGTTGTGACGGCTGTGACTGTACGCAACTGTTGTTTGGTCAGTCTTAGGGCTTGTTTCGTAAAACGGCCATCAATGGAGGGAAGTGCCTCTTTGGCCTGCCTACACTCACCATGGGCAGCCCATAGTTTGTGATGTTTGTCTCTGGTGCGTTTCCTTACCAGGTTGCGTAGGTACCCGAAGGGAAGTGGCACAAAGGGTTCAGGACCTATCGTTGCCATACTTGAACCCCTTCTGGCGAGTTCGTCCGCTGCATCGTTGCCTCGGGATTCGCTGTATCCTTTGATCCATTGAATGGTTACTTTGTTGTATCTACCAACCTGGTTCAGTCGTTGGTGACACTCCAAGATCAGCCCAGAGCTAACTGTGTGGCTGTTTAGAGCTTGCAGGACGGCCATGCTGTCCGAAAGTATGCGTATTGAGTGGTCCTTAACTTCCCTATTTAGGATGGCTAAAGCCGCCAGGGAAATTCCCATGCACTCGGCTTGAAACACTGTGTTATAGACCCCCAATGGTGTGGCTATGTGAATGTTGAGGTCCTCTGAGAAGATTCCCGCACCTGTGCCAGTACCTGTTTTTGATCCATCGGTGAAAATCCGCAGCTCCGTAGGGCATAGCCCTTCGCAGCGGTGATCCTCATGCAATTGGATTTTGTATTTTTTATCAAAGATAAATTGTTTGGGTACCCGGTCGTTGAGAGCTTTTGTCATGGGGAGTTCATTGTTGAGCTCCTCAAGCAGAGCGGTGTGTTGTGTTACTCTCTTACCCCAGAGATCCAGTGTTTTAAGGCGGACTGCTGCCATCGTCGCTTCCTGCTGTATGAACAGGTGGAGCGGGGGCAGTCCTAGTATGGCTTCCAGCGCCGCAGTCGGAGTAGTCCTCATGCAGCCCGTCGTCGCCATGCAGGCCAGCCTTTGCATGTGTTGTAGTTTGTTTACGGCTGTAACTAGCTTTGTGCGGGTCCACCACACCACGGCCCCGTAGGTGATCATGGGACGAATTACCGCGCTGTACAGCCATAGTATTATTTTGGGAGATAGGCCCCACTTCTTACCTATCATTTTCCTGCATTGCCAGAAGGTGATGCATGCCCTGTTTAGTTTGTAGTCTATGTGATTACTCCAGTTTAACTTACTGTCTAGGATGACCCCCTGGTACTTAACCTCGTTAGATAACTGGAGTTCTGTATCGAAGAGCTTAGGTAGGCGGTATTGGCCTAGTGCTCGTTTTTGTGTGAACATGACTAATTCAGTTTTAGTGGGGTTTACCGACAGATCATATTCTTCGCACCATCTTTCTACGATGCGTAGTGCTTGTTGAGTGAGGTTGCAGATCGTTCCAGTCACCTTCCCAGGTACTAGGATTGCGAGGTCGTCTGCATAACCTATTGTGTAGTAACGATGTGCGTTGAGTTTGGTGATAAGGTCATTTATCACCAGATTCCACAGAAGTGGGGAGAGCACTCCTCCTTGCGGGCAGCCTCTGGCTATCAAAGCCAACTTCTGCTCTTCCTCAAGTTTAACCACTCGTTTGCTTAACATATTAGTAATCCAGTCAGTAAGTACCTGTTTAACACCGTGCTTGGAGAGGGCGGCGCTTATGCTGGAGAAGTTTGTTTTGTCGAAAGCTCCTTCGATGTCTATGAACGTGCCCAGGCAGGAACCTTTCTGATGAATCGCTTCCTCTATCTGGCTCACCACCAGATGAAGAGCAGACTCTGTCGACTTACCTGAGCTGTATGCATGTTGGTCTCTCACAACTCTTTCAGTTAGAATTGATGTCAAATGTAGTACCTATTTCATGAAATCATAACTTTGGCATCAATTGTAACTAGGAGAGTTATATTGATGATTTTAATGATTACAGTTCTGTAAATACGTACTTGCTACGGCCGCGAATCATATTTTGACCAACATACAACCTGATACCTACTGCAAATTGCAAAAAAAGTAAGAAAATTTGAATTTCGTGGGTCACCCTGGCGCTTGCACCTTATTGAACATAAAGTCAACTGTCATTTCATCTTGTGTGTACAGGATTTTTCAGGGTTGGTCTCATAGCAAAAGTTTTTTATAATGATGAGACTTTCACCCCCTGAAAGGTTTTTGGTGTTTTACAAATAACCCTGTATATTGACAGTGTACTTCATGCTCACTTTACGTAAGCTTACACGGTATCGGTGTAAGGTTTACAGAATCGCGCGTCTGTTTTAAAATCGGTACAAGAATTCTGATATCATCAAGACGTGACTCAGTGTGAACGCCTTTCACAATTAACAGACAATAACATTCGCACAAGTGACTCATTTGCAAGCCGTTTACCTGTGTGGATATCTTATGAATATATTTTTCTAATAATAATATTTATTTTACTCAGGTACCAATAAGTTAATGTACACTAAGGTTACCTTGAAATAGTTGTAAATGTTACATACAATCGATAAGCGTGAAAAAACTTAACTTAATTTTCCTAGGTTATATATTCGTCATGATTATATACCAACGGAGAAAAAATGCGTTGGTGGCTACTCGAATTTTCGCTGAATTAAACGCAAGAAAACTCAATCCCATGACAATCAGTACAACCGACAAAAAACTCCAAAGTAGAACTCCGTAACTGCAATCTCATGATAATATATGAGCTTCTACGTCAACAATTAATTGGTTTAACATCCTGAATGACTCATTCATTTCATTCTTACACCACTCGTTAAATAAAGAGCGTCAGTTGAAGAAAAAAAAATTAAAAACAATGGCTGATTGACCTTGACTTCAGCCACGTCAGTTGGACAAAGGTACTATGTACACCATAAAAGTGCAATAACGGTCACTAACCCACATACTTTTTTATTTTATTGACTTTCTTAATATCAAAAACAGAAATAAAGACATAAAGTTGTCCTGAATCGACTTCTATCGTCTCTAGTACCTAGGTACTCGTACCTAATGAAAAACGGTTCATAATTTATTGTTCGGGTATTTACGAAGGGATATTAGGGAAAGGTCAATGTACTTTATTGCAAGTTTATCAGGCACCGCCCGCTCCGTTGTTGGTCTCGTGGTTGTAAGCGCGACTGCCGAGCGTGGGTTCGATTCCCAGGTCGGGCAAAAATTGTTATTGGGTTTTTCCAATAGCAATTTCTCTGTGACAGCCCGGACTTTCGAAGTGGTGATGTGACACCCCGGTGCCTCGGAGAGGTTAAGCCGTTGGTCCTGCGTCAGATCTCTCTATAAAGTAAAAATCAAGTTACCTTAAGGTATCTTCTCAGTCTTGCCAGGACACCCAATTACACTGGGTTTCGGACGTCAGATAGGCAGTCGCTCCACGTAAAATATTAGAAGCCGATCCCAACATTTTGGGAAAAGGCTAGACAGACTGGTTAGAAGTTGATTAAAATTGGAGCAAAATCCAGTCTTAATTTTCCCACGGGTATTGACGTGCTTCACACCACCGCCACAGCGATGGTTTGAGCGCGTGTACCTACTTACAATGATATGTATCTACACGTAGACAGGTATACGATAATGTGCATTGATCACCGACCGTGACACGAGACGTGTGACCCCGGCCCTGTACACACTCACCTTACACTTCGAACCACTGCTACTGTTTATGGCTATCACACGCCATGCCAGTGACCAGTCAACCCACAATTTGGTTAATAACCCCGCCTTTCTACCGTAGTCGGGAGAAAATAGGAATAACTTTCGTAGGTTACCCAATCAGTATCGTTAATGTCGAGAATGGAGGGATGACAGGTACACCAGCCGGCCGATTCTGTCGACATCTCACGGTGTACACCAAGGCGGTGTGAACGACAAGTGAGCTGTCATTATCTGCCTAGCCTTTTCCCAACTATATTGGGGTCGGCTTCCAGTCAAACCGGATTCAGCTGAATACCAGTACCTATTTTACGTGAAGCGGCTGCCTACCAGACCTCCACAACCCATTAGCTGGGTAACACGGTACTTCTTGGCAAGACTGGTGTCAGATTTTCTGGCTTCTGACAATCCGTAACGACTGCCAAACATCTCCAAATGACAGCCGGGACCAACGGCTTAACGTGCTTTCCGAGGCACGGAGGAGTCTCAGTATGTTAAGATGGTCACCCATCCACAGACCAACCTCGGCAAGTGTTGCTTAACCTTGGAGATCGGCCCGTGCGGCTGTTATAATCTAGCCACGAGCTCCTCACCTCACAAGTGAGCTGTCATTCCATCTTATTTGTATGGTTTGACAACTCACCCGTCGTACACTCCGCCCAAGTGTTCACTTCGACATGTTTGCTGAAGTGCACCGGTCACACGAAGCAGGTATTAAACTGCAACCCCATGTTCACATAGAGTTTAGTCGCATTTTTAAGTTTACTAATTTAATCTTTTCTCTCAGCTGTTTATTACCTAATTGATGTGTCCCAAAAAGTTGTTTTTGAGGAAATAACTGTTAAGAAATAAATTTCTAAAATCCATTATTTTCTTTCTTTTTTTGTGAGATAAAGATGCCAATTTGTGTTAAAATCTATCGTTAATTTATTTGATGAATATTCAATGATTAAGGCAAAATTTAATCTTCGTCTTCCTCCTTCCCTGGTTCCACTATTTTATATTCCCTTTCGGCAACTGAGCCGATGTCGACTATTTTGTCAGTATTATGGGGATGGTCCCATTTGGAGTCTCCTTTTTCTGCACCGTGGCTATTGCTTGGGTTGTCAATTCTGGTAATTGGACTTGCTTGAAGTCTCTCGATATACAGGGTGTTCCAGAAGTGCGTGGTCATATTTAGGTAAGGGTAATGTTGGCTTCACCTGATATATTAGATATTTATGATATTTAGATGATTATCTTCCTAAATGTATATCAGCTACCCAATATCTGATACATTAAGCAAAAAATATCAAAACATGAAAAATAATTTTCGAAAAAATTACTTACAAGTTTCGAAGAATAAATTTTCAAGCAGTCTAAATCAGTTGGTGACACCAAATCTGTCATAAACTAAAGTAAATGGATGACATATAAACTGTCACTGAACTAAATTAATAGCTAATTGGAACAAACTGCTTGAAACGACATTTCTTCGGAATTTTTTGTCGTTTAATCTGGAAAAAAGAAATAATTTTTGTTTCCCTATATTTTCCTTAATGTATATCAGCTTCCCAACATCACCCTTAATATGACCACGCACTTCTGGAACCCTGTATTGGACCAACAACACCGGAGGCTCTGGACAATTAACATTCTGACAGCGGTAGCGTAGCGTAGGCATCTGTCAAAACATCAAAAATGTGTGGTTGACAAATGCCATCTACATGTCACGTGATCAATCTATACTATAATATTATAAAGAGGTAAAGTTGGCCTGTGAGGTTGTAGGGGGTAATCTTTGGATCTACTGAAGCGATTTCGAAAATTCTTTTTGTATACGATAGCCACATTCATGAGGGAACGGGAAACAACGGGTTATACGCATACGAAGTGGCGGGTAAAAGCTAGTCGCTTATAAATTGGCATTTCGACACTCGCATTCGCTGATATAATGTCACCATTTCTATAAAAAATGACATAACAAACACATAACTTGAACATTTCGCCAACCCTAGTTATAATGATGATAACCGATAGGGCAATCTTATAACTGCTATTTTATGACCAACTTGACTTAAGTGTTACTTACTTATAGGCATATATAGGTCTCGACGTAATTGATGTTGTTTACAAGGTTCGAAGAATGAGGATACAACCATTAAAGTGGACTTGATCGGAAATGACGAATGAGTTTACTGCACCCAGACTCTGACAGCCTGGTACTGTGACTACTGTCACCTGATATAATCATCATTGTTCCTTTATGATACGGACAGTGCTATTCATCGTGCACAGGTCCATCTCTCTCCCGCAGTGTAATAGTCATTCGTTCATTTATCCGGTCGCCGGAACAAAAATATTAAAACTAAATGGATCCGGCAACTGGGACCGCGATTCCAGTCAATTGCGGTCTCAGTCGCCGGAAACCTCCTTTGAAGCAACAAAAGACTTGTTTGGATGTGGTTTTTGGCTTGAAGATACTTGATTGACTGAATAGAGACAAAAGCTAGTCTAAAACCCAGAAACAAAAAAAAAATTAGAGCAGAAACAATCAGCAACTTTTAATCATATTACTACCAAAGAAATTAAAGTGGCCTAGGCTAGACAATCTCGAGGTGTGATTTGAAAAAGGAATATTGATCAGGAACTGGGTTTTTTTAGTTCATTCGATCAGTCGCAATAATAGTTACCAACTTACGGAGTACACTGTCGTAGAATGTACGGTACTATTATAATATGTTTGCAAGTGTGTCGTAGAGTAGCTACAACATTCTTGCGGTAAAAGGCAATGACGTAAATTACTAGAATTTTTCTAAGTGCGCACATATCGTTTCAATATTGTTTTTTTACTAAACATGCATCTAGGTGTTTCTCAAATTATAACGCTATTTTATGCAGCTTTAAATAACTATCTATCTACTTATTTACATACCTACCATATTTGGTATTTGTATTTAAGTGGTTAATATAGTCCGTTAGAAAATAATTAATAAGCTTTACGAATTCCGCACAGAAATTGTATACAATACCGCTACGCTTTTGCATATTCAATAGTATAGGAAAGGATTTTTTTATCGAGATGATAATAAAATATCGTATGAATATATTAAACACGAAGCCAAAAAACTGCCCTCTGACCTTTCTAAAATAAAATTGATAGTTTATTCTTCTATTAGCGAAATAACAACCGTTTAGGATTATTAAAATAAGTGGACCTAGTTCATTAGTTATTCGTTTAGCTGTTTCTACAAATGTTTTTAAAATAAAAAGACCACACAACGAAAATGTTGCTGGGTGAGATAATGAGATGTGCATAGAATAAAACATCCTAACTCATCTGCTTCCGCGGCTGACCACACAATGGTAACGTGCTCTGAGTCTTTAACTGTACAAATAAAGTAGGACACTTGGATTTCCCAATCACGAGCTGCACCTTACCCAGCCTTAACCATCTAATTTTCCCGCCGCCACAACACTGGAGACAATAAAGTCGTTAAATTTAAAAGGAATACGTCTTTTATGGACATGGGCGTGTAGGGGGGGGTATGGATAGTTGGCAGGATGTCGTCGCAGGCGCAGCGCAGTGGGTTTTCTGAAGGCTGCGGCGCGTGCCGCATGCCAACACCGCCGGCGACCTCGTGCGACCCTATTAAAACAAGATACATCGTCAATCTCACGTAGTTATCAGAAGACACCATGAGGTTCATCTGCTTGTGCTTGTGCTTCGCCTCCGTGCTGAAGATCGCGCTGCCGGCGCCGGCGGACGGGTTCGTGTTCCCGGACGAGAGGAGACGGGAGAAGAAGCTGGAGCCAGTGATCACTCCACCTGTTCTGCCTGTTTTGGAACATTTAGAGCGTGATCCGAGTACTTTATTGCCGCATGAGAGGCGGCCTCCGGGACCCAGTCCAGTCAAGCCGAGGTTTGGCTCCTTCGGCGGCGGTTTTAACGTGGCTCCTTCCGGGAATGGCGGTTTGACGGCAAGTGTCAGCAGCAGTGCCAGTGGGCTCGGTGCCAGCCAGTCAGCGTCGCAGTCCTTCTCGTTCGGCTTCAACGAAGGCTTCAGCGCTTCGCACTCCGCCAGCCAAGCTTCGTCGTTCAATGGTTTCGGAAGGTCAGTCACCTTATTGTTTACGTAATGTTTTGGATAAATGGAAGTGATGAAACGTTATTTTAATAAGCCAAATTTAAATATGTGTGTTGTGTAGTCAAAGTTTTAAAATGACACAATAGTCATATTCGAAGACAAAGATGACTTTGTAGGAATGTGAAACTTAAATCGAAACTTAAAACGTTGGTTATATAATAATAAAAATCATTTATTTGTCAGAATATGGTACATGTAACCGGTCAAGCTCCCGACATGTCAAAATTCTAAATCATTATCCCTTGCGTTATAATAATAATAGAGTTTTAAAACGCGTAAATCAGGCGACACACCGGCGTTGTGTGGACGGAGCTTGAACGGAGATTAGTAAATGGTATCATCACATTCTGCCAATTACGGCGTTCAAATATTAGCTATACCTACTGATAATACAGACATGATATATTATATATCTATTACTAAGTTAGTAACAACATTAGGTATAGATTGCATAAATTACGAAAGATTTTTTCAAATTGGTTGGCAAGCGACGGAGTTATGCGCAAATAAACATAAAAAAAAGGAAATACAAACACAATTTATTTAGGATGTCAAAGTATGATTTAATGTCATGTTGCGGATGACACTGGGTACTTACCTACCTACCAAATTAAACAACTTCAAGTTTTAAATTGTTTTGCTTAGTCATCACGACTTTTTTGTTTATATGAAGTCGAAACCGGAGGTGACAAATCTGGAAACGACATAAATATTTTATGTTTACAACAAATGTTACTTTCAAAAAGCTCTTCACTTGATTTCTCTGTATCAAGTTACCAATACAGTACAGTCCAAATAAAGTTAATACCACAAAAATATGACCGGATTTCCCAAATATGAGTCAACACTTTAGCACTTATGTAAGTTACTACTTTTACGGTACGGTACGGACATGTGTAACAAGCCCGCGCCGCTGAGCCCTTAGCTTTAATAACCCCTAAATAATAAAACGACCCAGCCTGATTGTCCCTTGCTGTCCCAAACTGACGCCGCTAAGCCGAGGTCGTATTCCACAGGGAATGCCCTTAGTGAGCGGTCAGTAGTGTTTTTAGCTTGTAGCTAGTTTTGTTGCCTTGGCTGGGGGCTTTAAATTCATTTGAAGCCACCACAGGTTAGTCCGGTTAAGCAGTTAATATCCCACGTGTGTTAACTTGCTAGTGGTCATACCTAAAAAAAAAAAAAAACATGTGTAACATATGTTTATACACTTACCTAGGTCTATATAAAAAAATCATCATTAACATAGGCGTGTTTATAAATCAATAAAGTTTTATAAAAATATGTCCATTATGGTTATCAGGTCGGTGAAGGTCGATCTTTACCGTCTCTTAGACCAAAATATATGTATGTTTGATCTGATTAATAAGTATACTGATGGACTTGCTAAGCTTGCGCCCTATTTTATATGGAACTTTTACTGTAACTAGCGAGAGTTGGACATTCTTTCTTCATCTAAGTGATATAGCGTGACGTTAAGATGTATTTTCAGTATTGGACTTAATGGCATTTAGCATTGTCTACTATTCATGTGGAGGGCCTACAGTTGTTGAGCTTTGAGCACTGGTATCAGTCCTCTTAAAACTCGCGAATGATTATTTGATTATCATCATCATCATCATCATATCAGCCGAATGACGTCCACTGTTGGACATAGGCCGACTCCAAATGGGAGAGTTTGCCAGAATCGCCACGCTTGGCAGGCGGGTGTGCGATCGCTGTGTAGCTGTAGCAATGTAACAGAGAATGCTACTGCCCATTCTCTGGTGAGTCCCATAATCGCCTCTTACGACACCCACGGGAAGTGATGGGATGGTGCTATTCTTATACGTTCGACACCATACGGAATACAATAATAATAAATTCATTTATTCAGGTAATTTACACCCATACCATATAATCCATAGCTAAATAGTCAAAATAACACCAAATCAAACAAAATTAAAGACAGGATTATAAGATTATCTCAGTTATATTTAGGTATGTCTACGAAAAATAGGCAAACGCCGTAAGATTGTTAAATAACGCGTGAAATTGTGAACTATGTTTTCTTAATAAGACACGGATATATTGGAAACTATTGAATTTGGATGGGATTTTATTGGTATACAAAATGTTTTATTTGCGTTCACTGATACAAAATTATTTTTTCATAATATATCGATAAATTAGGTATAATCTAATAATCTAAAAATTTTTTTTGCTAATTTCGGAGTCAGCAATTTTCCGGTGAAAGATGCACCCTATAAGGTACCGAATGTGCAAATATAGAAGGGTGATATGCGGTCTTACCGCTAAGTAAGAGTGTTATAACAGAGACAACCTTTGGATGGATTCGATCGATCCTATTGACATTTTGACTCCACATCACCAAATTCAAAAGTGAAGGAAAACGTCGTGAGGAAACCGAACTAAACTTTTAAAAACATGAATTCTATCAATCCGCATTAGGCCAGTGTGGTAGTTACAGACCACTCCCTCTCACAGAGATGAGACCAGTGTCCTAAGTTCCAGCAGTAGGAAGATTATAGGCTGACTAACACTTACTTACTTCTCCCGCGATCTCGTCTGCGCAGATTTAGTACAAACGATTTCCCCCTTTTCACCCCTTTTAAGATTGATTTGAAAATTTTGCTTATGCTTAAGTACGAAATTCAATCAATCAATATACTTCTATAAAACTCTTGCGTTACTGACTGATTGAGTGACTGAGTGACTGACAGACAACGCGCAGTCGAAACTGTTGGTCGTAGAAAGCTAAAACTTTGCATGTAGGTTCCTTGAGGAGTGTTGGGGAGCACTAAGAGAAATTCCTACGGGAAAAAACGGGATATGCGCGTACGCAGTCGGGTCGGCGGGAAAAAGCTACTTACTTATAAAATTATTTTTGTGTTTCCAGCGGCTTCAGCGGTAGCCAGGCGAGTAGCCAAGCGGCTTCATTCAGCGGCTCCGGGCTGTCGGGGTCAGGTGCTGCGTCCTCGGCCTCGGCCCTCGGCAGTGGGTTCGGTGGTAGCGGGAGTCAGAGCCAGAGTGCATCCTCGGCTTTCGGCTTTAACTCCCTGAACGGTTTTCACCAGCAGCAACCTGATGTGAGTTGATTTTTTTTGGTTTGATTGTGTTTTGATTTATGATTTAATTCATCCCCATCTCACCAGATGGGGATGAATTACGATAGGTATTTATTGCTATAAGGAAATAGTGTTCGGCAGGTATTTTTAGTAGAATTTTCTAATACCTGGAATCTGCCGTCTCTTAGCTGTTTAATCTAGATTTAGACAGATTAAGTTTATTAAAAAAAAAATGTAAATTCGATGCGTCGCGAAATCTCATAAATTCGGATGAAATAAAAGTTTTAGAAATTATTGGTGTGAAATTAGGCTGTAACACAAAGTCTGACACAGGTCTGTTAATTATAATAAAATTTAAAATCATGTGTTAGTGAAGACACTATTCAACATCGGTATTTTTTAAATCCTAATCGTTTCCCTTTTCAGTTCTACGGCGACGGCCTCTTAGATGTCAGGCAAAGGGGAGTCCCCAACTTCCCATTCCCCAATTTCGGGGGCAGAAGCAAGGGGGTCGGTGCCGCGGCTTTCCGAAGTGGGAAGACTGGTCCCTCATCAAGGAATAGGGACGACTTCCTGGCGGTTCTCGTCTCTAACTAAACGACACTAGTAGCGCTGTAGGTTAGCTGTAAGAATGCGTCATGAGGGAAGTGTATCAAAGGCCTTTAATTTACCATGCGATATTTTTATGCACTGTTGAAGCACTGTAAAACAAACTGCTGGTGACTTTGAATTCCGTAGAGCAATCTTTCAGGGGTTAAGAGTACTCTTGAATATAAACCACGTTTACTACTTCAACACTGAAATGTGAAAAATAACATTTGTTCAGTAAATTTTCTGTTCACATACCTAAATCGATATAATGTATGGAAAGCGGATATTTTTTTTCGATTTTAGGGTTGATGTAGAAAAAAGATATTTTTATTCTTGAGTACATTCACCCCTAAAAATTTTCCATAAATAAAAAGTCAACCTGTGCACCGTTATCGAAGTTACAAAGTAACTTTACACATTTCATGCGCATGCGGTGTCCTTTTCATGTACGTGGTGCAATAATCGAAATTATACAATTTATTTATTCTTCATTTTCAAATTGACCTCAGCTTTCCAAGCTGTGAAGAAATGAAATTGAATTTTCATAAGCAAAGTTAATTAATTTCAGATATACGCAACCATCACTTTTTTACGATAGCAAAATATATTATTAAAACAAAAGTAGTTTTCTGACTACTATTTGAAATTCCAATTTAAATGAGGTTGTTTTATAGATAACATTTAAAATGTGCCATAAACTTTTTAATTTATTTAAACTACCTATAAGTAGTCAAAATTGGTTTGTAACAGAGCAGGTCGGGATACTTAATGGCCCTTTGGCACTAAAGGTATTTAAATTATTTGGACCATAAGGTTAAACCTTGTCTTCTAATCTGTTATATAGTCTGAACAAACTTCTTTAACCTGCATAGAAATAAGGTCTTACCTAATCGTGGACTGCGAATTATTTATTAATTTATTATTTAAGTTGTTTTGTTAATTTAATATTATTTCGTAAAATAAATATTGTGTTCTAAAATTGTATTTTGTTACTATACCGATTTATTATATTATACTCCTACTACCAGTTATGATCACACGATTTGCTACGACTACCTACTACAATTAGAGAGCATGTACAGTCAACAAACCTATTTGGTATACAGGCACTGCCAATATTTATTTCTAATGTGTGCATTAAAACTTTTTATGCTTATGACATAATTATGAATGTGGTGTACAATAATTGTCTACTCAGCACATTCACAACATTGTTTAAAAGTAGTTGTAAGTTAGCTGCCTGCATTCCAAATAGCTTTGTGCTTTGTGCTTAGATTGTAAATATCATTAAGTTATGCCAGATTTCTAGTTTATAACGAACTCCTTCAATTATGGTATCTTTTCCTTCAAAATATGATGTCATTGTTGCACCAATGCTCAGAAGCACTCTTTAGAACACCAAAGGAAACACCAGAGGAAACATTTTCCTAGCTAGGCTTACCAAATTTCTAGTGGAAAAGAGCTTACGGAGCTAGATTAAAACGAGAGATCCCATTATGCATGCGGGCGATGCAGGCGGTAGTCTGCAAGGAACGCGAACGAAGAATGTGTGAGCCACAGCTGAACAGAAGCTCCTACGCATTCTAGCTCCACACCGTTACACTGGCTATGCATTCTCGAACCGTGCAAGCTACTCACGAACTTTGGTGGATCAACACCCTTAGGTTCATTCATGCACACATATTAGTCACGTGGCCGAGCAGTTACTGCCCTTTTATCCTGTGAACCTCTCACCTTGAAAATGTTGGTGAAGTGAATGAAGTCATTTCACCTTGTTTGGATGGATTCACAGCCCATTTCCTAAATTTTCACGGTTAGATGTTTACAAAATCTGTCACCAGTCCTGCCAAGAACAACCGTGTTACCCAGTTGGGTTGTGAAGGTCTGGTAGGCAAACGCTACACGTAAAAATACTGGTATTCAACTGAACCCAGTTTGATTGGGGGCCGAGCCCAGTATAGTTGGGAAAAGGCTAGGCAGTTAACAGAATCGCACTGCTGACTATTATGTGACTGACTGAGACGCATCAGTCGTGCCGTCGGTGCCGTGACTAATGCTTCGGGCCGATAAGCCTCAATGTCGAAACTTAACTTTTGACGTGACCAATGGCGATTTGACGGCAACATAGCTATCTAAATGACCGCTACGACGTATGCTTATAGAGCAATGTTGCCATCAGTACTTCCTCATTCATTGAAAAAAAAACTACGGAAAAACTCCACTTATAGGACAAAGCAATAGTTCAGAGGCTCTACTATGACGACTTAAAACCATAATGATGGTGTGGCAAGGAGACGAAGCTACACTAGATGCATGCAGGGATGAGCGTGAGTGCTAATTTCTTTTTCAAAGCGGTTAAAATAATATAGGTACCAATAGTTCTGTTCTGTAACAAAACAAGGACACTGCTAATCCTGGTTGCTGTCCAAATGTTTTCATGCGTGCGCCATACATACGTAAACTCACGCTTTTATATTCATGAGGGTAGCTACATACTTACAAAATTAAGTTTAGTTTCATTAGGTACTTCGACGCCTAAAAAATATACTATGCACACTATGTTGAACTGTGGCCTTAGTACGAATTTTATACTTAGTCGATCGGGTAAACGTAAACGTCAATTTGTATTGAAATTGGATAAGCTTTCTGGTGACAATATCGGGAAACTATTTTGTTTTTCTGTAAAATATGACACACGGTCGAGTCTCTACGTTTAAAACTCGCACTAAGACCTGCAGTGCGATTCTGTAAGTATGTCGTAGTGAACACCCGGGCGGGGCGCACTACGGGTGAGTTGTCAAACCATACAAATAAGATAGAATGACAGCTCTATTGACGTTCACTACGCCTAGGTGAACACCGAGAGATGTCGACAGAATCGACCGGCTGTAACGATTGTTTCTCGTGCTTGTCTGTTTATCTAGCGCCTACACAATCTTCGCACATGCAGAACATACAGTTGCTCGGACAAGATGATCAGGCAAGTGGTACTCATCTCCTTTCAATGATAATATAACATAATGCCTGCATTGTCCGGAAGGGTAGGCAGACGGAGGTGCAAAACTCCCGCATTTCATCTGATATTGAAAATATTTCAGGGTCACTCGTTAAGAGTTTTATACCCTGTTTATAATATTAATAATAGTTTTTATAAATCTTTAAAGTTCCATGTTTGTTCTATGATACGAAAAATACCGACTATTACCGGTATTTATCGTTTTTTGACACCGACTTCCAAATTTAATGTTATTTTATACTTTGTAGTGTTTTTTATTTGGAAGTTGGTTGAACTATTTTCTAAAAAAAGTTTTTTTTATTTTTCACTTTTTAGTGGTGACAACTAAATCTAATACCTTTAAACGAGCAATTCTTGTATATTATTATGTCGCAGCCAACTAGCTTAATCAGCCGTTTCATTGAATGCCTAGCCTTTTTATTGAGATGCGCCGTTTAATAAGCGACGTATGTGACATGGGCAAGTCAATAGACGAAATTGAACAAAAATGTCACATAGATCGCTGAAAAATCGGCGCATTTAAATGAAAAGGTTGGGCAGCCAATTAAACGGCTGATTTAGCTAATTGGCTGCTACAAATATATTTAATCTGAATCTCGGAAACGGCTCCAACGATTTTCATGAAATTTAGTATGCAGGAGGTTTCGGGGGCGATAAATCGCTGCTGGGTAGGTAAAACATCGTTTTATCATCATCATCATCCAGGTACTTTACATTATTCCCATAATGAGAGATTGCACTATTTGCAGTTTGTGTGCCTTCACAGTCCAAGTACAGATCAGCTCATAGTTAAATATCGACTTGGCTTTGGGATTGACATTAACCTAACAATATGCCACTTTACTAGATTGTATTGACGTTAAGTTGAGGAGATCACTGGTTTACTTTTGAAGTACAACGTCCAATGCAAATGCAATATAGCTATAACTAAACCCAACGCAAAAGGAATCAACAAGATCGGTTAATAAACAATTAAGTTATTCCCCAAAAAAAAACCTTAAAAACATGTAAATTCAGGTTGACTTTTATGCATCTGCGTACCTACCCTTTCACAGCGTGATGCTATGTTATGAACTGGCGTAAAGACAATACACACATGCGATCTCAGCAATCCTGGGAGATTTGCTGTCATTAACTGAAGAGTTCCATTGCCTACCTCCAAAGTTCTTCATCAGATCTTTACCAAATTGAAGCGGGACCAGTTCGGGAAAATACACTTCCAAGCATAAAACATTTTTTTTCGGTAACTTACATTGTCTCGAAATTTTACATAAATCATCCAATTCGGTTGACAATTATCGAAAATATCGCTGAACAAACCTTTTTCCTGTTTCATTATTATTGATAGGCACGCGCTTGACCACTATCTCACCTGATGGTAAGCGATGATGTGGCCGAAGATGGTGCAAAAAAAAAAGAAAAAAAATCTGCTGTTCTGTACATTTTGTCGAGTTATGCGCACAGAAATGTATGGGGCAGTCGATTTTTTTTTTGTGATTTAATTTTCGGTCTCATAGTGAAAATTGTTCATAATGATGAGTACAATGACCCCATAAGAGGTATTGCGTTTATTCTGTTACACGTTGTATACTGTAATAGATAACTTTTTTTCCTCCCATTTCTAAAAGCCATTTCCGTCTTCCCGTCCTTGTTCCTGAGGGCTTAGTGTGAGTTTTTTAACGTACTCGATCGCGTTAACGTAAACGTTCGCTTATGTCACTTAGGAAAAAGCAGGTTGACCGTGAGTGTCACCAGACGGCGCTTATTCAGTTTCAATACAAATTGACGTTTACGCTAACGCGATCGAGAACGTTAAGAAACTCACACTTAGGCCTCTGCAGTTCAGCATTGCGTTGCTATATTTCAGAGGCCTGGATTTTAATCTGCATTCTTATAATATTTACGTTTTCTATAATTGTGTAAGCCGGTGGTCCCGGCCACTAAATGCCGGTCGTCAAACTATGTCAGAGGCCCTTGAGGCGGTTTAGAAACTGACACTAGGGTGTGTGGGGTCGTTAGACCTTCCTACCCACATAAAGAAGAAGAAGATATAATTGTGTTCTATTCTTCCAAGCAGCATACAAACAAAAACAGGTACAGGTTGAAGACGTATCGCATCTTCAAGGACCAAGGAACCGGTCCCACCCGCCTTGGCTAAAAATATCTTGAGTAGGTATATACTTTTTGTTTTATATCCTTATAAGTAGCCGCAAGTTCGTTCCGCTCGTTGACTTGGATTTCAGTATAAGTTCTTTTATAAGATACTTACCTCTACAGGTAAAATAGCTTATGAAGCAAGATTCCAGAGCCCCCAGACATTAGGTATCTATTCTTATTTTCTCAGTGATAAAAAAGCGTGGGTTAGAGAAGTGTGCAGTACTTCGAATAAAGGTACGCATACCTGCTAGCTAGGACCGACGGCCAGCCTCCATAAAAAAGTTCGAAGACCTTTCAAGGTAATCAATCCAGTAGGTTTAGAGAAAATTGGCTGTGATATAAAGCTAAACGTTGTTTACGTGTAGATTACAGGAAACCATTAAGAAATCTTTGGTTTCAAAGTAACACATTAAAAACAATTTTTTCGGAACCACTAGCGCGTGAGACCGACTCGCACTTGGGTGATTTTTTGTTTGTTGGAAACCACTGACAAACACTAATAACATAAAAATTAACAGTCAACAGAAACTCACAGAAACAATCATTGAAAGACCAAAAATATCAAGGATTTCCCGAATGTCTATTGAATTGAAACGATCGCAGATGCCTACATGAATTGTTACGTTATTTGAATACGAACAAAGCATACTTGTCATAATTCGATCATCACTTACATTCAGGTAGTTCCAATGACTCACGATTTGGTCTCAAGCTCCGACCTTCTGACTATTAAAGATCCTTAAAAATAATACCGCATACGTATAGTGCATACTAACGTATTATATATTTTTTTTTAGATGGGATATCATCAAATGACTCCTCTCGCTGGAAGGGAGTGTCAGACTCGTACTGCCTCAAACCATCCCGTGATGGGGCTGACATGCCTTATAAGTATAAAAGTCCCTAAAAAATAAAGAGAAAAAAAAAACCATCCCGTGTTCCTCCAAATGCCCATTGCGTTCCAGGGCCGCAGTAACAATTCCGCAACACGTCACAGGTTTAGCTGAACAATTTAAATCAGACTTTTTATTATCAAACATACAAATTCGGCAACCAAAGATAGCCCTACCATATCTGAATCGATATGGTAGGGCTATCTTTGGTTGCCGAATTTGTACGAAAGAGTCACCGCGGCCCTGGAACGCAAAGAGAATTAATAGAAGGAACACGGATGGGTTTTAGTCAGTAATGTGTAAAATATTTGTATTGTGGCGAGAAAATAAACTATTTACTTACTTACTTACTCCCTCCCGCTCCACCCAGAGCGGAAGGAGTCATTTGATGATTTCCCATCCATAAAAAAGGGGTATCTTTATAAATACCTTGTCTCCAAATTTTGGATGACAACTACGTTCAAAGTATTTTAAGTTCTTGCGTAACAATTTTATGATAACCCAAAATAATCTCGCGATGTTCGTAAGGTCTACCTTAGTCATACGAAAATCGAGTTCTTAAATACAGACGTTGTCATTTTATTTCCAACTGTAGTTAGATATTGTTGTCCACCGTTGAAGCAGTTTCTTTTGACCGCCAACATGAAGATTTCTTGGTTAGCTGTTTTTGTAATCAGCATATTATTTGTGATTACTTGCAAGGCTGGTGTTATATTCAACAATACTGTTACTCTACCTCCACCCATCGATTGTACGACGGAGCTAACTTGCAGTTGTATCTTTGTATGTTCTGATTTTTTAATAAAGTACAGATCCTTACATCGGTGAGTGCGCTTTATATTTATTAATCCTGCTAAGCCAGATAGCTCAGGCAGCAATTTTTGACATTGGACTCTAAGATTCAGACACACACTAGTGATCCTTAAAGGATTTCCGGTTCCGTATTTTCATGCGGACGTTCGGAACCCTAATAAAAACGATTGTTTCCTTTTCACAAGTTTCCAATATATTGAACAGGTCCTCTCCAGTTCCGGGAAAGCTTTATCTCACGATAAAGCATATATTGAATACGTTTAGTAGCGGAACTTGCATGTAGGATTTATTTGATCATGTTAACCGTATTCATGTAAAATTTTATCAAGCCGTGCACTATAATTTGAATACAATCTCCTGCATATAAGCACCTGATAAGTTAATTTTGAGTAATTTTCATTGTTCCCACTTGGCGAATTTACCTCCCAATATCTCGGCAACGTGACACTAGAGCACCATATTATTAACATTTATTTATCTTTCCCCTGCCCATTGCATACCTGTTTCATTGCACGCCATGATTTTGAAAAAAAAAAACAAAATGGCGACGTGGCCAGCTCCCAGAAAAATAGTCTTACGCCTTGGTACAAATATTTACTTCTACTGTGACCCAAATATGGACGAGTTACGTAAATAAATAAGTTTTGAATTTGGGGTCACGTTAGGAAACAGAATAAAAATCATGTTTTACCAATTGTGGCGCGTGTAATTCGGTAATTAGGTATTCTCTTTTTTTTTTTCTCCCATAGTACTATTACAATGGAAGAAATCCAGAAATCGTGAAATAAAATTAACTTTTTTATTAACAATTAGCTTTTGTTCAATATCGTTTGATGACTTACCCATGTCACTTAAGTCGCTGATAAAACGGCGCAGTTCAATGAAAAGGATAGTCTTTTGATGAAACGGCTGATTAAGCTAGTTAACTGCGACATATTAATATAAGCTACCCATCATCACTCTTAAATATAACAACGCACTTAAGAAACACCCGGGGAAGCCGACTCTAAAACTAGATGTAGGTTAGTTTTAGGAAAAACGAAAATTTAATCAGCTTAGGGGGTAATTTAGGAACAGTCCCATCTGGTTAAAAGTTGTCGAATTTTAGGCGCACATAAATAATAATAATAATAATGTGTAAAAAAAAATAAAGAGAATAATAATAATAATAAGCCCCCTAAACAACCACACGTCCTGATTGACCATCTAATCACGTGGGGGGCGGACACACGATTGAGAAATTACTGGCGTGGCTAACGTGGCTCTGGAAACCCATTAAAAATGGAGACTCGTTCTAAAAGAAAACGTATAGGACCGCTGCCCGGGGGCGATCGCCGGGGCACACCTGGAGCTGACGCTGGGTGTCTCAGCATGCGAACCGTCAGCGGTGAGAAGTTGAACAGGCGGGCTTCCACCGACAAAGATACTACAGCCGAAATCATTGACGATGGTGACAGACTTACGGACAGGACAAACACCCCTGTAGAACCGTATAGCTCAAGCACTATATCATACGCACCTTATAGGTCATCAACACCATCCAAACCATCGTCACCTACCAATCCAACATCACCTCCTATTTTTAGTTTAAATACAGTTCCACCCACTCCGACCTTGAATGTTGCACGGGAGGCTAGTTCCTTCTTGCCCGTGTCCACCAAGGCTGGAAAAGCAAGAGTTCGCATGAAATGGAGCAAAGAAGTAAACCAGTTTATCATGCGAACTTACTTTCACATCACTAAATTAGAGACAGACAGGACCATCTACAGGCAGCAATTGCATGAACTTTTTACTCGACAATACTCAATACTCAATACTCAATCTTTTATTGCATTCCACATGTAGGTATTTTTAGGTGGTAAACTTATAGTTAGATCATATGGACCCTGTCGGGCACAGCAAATAAGTGAATTAGGAGAGAGGAAGCATTAGCTAATTATAAAACGTTACTTAACACACTACTATACTATAATTTATTAATTAGTCTTAATTTATTTATGACTTTATAAGTCTATCATTTAGGTATTCGTTTACCGAGTAATAGCTTTTATCTACACTCACAACGTAATGTTCCAAATATGGTGAACGTCAGAATCGCCGGTCAACAGTCAAATTTAGCTTTGAAATTGTGCCTAAAAATTACTTATCAATTGCTTATATTTGGTTACCATAATCAGAGAATTGCTTATTTCATCTGTTAAAAGAATTAAAACATTTAAGATTGACCGACCATTCTGATATCAGAACGGCTGGTCAATCACTGTAGAGTAGTAACTATAAGGAATTACTGAAATTTTCATAAGCCAAAGATTGCTTATTAATTGCTTATTTTACAATTTATAAGCCTAGACCCTTTTATCCTTTCTTTTAGCTAGCCAAGAATTTAAAAACCCCTGCGCCTGTTAAATTTATGAAAGCAAAGTGACGTCTGTCGAAAATTGCATTTATATTTCAAAAGGGATTATTATTTATTACTCGTTTCTTTATTTTCTGTAATAAAGACTTTTTGGTGCTTTGTTTCTACACTTGCGTGCAAAAAAATCGACCCACCCCGCACGCTTTCGTTCATAACACGATAAATAAAAATCTAAAATTAATTAACAAATACTTTTCACACTGTTTGTTAAATGTCAGTTTAAGATTACAATCATAGTTTGTTCATAGCATTCCGACGTAAATTGAAGCAAACAATAATGTCCTCGCCTAAAAACTTTATCACCCCTCCTTCACCCCTTAACTATGTATGTACCTATGTACAGTCTGTTGTCAACATTATCTGACCCACCCTAAAAACAAACGAATTTGGACCCTCTTCCTGAAACAATAAGGTTTATTCAATTTATGTGAGCTTATCAGACAAGTGCTCGCCAACATTGTCGGAGCCACCGGCATTGTATGTCATTTTGTTAAGCTATTTTAATCATTATCTCGTCGACATAAAGTTGAAAAGCTTTTAAGTCACACTACATAATTACAACGCAATCTTTAATTTCGCGTAGTCTCAACAAGTTCTTGTGGCTTAGCGGTTTGATGCTGGAATTGGCGACGAACAACCTGTGGGTTCGAAACACAGTTCACATATCAGTTTTGTCTTCATTTTTATAATAATGCTTGCATTATTAAAGAACGACCAATATGATTTACGCCTAATAACTTATCTTGTAAACAGGTGGGTAAATTAAAACAACTTAAGTTCACAGAATTTATGTTTACCAAGAATGGTTAGATACGAAGTAAAACATAATTTGCTTCGTGAGGTAGATAATATACATCTAAGTGACAAAAGTTACACTATGCCTAATAGCAGTGACTGCGCACACACATTTGTAAATCGTTTTACATCACTCGTTAAGTATTTTTAAGCAATTTGGTGTAAAGAAGCATCATGTCGCAACTTAATGACTATACCAAACATAAAATCATATTTTTACATGAGCAGAATGTTGGAATTAGAGAGATTGGTCGTCGACTTAAAATAGCAGTAAGTGTTTTTTTTTTAACTATTTTATTTTATTGATTGTGATTAATGAACGCGTAGTTGGCTATTTTGTTATTACATTCACTCCTTACAAGTTACATACACGGTTCCAAAAATGTTTTTACAGAAATACGGTTAGACTATGGCTAAGACTTTATGGAGACAATGGAAATATTCAGCGGATTCGTTCAGGAGCAAATCCATCAAGTATAGTCCCGAATTCGACCGCCACCGGGCCATTGTTTCAAGCCATGTTGAACATCCATTTTTGCCCATTCGTGTAACCGGAATAAACCACAATAATTAATAAGGTCAATGAAAAACAGGATGGAAGCAGCAATAAGAGCACGTGGGGGAACACAAGCTACTGAACAAAGTTTTCCTTAGAAATTTGATGTTTTCTTTACTTTTACTTTCAAAATTATTCATTAAAAAATTGAGCTATTCTAAGCGTTTTTGATTTTCAGTCTGTAAAATCAATAAACCAAAATCTGTTACAGTAAAAACTAGTCTATTGTAATCTTAGACTGACATTTAACAAACAGTGTGAAAAGTATTTGTTAATTAATTTTAGATTTTTATTTATCGTGTTATGAAAAATGAACCTCGCGGTCGTCCGAAGACTTTGGTCGACAATGACGAATTAAAGGCGATTGTGGAAGCTGATGATACACAATCTACGGCTGAATTAGCAGCAGCTTTCGACGTTAGCGTCAAAACAATATTGGTCCATTTGCGTCAAATTGGCAAGGTAAAAAAGCTTGACAAATGGGTGCCCCACGAACACAATGATCGCCAGTGCGAAGTACGCGTCGAGACGTGCCTTGCACTGCTCAACAGACACACTGAACCGCATTGTTACCTGCCATGAAAAATGGATTCTGTTTGATAACCGCAAGCGCTCAGCAAGTTAGTTGGATCCTGGTTCAGCACCTAAACAATGCCCTAAACGAAAACTTACCCCTAGAAAAGTGATGGTCACTGTTTGGTGGTCTAGCGCCGGTGTGATTCATCACAGCTTCTTACCAAACGGGGTGAGCATTACTGCAGATGTGTACTGTGAAGAACTGAACACAATGATGGAGAAGCTGGCACAGCTCCAACCAGCATTGGTCAAACGCTCGTCTCCGCTGCTCCTGCATGACAACGCGCGACCTCATACTGCACAGCAGACGGTCTCCAAGTTGCAAGAACTGGGGTTGGAAGCTCTCAGTCATCCGCCCTACTCACCAGACCTTGCGCCTACAGACTACTACTTTTTCCAGAATTTGGATAACTTCTTGGCGGGAAAAAAATTCAATACCCGAGAGGCAGTACAAAATGCCTTTGAAGAATTTATTGCCTCCCGTCCAGCTGATTTCTTTAAGAAGGGCATCAATAAACTGCCACTGCGTTGGCAAAGATGCATTGATTGCATGGGTGATTACTTCGATTAATACAAGTAAAAAATACATGAAAAAAATTCGTTTAAGTTTTTTCATACAAAACGGCAATTTCATAGGTAAAGACCTATTATTATCTACCTCACGAAGCAAATTATATGTTTTACTTCGTATCCAACCATTCTTGGTAAACATAAATTCTGTGAACTTAAGTTGTTCTAATTTACCCACCTGTTTACAAGATAAGTTATTAGGCGTAAATCATATTGGTCGTTCTTTAATAATGCAAGCAATATTATAAAAATGAAGACAAAACTGATATGTGAACTGTGTTTCGAACCCACAGGTTGTTCGTCGCCAATTCCAGCACCAAACCGCTAAGCCACAAGAACTAGTTGAGACTACGCGAAATTAAAGATTGCGTTGTAATTATGTAGTGTGACTTAAAAGCTTTTCAACTTAATGTCGACGAGATAATGATTAAAATAGCTTAACAAAATGACATACAATGCCGGTGGCTCCGACAATGTTGGCGAGCACTTGTCTGATAAGCTCACATAAATTGAATAAACCTTATTGTTTCAGGAAGAGGGTCCAAATTCGTTTGTTTTTAGGGTGGGTCAGAGAATGTTGACAACAGACTGTACATAGGTACATACATAGTTAAGGGGTGAAGGAGGGGTGATAAAGTTTTTAGGCGAAGACATTATTGTTTGCTTCAATTTACGTCGGAATGCTATGAACAAACTATGATTGTAATCTTAGACTGACATTTAACAAACAGTGTGAAAAGTATTTGTTAATTAATTTTAGATTTTTATTCATCGTGTTATGAACGAAAGCGTGCGGGGTGGGTCAATTTTTTTGCACGCAAGTGTAGAAACAAAGCACCAAAAAGTCTTTATTACAGAAAATAAAGAAACGAGTAATAAATAATAATCCCTTTTGAAATATAAATGCAATTTTCGACAGACGTCACTTTGCTTTCATAAATTTAACAGGCGCAGGGGCTTTTAAATTCTTGGCTAGCTAAAAGAAAGGATAAAAGGGTCTAGGCTTATACATTGTAAAATAAGCAATTAATAAGCAATCTTTGGCTTATGAAAATTTCAGTAATTCCTTATAGTTACTACTCTACAGTGATTGACCAGCCGTTCTGATATCAGAATGGTCGGTCAATCTTAAATGTTTTAATTCTTTTAACAGATGAAATAAGCAATTCTCTGATTATGGTAACCAAATATAAGCAATTGATAAGTAATTTTTAGGCACAATTTCAAAGCTAAATATGACTGTTGACCGGCGATTCTGACGTTCACCAAATATGAGTTCAAAAACGAATGCATAAATACAGACTTTTTTTTCGTGGATAGGTAAAATTAAAAAAAAAAGCCATTACAGTTCAACATTTTCCTTCGATTTTTAAACAACTGCATCATAAAATAACTTTTTAATTTTTATAGCACACTTTTTCTTTTTAATTTTTGGCGCGGGCTCATTGACTTAAGTCAATGAGCCAGCTTTTATCTTTGTCTATGTTTGAGCGCGCTGCGCAGTCATTCGAATACGCAATGAGAATATCCGCCATATTGGAATTAACTATTTTTCCACTTATTTTATTTCAACTGTATGAGTGAAGATAAAATAGTGTATGCAACGGCATATAATTAGGTATTAAAACACTCGTGTGATGCTATTATCACACTCGGCTACGCCTCGTGTGATAAACCCACACTCGTGTTTTAATAACCCTTTTTATATGGTCGTTGCATAAACTACTATTAAGTAGCAGAAATTGTTTAAGTTTTTTTATAAATAAATGAAGTTTGTCTTCCTTTTTTATTTGTGCGGGCAGTTTATTATATAAACTCTTTTGCAAAAAAAACGGGCACTTTAGATTTTTTTCTCTACTTCAATGAAGAAGAACAAGAAATAGGTTTTGTTAATTTGACGATGTATTGGCATGTTTTTTGAAGCATCCTGGCATGATTCTTTACGTTCCAAATTTAAAATTTGAAAAGAAAAATAATCATTATTGTGGATTATTCTAAAATTGCTTTACTAATGGCGCGAATTGCTGAAACGATTTTTAACTGATTACGATATTTTGAAACTTTTTGGATATTTTCTGCAAATTAAACAATTTAATCTTTCTTTTTACATTAAATACCACTTTTTGATATGAGTGATAAAGCGATAAGGACCGGTAAAATTATAGCCCTACTTGAAGAAAGTTGTTCGCAAACTTACGTGTCTCAGCGGCTAAATGTGAGTCGTTCAACTGTCCAGAGGACTTGGCAACGGTATCTAGAGACTGGTTCGGTCAAAAGAAGACCCGGTTCGGGAAGAAAACGATGCACAGAACCAAGAGATGACCGCTTTTTGGTGAGTCAGGCGTTGCGTAATCGTAAGGCGTCAAGTGTGGACCTGAAGAAGAGCCTTGAAGAAGTAAGAGGAGTAGAAGTTAGCTTGTGGACGGTCAGGAGGAGGCTTTTGGCTGCCAATATCAAGAGTTACCGCCCAGCTCGGGGCCCTAAATTACTCCGTGAGCACCGTGTTGCTCGACTTCAGTTTTCTCGGAACTGCGCTACATGGACTCTGGAGGACTGGAATAAAGTATTGTTTTCTGATGAAGCTAGAATCTCTTTGTGTGGAGAGGACCGACGCCGGCGAGTGCTGCGAAGACCACGGGAACGCTATGCGGAAGTGTGTTTCGAAGAAATCACTCCTTATGGCGGAGGCTCCGTTATGGTTTGGGCAGCAATTAATTCGACGGAGCGTACGGAGTTAATTTTCATAGAAAATGGAACATTAAATGCACACCGGTACATAATGGAAGTCCTAATTCCATATGCACAACCCACATTGACTGCACTTGGGGAAGATTCCATTTTTATGGACGATAATTCTCGCCCGCACCGTTCTGGCGACGTGGAAGCGTACATGCAAGAAGTTGGGATCCGTCGTTTAGATTGGCCAGCTCGAAGTCCTGACCTCAATCCAATTGAGCATGTGTGGGATGTTCTAAAGAGACGGGTAAGATCAGTGCAACCTGCTCCACAAAACATCAGGGAGCTAAAAAGAGTCATTGCAGAAGAGTGGGAACGTATTCCTCAAAACGTTATTAAAAACATCGTGGAAAGCATGCCCAGAAGGATTCAAACTGTGATTTTGGCAAGAGGAGGTCACACTCGTTATTAGGTTTTTACATTTGTAACTTTATTTAATTAAAAAAAGTAAAAAAAAAACTTGTCTTTATTGCCGACCACTTCTTATTGTTTGGGCGTGTACGTCGATTTTAAAGAATCCATCGTTTTTTTTTCTTTTAATTGCTCGAATTCACTTCACGCGTATTTATTTACACGATTATAAGTATACAGACTACGTCAAAGAAATAAATTTCATTTAATTAACTAAAATCGACCTTAGAACGTAAATTTCCTTAGGTGCCCGTTTTTTTTTGCAAAAGAGTGTATTTTAATCGACATTACATAGGGGCTCGAAGAGTACATTTTTAATCGAGAACTTGGTAAGTTTAATCTAGATGGGTGTCTGAGTAAATAGCGTGTCTGGATGTCTTCACGTTTTGAATAAAATTCTTGATGTTTTCGTACAAATTTGCATGTTTCTAAAATGTATATACAGGGAAGGGTTAAAATATTATGTTTTTGAAAAAAGGGTTTGCAACTATCTTTTTGCTCAATGTTTACCAGAATCCCCATCAATTTCTTTTGCAGGGTGAAAAGTGTTTGTGCATCTGTACTGTTTCCCCAAAGGGTGACACTATAGCTAAGCCATGCATAAGCATATGCATAGGTGGTGAGAGTTGTTTGAAAATTGGTGGTCTTTTTTATTTCACGAAGGGCGTAAGAGAAAATCGAAATTTTTGAGTGAGTTTTCTGTATGTGTGATTTCCAGATAATATGTGTGTCTATAACTAGTCCAAGTAAGGTAAATTCGTTAACGGTTTCTAGTTTTGAGTTGTTGAAAATAAAATCTATAGTTAAAGGTGTTTTTTGGTAAGGGTGGAAAGTTATTAATTTGGTTTTGGAATAGTTTATCTCGAGGTTATGTTCGTTCATCCAGTTGCATGTTCTAGATAGTATGGAATTGAGTTTCTTCTATATTTTCATTGTTTTGGCATGAGACTAATATGGATATATCATCAGCGAATAAGACACATGGCCCTTCTATGGTCTTAGGCAGGTCATTAATATAAAGTAAAAATAAGAGGCATCCTATGACGCTTCCTTGAGGAATTGAGGCGTTTATTGCTTTACTATAGGATCGGAATTTTTCGATTTCATTACTTTTATGGTTAAAATATTCTATTTCAACAATTGTTGCCTGTTTTTCAGATATGATGTTAGCCAATCGTGAGCCTTTCCGCGTATGCCTATTCCGTACAATTTGTTTAGCAATATCCCAAATTGTACTTTATCGTAGGCTTTGGTCATATCTAGTAATATTCCTATTGCGTATTTTTTGTTATTTATAATATTCCCAGAGGTTACAGTAACTGAGCAAAGGATTTCAGATCAAACTTCTATCCCAAGTAGAAATAGATCAGCTAAAAGAAGAAGTTCGTTCGCAACTACAAATAGGATCAGAAAACACTGAAGGCGCCACCAGTATCGCATTAACTCAAAACACAACTTACTCCCAACAACAACAATCACAACTTATCTCACAATCTCAACAACCACTCAATTAATCACAACCATATTCCCAAACCACGCACACATCCACGCAAACCGAAACTACAACCATAATCTTAGAAAATGAAATTGAGACCCTAAACGACACCATTTCAATTCAACCAACAGATAAACATATCCAAGATATACACGATAAATTTAAAACTGCTCTCACTCAATATTCGGGCATGAACCCGGCAGCTCGACCAAAACTGCCCAAACTTAGGTACACACCAAAACTCTTTCAGCTCGTTAATTTATTTAATAAAAATATTCTTAATCTGTATATTAGTCAAGAAACTCAACTTATTGACATACATACCCTGATATATTGCACAGCATTAGTTATTTCCGAAGAACTTAATTTTAAAATCACAGAATAGACGGGCAACACAAGACAACGAGATGATGAGATAACAAACCAGCATGGCAGCAGAGACTAGAAAAAGATATAGTCAAACTCCGAGCAGACTGTGGTAGGTTAACCCAGTTTATTAATAATAATAGATCCAACAAGGTAGTTAAAAGAGTAGAAGCCATATTTAAAAATATGGCTACCCACACTAGACACGAAACTGATAATAGAAATCCAGAAGAATTCTTAGATACACTCAAACAAAAATTAGATTTAAAAGTTCACAGATTAAGAAGGTACAAAAAAAAGCTCAAGATCGTAAAAAGGACAATTCTCTATTTGCTATGAACGAAAAGAACTTTTACAGGAATTTACAGAAACCACTAACTAGTATAGAAACACCGACATCCGAAAACAAAATAGAACTACCAACAGCGGAACAACTAGAAACATTTTGGTCTGGGATATGGGAAGAGCAAGTACAACATAATGACAAATCTGACTGGATAGCTGACGAACAAACTAAATGGAGTTCAGTAGATGAAATGGGATTGGCTGAACTTACTGAGTCTGATATAACTAGAATCACTGCGAGATTACATAATTGGAAAACCCCTGGTATTGATAAAATACATAACTATTGGTATAAAAAATTGGACCCATTACACAAAGTCTTAGCAAAAAATCTAACAGAAATTATCTTAGGAAAACAAAACATTCCAGAATTTATTGCTACAGGAATAACTTACATGTTACCAAAAAGCCAATATTCACCATAACCTTCCCAATACAGACCAATTACATGCCTACCTACCATATACAAGATCCTAACGTCAGCCATCACTTCAAAAATCAATAAACACACAGAACATCACAACATAATAGCAGAGGAACAAAAAGGGTGCAGACGCGCCATATGGGATGTAAGGAACAACTAGTTATAGATTCAGCAATCCACAAACATGCAGCCACCAAAAATAAAAACCTACACAGCACATACATAGACTATAAAAAAGCATTTGATAGTATTCCTCACTCCTGGCTTATTCAAATTTTGCATATTAATAAAATAAACTCAAAATTAATAGATTTCTTAAAGAGTATCATGTCCTATTGGAAAACTACACTCCAGTTAAATTATCGTCACAACACTATCAGAACTCGACAAATATTTAGAAAGAAAGGAATTTATCAGGGAGATTCCCTGAGTCCTTTATGGTTTTGTCTCGCTCTGAACCCCCTGTCCCACCTACTACATCGTTGTCAGGCCGGATATCCCCTTAAACATACCACAGAAGAAACTGTTATCTCACATTTAATTTAAATATGGATGATTTAAAATTATACGCAAAGTCCGAAAGAGAAATGAAACAGTTAATAGATACCACAACTAAATTTACTAAAGACATCAACATGCAATTTGGCTTAGATAAATGCAAAACAGTTCATATAATAAGAGGCAAAATAAAACCGGGCGACTATCCTATTAACAACACAGACACAGTTACAGCTATGGAATCAACGGATTTGTATAAATATTTAGGGTACAGGCAACTCAAAGGAATAGATCATACAGCAATTAAACACCGAATACAAGAGAAGAGTGATCGCAGTCTGTAAAACTCAACTCTCCGGAAAGCACTTAATAAAGGCATTGAACACATATGCGATCCCAATATTAACATATTCGTTTGGAGTAATTAAATGGTCAAAAACTGACCAGCAAAAAGAGAGAACTACACGCACCACACTCACTAAACACAATAACCTACACCCGAAATCCGCTGTAGAAAGACTGACCATTAAAAGACAACACGGAGGGAGAGGCCTAATTGACATCCATTACCTTTGGCAAAAACAAATAACGCGACTGAGAACATTCTTCCACTCTAAATCACACACAAGCAACATCTACAAAGCCATAGGCACTAACGATATTAACTACACCCCACTTAACCTTAACGATATTACAGATACACCACATACTGACAATGAAGACCCACAGAAGAAAAAACTAGAAGACTGGAAAAAGAAAGTGTTGCACGGTCGCCACCTTCATGATCTAGAACAACCTCATATAGACACAATAGCATCAAATAAATGGCTTAAAATAGGTACTTTGTTTCCGGAAACGGAGGGATTTATTATTGCTATACAGGATCAGATCATAAACACCAAAAACTACAGGAAGTTCATCATAAAAGACCCCATGATAAGGAATGATAAATGCCGCAAATGTCACAGTCAGCCAGAGACCATTCAACACATCACTCACACAAACAGATTATACACATAGACACAACCAAGTAGCAAACGTCATCCATCAAAACCTAGCACTCAAACATAATCTCATACAGGACACGGAAACTTCTTATTACAATTATGCACCCCACACAATTTTAGAAAATACCACCCACAAACTCTACTACGACCGTGCCATACTAACAGACAGAACCATTCATTACAATAGACCCGATATAACTCTGCAAGATAAAGTTAATAAAGTTACCTACTTAATTGATATCGCAGTCCCTAATACACATAATTTGCAAAAAACAATAGGTGAGAAAATTAGTAAATATGCTGAACTGAAAGAAGAGGTGACGAGAATTTGGAGACAAGAAAACGTGTACGTCGTGCCCATTGTTGTCTCCACTAAAGGTGTCATACCTAATCACCTCCACCATAGCCTCAAACTGATAGACCTGAAAGACTCAATTTACATTACCCTCCAAAAAGCCGCAATTTTAAACACCTGCAGAATAGTCAGAAAGTTCATGCAAATCGAGGAAAATGAAATCTCTCCTCATAACATAAATCCATCATAATTATTCACAACACGTTGCATTGACTTGGCTTGGCCCGTTAATGTAGCTAATCAAACTAGTCTAGAGCTAAGAAAACTATACGTTTACCCAAAATAATAATAATCGACTTCCTGAAGCAGAAAGTTTGTGCATGGGCAAACCGTATTCGGCGGTATAAGCGGCGGGTTGATCGATACTCGCAGAATCGCATGTTCCAGAGCGATGAAAGGTGGGTATACAGAGCTTGGGAGCGACCTGAACAAAGTGTGACGGACGTGTGCCGACCGGATGATATCGCCACGAATACATTCTGGCGAAACATCTGGTCGGTGCCCGTCTGTCATGCCGAGGGTGGTTGGATGCGCGATGTCGAGCGCGTGTGTGAAGCTATACCACCAATGGAACTAATCAACATCACCCCATTGGATGTAGCCAAAGCAGTCCGTCCGTTACCGAACTGGAAATCTCCAGGACCGGACGGACTGCATAACTTCTGGCTCAAATGGTATAGCAGCTCACACGCGCTCCTGGCATCTCAATTCCAATAATCCTTAGAGTCTGGGTCGCTACCACAGTTTCTAACAACTGCTCCATCTGCTCCACCTGCTGCATAAGACAGGTAGTCCCGCGGAACCCAAGAATTATAGACCGATTACTTGTTTGTCGACGTTCTATAAACTTCTTAGATCCATTCTGAGAGTGAAAATTAATGATCACATTGAGAATAACTCAATTATGTCCGCTTCTCAGAATGGATGTAGGAAAGGGTCCCGCGGCACTAAGGAGCTACTCCTCATAGACATGGCCATAAGCCAACAGGTTCGTCGATCCCGTAAGAATCTGTCGACATGTTGGATAGATTACAAGAAGGCCTATGACTCTGTGCCACATACATGGCTCATGAGGGTGCTGGAGTTGTACAAAATAGATGCAACTCTACGCGCCTTCCTTGAGTCATGTATGAGGCAATGGAAAACGGTCCTTCGATATCCAAGATGTCGACTGATTCAAGGGAATGATAAGCCTGTGTGGATTAAACGGGGAATATTCCAGGGCGACAGTTTGAGTCCACTTTGGTTTTGCTTAGCTCTGAATCCTCTTAGTACACTGCTGGAGGATTCAGGCCTAGGCTATCGGTTGAGAAGAGGTGGTCAAGCCATATCTCACCTCCTTTACATGGATGATCTGAAACTCTTTGCCCCCAACAATTTGCGACTGATGGAGCTACTGAAGGTAACTGAAAACTTCAGTAGTGCCATCAGGATGGAATTTGGTGTGGACAAATGTGCAGTCATGCATGTAAAGAAAGGGGAGATTACGGAATCTGAGGGAATTCAACTCTCGGATTCCATACAGGTTAGATCCCTCAGCTCGACCGAAACCTACAAGTATTTGGGTATGTCGGAAGCGTTGGGCATTAATGTTGCTGACATGAAGCAATCGCTGAAGGAGCGCTTCTTTGGCCGCCTGAAAAAGGTTTAAAACAGCCTTTTGTCGGGCGGAAATAAGGTGCGCGCCTTCAACGGTTGGGTCATGCCGGTATTAATGTACTCTTTCGGCATACTCAAATGGACTCAAACCGAACTCGACGCCCTGGATAGGAGATTCCGTACACTGCTGACTGCAAACCGGATGCATCACCCACGATCGTCGGTGATGAGACTGTACATCCCGCGGAAGTGTGGAGGTCGAGGCTTTTTAAATGCTAAGACTCTCCACAACCGCGAGATGTGCAGTCTCAGAGAATATTTTCTCAAAACCGATGTGGGTATGCACCGAGATGTGGTCGCAGTGGACAAGGGACTCACCCCGTTGTCCATGGCTAAAGAGAACTGGCGCAAACCTGTGATACTTACTACAGATGACCGCAAGGAGGTATGGAAAGGCAAGGAGCTTCACGGGCGCTTCTATCTGGCTCTCTATGGGTCCGATGTAGATTTCTCAGCGTCCGTGGCGTGGCTACGTTTTGGTGATCTCTTCGGAGAAACTGAAGGTTTTGTTTGTGCAATTATTGACGAAGTTATCTTAACGAACAACTACCGGAGGTATATTATGAGGGACGGGACGGTTGACGTGTGTCGGGCATGTCACCGTCCGGGTGAGTCCATCAGACATATTATCTCTGGTTGTTCTCGTCTGGCTAACGGCGAGTACTTGCACACGCATAACCAAGTGGCCAGGATTATTCATCAGCAACTTGCTTTGAAATACAAACTTGTAGATACTGAGGTACCGTATTACAAGTATGTGCCCGACCCAGTTCTCGAAAATGACCATGTCACGTTGTACTGGGATCGGTCTATCATCACTGATAGGACTATCATAGCTAACAAGCCCGATATAGTGGTGATAGACCGATTAGCGCGCCGCACAATGATAATCGATGTTACCATTCCACATGACGAAAACCTCGTGAAAGCTGAGAAAGAGAAACAAATCAAGAATCTTGACTTAGCACACGAGGTTGTGGACATGTGGAATGTGGACTCGGCTGTCATTGTGCCGATAGTCGTTACGGCCAATGGCTTGATAGCCAAAAGCTTCGACGACCACCTGTCGAAGCTGGCGTTACGCAGTTGGGTAAAGGGCCTGATACAGAAGGCAGTACTCCTCGATACGGCTCGTATTGTGAGGAGGTTCCTTTCTCTGGAGCCCTAACCACCGGTAGCTTGGACCCAGCTCCCGACACCGGCGGACAACTATTTTTATATTTTTAAATGTTTTTTTATTGTTTTTTTTTTGTTATTGAAATATTTAAAAATGTAAAATGTATGTGTTAAATATGAATAAAGAGAATAATAGATAATAATATCTTGGGACAATCAACACACCGCCATCTGATCCCAAACTAGGCAGAGCCTGTACTATGGCAACCAGACAACTGATAAACATACTTATATATTTCTAAATACATACATTTTATAGATAATTACACACCCAGATACAGAACAAATAATCGTACTCATCGCAAAAAGATTTGTCCTGTGTGGGAATCGAACCCACGACCTCCGTCCTAGCAGTCAGGGTCACTAACCACTAGACCAACAGGCCACCAAATGAATGGGGCAGTCGAATTTTTGTTGTTCCCATTAAATTTTGTTCATTATGATGAATACATTGACCCCTTTTCAGTTATAGCGTTAATTCTGTTACAATTTGTAAACTGTTCGTTATTTATGATAACGATACGATAAAATATGTAGTTCGTTTTTCCACACGCATGTTCTGTTCTGAATCCTTAATAATAGCCGAATCGGTGTTGTGCCAACCAAAGAACAGAATAGTTGTTATTACTCTAATGGACTTGATATACAAAGCGGACAGGGCGCTGACAAGATAAATGTATGGCGTCAAAGGAACGAAATATACTTAGCGTCACGGGCGCGCGGCCTAACTCCATACATTTTTGTCGGACCACTTTGTATATGAAGTCCCTTAGACCACTCATTTTTTTTTTATTTTTTTTTTTTTTTTTCTTGTCGGTCTGCTGCGGCACCGCAGCGGTGCGTTTTTCGCACTGCGCTGGTCCGGTTGAGTTTTTCCATACAATTTATGCACACAAATACTCGTCCTGCTGTCGTGCGTGCACGGCACCGGCGCCGCACTGCAGTCTTGGTGTATAAATTGTATGGCAGGAATCAACGGCAGTACAACAAACGCACCGCTGCGTTGCGGCCCTTAATTTGTTGTTAGCAAGTTTTTAAGAATTCAGATTACTTGTCTCCGAATTTTGAACAATACCTAACTAGGTTCAAAGTATCTGAACTTCTTGCGTCACAATTTTATGATAAGCCAAAATTATCTCGCAAAGTAGACAACATACAGACATCATTTTATTCCCAATTAACTGTAGTTATTTTTGTCTACCGCTGAAGTAGGTTCTTTTAACTGCCAACAACATGAAGATTTCTTGGTTAGCTATTTTTGTAATCAGCATATTACTTGTGATAACTTGCAAAGCTGGTGTCATATTCAACGAAACCACTGCTATTTTAGCTGATGTTTTCTTCAACTACAACGCTCGGACGCCGCCGCCGTCTTACAATTTAATACCATGTTCTGATATAATGGAGAGGCGTGGTGAAACAAACTACTGCGTAAATTAGTGAGTGCGTTTTATATTTATTCAATCATACAAAGTCAGACAGGTGCCAGCAGGAAGCAGCTTAGGCAGTTAAGTAGCTTTTTAAAAATATTTTACTTTTTTTTTTAAATATTTTTTTTTTTAATTATACAAGCAACCAATTAGGACGGCTCCTTTATCACTTAAGGTCTCAATGACTCCTTATGGTAAAAACCCTTAACCACATGGCATGGAGTAAATTTTAAATATATTATTATTAATAATTTTTTATCAAGAAAGAGCTCGTAGCTAAATAACAAAAGCCGCACGGATCGATCTTCAAGGTTAAGCAAAGCTTGAATAGGTCTGTAGATGGGTCATCTTAATATAGCAAGATTTGTCCGTGCCTCGAAAAGCACGTTAAGCCGTTGGTCCCGGTTTCGTTTTTGTATTTCTAGATCTTTGGCAGAAGTCAAAGTCAAAACGTTTATTTCAATTAGGCCATTAAATGGCGCTATTGAACGTCATCATTTACATTTAAAATAATATAAAATGATTGAAGTGAGTCGTTACGGATTGTCGGACCGAAGTCAGAATCTCCAATTATGCAAGAAGTACCCAGTGAATGGGTTGTGAAGGTCTGGTAGGCAGCCGCTCCACGTAAAATACTAGTAGGTATGGAGCTGAATCCAATTTGACTCGAAGCCGACCCCGAACACAGTTGGGAAAAGGCTAGGCAGATGATGATTTTATCAAAGAACACACGATTATTTTTATTCACACTAATTACAAGTTGTATCATCGTTACCAGCGAAAACCTAAAAATAACAAATCGTTATCAACATGACCTCGACTCATGACAGTTTCAACAAACTAAAATAAATAATACTTATTATTAAATGTATTATTTATTTCAGTTTCTTATTAAACCTTTGATTGTTCTGTCGGATTGGATGGGATAATCATGAAGCTTCTTTGGTTTGTTACTTTAATCATCTGCACCCTAATTTTGGTTACTGACAAAGTTAAGGGGAACCCTGTGAAGTTTCCTACAACACCTCGTATTTTTATGATGACTCGTGGAAAAATGCAGGACATTTATCCTAGACGTGGGACTAGTTGATCACGTAGGTAAGTGTAAATGTATTAGGTATTAAGTGTGCGCTAGTCGAACGGCTGTCATTTAAAAGACAGAATAAACACTGTGATGAGCAAAACGAAGCTAGGTGCGCACACAAATTTTCAGTTCCATAGCATTTAAGATGATTTGTAACAAAAATGAGCTCGTTAAATTTTTTGAAAGACATTTGGTAGTAAGTAATATTATGAAAAAAGTGTTGAATGTATTTGTTTAAAATATTTTTTTAATTTTTTTTCTAAGAAATAATCTATCCCTGTATGGTCAATATTTTGCCATTTTCTTACTACATAACTTATTTATTTACGCCCAAATTTGTGTAAAAATTTGTATTTTTTTGTTCTGTTTTGTTTCCATACAATACAAGGCTAGACAATGCCGAGAAAAATAAATTTCACTTTTTTCTGAACATACGCCATCAATCAGTAGAGTAATCGGTATACTACGCTTATATGAAACAATGACTGAGCTCAATTTTGAGTTCAGTAGTTTTTATTTTTTCGTGCAAAAATTATTTGACACCTAGCGTCCGTTCTAGCGAGCTTTTTCGAACAAGCCCACGAAACTATTCCCAACTACTAAATCTCCTGAATGCCAGAATCAGAGTTGACCATTACAAAAACGTTGAGTCCAAGAGAAACGATTCAACTATCTTTGCTCCCGCAACTAAATGAATCAGCAGTGCGATTCTGTAAACATTGCGAAGTGAACTCTACTCTCGAACACTTGGGCGGGGTGCACGACGGGTGAGTTGTCAAACCATACAAATAAGATGGAATGACAGCTCACTTGTCGTGCACTCCGCCTAAGTAGGTGTACACCGTGGGATGTCGACAGAATCAACTGGAGAAAAGTCATCGAAGGTGTAACCGATAACCTACTCTGAGTGGACCATTGATTGGTCTGCCAATCTATAGTAAACAGGCGGTCTATTCTGTCAACGCCTCACCGTGTAAACTTCGGTGAGTGGATTGACCTGTCATTCCATCTTGTTTGTGTGGTTTGACAGCTCACTTCACCTAGGTTTTCACGGTGAGATGTTAACATAATCGAAACCACTGAAAAAAATACATCCGGGCGAAGCCGGGGCGGGCCACTAGTGAAAAATAAAACATTTTGACTTTGACTTCGGGAGCCTAATTTGAAAGCCCGTGTCGCTCTTGACCGGTTTTCCATCATAACCCTGTGACACTATAAACTCATAATTATTCTTATCATGTCATGATAAGCATGCAAGTAAAGACTGTGCTCAGTCAGTGATAGCTAAACTGTTACATTTATTGGATTTATCTATATTTATTGCCTTATTCATATTGATTATTAGTCTCGTTATATCCATCGCTTCATCGGAATATAGTGAGGAGTATACCACGAGGAACCAAGACTATAATCCCGAGATTGATGTTGCAAATTCCCGATGAGTTCGATACTTGAGGTAAACTTTATGTTTTCTAAGCACTCTTGATATAATTATATGCATAATTATATTATTATAATTACTAGCATGTACTGTCCCACTGCTGGGCAAAGGCCTCCCTCCATTCCTTCCAATGCTCACAGTGTTGTGCTTCATCATTCCAATTCGTAAGGAAGACATCCAGGTCATCCCGCCATCTCCTTCGTGGTCTGCCGCGGCCTCGTCTCGCTGTTTCAGGGCACCAATTCCTTATTTTATGGGCCCACAGATTATCCGGCATGGCAGGCATGCGGCAGACATGTCCTGCCCAGCAGCCTTTCGACCCACATCATTTTATTCGATCTAATATACTCCATAGCACGCTGGCAAACCCCAAAATGTATAATAAATGAGAAATAATAAGTCGAGCCACACTTATATTTTATTAGCCACGTGATCAAACTTCTCATTTTATAACTAAGCAACGGGAAAATGTGATAGCCTCTAATAAACTAATTCGTCTTTTTTACAACTAAATATTCTAAGAAAAGCGTCAAGTAAAGATCAACAATTATATTAACTTGTCCTTTTTATTTATACATTGCCACCTAATTACTAACTCAGCCACGGAATTTATATCTCATCACCATTTTACAGCGAGTTCGGGTCGATTTTTCTTTATGATACTAATGAAATAGAAGCTAACAGAATATCTTTTTTGATGTCATTTAATAGTATTTTAGAAGTTTACTGCTTGAATGCATGTTACAAATTTAGATGCTGAAAAATAACCACCATGCTGAGTTGTATTTAGAGTGGCTTGCATAGAAGATAACTAGTGGCTAAGATGGTATCATTCAGACGTTCGTTAATTGTGGCTGACTTAGTAATTTAGAAGGCCATGTAGATTTTTAGAGGCAAATAATGCTATTAAAAAGATGTCTGTTTAATTAGCACCCATAATAAATAAACTATTTAAAATACTAACTATGCAGACACCGTTAATAGAACAACATGTCTGTGAAGGAATTTTAAATAGGTACACGTCTTTACTCATGTTTACCCAATTGCTGCCCGCAGTTTAATATCTGGTATAACAAATCCTTGCGTTTCACATGGTGTGCCAGTGTCCAATCGTAAAACCATCTTCCGCGGATCATCTAATGTGTAGGCATGTGTAGGTGTAGACTCGACACCGATCTTGTTTCAGGGTGAGCAACTCTTACTTAAGAATTTATGTAAATACAACACTTCAGTGCTAAAATCTCCATAAATTAAAAGCACGACATTCATTCCAGTTTTAACAGTCGACCCGTTCTTTCGTGTTAGCCACCTAAAAATATTAAAAAAAAATGATTAGGAATTATTTCGTGTTGTTAGTTTTATCTGTTGTTTTTTGTTTTGTAAATGGTTGGGTAGTGTTTCCTTTGCCCGATGCGCCTGCGCCGATAATCCTTGCTACCTCAGTGAAGCCTACGCCGGTGTTGCCACGGTTACCGGTAGCATCTTCAGAAGACTCTACTAATAATCTCGTGAAGCCTACTCCGGTTTTGCCGCGGTTTCCAGTAGCATCTACAACAGCCGATTTTCCTTCAAATAAATTTAATTCACTGTCCAAGAGCGTCAGTCCTGTATTATTTACACAAGATGTCAACGTGCCATCATCAGATCTGCTTCCACCTAAGGTATTGATTTAGCTATTATTAGTTGCTAGTCTTTTGTATCTGCTCTTTTTTTTAAACTCTTCGTGTGTGCTTCATTCTTATCTGCCTTTCTATCTAACTAGCCCGTACCGGCCCACTACTGGACAAAAGCCCCCGTCTCCATTTTCCCACAAATGTCTGTCCTCTGCCATTGCAGGCCAGTCCTTCCAGCACTCTGTTGGGCCCTCAACCTCCATCTCGATATTCGTGTGCTACATATTTTATACTAGCTACCTCCCGCGTTACTGTCGAAAATTACCCCAAGGGAATATTCTCCCTGGATAAAGTATTGTACGTGTTATTCCAGAGTATAATATATTAGATCCGTTCAGCCGTTCTTACGTAATTGAGTAAGAAACATCCATCCAAACTTTCGCATGTTGAAATTAGTATTTTCGTTACGTGTGTTTGTTTACAAAAAAAAAATATCGGTCGATCAATTGTTTATCGTCCGGTATCCGTCGATCAGCCAAAGCTACCAATCGACCACCATCGATCGATGGAACCGATCGACCATCGATACATAGTGTAGTAACACCCTAATATTAGTATAGATTACGAATTATCTATCTATATTATTATCTTAACCAATCTGAACCCAACATTGAGGTGACCATTACGCCATTAGAAGGGGAGAGTCACGGGTCAAAAGAAGTTTACTGTATAAAGTAGAGAAAGTCTGTAACTTTGTGATGTTTTTTGCCTTGACATTATTGAGCAAAATATCAATCATAGAACTATTTGTACAGTCGGGAGCGTACTTAATTACACTTACATAGATATTTTAATCAAATGATGTAAAACTACACGTAGGTGCTTATACGTTTGTGACTACATTGAACTTCACTGATATTAACTACACATAAACGAGGACGTATAATCAGAATCTATTTTTAGTCAGAATATAGTACAATTCCATCAGTCTTTTTGGGATGCATGAAGGAGCCTCCTCGTGTAGCGCAATTTGTTCCATCAGACACTAAACTGAACCGAGCGCTCGGCGCATCCTGGACAGTCTCACCTAACACCTTATAAGACTGGCCAATCCTTCCCTTGCGGTGGTAGGGCTAACGCCCGCCTGGTTCGCGACCACCCTCCCACCGGAGTTTGGCATCAAGCAGCGTGCTGTGTTTCGTCGACGCGTGGGAGTACCAGTGCCTCAAGGCATCTTCTGGGCATGCTCGCTTTCATCATGGACCTCATCTATCGCTTTCCATCAGGCGTGATCGAGGTCAAGAGCTAGCCCATTCATAAATAAAAAAAAATAAAAAAAGTCTCACTATAATACCAGCCTGTAACGGTCCCACTATTGGGCAAAGACTTTCATCTGAAACAGAGAAGGCTCGAGCATTAACCACTAGTACACAAGGTGGAGTTGCGATTTCAAACTTATAATTACAAACAAGTTCTCCTCACGACATCTTCGTTTGAAAGAATCCATTCTCCATGCGAAAGTGACTCTGTCTGTCCGTCTAAACATCCGTGTGTGTGTTTGTAACGTTTTCGTCTAAACTGCTAAACCGACTTTGATGAATTATGGTACAAAGATATATTGGGGGTTATACACAAGATACCTTTTACCCCGGGAGCACATTCCTTTGGGATAGTTTTAGACATCAGGCGGATGAAGCCGCTCGAACAAGCTAGCATTTAAATATACACTTAAAACTGGGCCCGGGACATTTAAGATTTTTATTTAAAAAACCTTTGTGGTTTAAGAATTATAATTTATGTAAAACATCTTCAAAGTCATCAATCAAGTTTTATGTGTATTCATGATAAAATCTTGTATTTCAAGGCTGACAAGAGTCTACAACTGGTGTATTTACCTATCTGGGTCTTCCGCAAAATGTTACGCATTTTGAGATTGTTCTAATGCTGAGTTCAGCTAGCGATTCTGTCTATCTTATGTTTAAAGTATTACCCTATTGTACTTAGCCCTGCGTGTGAGAGTAATTCTGTTTCAATTCAAAGTTTTGTTTTTCTATGAACGTCATCTTGCGTTTCCGTTTGGTAATACAAGCAAGCATATACTGGCTATCTTATTCGGAATCATGAAATTATTATTTTTATTTGAAAGGATTTTGAACTACACCTTCAATCTTCATGTGTGAGAAAACAGAAATTTTCAAATGATACCTACTAGTCAGAATTACAGAACATGGACCTAAATTTAGTAAAAAACTCTAAATAAAAGCATTTTTGTAGAACAAACATAAGCGACTAACTTATATGTATAAAATTGGTGATGAAATAGTGTTTATTCATATACGGACAATATTACGATGTTTTGAAGTTCTAGAATCAAGATGACATCAACTTGCATGTTATAAACAACTGATATAATCTCTTAACGCATTCAAATGCATCATTCGCAATCATCTGCTCCACATTCGCTTCCGTGAGTCTGTCCAATGCCTGTTTACAACGAATACTCATTGACATTAGCTCGCAAATAACGCAATGGATAGCTAAATCCTTATTTGATGTGACGCTAGAATGAGTCAACATTCCATAACTTTAGAATGTTCATGTTAAGAATATCCACTCTTAAAGTCGAGCATTTTAAATTGGCAAGCATAGTGAAAAGTTTAGTATTTGGCAAGTATAACGCTAACGCAATAGGTTTCTTGTCTTTGCCATCTTAATGTCATGAACAGCACATACTAAATGGAAACTAGGAGAAATTAGTTTTGAGGGAATTTAAGGGAGAAGGGATTTCATTGCAATCGTTGGGAGAGTGACCAATCTGGGGTGAGCTCTACGGGGCCGTGCGGGTGGCGGGGCGCGACCCTTCCCCTTTCGAGGGAAACCAACCATATACTAAAGTTAGACATCATTTAGGAAAAATTAAAAAATTATCAGCTATAAGTATTAGCAAAACATACGTAAATCGCGACTTAGGAGTTCCTTAAAGATATTTTCAGTAAAGACTTCCGCAGACCGGTGCGACGCGACGTGACAATATGAGAGGCGCGATGAATACGGCAGCTCGTAACTTTAGGCTCTAGACAAAACGACATTCTATGTCAAGAAGTCCAAAATGTATGGGATTGACTTGCTCTGCTCAAAACGTCACATCAATACTTCACGTTTTGGCATTTGCAATAAAAGTCTATGGGTAGGTAGTTCTGCTAGGGTTGTCGAATTTGTTGGAAAGAGTTACCGCGGCCCTGAAACGCAAAGGGAGGAACACGGATGGGTTTAAGTCAGTAAGAGTTTGACACTTCCTTTCGCTCCGCCCAGTCATTTGATGACTTCTCATACATAAAAAGAAAGCATTTCACAATCGTTATATTTAATTGTTCCGTAACGTAAAATAATAACATCATTCCATCACTTCCCGTGGGTGTCGTAAGGGACTCACCAGAGAATGGGCAGCAGCATTCTCTGTCCTGTACATTGCTACTGTACAGCTACACTGCGATCGCCAATCCGCCTGCCAAGCGTGGCGATTATGGCAAACCCAATTATTTGGGGGAGGCCTATGTCCAACAGACGTCTTTCGGCTGATATGATGATGATGATGATGATGATATTAGATAGAATGTAACATTGTTTACTCTGAATGTTCACCTAGGCTATCCATGAACCATTTCACTCACCTATGTTTTTTTATTATTACAGACAGAGTACGTCGAATACGAGCCATGAACGACACGGGTGGTATCTACTGGAGCAAATACTACGATTATTTAAGCTGTATCCTCAAGAAAAACCTTACACATAGCACTTTTAAAAGTTCAATAGACTTATCATGAAACACTGAAAATATTTATAATCAAAGCTAAACAATGGAATGCGTTTCAACCATTTTCTGGGTATTTGTCGTTTCGTTTGTTGGTATGTTCATCTTTCTGTGTATATGTTTGTGCACGCGTCACTTTAAAAGTAATGGATAGTGTAAATAAAACTAGCACAATAGTTTATATTTGGGATTGTTTTTGTTGTTCCACAAAATCAAAGGATTCCTCCACGAGATTGCGAAAAATAATCGCTGAATTAAATATTTTGGACAGCCTCTTTCAAAACCAAACACTTTGTAAACTTTATTTTGTTGTACAAACAATTATAACTGGGTACAATGTTAGTAATCAATCAAATTGCGTCTGTAAGCATGAAGTTAACTTCAGTAAAGTTATCACGGCAGAATAGCACAGCTGAATTCGAAGTGAGCCGTCAATCCAAGCAATGTGTAATTAACAGAGATCGGAAAAGGTGAAGCATATTTACCTAAAGTTCGAAGAAGTAAGTAACATAGAGTTGATAATACCTCCTATAAAATTCCGGAATCATAAACATGCATCCTGGGATATAAGAAATTTGAACTAAATAATTATTATATTGAAGAATCTTATTATGTTTTTATTAGACTTCCGTACTCCAACTGAGCTTTGTTTTACAACCCTAAAAAAATAGATTATGATTACAAAAACAAGTATTTTTTGTAACTATACTCAAGTCCAGTTCATGTTTTCATAATCTCGGGTTTTAATTGTCATGTTTGTGATTCCGGAATTTTAGAGTAGGTATTATCAACTCTATGTTACTTACTTCTTCGAACTTTAGGTAAATATACTCTACCTATTCCGATCTCTGGTAATGACAGCTCATTTTAAGTTCAGTTCACGTCAGGTATCACGTTCGTCAAACGAAAATTCTAATCTAATATTTTAGTGTCTTTCTAAAATCTGGCTGTTAAGCTTATAATTTTTTGGATAAAACTGTGGATAGTAACCTACTTGTAATAACACGTTATTTTCTAACTTTAATGCAAACGGAACTAGCATAGCTAGTAAACATTATAAATTAAGATGTATTTTTTTGTCCAATAGGTAATTTGGGAATCCCCACAGTTTTCATGAAAATTCAAGCATCATTGTCGACTAGCGTATAAATTTATGTTTTTCACAACGAATGTATATTTATCTGACAAATTAAATTACCTACACGGTTTATACTTATGTATGGCTGTATTATTATTGGTTGGTTTCTACAGGGTTGTCACTTCTATTTTTTATTGACAAAAGAATATTAATATTAGTTCAACTGTTTTTAATATTCAGTTACTTTTTAGATTTCTTCTTGTTTTCTAGTTTTATTCATATTGTTAATTAGGTAAACAATTGTCATTATTTAATTCAACCAAATGTCACTTATTTAATTCTATAATGAGAAATTATGTAATTTTTTAATTATAATTGCATTAGGTAAGTACCTACGTACTTATCAAATTCATTTAATAATTATATAGAAACAATTACTTCTTCTTGACTATGCGGGGTTAATTGACAACGATCTTATCATACTACTTACAATATTTACATGATTATGTACTTACATAAGTAGGTACTTACTTTATATTATGTTTTAAACTGAGACAAGAAACAAACTATTATCGAGAGACAAGAAAATATCCAGAAATAATTATAGGTACATGCTGACTTTGTTTTCGTTGATCATCTTTAAAGAATTAAAAGCATAAAATATAATTGTGGCTCATGAATGTTAAAAAAATCATTCAGCTCAATCTGGAACTAAAATCAGCTATCTATTCAGTAGTTTTTGTGTCAAAGAGTAAAAAACATCCATACATAAAAACTTTCGCGTTTAAAATATTAGTAAAGATTAGACTTAGGGTTTACCCACGTGTTGGCAACTAACTCTGAGTTAAAATATAAGGGCCTTAGTGGCTACTTGGCTCAGTCCACAAACTGTTCATCGCTGACAGCCCTACCAAATAGGTACATAACCAAGGCAGAACGGACAAGATGCCTTTGTCTCGCATGTTGATCATGGAGAATCCCAGGGGGCCTACCACAACCTCTTAAAACAATATTATTTTAATATTACTTTGTAATTTCTGTTGTTGCATTTTCAACTCTCGGCGCTGATCCGAGCGTTGAAAATCCAACAGAGCGGAACGCAAAGTAATATTAAAGTAATATTGTTTTAGAGGTTGTGGTAGGCCCCCAGGTGACCAGCCAAACCACTATGTTATATGACCAACATAATAAACGCACTCAAGTCATTGCCTTTTATTTTCCTTCATTGTACATTAATTATATCATACATTGAAATAGTGTTGTAGACAAACTCGTCAATCATTAGATGAATAATCTGGTAAAGCCTTCGTTCTATGATTGTATCATTCTGTAGATATACTTGTTATTATACTACCTACTGCCATTCAATAATAGACACGAGTATCATCTTTCCATAAAAAGAAAAAAATATAAGGAAAAATTTTGATATAATTCAGTCTTGCCAAAAAGTTAAGAATATCCACTCGGGCCCAACATGTGAAAATTCCCTAATATAAAGTAAATCTTATGTATATGTAAATAAACATTAAATTCGCGATTAATTCGCGACACACCGGTGTGTCGCCGGGGCCGGACAGGATATCCTCTCCTAACTAATATTAAAAATGCAAAAGCGAATTTGTTCGTTGCACTTTCACACTTTCACACCATAAAAACTGAATCGATTTTGATAAATTTTGACAGAGAAACCAGAGATCAATGGAACCCTGGAGACGGTTATATGTTTCTTTAATACGATCGAAGCCGTGGAAAATAGCTATTTCATGTATAATTATTAACACCAATTGTCTTCAGTTAGAGTGTTACCACACCAATCGATCAACGTCGATCGATGGCATCGATCGGCGGTCGATCAATTCTTTATTGTCCGGTATTCATCGATTAGCCAAAGCTACCAAACCAATCGATCAACTTCGATCGATGGCATCGATCGGCGGTCGATCAATTCTTTATTGTCCGGTATTCATCGATTAGCCAAAGCTACCAAACCAATCGATCAACGTCGATCGATGGCATCGATCGGCGGTCGATCAATTCTTTATTGTCCGGTATCCATCGATTAGCCAAAGCTACCAAACCAATCGATCAACTTCGATCGATGGCATCGATCGGCGGTCGATCAATTCTTTATTGTCCGGTATCCATCGATTAGCCAAAGCTACCAAACCAATCGATCAACGTCGATCGATGTCGAGCGATGGCATCGATTGAAAATCGATCGATTGGTGTAGTAACACCCAAGGGTGGGCAACCCTGTACGCCCTAATACGATAGTCAAGTGCTATGTAATAAACACACACATAACACATTAACACCACAGGCATTTCAATAACAGAAGCTAAAAACCTTTTAAATTCTAATAGAGTATATTCGTTTAAACTCTTACATTGTCTTAGCATAACATACTTATGATTGATCGATAAAGTCAGTACAACAACACTAATTCCCACCTCAATTATATCAACAAAACTTAATGACTGAACTTTGAGTATCCTAATATATAAGACCGATCGAATTATTTAAAAAGACACTTGAGTTGATATTTTCCTTGTGACACCACCTATTAGAGAAAATGAAGTGGCTATCGATTATAACTCTAGTTATTTTAGTGCAATATAATGTGTCTAAAGAAACTGCGACATACCAAGTGACTGGTATCGAACTCGTTGATCTGATACGCGGCTTCAAGTCGAAGGATAACGTGTTAAGTTTGACCAAAGTGACTGGAGATCCGTCAAGCTTCCCTGATGGAATTTATTTCAAGCCCGAGGATGAAGCTCTGACTGGGGAATCTAAGTATTTGAATTACAAAGTAAGAGACAATCATTAATTATTTTTCTTTAGTTTGTAATGTAGTCAGGTCATTTTTTATATTAGATAACAATGCTTGTTTTTAAGACATCAATAAAACAAAGTGAGGCCAGCAGTAGGTGAAGTTGAACTGTGAATGATGAAGATGACCACTGGTAGAACGTGGAAACCATTATTATTCTTTTTAAGATAAAATAATGTGGCATCACAAGACCGTGCTATTACTAAAAGTAGGAAAGGTCAGATGAAAAAAAAATGCAAAGAAACTAGTTATCTTGTTAATATTCATACGCAGAATCTAAAAAATCCACAGAAAGATCAGGATAAAGTAAACAATCAAATTCAAATAAAAATCGGAAATATTTAACGCATTGTTTGAGATGACCTCGACCCTGTAGAAGAGCGTGAAATAATATCAAATACTTGAACTAACGAACTTATTGATCAATTAATAGTAACGCCTTGGAATTCTGAATGATTTTGCTGTCAGAATGAAGTTTAATTGACGACAAAAATAAACTTTACTTATCAATACCTGCATGCACTGTGACCGTTGGACGAAAGTCTCTACAAAACAGATGACGAACTATTTCTAAAGAGATGACGAGACAATTTGAGGACCTCGTACTGACGGACTGATACGAGGTGGCGTGGCAAAAGAAGACCTAGAAGGATTTAGTAGAGGTCTTTGCCCTGCAGTGGGACAGTATGGGCCAATACCTGATAAATCACAACCAGCGAACTCTTAGACCACTTGGATAGTGCATATTATGCACTATCCAAGTGCATTCAAGGACAAACTCCGGTTGACGCAGGACTACTGCAAGACATGGAAGCAAACGAACCTATTATTAAAAATACACACGAAAACCATCACAAAAATCTTCAACTTCAAAAGCTTCCTTCCTAGTCAACTTAAACTTTAACAAAAAACTTCCGAAGATTTTTATATAACAATCCGCTTGTGAACTAAGCGTAAGATGAGGTGTGGGTATTTATAGTTAATAGATATATTGTTTTCAATAAGTTTTTTATACTCATATCTTCGTTCCAGGGACATGAAAAAAAGGCAAATTTGGACAAAAAACAAGCATCAGTCACGAACTACGAGCAATCAGGTTGAATGTTGATCCATCCGGAGATCCATCACAATAATATGAAATAAAATGTATTGAGTATTGGGTGTTTTTATTTCTTGTCTCCATCACGATGTATGTAAAAGGTCAAGCAAAAAATACAAAAATGTTTCCTCACATTTTCATCACTTTACTCACAGAGCCACAGAACATTTCACATGTTCTGTGGCTTCCCACAATTCTGTTCAAAATGCTGTTTTTTAACGCTGCTTCCTGCCCTTATCGTCGGGGTTGGCAACAGGTATTCTTCTTCTATTCTCTTCTTTCAACCATGACATCCTCTCCATAGTTTCATTCATCACTCTTTTAGACACATGTCATCAACACATTCATCATCTCTCTTTATCACAAGACAATCGACACCCTTTCAACTGTTCGATCTACATCACCAATTTTCCTGATTTTTACGTAGGTACAGACACTGTTACCGCAAAAGCGGCCTAACCCTTATTTTTTTCATATTCTGACTTAACTACTACAAATAATTTAAAACATGTATTTGTGGATAAGTCAGAATATGAAAAATTGAGGGTTAGGCCACTTTTGCGCTGAAGGCCTCTATAGAAACAGCATTCAGCAGTGCGATTCTGTAATCATGTCGAAGTGAAAACTGAGGTGAAGTGAACGACAAGTGAGCTGTCAAACCATAAACAAGATGGAATAACAGCTCACTTTGTGATCACTTTACCCAAGCCTTCACTTCGACATGTTTACAGAATCGACCAACTAGGTCCAAAGCACGTCTATTTTTTATAAAGCACTTATTTACCAATTTATTCAAAAATATTGCCTGGCATCGTTGAAGACGGTAAAAATATTAATGGCACGATATTTACCTAAACATTTAATTCCTCTAACATTTTCATGTGAAGTTTATTAAATCGTTACATTCTTTGTAGCTGTATCCAGTTGTCTGTCAGAGTGAATCCTATACAAGGTGTACAGACAAAGCAAAAAGTGATGAGATGAGCTCATAGACCATCTACATGCAAATTTTACAATCCTTTAAGAGATCTAATTCATGATAACTAGACAATTATGAATAAATTGAGCACTGAGTTTTTGATTGTTTGGGTGTCTCACGAAACGTGTTACAAGAGTTAATTAATAGTTTCTTCTTCAAATATACCATGGAAGGCTCAACGTATATGTAATAACTAGGAATTGAACTGTTGAAAATGTAGCTTAGAAGCCGTGGTGCTTAGCAACTGGGCTACTGTTTATTATGTCCTTTGGTGCCTACTTGCCATAGCTCTGTTCTGTCTCATGCTTGATAAAGAGTGAAGTGGACATTATATTTTTTCCTACTCCTCTGCTGTTATTTTCTGATTAATTTCGTTGCGGGATCCAATACATTTGAATCGTTTCTCCGGGACTCGTCGAGCTTCATTGGTAAAATTCTAATGAAAGATATGACATTATTTGTAGTTTTCCTTTATGGAAAATATTGGACAATGATGTAGGGACCCAATTTGTTATCCCCGTGCTATGACATTTTAAAAACCATTTTTTGTATCGAAGCAAAAAACATAATCACATAAATATTATTTTTGACATCTGCAAACATTAATCAGAAAAACATAATATTGTCTGCATTATTTACGAGATTAAATGCATACATCTTTCCGTGACTAAACAAGAATATTCTCAAGCCGGGTGTCCATCATTTCAGAAAATCGTGATGTTATTGAACAAGGATCGTATATAAGGCTTCCTGAGAACGCCATGTACACATTTATATTCGTACACGATGAGATATACTCGTTTAGTACTCAACTTATTACTTCTACTCATAATTTCTAGTGTAAAAAGTGAAATAAGTAAGGATGAGAAAGTAGTGTTAGTTTCGCCGGTTTTAGCTCCTTATAGAAATGCAAGAGCTCAGACAAATGAAACGGCCAAAGATTTTCCTTTGCTAATGTTACTGGCCAGTGATAATAAAGAAGTGGAATCCAGTGGAGCGTTAATTATAGAAAACTCTGCAGTGCCACAGCCTGTATACGTGAAAGTAAGATTAATTGAAGAACTTGACTATCGGCCGCTTTCTATAACATATCTCAATCCCAATCTTGATCCCGATCCTTGTCTGTAACCAATCAGCGGCCGAGTTTGTGTCCTTCACCACACAATCCTCACCTTTGATTGGTTACAGACAAGGATCGGGATCAAGATTGGGATTGAGATATGTTATAGAAAGCGGCCGTATATCAAACTAATTTAAAATTAATAGGTACCTGATAGTAACTATATGTATAACTAACAATAAATTAATAATTTATGTGCTGGTTTTAATTCTGCATTCGATTTTCAATTCAGTCAACGGATCATTAATCAGGATTTTTATTAGGTTTTGGAACCTTAATCTGGGTAAATGTGGGTTCATTTCGTTGGGGAACAGCTACTGACATCCATATTTTGATTATATTAGATATTATTTATTCACGGCCGATCGACAGCAGCCAGATATAATAGAAAGAAGAAAGAGGTGCCCTCGCCCTGCTAATAAAATAATACAGTATAATTTATATTTACTAAATCAATTGTATTAAATTTTTCAGAAACTAGAAGACCAAAGACAGCTATTGAGACGTCGCAGGAAAACAAACAGGATATACTTCGTACAAAAATACTAACACTTGGACAAAAACAAGAATACTGATGAGCATTTATTGCTGGAACGAATTAAGTATTTTGTTTGAAACGCTCATAAAAAGTAGAAGGAAGTAAACATCGTCTTATATGTTATGGATAAGTATATGGGGTCTTTGTAATTGGTTAGAGAACTCTAGATTACAATCGATACAATATTGTTGTTAGAGAGAGTACCTAGATAAGACAGCTAATATTGTGCAGTGATATTGTGCAGCCTTATTGTGCAATCAAGTCTACAATATACAAAAAATAGGTATGGCTTACCGACTGATTATGTATGTATGTTTTAAAATATCACCAGTAAAGTTGACTCCTTTTCAATAAACCATTACGATTTCGGTGTGAAAGAGAGACGGAGCTCTATAGGACGTATAGCACTATCCCTTTTTCACGACGGAATCATGATAACTTTGGCACTTTGTAGTACGGCCTTGCATGTGACCAGTAATCGGAATAGGTAGAGTATATTTACCTAAAGTTCGAAGAAGTAAGTAACATAGAGTTGATAATACCTCCTCTAAAATCCCGGAATCATGAACATGACCATTTCAGGTAAATATACTCTACCTATTCTGATCTTATGACACACGATTTAAAAGTAAGCATTGGCAAACAAACAAAACAAAATATTATGTCTGTCTTGTGTCTGTGTTGATGAAAAATTTTGCAGATGCTATTCTATTTAGCCTACAAACGAATATAATAATCTCGTTTAGTCATCATTTAGAACCTGAATGCATGACACTAATGATCTACCAAATACTAACCGAAATTAATAAAAATAAAGTCGTTGGTAAAAACCTGGTGTTTTTCTTTATATAACGTCTGGAAAAATTCCACTATTTTGCCACGATACTGGGCTTGTTAAATATGGTGTAAACTGCGTAACTATGGGAGTAATTAAGCACATCAAGAACACAACAATTATGTTTGAGATACCATCTACGGTTGACAATTGTATATAAAAAGAACTTTCAGTACTATTTTGTAATCCATAAGTAAAACATTACAACAAAAACCAGACACTTTTTTAAACATGTCGTTTAAATTGAGTTTTTATTTAATTTTGTCCCTACTTTGTATAAGTATAAATTGTTTTTCAAATATTCAGCAAGAACGAATTCATCTGACTTATAAACAGGTAAACATATATTTTAAAATTGGCAATATAAAACAGTGCAAAGTTGTGCAATACTTCTATTGAAACTCACCTACCTACTTTTTTGTTGCAGGGTGCTCTAAGACATTCTTTACTAAGCCGGTTTAAGCGGCAAAGTCCTGTTTATGGTATGTATATTTTTATGTACGATCACGTAGTAATATATCGATTTATCCTTCGTACATTATGATAATTCCGTGGCGCTAGTTAAATAAATCGGAATTGTATGCATAGAATATTGACCTGTTAGTAAATTTAAAAAAAAAATTGGTCTTTTGAGACGAGTGATTCTAGCAGAAATCTTTATATATTTTCGGGACTTTAAACACCAGTCTTAGGAAAGACAATCACCACAAAACGAAAGTGGAAAGGTGTCAACCGCGCGTTAGCTACTGTGATTGGTTGAATTATTTTTAACAGCCAATCGCAGCAGTAAACTTGGTTTTTATCGATATTTTAGACAACCGGAGATTCACCTTTTGTTTTGTTTTCGTGGGGAAACCTTCAAAAGGCACCTTGACTTTGGGGGGAAAGAGCAGGGAGCGTGTGTTTTTTACCTCACTTAACCACCCTTGTGATCACCATCATCACACAGAAGGGAGGGCCTTTACCTCTTAAAAGACAACTCCAGAACCCCCTCTGTGCAACGCCTGTTAGGGCACATCCCTGGGGAGACTGTAAAGGGGTCTCACCTAAGCCTCGCTGTTTACGGCAGCACGTGATCACTGAGCCACTGACTTCCCAAGGACCACTGGGTTGGCGGATAGAGTCCCCACTCTGAGCGCCCGCGACCCCGGAGTCGGTGGGGCTCCGGATGCCTCAAATGATGCAGGAAGGGGTTTCGGTGTTTTAGACGTCGAGGTGGTTGCCTCTCCAACGCCTCCTTCTCAGAGCGGGATCGACCATCTCACGAGTTCAGCGGCCTCCTTCTAAAACATCACGGCCTCACAGAAAGTGGCCATTTCCCTCCAGTTTCATTCATTCATTATGTGCATAGCCCTCACTACCGCTGGCAGAACCGGGGATTCACCTATCTGTTTTTTAATCTAGTTCTGTAATTTACCTACAAAAAGCATGTTTACATCTATTAATTAACATAGATTAATGCATACGTTTACCTGGATCAGAATTACAAATGTTTGTTAATTATGATATAAATTATATTGGACTTAATTACAGGTAGTAAGAACTATATGCAGGGAGCTGCGGGTCAGCCGAGTGTGGTCGTCATGTCTAGCGGGGGTAAGTCACAAGCACCTACGTGTTATTTTAATTGAAAATGATGTCATCTCTCTAATAATTCATTATTATACACTAGGTACTAGCAGCCGCCCGCGGCTCCGTCCGCGTAGTATTACTCATAGTACTTCTACACAATATCTCTAAAAATTACAGCCTATGTTCTTCTGATATCCTATAAGCTGTATTGATGTAAACTTACACTAGGATTAAATGCCAAGTAAAACTAAATTCATACAGTAAGTGTTTTTCACATTTAAGATGGATGTCATTTGCCAACAATGACAAAAAAAACTTGTCAAATTTTAGGGGATTATTAAAGGGAATTATAGGTTTTTTTTACAATTTGCCACTGAAAGGTGAATGCGACAGTTTCTTTTAAAATACAGGAATTACCTCTCGGATACATTAGTGTCTTGCAAAGTAAGATTTTTCGGAAATAGCCCCGTGGCTATGGAAGAAATCTTTGAAATATATCGCCTTAACAACTTAAAGATAGTATAAGTCGTTTGACCACTCTAAACATTTACAGTTGTTTTCCCGCATACCTATGTGTTATTAAAATCATAAAATAGCAAATTAACATCACAATCTTTGCCTTTCAATACAGTCGACAAAAAGGACTTGTTTTTGGAATCCATCTAAGTAATTATGTAAAGCCAAATAGTTGCAAAATCATATATTTTTACATTTCCTCTCTCACTTTTCCAACTCACATAATCATTACCACTACATTGGCAAATGGGAGAATCCATAGTAGGGAGAAAAATGTAATTATGTTACCAAGTCAACAAAAAATGCTTACAGGAATTCCATCATGTGAACAATAATTTCATTGTTAGTATTGATCTTTGCCTTAACCTTTGATCTATGCACGTAAACATAATAAGACTTAACTGTTGCAGTGCACGCCACTGCATGCTTGACTCAACTAGGCATGCGACTGCGTTAGCTTCTTTCTATTTCTCTCCGTTTTGCTTAAAGCCGCTGTCATGCGAAACACAGCGTAGCTGCTACAAAATTGCGTAGTAGCGCTACGCACCGTAGTCGCTGCTACACAGCTTAGCTGCTGCGATATGGCGTAGCAGCGCTACGCACTGTATACTGCGCTACACAGCGTTACTGCTGCGAAATTGCGTAGTAGCTGCTATACAGCGTAGCTGTTGCGATATAGCGTAGCTTCCGAGTAATAGAAGTCGGAGGTTTTAAGCATTTTACGACATATACGCCTATTCAATCTGGTTATTGAATAGTGCCCACACACTTTAGTGATGAATAATGGCTAATTTATTCGAATCTAACGGTTATTTACCTCAAATTTTTTAAATCAGGTTTTTTACCTACCTGATGTGTTTTTGGCCTTTACATATTCCTTAACTCTACATAATCTTTTTTCTTGTTTAGGTCCACCTACATACCGAGGTGCAGGGTCCTCATATGGACCTCCTTCCGTTATGGTTCCGAATTCCTATGGAAGATATGGAGTCCAAGGGGCATATGGTGCCAACAACCCAACAGTGGTTGTCAACATGCCAGGTAAATTTACTTACCCCTCGATGATCTAGAGTAGTTGCAAGCGTTACTTCAGGGCATGTGGGCAAGTGATTTTGGGTTCGATTCCCAGGTCAAGCAAAGTGTTATTGCATTTTTTTTTGGGTTTTAATTCCTCATTAGCAGTCTGAAGTCTATGTATGTGTCCGGTATATAGGAGAGTTCCCTATTACTTGAGACTTAAATACACGCATACCTAACTGGCGAAATGTGGGTAGCTCAACTGTAGTATAGGTACCTATTACTCTCTATTAAAGTGGTTATACAGTTGAGTTCAGTTTGAAGGTGATTGTGTAGTCTTATGGTGTAGTCTGAATGAGATATTTTTTTTCTGCTTCAGATAGCAGTAGCTGTACAAAAAATAAAAAGAAGAAAAACATTTTTGAATGATATCAAAATAGATCCTGCTTACACACAGGGTAAGCAACAGTTTAAACAATAATACCGGCCTGTGACTGTCCCACTGCTGGGCAAAAGCTCCTTCTCATAGACAGATGGCATGAGCATGATTCACCACGTTTACTCAAGATGGACTGTCTAATACAAGCTTCATACTATTATAGAACATTTTATTACATAAGAAAACAGTTTCGAATTGTCTATTTAAAAAAAAGATAATTGAAAATGTCTGTTTCTATGTAAAATTTTATATCGGTTGAATTTTAGCTGTTACACTATTTTTTTTCAAAAATGTTCTCTGGTAGCCTTTTAGATCTAGGTATCCTGCTTATGCGTAGGATGTTTTATTAAAATCGATTAATTAATTTAGAAAAATAAGGATTTAGGCGTAAACGTTCTTAAGAAAGTATATTCAATAGACAACATACTAAATAAAGGAAAAATCTCATTCAAACCACACAATACCTACCTACTTATAAGAAACAAGAATAAATGTTATTTTTTATTTGACGTTCAATAATAGAAATATTACCCACATTCCAAGTTAGTTTTCCATACATTTGCGGTCATCGGATTTTCCGAACGAAAAGGAGCGTTATTATTGCAGAACTATTATATTACTACTTCGCTATCAGACTATTTAAATTTTTTTTTTAATTTGTTCTTGTTTGTTCGTGTTTTATATATTTTTTTTATTATTATTATTTTGCGTTTTTTAAGTAGGTAATTATTTTGCATTCATCCCATTTTGTTTTCCCTTTAATTTTTGTTATGTATTTTTGTTTATTTTAATGTTCTCGTCCTTGTCAAACTTTATGTACCTACCTAGATGTGAATGATGTGGTCGCCTGTAATTGGAAGCGCACTCTTGTATTTGTCCCTATCTATATTATAAAGCATGTGATTGTGTAGCCTCTGTTGGCGATCCTATAAATAAATAAAAATAAATAAAATTAACTAATCTGCCTAGCCTTTTCCCAACCAAATTGGGGTCGGCTCCCAGTCAAACCAGATTCAGCTGAATACCAGTATTTTACGTGGAGCGGCTGCCCACTAGACCTCCACAACCTATTAACTGGGTAACACGGTACTTCTTGGCAAGACTGGTGTCAGATTTTCTGGCTTCTGACAATCCGTAACGACTGCTAAAGATCTACAAATGACAGCCGGGACCAACGGCTTTACGTGCTTTCCGAGGCACGGAGGAGTCTCGGTATGTTAATATGGTCACCCATCCACAGACCAACCTCGGCAAGCGTTGCTTAACCTTGAAGATTGGCCCGTGTGGCTGGTATAATTTAGCCACGAGCTCCTCCTTATTTAAAATTAACCATCGGTCTCTATTCAGGCATAGATTTGTCAATTAACAATAACCCGTCTTTTTGCTTCGCCGTAGTCGGGTAAAAAAATCTTTGTTTGTTAGCGGCTTATGTCTTGATTGGAATAACAGTCATCGATGATAATTATACCATCGTTTGGTGTTTATTTCCATTTGATTTCCATAGCAGAAAATTAAACATGTATAAATATATTTTTCATTAAAATAATTACCATAAGTAACTAGTGGGCCCACCTCGGCTTTGCCCGGATGTATTTTCTTTTTCAAAATATTCTGTCGTTTAAACATCGCCCGGTCTGATTGATAATCATTTTTGTAGTGTTCGTATACACAATAAAAAAAGAATTATTTCAATCGATTTACGCGTTTTTGAGTTTTAGCGAGACTATCAAATAGCAATTGATTTTTATAATGTAAGACTAGTGCCCGCCCCGGCTTCGCCAGGATGTATTTTTTTTCTACATTTCTCACTATTTAAACCTTCCCTGGACTTCTCTAAATATTTAAAAACCAAAATTAGCCAAACCGGTCCACCCGTTCACGAGTTTTAGCGGGACTAACGAACATCAATTCATTATTATATACAAGAAAAGAAGATTTCTTTGGACATCACATAAAAATAAACAACACTATGTTATCCACTCTATAAATATTTGACACAACAAAATGAAACAAACATTAAGATTAGGAAATCCCATAACTGAGTTTTTAATTTTTACCACCAACTCAGGGATAATTTACATTTAAATCTTTGTATTAATATTCATTAGTATTGAATTATTTTTCGTACATGGCAACAACACCGGTTGAGAATGTTTTAAACTTTAAAGTCACGATTAATTTTAATGTTTCATTTCTTGTTTTTCAGATGACAACTACAGCACACCGATAATAAGTCCCTATGCTGTTCCGTCAAGATTATAGACTATACAGCCTCATTACCTTAATGTGATAAGAATCCACACTTGTTATTGGAAATAAAGCTCTATTGATAAGACAACGCGTTTCTTTTTTTATTGTTTCACCTCAGAGGTCAGGTAATTTACCTTTTCCTAGATTATTGAATAACAGTGGGCATAATTATGAGATGCGCTGATGTAGCTTAAAAATAATCTACTCGTGCAACGAATGGATGTCATTTTATATAAGTTCCGACTGACTTTGTTTCCATGTAGATGATTTAATTGTGGAGAAAATGAAGTAATTGAAGACTATCATTGCAAGGTTATGCTACCAAGAAAGTGTTATCGACGATGATTGGATAAAAATCCCCCATTGTTGTCGTGGTTTTTATTACCTTCACTGTTAACTTTGTATGAAAATTGTTTGCAAAATAATTGGCTGATCTTACAGAAATTATCACAATACTTCTGCTGTGGTTATCGAGTGATCAGTAAGTCAGAAAAGGTGGTTTCGAGAAAATTGTGCGTAAAGTTATGACAAAAACTAAATACCTATTCGATTCTAAATGAGACATGGAAATCGAGTTTTCCACAAACACTAGGTATTCGTAAACTCCAACTCAACTCGAACTCCGACTCCATCGGAGCTTGTCATAAATTGAAGTTTCAGCATTTTTTTGTTCATCTCTCGAGCACGAAAACGTAAATTAGAAATTCACGGCATGTGAAAATACTACGTAGTACTAAAGCAATATGGCTTAAACTATTTAGAATAACGTTAGCTAAATTTGGGTGACAAGTAACCTTGCGCGGGAAAAAAATTTGGGTGACATTGACATTTTCGTGCTCATGTTGGAGTTGGGGTTCGAGTTGAGTTGGAGTATAAGTTTTGGAATATGGGCCTAAATGTTCTGTCCCAAGACAAAACTTTACCGAGTCTGAGACAGACTTCTGAGATGTCGAAAAAAAAGTAATGGCAAAGACTTTTATGTTTCTACGAAGCAAACCTTAGTTATTCCAAAAACCTAAAGATTACAATGATTTATTCATAAACATGTTCAAGAAACTGTACAAACACCCGGTTTCTGAATGAAAGAGAACTTGTGTTGAGAATGTGTCGAAACATGACATTTTTAGGTGTTATTCTTAATTGAGGAGCCAGATAAATATATATAATAGTCCAGGAATGTTTCCTGGACTATTAGGAATCAAAAAAAATCATTTTAGCTGTACTTTCATCCTCAGAATGTGAGTCTATTTCCATCCCCACATTACTAGACACCATGTTTAAGTTGCTTTTTTTGCCAACTTCAGGAGAATCTTTGACAAGCACTTTACATTGGTATTTATATCATAGCTTACGTCAATCCATTAGTTATTATTTTATATTCACTGAAGACGTAAACTAGTTTGTATGCTTAACGTTTTAATCTATCTTTACGTATTAGTATTTAACGACAGAGTTATCTTCGTAATCGGCCACAAAAACCATAAAGAACCTGTTCGCTGTTATTAAGTATGGATCACACACACACCGACAGGCATCCGGTTTATGGGAATAACCAGCTTAATACGTGCATGGACTCCGCAAATTGGCAGGCGTGTAACATCACGTTTTTCTCGTTCAACCACACGGACAGCATTATCTTTGTTTTTCTATATGGCGAATTATATCTGATGCGTGGATATTAATTATTCTCGTCATATTGAAAACAATCCGTTTGTCAACGTCATTGTGGGAATCGTTCGTTCCGCGAAGTGATCCCGCGGACCGATGGCAGCAGTAGTCGGTCCATGACGTCGTACCGTCCGCAGGAAAATCGCGTCATATAAATAGGTTTGCTTTGTTGGTCCTGCGTCAGTGATCGCGATGGGATACAGTAGTGTGGTGGTGAGCGTTCTGGCGCTTTCTGCGCTTGCGGCGGCAGTGCCGTCTATCGGAGACAACTCTTTGGAAGGTGGAGAGCGAGTGGTCCTCGTGTCACCGGTGCTAGCCCCCCCGAGGGACTCCAGAACACACGACACGACGCGGTCGAGGCAGTTCCCGATCCTGGTGCTCCTCGCCCAGGCCAACCCGCAATATGGGCGTCAGGAACCCGAGGCTAAGTCCTTAAAAGGAAACCTTCAGCCTATTTACGTTCAGGTATTTATTTTGTTGTCGTTTTCGTGGATAAACATTTTGAAGATGGGGCTGTTTTGTACAAAATTATTCAGCTCACAATGCTCAAAAATTCATTATGCCTACAATTTCGTATTAAGAATGAAGGAAATAAATTATTGATGAAATGCAGTTAAATAATTTGTTTATATGCATATTTAATAATGAATTGAATAGTTCTAGGTATCATTGAATGCATTATGTTTTCACAACAGTTTATACTGGAAACTTTTGAATGTGCCTCATGAAATAAATTTATTAAAATCAGTTTTTGTTTTGGTAATATTTAATAACGACATAATTGCTTCTGTTTATTTGTATTGCTTCTTAAATAACATCACTATCAACTAGTTTTAATTTATGTGTTCATTAGCAATTAATTTTACTATTAATCATGGTAACGTAGAACAACAGACATGGCATGGTCCCAAACGTGATCGTTAATCATAGAGTGGGTATTGAATTGAAACTAATATCAGGCTGTAAATGCTTGTTAACTATCGTTAGACGACTTAATTCAAGTTTAGCATAAACACGAGGCAAAACTACACTACATCGTTGAAGAAGAGAAATTAAGACAAGCAAAGCTTACAGCTGGACTGGAAGACTCGTTGTATGAAATATGTTTTTTTTAATTATATTGCTTTAAACAGTTACGAAATTTTTATCAAATTTTTAGTTACAAAACGTTCAAATAATATATCTTAATTCTATCTCGGCGACAACCAATGTCAAAACTTTTCAAAATGTTGAGACAATAGAGGTGTTTGCGATGCTAATGCGAATCATCCCTAATACTGGAACTGCCATTCTGATAATATGATCAACGTGGAAATAGTTAAGGGCGCAGATCAAGTAGTAGATGGATATAGACTGAAATAATGATGATAATATGAAATGAGGCTACAAGTTTAATCACCCTGAATAAAGGCACCAGCTATTAATATAAGTTAAATATTAATAAGTGCAATCTACATTCATAACCACAATTAACAATTCCAAGACATGATTGACTTCACACAACGTTAGCATATTTATAAGTTCAAGTTTAATGTGCCGGTTAGCTTTCCAAGTGTGCGAATCCATTTAATAATTTATTAAATAGATTTTAATTTGTCTTTCGCAGAAACTTGAAGACCAAGGACAGCCTGGGTTGAACAGGCAGAAGCGTCACTTGCTGAAGAAGAAGCTATTAGGTCTGGGAGGAGGAGGCATTTCCTTCGGTGGAGGTTTTGAGCTCGGCGGGGGTGGCATCGGCTTTGGCGATGGTGGCTACGGCCGCGGCGACCACTACAGCGGAGGACATGGCGGCGGCTATGGTGGCGGCTACGGCGGTGGCTATGGAGGAGGCTATGGCGGTGGCTATGAAGGAGGCTATGGCGGCCATGGTGGCGGCTACGAAGAACCATCCAAAACAATAATTGTTAAAGTGGTGAAAGAGCATGGTACGGACGCACTGCACAGCTTTCTGCGCACACGCACCTTTATGTGCTTTTTGTGAACGCTTATTGTGTTTCTGTGTAATAATCAAAGCAATATTAGAATTGGCGATTAGAATTTTGTCAACTGATGCAATAACTAGTATGCTTGTGTAACAGTAGACGATTTAGTTGTCAAATTCTCGTACCTGAATTATATCAAACTTGTTTTGAAGTTATTCACATACAAACTAGTTATGGATTTAGTAATGGATATTTTTATTCTATGTAGATGGAAAAAATAGTTTTCCAGCTTAGCAGCACAATGTTGGTTTTGCACGCTAGTAGTACTTTCTTGAAATTAGAAGATTTTGATTGTAGTTTGGTAATAATGTAGTTAGATTGTGACTGTTGTGACATACAAGAGCCTTACAGGTTTCACCACCAAAGATACACATTTCTGGTAAATCGATAACTTCTATGCCGGGTTACTAATATTATATCTTTCAGGACATGGCGGTGGCCATCATCACGGAGGCGGCGGCTATGATGGCGGCTACGGAGGAAATGGCAACTACGGACACGGCGGCGGCCAAGGTGGAGGCTATGGCGGTGGCTACGGCGGAGGCTATGGCGGAGGCGGCGGCGGCGGCGGAGGCGGTGGCGGAGGAGGAGGCTACGGCGGCGGTGGTGGCTACGGAGGAGGCGGTGGCTACGGAGGTGGTAACAGCGGAGGCCATGGATACCAACAACCCAACTACGGTGGCGGTGGATGCGGTGGTGGCTGTGGTGGCAATGGCGGCTACGGTGGTAGCAGTGCCACTGCGACAGCTACCGCAACTGCAACGGCACACTCGAGCAGCTACGGGTGAGGATCTATACTTCTACCACCTTAACTTAAAGATTTATGATATGTTAGTATTCAGATAGGAAAAAAGTCGGACCAAACCGTCCAAAGAATATAAGGAAATTGATAGTTAAATTACCATAGGCAACAAGACTGGCAAAAATATGAATGACGAGTTCCTTTGTTGAAAAATATGAGGAGAATAGAAGATCTTGTAAAAAATTTCTAGTCGGGCACTACCTATGCGCTGGTAGAACAATTTATCATTTAGTAAAGAGTCAAAGACTGACAAATGGATTTGTCCTGAGACAAATTCATTCAATGACAGTGATTGAGGTCGTTGCTCTCTTGTTAATAACATACACTTCATTGAAGCGTTTTTTTTTCACTATGACAGCGCATCAATATCAAATATCATTAACATTGATTGTGGTGTAATGTAATTATGTTACATGACATTTAAAAAAAAATTGAATTAAGTACTTCGTTATTCTTCTTGGTAGCATTACTTTCAGTCTACCAGTTTTTGAGTTAACCATTTGCCTTACTTAGTACATAGGAAGAAAAAGTGGGGAATAATAGGGATGAGACAAAATTTTACTTTTTTATTTTGTATCACATGATAAAAGTTTTGAAAAATATACATTTGGTTAAACCTGGTAAAACAGGATGTTACTTCATAAGGGAGGCTCATTGATGTAATTATGATGACACTGGACGACCTTGTAGCTTAAAGAACCTGCGTGTGCCATGCCCAAATTGTCCATCTACAGTAGTTTTCCTTCAAATCAATAATTCAAGGTGTTCTTCTCTTTCAGAAAAAAATAACTTCGACCTGCTCAGTGAGTAAACAGTGTTACGAAGTGCATTGAACAAGCTGTGATTTACGGTGACCGGACGATAATCGCTAAACACCAAATAGCTTTAATTACAAAATGTTACTAGCTATACATGTAATTATAGACGAAAAATATACTGTACATTGCTCAAGGAAATTTAACGTTAACTCGATTGCGAATGACTCAGTTTTGTTTACAACTATGAATTGTTTTATGTTATTTTTCAATAGTTTCTATGATTTTGAATTAGGTTTTTTGTTTGACATTGTCTAAATTATATTATATCTTCCATTCCTGTATTGGCTTTTGTATAAATATCTTTTGTATTAAAGTGCCTTTATGCATTAAAATAAATTATATGTCAAACTGTCCGTCAACATAAGAATTTTAATGATTGTGCAATATTTTGACTGGTCGTAAAAGCTCCAAGTATTTTTTTGTTTTTCACACCTTCCAGTCAAAGAACATAATAATGTCATATTTTACTTTTGTTACTATGTTAGGTAAGACTAAAAATGTTTTCAATACCTATAAATAATAATGTTTAGTTCGACAGTAAAATAATTTCCTATTGTTACATGCGTAACTTGTAATTTCGATTTAGGTATGAAATACAGATTTTTTTTAATAAGTTTGTTTTAATCTATCCTGTGTTATGGTCTATGGTGTGTTTATTTTTCTATTTTAAGAATAAAACCAAGCTACGATTTAGGAACATGAAAACAGCTGCAAACATGACATGCTTTACTACAAAACGCGTTCTAACTTTAGTCCAAGCCTAAGCTTTCAAGCCCGTTATTGCATTTTGGACTATATTCCGACTAACTTAAAGTTATTAATACAAAAACCTATTTTAGATCCCAGTCTATGTTGTCAATGTGCATTCAAGAACTTTACGGCATTTGGAATAAAGTTCGAAATTCAAAAATGGCTTGTTGGTTTAAACCTGGGTTGAAAGTTAGAACGCGTTTTGCAGTAAAACCGTAAAGATTTTACATCGAAATCCGGATTTACGTCATCATAATTGCGGTCACTTTTCACTTTACTCTAGTAAGGTCATAGGTATTTAAATGGCTTGGGGGTTTCAATTCATAACCTTCGCTAATCAACTAGAAACCCCTTACAAACCACATACCTATTCAGATTCCTCGAAAAACCGCAAGGCATGAAAAATGCGACCAGGAAATGTAGAAACAATGATCAGTAACTATGTAGGTAACTGATCGTGATGATAATTACAGCCACTGTAATGAAGATCTTATTCACACGATAATGATCTCGATATTCCCCTGTCATTATTGATGACGTCACACGTATCTTACCAAGTAGGCACAAACCTATTCTACACAGCGGTCCTCTTTCTGCTGCTGGGCAGATTACCTACATAAATGTTGTTTCATCATCATCTTCCTGCGCGTATCCCATGTTACTTGGGGTTAGCGCAACACATTTTTTTTCTCCATTCTGCCCTATCAACCGTCATACTTTACTTAAATGCAGTGGCGGATCCAGGATTGTCAATAGCCCTGGATCCGAGCGTCAAGAGTCATAGTCAAGCCCTCGCTTGAAGCTGAGGGTGGGTTTTAGCAAAGTAGACACTAAAACAGCACAACATCTTATTTTCCTTAACGCATAACAAGCGCAAAACTACTTTTCGTTTCGTATACATGTCTTCGTTAGGTTGTAGACTACCAAAGAAATCTCTTAAGGATCTCTTAAGGGGCTAATGGACTCCCTCCCTGGATCCGCCAATACCTAAATGTTATTTATTCCTGTAAATTGGTTTGAACAAACGCATGTCTTTTTTTTATTTATAAACAGTAGTGTTACGCAGGCGGACTTAATGCAAGGCACTATCAGTTCGCCTGCATGTCATGTCAAAACATAATACTTAAAACTATGTAGATGACGCTGATAGATTAACCCATTCCTTAGGAGCGCTAGAAGTAAACTTACTCCCAGTACCGTGATCACTCGTATCAATACATCAGCTATGCGTGTCAACTTCTATTTTCCCGTATCAGGTCCTGACTTCAAAGGTCCTTCAAACACCACTTTTTGATTCCTTCTCAAAAAATTTGGCCGAGGTAGGTGTGCACGTGTGTAAATGCGCCTTAATTTTTTACATCTTGTTTTTTACAGATTCTACTTATATTTACATTTTAAACTGTTGTTCTCAACATGGCGTCATCAAATTAATTACTCTCAAAAAACTTAAACAAAAACCAATGAAATAAAAAACCTTTTAAAATCATTTGTTGAAAGCTTTGTATGGAGACGTGCAAAGATCTTACAATAAAATTGAAAATATAATTGCTTAGGGGTGAACCCGACACTAACTTGTATCTTCAATAAAATAGGTAAGTAGAGTAGAAGCCAGATAGACTTGCAATAAAGTACATTGACCTATTCCTTATCCCTTCGTAGACACCCGAAAAATAAATTATGAACCGTTTTCATCACTAGAGAACGTAAAGGATCACGATAGAAGTCGATTCAGGACAGCTTTCTGTCTTTATTTCTGAGAGTTAATGTATGTGGGTTAATGACCGTTATTGCACATTTATCTGGTGTCTATCATTGGTACTCAATCACCATCATCTACTTACCGTTTTCACATGACACATGAAGAAAACACTTTGTGTTGACTTTGGGTCAATGTCAACAGAACAAGTTTTCTCTTTCCATTCTGTCCTCTCAATCGTCACGTTATCACCCGTTGCTTTTATATCACTTCTCGCACAATCTATCCATCTTTTCTTTGGACCTTTCCATTTCCATCCATCCACATTTATAATCATCATAACTCTTGAAGTAGATTCTCAAAACCAACTTTGTTATTTATCTTAGAGCAAAACACGTTTCGTTTGAAATAGTAACGTAGTCGAGTCGACCCCATGAGACATTCACCCTGATCTCATCGTTAATTACGCCACCTGCAAATCGTGATAATCATGTTTCTCAGTAAAATCAATGCGGAGTAAACAAGAATGTCAGATTATTGTTGTAAAAACCACAAGTTATGGGGAAATACTCTCGTTAAATAATTTGAATAGGACGATAAAAAATCCCTACTTATAATATAAATGCGAAAGTAACTGTATATCTGTCCGTCTGCCTGTTACGCTTTCCACGCTTTTTCTGAAATGGCAGAACGGATTGTCATGAAATTTGGCAGATATATGCCTGGGATATGGAGAAGAAGGTTATTCTTTTACGCGATAACCGACATCCACGCAGACGGAACCGCGGGCAAGAGCTAGTTAAGAAAACCTTATCACATGACTTATCAACCTTCCTTCTCTCTTTAAGTCAAGAGTGAATAGATTACTTCTAGGCTCCATCGTCGACCACGTCATCGCTTCCATCAAGCTAAATCATGTTCAAAAGCGAGCTATCAATAAGAATAATATAGTAAATAGACATTAATATGAAGATGTTAAGTTTTACTATTTCAATACCTACTAGTGTTTACTGCTTTTTTATTATGTACATAAAAATTTTACTGTGTTTTGATGTAAGGCGGAGGACACTGATTCCTGTAACACAGGTTCACCTAGCACAGGAGTCAGGGGCTTCACATGTTTGGTTGTATAATTTCTATGTCAAATAAAGTTATTATTATTATTATAAAGTTATTATTATTATTATAAAGTTATTATTATTATTATAAAGTTATTATTATTATTATAAAGTTATTATTATGGGCCTCATCAGAAGGCTTAAGGTCACCCAAATGGCAATGGAGAGGGCAATGCTCGGAGTTTCCTTGCGTGATCGAATCAGGAATGATGATATCCGCAAGAGAACCAAGGTTACCGACATAGCCCGAAGGATCGCCAAATTGAAGTGGCAGTGGGCAGGGCACATTGCTCGCAGAACAGATGGTCGATGGGGCCGAAAAGTTTTGGAGTGGCGACCGCGTTCCGGAAGACGCAGTGTTGGAAGGCCTCCCACAAGGTGGACCGATGACCTGGTGAGGGTCGAGGGTAACCGATGGATGCGAGACGCACAGGACCGGTGGTTGTGGCGACACTTGGGGGAGGCCTATGTCCAGCAGTGGACGTCTTTCGGCTGATATGATGATGATGATGATGATTATAAAGTTATTATTATTATTATCTGAGGTCCTAGCACGAATGTTATGACGTATATGTATCTAGTAAGTTTACAGTATCGGTAACGTAATTGAATTTTAAATATGAAAAACTCCCATAGCATTTTGGTTTAATTTTATGCGACATAGACAATTTGTATCATGCTGAAATATGCAGTATCCAATTCAAATAAATATTATGTGCGAAACGAGTATTATAGTAATAGTAAAATTTAACGTTTCGTTACTATAACGTAAATGTGTTATTGTTTAGTTTGACGTGTAAAAATGTTTTTTATAACCTACTTACAAAATAAATATTATTTATCATAATAATATATACGTCATAAATGTTCGTGCTAGGCCTTCTGTACTACACGTATTTAGTATGGTTTGATTTGATTTAATTGGAGCTGAATAACGATAAAGTATGTTTGATTTATGTAGTTATCTAATTAAATCATTACAAACATTTTTCCTGTGATAAATCCACCCGGGCTGGGCTGTCTGGTAAGGCGGCCATACCTATCAAAAATGAAAACTTCGTAGCACGTATTCAAACAGATATAACTCGAGCGTAACGATTGTCTGAAGTAATACCTACTGACCGAAGAACGTTTGCCCTTAAAATGGACTCTCGAATTAAGTTTTGCCCAAAAAACTGTTGGTCGGAACGAACGATAGCCCATAGAACGGTAGTCTGAATGATCTTTTGCACAAAGAACCGGCCGTGACCTGGAATCAGTTGGCGCCTGTGATATTGTTATTACGATTAAGTTGCTTTTAACAAACTAGTAGGAGTTTCATTTTGATGTACGACAAATGCTTACTATTAAAAGGGTATTCTACTTGTTAGAAAATATATAATTCTATTTTATCCATCCGTTACATTTTCAAAACATATTATTATTATTATGGACACTTAATTTTTGCGACTTCAAATCGCTAAAAAAATAAAGATAAAGCGCTTCAAAGTACAAAAGACGGGGCTGGTGACGTCACGTTGCTAGTAAAAATTGTACTATCGTAGTGACGTCGTCGAGTTTTTCATTCGAAAACCCTATTTTATAAGCCTTGGTAATAATAAAAGGAACCACTGAAAATTCGTGAAAACTGAGCGCCTCTTACTTTAGAAGTACGAGTATTTGCAGATTGTTTACCTACCTACATATGTGTCGTTCATTGTAAAAGTGGTGTATCTCCATATAATTGCTTCACTTTTATAATGAAAGATATGACTAAATGTGATACCACTAAGCAAAAAAAAAAGTATTTAAATATTATGGAGTTACACCACTTTTACAATGAACAACACATATATCAATCGAGCAACCTACTTTCTTGTAGTTTCTTTTACTGCTAAAGTTTATCAAAAGGCGCTTTTTATAAATACACCTCTGACGCGTATTGCACCCTTACGGGGGTAAGCCAGGGGACGAATTTAGGACCCTTGGAATTCATTATCATGGTCAATGATCTCCCGGAGGTCATAGAAGACGCTGGCTGCTTATTATTCGCTGACGATCTGAAGTTGTTCATGCGGATAACCAACGAGTCGCACTGTGAAAAGCTTCAGCGTGACATCGATCGGGTGGTAGCGTGGAGTGTAAAGAACAAGTTACACTTCAATGTGATGAAGTGTAATATAATGTCCTTCACGCGGGCCGTGGTACCCCGACGTCACGAATACAGTATGGGCGGTCACGTCATACCACGCGTAGGGTCGGTGCGAGATCTTGGGGTCACCTTTTCTGAGGATTTATCATTTCGAGCTCACATCCTCCAAGTATGTAAAAAGGCCTTCAAAAATCTTGGGTTTGTCATGCGAGAAACCCGGGACTTCACTAACATGGCAGCAGTGAAATCACTTTATAACGCGTTGGTGCGAAGCAACTTGGAAACTAGTGCCATCATCTGGAATCCTCATGAAACTAAATATTCTCAGATGGTGGAAAAGATGCAAAACAAGTTTGCAAGGTACCTATACATGAGGCAATTTGGCGTCTACCCGTTTTACCCGCTTATGTACCCAACTCTCTTTGTAATAGGGATGGTTGGGTACTATAAGCTGGAAGTAAGGCGCAATCTAGCTCTGGTAAAGTATGTCTTTATGGTGTTTCGTGGGATGCTAAACAATCCGCAAATCTTGGAATCGTTGGGATTACTCGTTCCAAACAGTAGACTACGGTTGGGGCCGAGGGAGAGTCTGTTTAAAATTCCAGTAGCCCGTACAAACCTACTAAAGTTTGCACCCGTCTGTCGGGCTGTTAAAATAATGAATAGCATCTCTCAACGGTTGGATATATTTTCCTGCTCATTGGCGGAATTCCAGAGAGTGACAGTTAGTGTGTTGTCCTCTATGTAACTTATGTTGGCATGCGGAGACGTTACTTGGGACTGTTCAATCATGGACTCGAGTGGGTGGTTGATCAGTTTGTGAGGGGCGTCTCTGGATGTCGCATTGTATGACTACTTTTATTATCTTGGGTTCTGCCTGTAAAAATAATTGTATGTGTAAATAAATAAATAAATAATAATAATAATAAATTATAATAACTTTTTATCAAGATTGCAAATGCTTTGGTATTTAGTAGTTAGGTTATATCTACAGTCAGTACCTGAAAGTTAATGAAATATCAATCGGTTGAAAAAGATGATGTATCTCAATATTAATGCCTGAAATATTAAAAGTATTAAGAAATAGTCGAGATTAGTCTTGCATTCTTCTAATCTTATAATGTGCAGTCTTAGTCCAGATTTGTCTTGCCTTCTTCTAATCTAATCATGTGCCGTCTTAGTCCAGATTTGCCTTGCCTTCTTCTAATCTAATCATGTGCCGTCTTAGTCCAGATTTGCCTTGCCTTCTTCTAATCTAATCATGTGCCGTCTTAGTCCAGATTTGCCTTGCCTTCTTCTAATCTAATCATGTGCCGTCTTAGTCCAGATTTGCCTTGCCTTCTTCTAATCTAATCATGTGCCGTCTTAGTCCAGATTTGCCTTGCCTTCTTCTAATCTAATCATGTGCCGTCTTAGTCCAGATTTGTCTTGCCTTCTTCTAATCTAATCATGTGCCGTCTTAGTCCAGACTTGTCTTGCCTTCTTCTAATCTAATCATGTGCCGTCTTAGTCCAGATTTGCCTTGCCTTCTTCTAATCTAATCATGTGCAGTCTTAGTCCAGATTTGTCTTGCCTTCTTCTAATCTAATCATGTGCCGTCTTAGTCCAGATTTGCCTTGCCTTCTTCTAATCTAATCATGTGCCGTCTTAGTCCAGATTTGCCTTGCCTTCTTCTAATCTAATCATGTGCCGTCTTAGTCCAGATTTGCCTTGCCTTCTTCTAATCTAATCATGTGCCGTCTTAGTCCAGATTTGCCTTGCCTTCTTCTAATCTAATCATGTGCCGTCTTAGTCCAGATTTGTCTTGCCTTCTTCTAATCTAATCATGTGCCGTCTTAGTCCAGACTTGTCTTGCCTTCTTCTAATCTAATCATGTGCCGTCTTAGTCCAGATTTGTCTTGCCTTCTTCTAATCTAATCATGTGCCGTCTTAGTCCAGATTTGCCTTGCCTTCTTCTAATCTAATCATGTGCCGTCTTAGTCCAGATTTGTCTTGCCTTCTTCTAATCTAATCATGTGCCGTCTTAGTCCAGACTTGTCTTGCCTTCTTCTAATCTAATCATGTGCCGTCTTAGTCCAGATTTGTCTTGCCTTCTTCTAATCTAATCATGTGCCGTCTTAGTCCAGATTTGTCTTGCCTTCTTCTAATCTAATCATGTGCCGTCTTAGTCCAGATTTGTCTTGCCTTCTTCTAATCTAATCATGTGCCGTCTTAGTCCAGATTTGCCTTGCCTTCTTCTGATCTAATCATGTGCCGTCTTAGTCCAGATTTGTCTTGCCTTCTTCTAATCTTATCATGTGCCGTCTTACTCCAATTTTGTCATATTACTTGCACGATTTCATCTTCTATGTTGGCGTCCTCGATTTGCTTTCCCATCTCTCGGGTACCACGTCACCGTGGTTTTACTCCATCCTATCCTGTCCTACTAATCTTCTAAAACCGTTGTTTTTCTTTCAGCATCCTTTCTACAGCAAACTTGTATATATCAAGTTCTGCAACAAGAACTTTAGTAAGTGCCCTATGTTAGGCAACCACGTCAAAGTATTGGCAACACACAAATGTCATTTAGTTTTCTTTTGCTTGCAGGCAGTCAGTCATCCACAAAAGCTTACTTCGTATTTCAGAGAAACTTATAGGTAGGTATACCTACTTTTTCAAAGATGGGAGGTAGCTTTGTAGCAAGTGTTTTAATTTCACAGAATTGGTTGATGGTCAAGCAGACATTTTCTTAAACCTGACGCACATCCTGTTTATCATGCCCACTGTTGCATTTAATTTCGTTATCTCAACACAATATGCTATTTATATCCCTGTGCATGCACAAGTAGATATGTCCGTATCTTGCACGATTCTTCATTCATTCCAAGAATAGCTATATTTTAATATTCATTCGATAATTTGCAGCAATAACTTAATTTAATTGTTATAATCGCCGAGGAAAATCAAAAGCGCAAATGAGGGGTTATCGTCTGAAGTCTAGGCAATTAATTATATGTTTAACGGTAAAGATTTACTGTGCAGATATTCCGAGAAGAGTCAATAAACCTTTAAACCTAGAGATAACTGTAACTGTAGTTTAAAATTGTATATTGAGAGACTTTTCTCTGTACCTCACACTGAAGAGTATAAAACAGTAGGGGGAAATCCCATCTGCCAGGGTTGCGGAATATGTTCGAAAGAGTTACCGCGGCCCTGGAATGAAAGGCACTAGGAGGACTAAGGGTGGGTTTTAGTCAGTAAAAGTCTGACACTCCCTGCCGCTCCACCCAGAGCGGGAGGGGTCATTTGATGATTTCCCATCCTCAAAAAAAAAAAAGGGTGAAGTCCCATAAGTTTGGACGGCTCCTAAAGCCTGACATAATTTGAATCAGTGCGAAGAAGCGCCAATTTGTTGTTTCTGCCGCGGTTAGCAAGCTTCTCCCAAATGACGTGTCAAAAGCCATTAATAAAGTGATGTCAATTTTTTTCCCTGAGAAATTCATCTGAAGTCTATAATGTTCCTGATTATGACCAAAGTTCATTAGAATTATGATTAGGTACTTTTCTTTATTAACCAGACAGACAGACAGACAGTTGATTTGTCCATGATTTGTTCTATTGTTATAGATATTGTTACGAATTGTTTCTTGTTGTTTCTTGTTGTTGTTGTTGTTATTGTTGTTGTTGTTGTTGTGTTGTGTGTATTAGGGACCTTTACGTTAACATTTTTTCTATATTTATTTATTCATTAAGTGTCTGGTTCTCGGAGACCTTCCCCTAAATAAAGCTAGTAATGAATACAGCAGTCAAGTCTATCCCATCAAAAACATTTTCATGCGAAGTTATCACATCTTAAGGAGAACCAAGCTCCTAACTCTACAGGCCCTTTTTTACGGGGGGAATTCCTCATGGATGTCCTCCGCCCTGGGGCGGGTGGAGAGGTCTGTCAGACTCTTACTGACAAAAACCACCCCGGTGTTCCATCTCCCATTTACGCTGGCGAACGTACGCGACTTCCGTAATCCCCTGCTGGTGCCGGTCCGCCAACTCTACACGCCCTAACCTAACACTCTCTAAGGCCTGAATATAATTCGGTCCTAACTCTCATCAAAGCGTATAGCGTTCTGCGTGAATACTAATCTTTAGTTCTCTACAAACACTTTACCTTATTCAAAATGTGTGGCCTGGCCGTTTAGTTATTCAAGGACCGATTGGCACAAAATTAACGCAAAATTAATTTGCACAAGTTGCTATTTATAATTGTGTACTTGTAGGAACTACAAAGTAAATCATTTAAAAGACAGAAATAAATATAACATTACATCACTTCCGTATTACGCAAAAGGTTGGACAGTACCTACATAGTAAATATGACAAAATCTTGTAATTTATTGTTAACAGAATTATAATTTTAACATCACGATCATGTATTTAAACTATTCCATAAATCAATAGCAAAAATTAATAACTTCACACCTACTATAATTTATGCAGAATTAAACGCCTACATAAATCTAAATAAAATAAACCAATAGTCAAAACAAAGATCTAGCTCATCACAATGTAGGAAGAATCAATCAAAATTATTGTTTCCGTAATATTTACATCCTGAATCTTACATCCTGATCCTGATAGCTGGTTTATTATGATGCTTAGTCGAAATCCTGGCCAGCTTTTATGTCTACAATTTAGTGCTATAAAATTAAACCGTTGCTTGCTAAACGATTTCGCCCGCTTTGCAATTTATTTTCTCAAGTCGAGGTACAGGTACCTACATCATTATCATATCTTCACACCTGATATTAGGCAGAAAGGCGAACCTATTGTTTTATTTTTTTTTAATATGGCGGCGCGGTTGTGGCAGTGGTTGAGCGATTGACTGCTGCGCTGTGTTCGCGGGTTCGATTCCAACTAAAAATATTTGTATGGCCTACAGATAGTTGTTCCGGGTCTGGCTGTTTGTGTATGTGAGTTTACATCTTTGTAAACGCACCCACGATACAGGAGAAATTCCTAATGTGGGGCAACGTTTTAAAAAAAATATCCAGACTCAATCTGCTACAAAAAAAATACAGAAGAAAAAACCCAACACCAACTGGTCCCACCCCGACAACCAAACCTTCATACTCAGCATCTGCGCTTGCGACCACAAAACAAAACAATATATCTTGACCATAAATATCACGTAGGTTTACCTATGACCTTTTTTTATGGACGGGAAATCATCAAATGACTCCTTCCGCTCTGGGCGGAGCAGAGGGGAGTGTCAGACTCTTACTGACTAAAACCCATCCGTGTTCCTCCTAATGTCGGGCCGCGGTGACTCTTTCGATCAAATTCCGCAGTACGTACATGACCTAGGGCCTGGATTATCATCATCATCATCATCATCATCATCATCATATCAGCCGAAAGACGTCCACTGCTCGACATAGGCCTCCCCCAAGTGTCGCCACAACAACCGGTCCTGTGCGTCTCGCATCCATCGGTTACCCGCGACCCTCACCCGGTTATCGGTCCACCTTGCGGGAGGCCTTCCAACGCTGCGTCTACCGGTACGCGGTCGCCACTCCAAAACTTTTCGGCCCCATCGACCATCTGTTCTGCGAGCAATGTGCCCTGCCCACTGCCACTTCAATTTGGCGATCCTTCGGGATATGTCGGTAACCTTGGTTCTCTTGCGGATTATCATCACTTTAGCCTAAATCCAAGTTCTAAGGGATACTTGCAACAACTACTTTGTGGTGATAATTACGGCTAGAAAGGATGGCTACTTACAACGATGGAAATTGGATTGCTATAGAAGACATGATCATGACAGAACCCAAAATAAACCAAAATACCAACGTTCAGAATCAATGTGTGATCCTATAATATAACGGTTCCATTTTTTCGGACGGTTGGAACCCTAAAAATAAACTCATCGGTTTTTGCCAGTCAATACTTTATTACAAATGAAATTCGCAGGTTCAATGATTGCAATCAGCAAATCAATGGCAGGTATTTTTGATGGAAAACAATTTACCTTAATTGTCGATCGTGATCCATACTTCGCAGGGCGCTGTTGTTGATAAACAATGGTAAGTTTGATCGTAGGATTCGTAGGTTACGGACAAACGATGACTCATGTAATTTATGATTACACTTATGCCTGCGACTTCGGTCGCGGAAATGCAAAATATTTTAGGTAAATTCGTTCCAAACTTCAATTTCAAATTAAAGAACAAAATTTTTTTATGGACGTACTCGATTCTATTCAGATAACTGAAAACTTAGGGTGCCCCGACCAGGCTGCCCAGGTTAGGTTTGAAGGGGATGACGGGGGCGTAACGAGGACCCAAAGCGAGCAAAAAAATTCCTCGTCTTTCCCTTCGCCTTGCGCGATAGCCTTGGTCCCTTTAAACCACGGAGACACCAATAGGAGTCCCGCAGCGGGGCTCCGTCGACATACCTTACTTACGACATGATTTTAACCCTAGCAAAATAAAATTTAATGAATAAGCTAAGCGTCTAGCTGTGGGTCTGATGACGGCGAGCGTTGGGTGGCTCGCCGTCCGATCAAAACCAGGCACAGGCCGGTGGCGCGTTGTGTTCAACGCCCGCCTCAAAGAGATGTCAGCATAGGAGTAGGGGCCCGTTAGGGCCAGAGCCTGCCTGGTTTCGGATTTTGTTCGAAATAGTTACCGCTGCCCTGGAAAGCATAAGGCACTACAGTAAGAGTCTGACACTCCCTCCCGCTGCACCCAGAGCGGCACGAGTCATTTCATGATTTCCCATCCATAAAAAAAGCGTCTAGCTGTACTGTTGAACGTTGTGTCAGCCACTTGGCTAATACACATTTAGACGTGTATGGCGTTGTTAAATCAAATGTATAACGGAGCAAATAAACGGCTTTTCTAATCAGTACAACGATTAAGACATGTCAATAAAAATGATAATCATTCCTGTGAGCGACGGACCTACAGATGGACGGACGCTTTACTATTAAGTAGTCTCAAATAAACATAAATACTGGCTAATTCTCACGGCCGCGTAATTCAATTATCTAAATAGTTTTAAGCAAATCTCGCCTGGTAAATAACATCTTCCGATGATTTAACAGTTAGATCACTTAGGTATGTGGTTATTGTTCCGTCTTTCTAATAACTTTAATTACGGTTTCGATCTCATGATTTCACGACTCTAGTTTTGATTTGACAGCCGTATGATTACAAAGGAATTTGTATTTGTGAATATGAGTTTGTATGTTTGTAAACGCACCCACGATACAGGTGAAATTCCTAGTGTGGAGCAACGTTTTTTTAAGAAGAGAAGAGAAGAGGGAGAGGGATAGAAGAGAGCCCTTTGGCCGGCAGCCAGAGCTGGGCAAAATACATGCTTTGCTTTAATTAAATTACAACATTCTATCTCCCATGTGTTAAAAAAAAGGAAAGGAAGTAGTGTATTTGAAATATAAAATACAGTATTTTTAATATTTTCATTAAAAATACAAAATACAGTCAAGTGTTAGGTTAGGTTAGCCTTTTGCTTACGAAAGCTATCGAGGGAAGTGTTTTCTGCAGAACCACCATCCATTTATAAGTTTGCTAAATCTATTAATGTTCAAATGTATTTTGAAGCCATAAAGTATTTGAAATACTGACTACAAAATACTTCAGTGTCAGGTATCTGAAATACCAATTACCAAACCGAGAAGTAATTGAAATACAAATACCTACCTAAATACAAATATATTGGATCATTTGGCTCACTTAAAAATGGTTGAGCCGAATGGTGCTAGCGTATGTGTCATGTTCGTGAACGGGCGCCGTCAGCTGAGACTGGTCATCTCTCGGCTGCCATGGTCTATTTTAATTATTTCTTTGAATTGTTTATTTTTTACTCCGGACTCTTTTATCCTGCACGTCTTTTACATCGTTCTCACATATATGTATAATTTCAATATGAATGATGTAACCATAAATTTGTAACAAAATATTATTTTTAAAAGAGTGTCCATGGAGTTTCTTGCACTTTCTTCTCCATAGAGATCTACGCTTTGGAACGTGCAAATAGCTTCATCTTTTTTGACCGACCGACCTTGACAATTCAAAAGTGCCTGTAAATGGTTTAATTGAAATAAATGCTTTGACTTTGACTTTGACTCACCAAATACGTATTTGTAATTCAAATCAAGCCCTGCCAGTAGCGCAACAAGCGTATAATAATTCCTCGGTGGATAGCAGAATACTCCAGTAGAGACTGGTAGGGACCGTAGTTCCTCAATCCTGATAGCGGGAGAATACCTCACCACAACTCTGTATAATATTGCCCCCCTTTGTGTAATGTTACGTATTATGTGCTAGCGACCATTTTCGCGAGCCCATTATTGAGTGCGCTGGTATTCTGTTGATTGTCAACAAAATACACGTATGGGATTGCTGATTGATTTTCCTCATTTATGTAATAATCAGCAATGTGTTGAGTATTTAAACACTTAACTAGATACCTACATTTTACGAATATGTAACGATTTGCGATAAACTTCACCTCTGGAAGTAACCTCTTCCATGATTTAATCAGTCATCAGTGACATAGTATTATGTAGTCTTAACAAACATTATAATCTTCTGCTGGTCACTTTCAATCATGTTTACCGTTCAATTTTTAAATCATGAATCATGCTCCATAATGGCATTGCATTAAAAGGGTGGTAGGTCTGCGGACGGCGAGCGTTGGGTGGCTTGCCGTCCGATCAAAACCAGGGTCCGGGTCGACGGCGCGTTGTGTGCCACGCGCGCCTCAAAAAAAAAAAAAATCAAAATCATTTATTTGCATAAATAAGGTACAGAAGGTTGGTAAAATTTACAAAATTGTTCTCTTATTCTGCCTTTAATTTCGGCGTGCAAATATAACATACTCTTACTTTTTATTAATTATTGATCATAATCATGCAGTCATTAAACAGATACTTAATCCCATTAAAATGTGTTTGATTCAATTGAAATGTCAATATAATAATGAAAGAAAAAAAAAAAATCACAAATGTCAATAATAATCATGTCAATAATGAGATAGATTCGCCACATAATAATCATAATGTCAATAATAATTAGATACAAATGTCAATAAAAATCATGTCAATAATGGGAGAGATTTACGCCACACAATAATAATAAAAATAAATAATTTATGACCGTGCAATATACAAAATTACAATTTATAATCTAAAAACTCATGTACACTATAAAAGCATTTTTCAATTAAAAGAGAGTCACTACTCAAAGAGTACTCAAAGAGTACTCAAAGAGATGTCAGCATAGGAAAAGAGGCCTGTAGGCCAGGGTTGCGGATTTTGTTCTAGAGTGGCCAAAAGGTTCTAGAGTGGCCACCGCATACAAGAAGATGCAGTGTTTAATAACAACAAGACACCAATACGACAATTTCAAATAACAATTTCCACAAGGTGGACCAATGACCTGGTGGTAGTTTAGAAAACTTAGAGCCTAATCTTTGCTTGAGAGAACTATCTTATTTATACTTCTGATTTACCCGCCCATGACCATGATCAGCTTGATGGTAAGCAATGGATTAGTTCTACGATGTTAGAAACGAGCATAGAAGATGCCTGTACACTCTTACTTTGAAGGCTGACTGTGCATCGGTGGTAGTGAATACAGTTGCTGGCAGAGAGTTCTACCAGCAGTAAATGTGGAAAAGTCATGAGTTCCTAATCGTTCAGTAGATAGCTATTGATATGTGGTCCTTTTTATTTTGCTTGGGACCATCACGTGCTTCATTTATGCAAGGTTAATACGTATCACCCGATGCAATTCATTGACGTATTTTCAAGTTCCTAGGTCAGATAAACAAACTTTCATATTTCCATTAATTACTGCCAAAAGCGTCACAGGTCTAAGTCCACTTCAATGTTGCTGAAGCCTGGTGCAGCCATCAAACCCAGTATCGGCAAAAATATTTTCTGATGGGTACTGCACTGCATTCATCGCGTATATTTTCAGCGCAAAAGAAGATCGTACAGAGGCCCTAGACAATGTGCCATTCAATTAGCGAATGCGACTGTCGAAATGACAAAATGTAGGAATTTGATCACGTGACATTTCGATAGCATCTGTCAATCCCATACATTTTTGACGTATTGACTATCGCCTTCGCCACGCTACCGCTGACGGAATGTCACTTGTCTAGAGCCCCTGTTCTCGTCAAATAACTTTGCCCCTCTGATGTTGGCTACGAGTGCCTGCGTAGTAGTCAAAATTACGAACAAACTGCAACTGCGCATGCGCAAGAGACATGGGGGCGGGGATTATAGCGGCGCAATTTTATGTCTTAGTCGCTCGTTTACGTTTGACGCATGCTTGCGTCCCGCTTGCTCCCGACTACGTGACTGCACCTGCGCGATCTTTGCAAATGGCTAACTTCAGAGGGGCAAAGTTAATTGACGAGAACTGTACTTTAAGTCGCCAATGCCTGTAATGTTTACTCCTCTTCTGTTATTTTCTGATAATGGTCGTTGATTTAACTGTCTTAGATCATCCAAGATGGTAAATCTGGTAAATAACTTCGAAATTTTGTTCGAAGAATACAGAAGAAATAATGTCACCGTTCTCTGTGATTTTCTGGTGATTGTAACTGTAGATTTTGGGTTTTCAGGAATTGCAATTTTTGAAAATAAAATGGCAAAATTGTAATAAAAAAAAACAGTAGTTTAGGTTATAGATTAAGAATCACCTAAAATGAGTTAAGTGAAGTTCATCGTAATAAGTAAAATCAAACTAAACAAACAATCGCACAAACATTTTTTTTAAGGATGGGAAATCATCAAATGACTTCTTCCGCTCTTGGAGCTTGCTTATTTTGGAGTGGAAGGACTGACTGAAACCCATCTATGTTCCTCCAAATGCCCCAAATTGCGTTTCAGGGCTGCGGTGACTTTTTCGAACAAATTCCGCAATACCGGCAGTCTTCGAAACCTGGACTTTGATAAGAGACCAACGGATACCAAGCCAATAGTAATAATATTATTATAAGGTGCAACAACAACAACAACGCATTATCATTTAAAATTCTGTCTAGTGACATTGTACCTGACGTAGGTACGTAAGAAACTATGACCCTTCACCTTTAGGCTCATTGCTATCTTAAGCAGCGGTTCCCAACCAATATTGACCAGGGAACATTTTGATTACTTCGTTGTCAGCAGGCATTAGAAGTTCAGAAGAAAATTCAAAAGCGTCAATCTTAAATTAAAACTTGAGAAAATCGATGTGACCCACCTATTACAAGGAGCCCTTTCATTTGTTAAGTCCCACGGTACAGTTTCAAAAACTTATTTTATGTTCTAATTTGATCTAAAAAAATAACCCCTTTTTCCAAAATTTATTTATTTTGATGTGTTTGGTTCTTAAAGGGTTATACAATTTCAATTGAATCGGTCCAGTATATTCGGAGAAAATCTGCTGTGACAGACGGACAGACAGACCAACCGACAGATAGACAGACAGATAACCGCGAGATCCTACAAGGGTTATCGTTTTTCATACAGAGGTTCGGAACCCTTAAAACCAAAGTAACGAACATTGACATAGAAAACAAAATTTCGGATTTAAAATCAGTCTGTAATCTATGTTATTTTTGAAATAAGAAACCTTTGGCGGACCATATTTTAGCTGTTGCGGACCACAGTTTGGGAACCAATGTTCTTGAGGGTCAAGATGTATGTTTAGTTGCCTTTGCGCAGCCCAGACAAGTAGGTATAATGAATCTTCTAATGGACATAAAATTTTATACGCACTTCTCTTTATTCCATAGTGTCAATATTTGTTTTGGATTTGAATATTTTACAGCTCTTTCAACATATTTTTTTGATGTTTATGCAAAGTCGTGATTCTATCGAAGATTGATGACGACTGTCATATATTATGCTCACAGTTATAGTGGCATATACAACGTATAACAGAATAAACGCAATACCTCTTAAGGGGTCATTGTACTCATCATTATGAACAACTTTTTATGTTTTTCATTGTAAGTAGGTACTCATTATTAACTTTACTATGGGACCAACCGCGAAATCGTCAAAAAAATATCAACTGTTCAGTACATTTTGTCGAGTTATGCGCACAGAAATGTATGGGGCAGTCGATTTTGGAACGAAGTTCCTTATCGCGCGTTGTGAAAGGAGGCTAGACGGAAAAAAATCTTACGAAAAGTTGTCACGACACTTTTTGCTATAGTAAGCTATTGTAAGCTGTGCGGCGTCGCATGTTTCTCTGTCTGTCTCTCTCTCTCTTATAGAAAACAAGATATTTGTTAATAATAAAACAACAACAACAACAACAACAGAACACAACACAACAACAACAACAACAACAACAACAACTTTTCATCATGGGTGTCATTTTCATAGTTTTCAGGGTCGCTAATAACGATTACCGGGTCAAAATCGAAATCCAAGATGGCGCCCACGAGATTTGACAACTTTTCATCATGGGTGTCATTTTCATGGTTTTCGGGGTCGCTAATAACGATTACCGGGTCAAAATCGAAATCTAAAATGGCGCCCATGAGATTTGACAACTTTTCATCATGGGTGTAATTTTCATAGTTTTCAGGGTCGCTAATAACGATTACCGGGTCAAAATCGAAATCCAAGATGGCGCCCACGAGTTCTCACAACTTTTCATCATGGGTGTAATTTTCATGGTTTTCGGGGTCGCTAATAACGATTACCGGGTCAAAATCGAAATCCAAGATGGCGCCCATGAGATTTGACAACTTTTCATCATGGGTGTCATTTTCATGGTTTTCGGGGTCGCTAATAACGATTACCGGGTCAAAATCGAAATCCAAGATGGCGCCCACGAGTTTTGATAACTTTTCGTCATGGATGTCATTTTAATGGTTTTCGAGGTCGCCGATAGTGAATTTTAATCCTAATGAATCTTGCCTCTTGACCTGAGGTGCACTTCAGTGACTGCTACTGAAACTTTTAGACGAGTTGCTTTTTATTAATAAGAATGTGTAGTGTATAAATTTTATTGGAAAGGAACTTCGTTCCATCCGGGTGTCCCTTGACACCTCTCAAGTTTTTTTTTCGCGATTTCAGTGTTTGTCCCATAGTAAAAGTTGTGCACAATGATGAGTACAACGACCCCTTAAGAGGTACTGCGTTTATTCTGTTACACGTTGTATATGCGAGTACACATGGGATTTATTCCTATAAAATTCCTATTTCACATTAAGAGCGTTTACGCGGTACGGTTTTTCATACAAACTTTCAAATCCTTATGCTTCAAAATGAATGAACCGATTTTAACGAAACTTGGTATGCAATCGCTAGATATCCAGGTCTAAATAGTTATCAGAAAACATTTTTGAAAAAGATTTCAGAGGGAGAGAGAGAGCGATTTTAAGTTTTCTATAGAAAGTGAAAAATCACTATATCCTTCCCCCTGAACTCTTTTTCAAAAATGTTTTCTGATAACTATTTAGACCTGGATATCCAGCGTATGCATACCAAGTTTCGTTAAAATCGGTTCATTCATTTTGAAGAATAAGGACTTGAAAGTTTGTATGAAATGACATACGGCGTACACGCTCTTAATAGAAAAACGAGTTCACGCCTGACAAAAAAAATAGTCAATCTTATAAAATTTGAGTTAGTATTAATAACATGTATTAAAATATATATTTCAGTTCCAAAATTTCTCTAATCTCAAAAGAAGATCTCTACAGTACTACCTGGCTAATCATCATTATGGTGATGCTATTCAGGAAACAGATGTGGAAGCTATGGGCAGTAATCAGGATGTATAAGCTGCAGATGATACACCTATGGTAGGTGTGTAGTGTATCATATGCAGCCACAATCCTACTACAGCAGCCTTTATCAGCTGGGTAGAGATGTTTTCTGAATAAATGTAGCGAAATACTGAAATAAATGTTTATTTCAGTATCCCACGAGTCTGGAGATCGTGTGGGCTATGCTCTCATAGCCCACACAATCTCCAGACTCGTATCGACTCGTATTTTATTCAAGCACAAGTCACTATATACGCAAGGTCTTACCTTGCATATGTAATGACTTATGCTTCAATAAAATTTTACAGTAAGTTGCATCCTAAATTTTATCAGTACAACTACAACTAAGAGCTAAGAAACGTGACTAAACCGTGTCGGGCAAATACCTACATCATCTTGAAAATATGACCCAATCGGCGCAGGGAGAAATACCATTTACAATAATATACCTTCAGTAAAGTTTTGTAAATGTACCTATGTGAACAACGGCAAATAAGAATTAGCTCTTAGCTTTTAGAAGAAAATATAACTACCTACGTTGCCAAATTCTATATTTAAACTTCTATATCTATACTAATATTATAAAGAGGTAAAATTTGTAAGTTTGTATGTAGGGGGTAATCTCTGGAACTAATGATCCAATTCTAAAAATTTTTTCACTGGTAGAAAGCTACATTATTCCTGAGTGCTCTAGGCTATAATTTATTTTTATAATATGTATATTAACCGAGCTATCACAACTTTTGTCTAGCAAGTCGGAAAGAAATACCTCAATAAAATAGAATTATTCGCATGCATGTATGTGTAGGGTAGGTGTAGGGTAGCCAGTTGACGGGAGCGAAGCCGCGGGGGACAGCTAGTTATACTATAATCTATCTATATACCAATGCAAAAAGCTGAAGAGTTTGTTTGTTTGTACGCGCTAATCTCTGGAATTACCATCGGATTTGAAAAGATGAGAACAAGAAAACATTCATGAGAAAGGCTATAGGCTATACGGGAACGGGAACTTCCTACAGAAACGGGAAAAAACGGGATTTGCGCGTACGAAGTCGCGGGCTAGTAATCATAAATAGCTCTTTTCCCAACTATGTTGGGGTCGGCTTCCAGTCCACCCAGATGCAGCAAAGGTCCATTACTTGACATGGAGCAACTGCATAACTGACTTCCACAACCCAGTGACTAGGTGACATGGAACCAATTGGTAACACTGGTATCAGCCGGTCGATTCTGTCGACATCTCACGGTGTACACCTAGGCGGAGTGAACGACAAGTGAACTGTCATTCCATATTATTCGTATGGTTTGACAACTCACCCGTCGTGTGATCCCCCCCCAAAGTCTTCACTTCGACATGTTTATAGAATCGTAATGCGGTTTTTCATGGCTTCCGAATACCGTAACGATTTTCAAAGATGAAGCTTTCCGAAACACGGAAGAGTCGAAGTAAATAAAAACCGGCTGAGTGCGTGTCGAGCCACGCACAGTTAAGGGTTCCATTGTTGAACCATGAAAACGACACCCATCATGTCAAGAAATGCATCACTGACGCCTACTTTATTCTCCGTTTTAAGCCGCGGACGGACTTAGCGAAACTATTTTTTTTCTAGTACATGCTAGTATCCTCACCATGCTTTCCTTCAAAGATTTGAGAACAGTGGTGTTGGAATGGTTCCTTTTTGTTTTCCTGCAGAACCCTAAAAAACTCGAAGACTACGACTAATGTAAAAGCTCTTCAAAGCTTTACGACTCTACCGCAAACCTACACAGAGGTTTCCTGACGTAATAAAAAAGCATGGACAGTTGTGGCCATCATAAAAGAGGTTGTAAAGCAAGGATGATCAGGGCGTGAGGGTTGCATCAGGCCGAAGGCCACGCAAGGCCCCGCAGGTGCGTCGACCCCGCGCGAGCGTTGACCGGCGACCGGCACCCGGCACCTGCACCGACCACTTGCAGTCCGCAACGAAACAGGCCATGTATGCCGGCAGACGATCATCGGTCACACTTTTGACAAGGTTTAATAAAAACGAACCACAGAATAAAAATCTAAGCTTCATGCAATACACAGGCACAGAGGAAGAAGCCTCAAGCATTCTCAGTCAAACAAGTAGTAGAGAGTTATCTTGCCACCACCCTAAAAGATGTATAAAAAAGCATGCATTCGGCTTTTTGTTTCTCATTTTAGATTTATCGTAACGTCCACATCACTAAGCCTATATTAGGCTGAATGTTAAGAAACGTATTCCTACAAATCCAGCAACAACTCATTTCTAGGTTACATTAGTACACTGCAAATAATACTACTTTACTAAAATTACTAACTGTATTTTCAAGATCATATTTTGTATTGAGCGACCATGATGCTTAGCTACTAATTTCTTAATCTCCCGGTTTCTGAACATTGAGATTTTGGAGTTAAGAACGTAGTCAAACCCTGTTTTTAATGACAAGTTTGTCAAATTTACTGACTAAAGTAGAGTTTAGCAAATACGAAACCTCAAATTCGGAAATCAGGGGTTTGATTCTGTAGAGGAAATCCCTCCAAGTTCTTTTTTATTAGTGATGGGTTTGCTCTTGACTCTATCAATGTCAGAGATGTCAGAGACAAAGTCTACGATGGAGCGAGCTTACCCAGAAGGAGCCTGTTCACTCTAACTGAAATTACATCATGTTTGCTTATCAATGTCAATATTCACCTAATTTTATATCTACTATGTTTATATCTTAATACACAGCTCACTGGCACAGGGTGATGTAAGTGAGACCTAACATTTCATAAAGTAAAATGTTGGTAAAAATGTGCGTCTAAGTGCGTGCATGTAAATTTCAATTTGTACTAAAACGATAACAGGATATTTGCGCGAATCCACTTCCGTGAAAAGACTCTTGCACGAATTAACTTTTGCGCGAAGAAACACTAGAACCATAGAGTAGAGTACATAGAGTAGATTTTCGGGGTACTAGAACTATTTTCGGGGTCTATAAAAGCAATCTGTTTGGGTCAAAATCAAAATCCAAGATGGCGCTGACGAAAATTTGTCCAAAAAAAGATGTATTTAATTGCCTCTAAAGAAAGCCTTATTTTTTTATAGAAGCCGTTGGCAAGCTGAGATTGTATCATTTCTAGTAATTTTACTTCATTATCCAACTGCAGGGCAAAGGCCTCCATATTCTGATGATTAAAACAGATACAGACGTATTTTACAGTGTTTACTGTTCACAGGGTAGGTATACAAACTATGGGCTATTCGATAACCAGTCGATAACAATTTATTGCCATTTCTTAATCTACACAAACTTCTCAGAACATGAATAATTTGTTGATCACCAACTACGGCGTAAAGCGTAAATATTTCTTGTTTACGTAAAATATTGACATTTTTAACATCTTAAATAGGTAACGTAGAGCAATTTCGGGTTCATATTTACTGCTAACCTATGTTTGGGGCTCGAGACAAGTGAGATTCTGTCAACGGTAGCATGGCGAAGGCGATTGTCAATACATCAAAAATGTATGGGATTGACAGATCCTATCGAAATGTCACGTGATCAAATTTAAACAGTCGCATTCGCTAATTGAATGATATATTGTCTAGGGCCTCAGGATTGGTGCAATTTAAAACTCCTCACAGTATTTCAAACAAACGCCAATCCTTATTCTGGGTATTGAATGAACTTTTATTAAGAAAGTATATATTAGGTACTCTCTCTTTCTCTCTACACAGTCTACACTCTTGCGAGGATATAATTTGATGAAATAGGAGTCGTTTACTCGTTAGCTGCGTTTATTGCTAATTGAATTGAGCTTTCTTAATTCAAATTGCAATAACGCAGCTTCGGTTTAAATATACTAACTAAAGTTAAAATAGACCGTAAAAAGCTGACTTTTCCTCAGCCATAAAAGCTTTTCACCCATTAGTGTTTTGACAGCAGTCTATATTTCTACTACAACTCTAGTGCGGCAGTCGTTGTGTTCAAGTTTCAATGTTAATGTTTTATGTGGCAAGCAGAAAGCTAAGTTATGTTTGGTCTTGTCGACTTTCACGATGCTTTCAGTTCAGCTCGGTGAATGTTAAAGCTCATTGAAATTTACCATATTTATTTACAGTAAAAAAGAAATTGCTGGGCTATTGAGAAATAACAGATTGGAGAACATGTTTCGAACTGCAATTCTAGACTACGAGCATGTTACACCGTTTTTTACCCCCGACTAAAAAGAAGGGTGTTATCGGGGGCATGCCATTGGGAAGAAAGAAGTGGAATTCGACTCCTACAATCCCAAAAAGCCCTATAGTCCAAAACCACACCCATTTTCATCGCAGCCGAATCCAACACAATCTCTCGCACTACGCCTTGTGTTTGCTCGTCGCCATATGTTTGCAGTAAAAAGTTTCTGCCAACGTGAATCTCGTAAGCTTCGGCTTTCTTGTTCCTATCAGGGTATGTGAGATATGTATGTTTGTAAAAGCACAATTCCTAGTGTTCCAACACTAGGAATTTCTCCTGTTTCGTAGATTTAGGGCAAAGTTTATTAATATATACCGGTTGTTGTGGCGACACTTGGGGGTGGCCTATGTATAGTATGAATATTTTAGTTAGCCGACTACTTATTTACGCTTGGTCCTGTGAGACCGTAATAGCCGCCCCTCTATTTAATTCCCAGCCACTGCAACCTGCAACTACTGACAGTCAGAATCAACAGATTCTGTAACAGTCAGAGAGAGGGCGCCATAGAGTCCCGTTTACACCTTTTGAGTACAAAACCGTAAAGAGCGAGCCTTTTCTAGGTCACCCACATTGTATCCAGTTTCTTTGTTAGCGCTGACCTCGCACGGTTGTGTCTGATAACCTAAGAACTACTTAAAATTGTGCGGAATAGGCTCTTATCTGCATATGATTCATAGCCAGCGAGTATGTGGAGTCTCAGGATCTTCTTGCCAAGAATATGAGCATGATTAAAGTATGTCTCTGGGTTTACTGTTCTTCGTTATTTTGAACATCGAAGTTCCATGATACAGTCATGTGTGTAGGTAATGTGTGATTTACAGTTTCCCCAGGAATGTGCCATAACACGCTTTGCACAGAGTAGGTTCCGGTTCTTTAAAGAGGTACTGGTGATCACCATTAGCACTGATGGTGATCACCGGTTTTAGTGAGATAAAAATCCCACACTCCTTGGTCTTTTTCCCCAAAAGTCCAGGCGCCTTTTGAAGGTTTCCTCCCGAAACGAAAGAATAAAAAGGTATGTGTGATTTACTTTATTACCTCGTATCTTAAAAAAAGCTGAATGAATTGCTACAATTACCTAATCTTACTGGGCAACCATGTGTCCTAGGATTGGTGACTCTTCGGACGACGAAGGTCAAAAGAAAATAAAAATGGCAGATTTTAGGCACCATAATGTGTGCTTTGTTTTTTTTTCAAATCTATCGTGTTAATCGTGTAGCGTGTTAAAATGAGTTGAGTGTGTTGAGTTGAATGAATGAGTTAGATTTTGCAACAGATTTACTACTTTTTTTATCTTCTTGAGTTATCTGTAAAAGATCGCTTTTAGCGGTATATTCGTAGATATTGCCCATAGTTACACCTTTCTATTTTTAAGATCCGAATGTAATTTTTGTATGGTGTACAAGGACATGCCAGGGTAGCGGAATTTGTTCGAAAGAGTCAACGCGGCCCTGGAACGCAAAAGGCGTGAGGAGGAACACGAATGGGTTTTAGTCAGTAAGAGTCTCACACTCCCTCCCGCTCCACCCAGAGCGGAGAGTCATTTGATGATTTACCACGCTTAAAAAAAGGTGTACAAGGAACAGTCTTCTTCTCAGTCGGTACACTCTTGCCAGAGCGATCGTGGTCGTCATGTAGTGTTCCGGGCAGTTGTGATCAACATCACAATCACTCAGCACGGTCATCTTGGCACATGATCATTGGTATTTCTATTATATTCTACTTTTATATTCGCAATCCCTTATCATGCAACGTTAAACACTGTTGTATAAAATACCTACAATTTATTCAATTCAATGGACTGTCTCTGAATTCCTTTCCGCTGGTCTTAGGTGGACCATAGTTTTATTGTTTACTAGCTGCCGCCCGCGGCTCCGCCCGCGTGAATGTCGAAAATTATCCTAAGGGAACATACTCCCGGGATAAAAAGTATCCTATGTGTTTTTCCAGATTATAATCTACCTCTGTGCCAAATTTCATCAAGATCCATTCATTTTTTCGTGAATGTGTAACAAACATACATCCATCCATCCTCACAAACTTTCGCATTTTTTTTAATCTTAACATCTCCTCTAATAAGTGGGTAGTAGTTAGTAGGTACTTGTTCCTATCCCCATCTCGAGTGAATAATATGATTATTCTCCACATAAATTCGAATTTACTTCGTACTTGTATTTACAATTATTTTGTTAAATTTAGGTACCTATTTAGGTCATGGTTAAATAATAACTACCGCACGGGTCGATCTTTAAGGTTAAGCAATGCTTGCTGAGGTCGTTCCGGGGATGGGTGACCATCAATTACGTACCGAGACTACATTTATTGGAACATCTTTCTTTGACTCAGGTTACGGTTACGGTTAGCCAGAAGCCAGAAATTCCGTCACCAGTCTTGCCAATGAATAGTGTTACCTACTCCTTTACTGTGTTTTCAGATAGGCAGTTGGTTCATGTAAAATACTGGTTGGCAGTTGCATCCAGTTAGATTGGAAGTCGACCAACAAAGTTCCCAACTTTGTTGGCTAAAGGCTAGGCAGGAAATTAGCTTCACAAACGAAAAGGTTCACATTATTTACGGTTTAAGAAAATTTTATTTCGTTCAAAAATAATACTCGTACAATTATTCAGTTCTATGAAGAAAAACATAATAATTAAGATCAGCGACGGTTTCGCTTGGTGATAAACTAAAATTAAGTAATAAGAACGGTAAAACTTAATACATTTTTCAGGTGGTGCTATAGTTGCCCCACACTAGGATTTTCTCCTGTATCGTGGGTGCGTTTACACACATAAATTCACATACACAAACAGCCAGACCCGGAAAAACTATCTGTAGGCCATACAAATATTTTTTCCGTAAGGGAATCGAACCCGCGACACGCAGCGCAGCAGTCAATCGCTCAACCATTGCGCCAACTGTGTCGTCAAAAAAAATTATAAACGATCTTGATGACTTTAACAAAATAACCTAACCTACGAATAAATACTTAACTATTTAGGTTTTTCCTCTTTAGGCAAACAGTAATGTTATGTACTAATAATGGTAATGTTGTAATAAAGCGTAAATGTTATTAATTTTTAAACTCTTTCAATAACAGAGACAGAGATACGTGTGTAAGTAGGTATAGGTTTTTTTTATGGATGGGAAATCATCAGAAAAAAGAAAGAATTAGTTTATTTGGCACACACTGATAGATACAATGTAGGTACAAACAAAAAGAAACTTGAATTTTAAAACAATAAAATTGAGTGCCCCGCGACTGCGTCAAATAGGTCCAGTTCAGCAAAATGACTTCTTCCGCTCTGGGTGGAGTGGAAGAGAGTGTCAGACTCTATCTGACTAAAACCCATCCGTGTTCCTCCTGATGCCTTTTGGGTTCCAGGGCCGCGGTAACTCTTTCGAACAAATTCCGCAACCCTGGCAGGAGGTAGGTAGTGACGCCCGGTCTTCGAATCCAAGTCAGTTGATTCGTTTCTCCGGGACTCGTCGAATTTCATTGACTCGCTTTTCTAGTGATCGTTTCAGGAGTTGCTGTGGTTGCAAATATTGCGGCAGCTTATCCTAAGTAAAACTTTTCATATTCTATTTGAACCGATACTTTTCACGGCTATAGCAAATTTGATGGCCTAAATAGAGTAAGTAGGGAATCATTTTCTTCTTACTTTTTAAATTCTAATCGTAATTCGCATGACAGTTTAAAAGCAGCCAGATGTAGGTATTATATTCTGTGTTCCAACCCTCATGCGAGGTCAAAGCCTCGTTGCAATATGTAGGTACCAAACCATCACATGTGGCACAGTATCCAGCTTTTGTTTCAATTAATAGGTAGGTACCTACTTAACATAGGTACTATTGTCTCACAAATATTGTTTTCAAAAAACCCGAGGTTAGAGGTGCATCGCAAAATACCGGTCAAGATAAAGTTATCATACCTAATAAAATGTCGCGCTGTCGTGCATCAAAATAATACCTAAACAATATGTTAAACAACAAGTTCAAATGGAAATCACAATTAATCATATTTGAGATAACATTGTGAATTTTGTTTGGCGGAAAAAATACAGTCGTTATCAGGACTATGTTATTAATTCACATTGTCCTAAATAATATAATGGACGGCACTGCGCACAGGTAAAAGTTCAAGAAAACAATTTTTAATAACATAAATCTCGCATGTTGTTTATGAAAAGTTGCATTGTATTCAGTGAAACTTCAGACTTTTTTACTACATATTGAAAGGCGCGTTTGACCACTAAGTATCTTACCTGATGGTAAGCATTGATGTGGTCGAAGATGAAGCACGCTTGCCTAGAAGTAACCTATTCACCCTTGACTTAAAGACTCCCAGGTTGTAGCTATCAGGAAACACATACTCTGGCTGGGAACTCCACTTTAGGTTATTAACATTTTGGAAAATTTCTCACCCTCGCGAACCTTCATAACTATTTTCTAAATAATCGAGGCTACTCTCTGAGGAGTACGTCGCTATGGTAACAGCTGCTCGACTCCGTCTCCAAGCTTAGGTAACGCTTCGGTCTATGGATGGGTGCACATCCAATACGTACTGAGACTCCTCCGTGCCTTGGAAAGCACATAAAGCCGTTGGTCTCGGCTGTCATTAGTTTTGACAGTCATTATGGATAATAAGACGTCAGGACATCTAAGCTGACACCAACTTGCAAAGGCGTATCGTGTGATCAACCGTCGAATTTGACTCGGTTGGGCGGCGTTCGGGAAATTACATAGTATCTTCTCGTCTCACATACCACATTATCTCAAGACGAAAGTCTACCAGACCAGTGCATGTTGCCAGTGATGACTTATGGAACCGAAACGTGGTCGCTCACAATGGGTCTCATCAGAAGGCTTCAAGTCAGCCAAAGGGCAATGGAGAGGGCAATGTTCGGAGTTTCATTGCGTGATCGGATTAGGAATGATGATATCCGCAAGAGAACCAAGGAACAAAGCCCGAAGGATCGCCAAACTGAAGTGGCAGTGGGCAGGGCACATTGCTCGCAGAACAGACGGTCGCCACTCCAGAACTTTTCGGGTCACAAGGTGGACCAATGACCTGATGAGCGTCGCGGGTAGCCGATGATTCGAGACACACAGGACTGGTTGCTATGACGACACTTGGGGGAGGCCTATATCCGGCAGTGGACGTCTTTCGGCTGCTATGATGATGATGATGACGACCGTGTGATCGATCCAGTTGTTGGGTTGTGTAGGTCAGATAGGCAGAACCTCCATGTAATATACTAGAACCAATTCAGTTTTTTGCATTTAGACTGGAAGCCGACCCAAACATAATTAGGAAAAGTCTAGGCAGAAAGATTCAGACTACACTGTGTATAGGTTGCCATAATGTATTTTTATAGTTTAGTATAAGATAGTGATTTTAAGAATCCGAGGGATAGTTCTTCTCGTGGCATGGCAAAAATTTCGTAGGTACTGACGGAGAAATGTTTTAAAACTTAGGACCTCCACGGCCAGGAAGTATTTTCTGCGGCCCCGACATATGAAAATTCCCAAAAAAAAGTAAATCTTATGTAATAGGTAAATAAACATTAAATTCGCGATTAATTCGCGACACACCGGTGTGTCGCCGGGGCCGGAGCGGTTAATCTCGACTTCCAAAAGTCTGGCTGACATACGACTCAATTGGTAGTGTAGCAAAATATGTATTTTGCTTGGTAAAATTTATCAAAATTCATCTCTGGGCTTTATTATATTCATAAACTTGTCCCTAGCCACCGTCTCACCTTATGGTAGGTTATGAATTGCGTGGTCGACGATAGCACACGCATGCTTTTAGAAGTAACTTATTCAGTCTCGACTCAAAACACCTACATATAGTCCTAGGCTATCAGAAAACACAGAGTCCGGCAAAATCACTCCTTAGCACATTTTTCGCTAATGAATACACAGAACCCCGTGGCCATAACTTTGCCTCCTTATTCTCCAAGTTTTACACCACCTCGCTTTATAGTTCAGCTGACAAAAAGTGTACGGACTTTCAAAGTTTGCGGAAATCACTGCAATTGCGTCCAACTAGAAGTTTATTGGTCTAAAGGAGACATAATCACCCACCTTGGCCAAGCTTGGGGTCAGCAACCCGGTGCTATCGACTGCACAGACCATTGGTGACGTCAGAGGTACTCGATAATAATTGGCGAAGTCATAGAGCATCCATTCCGTGCTGCATTTCCAAACAAAAAAATCATTTGTGGCTAACGACAAGTTGCAGGTCATTACTATTTATTACTAGGTATTTTTTTTATTTTTTTTTTATTTATTACAAAATTCTTCAATTCATTTGCAGGTGTCGATTAGCGTATAATCTATACATATAATAAAACTGTAGAAGAGGTCAATTCTGTACATTGAATATAAACTAAAAAAAATACTCCAGGGGTGTTTTATACAAACAGTAGAAGCCAAAAATATTTTTTTTTATTTTTTTGTCTGTCTGTCTGTCTGTCTGTCTGTCTGTCTGTCTGTTGTTCGTCTTTCACGCAAAAACCACTGGACGGATTTTAATGAAACTTTTTTTGTTGTATAGCTATTAGTCCTCGCCAACATATAGGCTATAATTTATTTTGAAGATCTGAATACAAGACGTGGAACCTTAGCAGCCCGGCTAATCTATAAGAGATATTAATATACCGCTGTAGGAATAGTTGGTCAACATGATGAGTACTGTCTGTCGACATAAAAAAAATGAAGGTCTAGAGCATCTGATGTGGAACCCTTTCAGGGAGCTAAGCTATCGGCTATTTTAATCAATTGTCAACAGATCTCATAGTCCGTTTGGTTTAAAGCCTGCTTCTCGAAAGACTAGGTTTGGGTTCAAATCCCACAAGTTTTGTAATTATTTTTGAATTATTTTTATCTTATTTATTTCCTTATTTTTTTGTTCCTACCAAACCTAATATTTTCAAATATTAATAATATGTTATTGCTGTATTTTGCATATCTCTTTAGAAAGACAAGCAGAACCTATTTTTTGTTTATATGTATTATGTTTCGTTTGCATCGCGATAAAAAATACAAAACTAATGTAGAAAACATTCACATAAACCTGATAGGATTATGGCTATCTAGAAGAAATCAACTTATTATCTAGATGCATAGTAAGTAGGGGTAAGTATCTTTAATGACACTTGCAATGCCATCTGTTGAGCGAAACTGTACTTACCATCAACAGCACGAGAATTACACCAAAAAGTATTTTTAGTTAAAGATGCTTTTGATACTTACCAGGCGTTACGCATTTGATGCAAAAATAAAATTGCTCCACTGACTTTGTTTTCATTTTTTTTTACTTTTGATAGGAACGCGTTTGACCACTATCTCACCTGATGGCAAACGATGATGTGATCGAAGATGGAGCACGCTTGCCTATAAGTAACCTATTCACTCTTGATAAGACTCCCAGGCTGTAACTATCCAGAAACACGGACTCAGTCAGGGAATTCCACGCCATGTGTTTCCAAAACGTTTTGTTCATGTGGGTGTGAGGTCCATCGTGTACCGCCGTACGTCTTGTGGTCCGATGATGGAACGAGCTTGGCGGAATTAAACTATGCAATTACGTCGCACACTCCCCAAAATGCAACCGATAGAAAACCGAAAGGCTAAAAACTCGGCTTCGATGCTCAAGACCTTCACCTCTTGAATTTCTTTCCCAGGATCTCCCTCATTCCTAATTATTTTCTGTTAATTTTAAAACAAAACTGTTCAATTCCCAGTCAGCTGGTGATTCGTCGTGACCAGCCTAGGGCCAGAAATTGGCTCAGGGCGTCCCTTAGCGCGGACGATGCCCGAGTGTCCAGGCCCACCAAGCGCATCGACATGCGCATCTTGGGCCTGGACGACTCCGTCACGGAGGCGGAGGTGGTGGCCGCCGTCGTTAGGACGGGGGGGTGCTCAGCAGAGGAGGTGAAGGCGGGCACCCTACGTCCTGACAACACGGGCATGCGCACTATTGTGGTGAGCTGTCCCGTGTCGGCGGCCAAGACCATCTCGGAGGGCCGTAGGTTTTTGGTGGGTTGGGTTTCCGCGCAGGTCAAACTGCTGGAACCCCGACCTCTGAGGTGCTTCCGGTGCCAGGTGAGCCACCATGTAGGAGCACAATGCACCTCGGAGGTGGACCGCAGCGGTCTATGTTTCCGCTGCGGTCAGCCCGGTCACAGGGCCGGCTCCTGCGACGCCGCGCCGCACTGCGCAGTCTGTGCGGCAGCTGGCAAGCCGGCCGACCACTGGGCTGGGGGTAGGGCCTGCGCCCCACCCGCCAAAGCCGGAAATCGGAGAAAGCCCTCCGCCACCGCCGTCTCTGCCGCGACCGCCGCGACCGCCGCCACTGCCGCCGCTTCCTCCGCCGCCATAGCCGGTTCCACTGCGGCTGCTGCTACTGCAACAGCCGCAGTAGAGCCCCTACAACGGGCTCCGGAGGGGGCTGAAATGGAGTGCCAGTAATGGCCCCAGTTCACCCCCTCCTGTTGAACGTCAGCCACTGCGCCGCCCAGGAACTGATGCTCCTGAGCATGGCGCAGTGACTGATGCCTGTGGACGGCAAGCAATGGGTAGCTCGCCGTCCGATCAGAACAGGCCCGGGTTGACGGCGCGCTGTGTTCTACGCGCGCCAAGCCAGCAGTCGTCAGCATGGGTCGGGGCCCGTTAAGGCCAGAGCCTACCAGGGTTGCGGATTTGTTCGAAAGAGTTACCGTGGCCCTGGAACGTAAAGGCACTAAGAGGAGCATGGGTGGGTTTTAGTCAGTAGAAGTCTGACACTCCCTGCCGCTCCACCCAGAGCGCGGGAGGGGTCATTTGATGATTTCCCATCCAATAAAAAAAAAAAAAAAAAAAAAAAAGGCCAGAAATTACCAGTAGCGGGTTTCACACTCCAGAGCTTCAAGGGGAACTGTGGATCCCTGGGCAATGACGCCACAGAAGAACTCGCCAAGATAGGTTTCGAGATGGTAGTGCTGGACCCGTACCCGCTCCTCCTTCTTTCTTTCTTTCACACAGTTTCGTGCATGAATTTGCCAGAGAACAACTGAACTTCATGACAACAAATGGTGAAAAAAGTGAAAAATGGCAATGACAAGTCTATAAACGTGACTAACTAATTGACTTCTCAGCTTAAGTAAAAATTACCTCCGTAATAATAGGGATTATTATTACGGATCATTGCCCTTAATTTTTTTTAACTTATGCACTACAGATACCCCAATATTTGCGGAGGTTGTTTCGACGCCGGCTACGTCATCCTGGCCATGACTTTCCGACGTGAAAAAATCCTCGGAACGGTGAGGTGCAGGTTTCAAATCAAATCGTTTATTGCAATCCATAATGTACATATACAGGTGGTAAATATAGGTTTGTGAGTGCTAAGTGATTGAGCTGACTTTTATCTCAGATTATCACTCCCTTGCGGGTTGAGTATTATCGGTCGTCTCTCCGCTCAACCTGTGAAGCACACTGGTGGCTTTTGTACATTTGGGCGGAGCTAGGCTTGCAAACTTAGCCAGGACAACGGAGTCTCTACTCTACTCTATCCGTTGTGGGTTTTTTTATGGATAGGAAAACATCAAATGACTTCTTCTGCTCTGCGTGGAGCGGAAGAGAGTGTCAAACTCTTACTGACTAAAACACGTCCGTATTCCTCCTTATGCCTTTAACGTTCCAGGGCCGTGGTGACTTTTCCAACAAATTCCGCTCCGTTCGGACAGTGAGCCAACCTACGCTCGCCATCTGCGGGCCCGCGCTTAGGGTGGCTGGGAATTGCCTTGCGACTCCCGACGCAACGCCCGGGTTGTCTTTTTCTGTTGCGGCGGCTGAGGGGGTCTACTCTCTTAAGCCCGAAGTCTGTAGTTTCGGCCTTAGTGTTTGGCGTTTTCTACTCCGTATCACCTACGGACTTACGATTGGTCCCGAACTAGGAATAACTATCAAATCGTGCTGTAATTCATTCTTATATTCTTCTCCGGACCATGGAGTAAACCAGGACGCCGCAGGCGATCGCCTCGACGAGGACACGGTGATGCTCCGCTCAAGCAGGGCAGACCTCCACCGTATACTCCACCATGTCCTCTGCGGAGACTTATCTTCTGATAGTTTCGGCATGACCATTAATCAAGCTCAGGGACAAACTATTAGTCGTGTTGGTGTGGATCTGCGGTAGTCCTGTATCTCGCACGGTCAGGCTGTATGTCGCTTTGTCGCATGTAAGCAGCGCGCAAAGCCTGTGTATACGTACTGATGAATATCACATAACAAGTAATATTGTTTACAAAGAAATGTTTAAGTGTTAATATTCGTTCGTTCTTCGTAATTTTGTAAGTCATGTCATAATCACGATGAGTACCTATATACATTTAGTGAGTTTGTGTACTTAATATCTTCCTAAATACGAAAAGCAAGCGCGAACGAAGTCGCGGGCACAGCTAGTAAACTATAACTATACAGATTTATGAGTTCTTCACCAGAAAACCTGGAATACGAGAAACTACCTTTTCGAAGTACTCGAGAAAGTGACCAGACCTAAACTTTCTCATGAACAATGGTTGTACTAGACCTTATCTATCCCAAGTAGTGCATCAGTAGCCAATGGCAGTGTGTGCAAGTCCTAGTCCTTTTAATCCGGTTATGTGTGCGCCCGCGCATCACTCGCTAGTCCGCAGTCTCTCGCGCAGCCCGTCACTTGTACAAGCGCACACGACAAAGACCGCGAATTTTTAAAACAATATTTTTTATTATTGCAACGTTTGAATTTCAAACAAAATGTACAAGTCGTTGATAGTTTTTTGTGTGGTTTTCTGTGTTGTTATTGGTGAGTTTTTTTTATTAACTTCATCTAGTTTTTATAATAATTTCTATCGCCAAAATTGAAATCTAAAGATAATCGTGCAATGCAATTTATTAATTTTCTTACTGCGTTGTATTGCTCGAAATCAATTTATTCTGATAGACAATTAAATCTTTTTGATGTAACATAGACGTCTATGCACAATTTAAGAAACATAAATCTCAATTTAAACTGTAATACTCACGCGAGTGCTTTTTGTTCATCAGTTCGTAATTATTTCTTTAAGAAACATAGAAAAAAACTTCAAAGAGTACCTACATACCGCGAACCTCCTGTTTTTTTAAGTCGGTCAAAAAAATCAAAGCTATCGTAGAATTAAGTGTTAAAACAAAAACAGTTCACGACTAATCACGATGTTAATTATTGAGTATTATCATAGTTAGTCATCGTTAAGTCACGGAGATATCGGGCGTGGATCAAATCGTGACACGATGAGCCTTTTCCGTGATCGTGAGCCCAGATCACTTGTTTTTTTTTCATTATTCAATTATAGACTAGTCAGTATTCATAACAAAATTGAAAAAAATAAATAAATGTTAACAAGTTTTTCTGTATTCAAATCAGAAGATCATTCAAATTCTGTCTGACACCTATTTTTTGAGATGCTAATTGGTCTTGTCAATTAAATTCCAAAAGTGTATTGTTTCCCGTGCAATTAAATTATAAACATTGAATACTTCCAGCGCAATTTAATGATCATATGAACTGTTTTATTAATTAATGAAATTTAATCTACGGTTACCGAAAAAGTTAATAGTTAACGCGTAAGTCACGTTTAAGTTTAATACCGTGATTACTGTGGCTCGTTTGTTAACTCCATCTACTCAACAAGTTAATGTACCGGTAAACCATTTTATGGTAGCATACCTACCTACTGTTGTTTAATAAAACAGTAGGAATAAAAAACAAAGGGACTAAACTTATTTGTAGTTACGAGATAAAAAAACAAAAGAATATTGCCTCATTTAAAAACAGACATCGCAGCAGACCCAGGCGAAGATTCCGGGACAGAAGCTAGACGCCTGTCGATAAAATTGGTCCACACTTGCCCAATACCGATAGGAATGGAAGGAAGGAAGAAAAGGAGGCTTTTACTTTGTAGAACAGGCTGAAAATCCTTACTAATATAACTGTCTGTTACGCTTTCGCGCTAAAACGGCTGAACGGATCGTCATGAAATTTGGCAGATATATAGTCTGGGATATGGAGAAGGACATAGGCTATTTTTTTACTTGATAACCGACATCCACGCGGGTGGAACCGCGGGCAAAATCTAGTAAATAATATTTTTTTTTAAAGATGCATAAACTATGTCTTGATTAGCTAAATGACAGGAATGCTGTTGACACCTTAACGATATCTAAGACACTGCGCACAATGTTACTTCAAGCACCAGAGTCAAAAGTCATAACTGTTTTGTATAACTTGTTGTACATTCTGTCAATCAGTTCTACCAAGAGGTATTGGTACCTAGAACCAGGGGTGTGAAGATCTGATTGGTAGTTGCTCCATGATAAATACTGGTTTTCAGCTGCATAATTTGTTATTGGAAATCGAACCCAACATAAACCCCATATAGCTTGCACTAGGCACAGCCGTATTTATGAAAACTTTTTAAACATTACTTGGCTAAAATACTGACAGGCAGATTCTGTATTCAAAATTTTCTATTGAGAATTTAAATTTAGAATCTCTTAAACAGTATTTTAACTAAGTAATGGTTAAAAAGTTTTATGAATAGGGGTGTAATACTCAAATTTTAAAGATGTGATGAGTTGATGAATGACTCTGTCACAAGACAGTTTTGACACAGGTCTGCGCACAGCCTAAGATATTCTACGAACTAGTCAGACTCGTCCGGATGCTCGGGTCTATTATAAGCTTCAATTTTACTGTCTTGAGAAACAGGAATTAAGATATATTACAAAACATTCCTAACGGAGTTTATATTTGTTAATTGCGATACCAACCTATCCGTAAAAAATCGATCATTGCCATGAATTGATGACTCTCTTCTAAATATCTGCTAAAAAACAACTGAATAACGTTACGTTACTTTATAAAAACTTATTGGCATTTATGAATTCTCATGATTACAAACTTATCTTATTGCCCATCAATATTAGTCATCTGACCGCAAGCATTTTTTGCACACCTGTTTTTATTAAAATCGAAACTTCGGAAAATGATATCATCGGCCCACGGGCTAAATTAATTCCAGGAAAGGTTACGTTAGGTACCTACCTTAAAAAACATGGGAAAGATGCTCGTTAAAATAAAATTTTCTGAAATAAAACAAAAACGACACGAAGACAGGTGAAATACCAACGAAATCTCCGTCTCAATATACACTAACTGGAAAGCTCCCACAACGCTTTTCACAGTCGAACTTAAAAAGCATTGGACTGTGAACAAGGCAATAGTGTATGACTTGAAAAGTTTATGGTAGGAATTTTATAATAATGCAAAAACAAACACGATTGGTCCGGTCCGAGCTGGCTGGTTACACACCACTGGACAGGACAGGACAATGACTCTCACAAACAACCCGTCGCGATTAAAAAGCTTTTATATGACTTATAAGTAAATATAGGCTTACTATAGACTAACAGCCTATTCATAAGAACTTTAGAACCATTACTTAGCTAAAATACTGATAAGCAGACTCTTTATTCAAAATTGTCTATGGAGAATTTGAATTTAGAATCTCTTAAACAGTATTTAACTTAGTAATGGTTAAAAAGTTTGTACGAATAAGGGTGTTACTATTTAATTTCTGTAGAAAACAAAAGTAATAAACAATGGATGGGTGATGTAGAGGAATATCTAGGTAGCGTGTTAATTGAAATAATTAAAAATAAGGCTACTTGAATAAGAGGCAGACCAAAAATAGATGAATAGGTAAGTAGAGTAAAACTGAAAGCCAATGTAATATGTAAAAAAACTTTTTCACAAAAAAAAACCGACTTCCAAAAAAAACACTACAAAGTACAAAATAACTTTAATTTCGGAATTCGGTGTTTTTGGTTGCTTCTTCGTTATTTGACACCGACTTCCGAAATTAAAGTTATTTTGTACTTTGTAGTGTTTTTTTTGGAAGTCGGTTTTTTATGTGAAAAAGTTTTTTATTTTTCACTTTTTAGTGGTACCCCACACCTAAAAACACCACTGGAAATAGTCACAGGAAAGCAAAAATATGCAATTTCGTATGATTTTTCCACATATTTTTTCCAGCTATTTGGATTTAATAACCAAACTGCTGAACCGATTTTGATAAAATTTAAATGGGACCAATCGAGAAGTATATCCTTTCACATAAAACAAGAATTTTTCAAATCGGTTTGTAAATGACGGAGATATGAGGTAACAAACACAAAAAAAAAAAAAAACCTCCTGATAACCTCCTCCTTTTTGGGAAGTCGGTTAAAAAGTAAAGTGACTTCTTTAATACGGCGATAACAGCTTCTCAAAAAGCAAAAGAATACCTATCACTACCTAAGTGCTGGCCCAAACTAATATTGGATCCGTAGGGCCTGGACAAATATATTTTCAGCTGTTACGATTGTTCCAATTCCAATCCAAAATGCACCTGATTCCCTGATGTTGGACTCTTTGACAATCTTTAATGGGGTTTAAAAAACTGAACTATAAATATAATTTTAGATAGGTACAGTTTCTCAATAAATGTACCGAAGTGATTTTTTTACTTCGGTAAAAAAAAATAAAAAAAAATAAGTTAAAATGTAGGTACCATGCACATCTATCAACAGAACGCTTAAAAACATTTTAAGAATGCAAAGCATTTTATTTAATAAACATACTTAGGTGTTAAAAAGTAATGATTTGACTACCCATTTAAGAAAAATATTGTACGTATTTCAAGTGCTTAAATAATCTCTAATGGAGCTTTGATTGATCGATGATTTATAAAACAATCGATAAAAAAAATAACGGCTCAATCGATCATTTACTCTGCAATAATTAAGACGCATTGCCAGATTAAATGTCAGCTTTAATTAATACAACGTAGTCGGATTGTCGCCATTCAAAGTTGTTTAGACTTGTATAGATAAGAAACTCGCGGATTGACTCTTCAATGACCCACTTTCGTGATCACTTCTTAAGTTGTTGCATTTCACTACTATCTTCTTAATTAATCGAAAACATACGTACTCGTAAATAGAAGACTTTCGAAGTTCAAAAACTTATGAGAAAGTCTAGCAATGAGTCTAATGGCTCCCAAAACAGATGCGACTTAAAAATGCGACAACGATTGGACGACGACGCATTGTTAAACATAAATTGTATGTTACATAGCACTTGTCTGCGGGAGCCTATAAGTAAAAGCACCTGTCAATAATGTAATGAAATATTCAGATGTATTAATCACCACATTCGTTTCTATTCTATGATAAAATATAACGCAACATTATTTATAACAAAAATAGTAGACGCCCGGCAAATTGGACCATTTGATTTTTTTGTATCAAAATACTACTTCGCGTGACTTTAAAGATTACTAGTGAGAATAGGAGGAACAATATAATTACTCACGTTCATTAATTGTATTAAGTTTTTATGCTATCTTTGGAAAAAAATATATAGTGCGCAATATGTTAATGATCGTGTATGACCGTTGTATGATATCTAAGTTCAAGTGTTCAGGCCGTAAAACTGCGTATAAGTCGAGTTGTTTTCGGTCTACTTGCTACATACACAAGATAGTATTGTATTTATATACCTAGTACTTTTTAACAATAATAAGGAAAAGTTCCACAAAATACACAACGTTGATTGCAGGTGACTGACTGTCCCGTTCCTAGGATCCAAAGTGATATTTGTTCGAGACAATTTGTTCCGATTTTTGAACATCAAAACTAGGGCAAAGCAATAAAATTAAACAGCATTATAAGACGAAGACACCTTCACTTGTATCTGAGGAATGTGCGATTCTGAATCTTACTAGTGTTGGGTTTGAGATGAAAATCGATGGATGCTGCGGGATATATTTAGGTGAAATGTACTGGACAAATGCAGGTACAGTTAGCGTTTTGACAAGCAAAAACTCAGCCTTGAGTCGGATGGCCCGGCGACCGTTAGAAAGCCGGTGCGGCCATACATTCACATCCACGACGCTAACATACAAACAAACTGGTACTTGTTAGAACATTTTATAAGTAATCATGAAGGCATTTTAATTTTAACGGTTTTACTCAGCAGTCAGCCGCCTCTCGTTATTTGTGGCCAGACAGTGTAAAAGGCATGCACAGCGAGGGACAAGATGCCAAGTGCATCTCTGTTTTTGATGTGTCTAGTTAAAATGTCTAGTATTAAACTTATGTTAGACATTCTAAAGTAATTAAACTGTATCCTGTAGTCTATTAGGTACTTAATAAATAAAATAATATATACTTAGAAAAAAAATTAATAAGCATTCAACGTAAAAATCCTGGAAAGCTAGATCACCTATACCTACATACCTACTAATAGGATTTTCCTCACAAGTTAAGCTTATATATCTTTACATTATTTTGTGTTGGTAAATTAGGATAATAACCATTAAGTTCATTTCTTAGTAAAAATATATGTCTTGATCTCAAAGTGCAATGATGAGCAACGCATTGACAACATCACCGCAACATACGTATCAACCTACCTAATAGAAATATCCCAGTATTATACCAATCTGTGGTACACACAAAAAGCCGTAATTGAAAAGACCAAACAATTTGATAATTGAAAGCCTACCTACCTTTAATTTTTTGCTTGAGAATCTGATGTTCAAAGAATATAGCTAGAGTCAAACACAATCACCTCATTAATAGAGCTTTGAAATAGTGTACTTACATGAAAGAATGGAATGAATAAAATAATGAAAAACCTCTAAACCATGGCCAAAGATTCAAATACGCAGGTAGGTCTAAGAATAGCTCTAACAAAACACTAATATTAATATTAAGTAATAACTTTGGCAATCTACGCAGGCAGGGAGGTAACTATCATGGAAAGGATGCAGATCCCCCAAAAGTTTAACGATTTTTATTATAAGTAGTAACGATATTCCGCCATCAAAGGGTTTCTTTACCAAAGAAGTAGGTAGCTATTAATAATGGTCTACCTTATTATATCTAGATAGCTCCATGATTGCGTTGAAGGCTTGAAGCCAAGCCGGCAAGGCTAAAGATTAAACTGTCCGGTGAAATCCCATCATAATCTGCCCAGCCATTTTTCAACTATGGTGGAGGATCGACTTTCAATCTAAACCGTTTGCATGCAACTGAAACCAGCATCGACTCCTCAAAAGGCACCATTTAAAACCCCGCAACTTGAGAATAATCGGCCTACCATCACCCGGGTATAAGTAGGTAGGTACCTGCATCCTGTTTTTTGCGTAAGAGTAGGTTATCGGATGGACGCGGATAGTACATAAGATCTATCGGGTACCTATGGTTTCCGCACTCAGTCCTGTTGTTGTACCATTGTTCGTGAGCCACGTCGACCGTCATTCCAACCAGCCAACCTTCCTCCAGAAGCAGATCAGTCCTCCTAGTGCTTTCAGGATATCTGTAAGTGTAAGTATTCGGTGTCACCTGTGCACTCAAGGAGCACGTGCGATACCGTTTCTCCCTCCATGCATGCTCTCCACAAGAGACTGTCCGTTATACTATAGTCCTATTTATGCAGATAGGGCACACACAACGTGACACTGTTAAAACTTGTTACCTAAACGATGTTTTAGAGCAATACAGACCCATGACTCCCGGCTCAAGGGGACAGGTTTACGACAACTAAATCTAGCTCTCTATCTCGCTGCGCAGAAATTCTATTTATTGCACTGAATTGCTGCAATTGTCTAATCGAAACTGCTAGATTGCGCTCCGGAGAACTACGTAGTTATCTCGAGAATGGCTCGCGTCTACGTCAAACGTTCAAGTGCCTGGATCGTGACTATTAGTGACCGTGATACTTGTAGGTTAGGTGACATTTAGCATCTAGTATCTTATCACTAGACTATGTTTGGTGAAAGCGTAAAGTCGGGATAACTGGATAAACCTTAAAATGCGCAGACATGAAACCAAGAGTGAGCTCGTTTCATCGTAGACCTCCACCGTTGTCAAGAGCTGGCTCATCAGAAATTAAAAATAACGACCAAAATTTGGCTTGTTTATTAGACAACTACCTACCAAGTAAATAACACTCAATAATTTCCCATGTCTTTTCACCACATCCACAGTACCTATTACACGGCGAGTCAGGAAAATGCCTCATTGGGAGGAAACTGGGAGTATCAAGTTCCAGGTATTGAACTCTTCCAACATCATGGACTATTCTGACTGACGAATTGAATTTGTAATGGGTTTACAAATGGGTATCTACATGACAACTCAACAGTTCAGCAGCTCTAACGCAGTTTGCGAGATCCCAAGTAGTGCTACAACTCCCGGTTATGCATTCTATCTCAGACCCCCAAATTTTTAAAAGATTGTAGGTCTTTCTAGCTGGTTTTTATTTTATACTCTTTAAGAGCGTGTACGCCGTATGCCATTTCATACAAACTTTCAAGTCTTTCTTCAAAATGAAATTTTTTTAAAAATGTTTTCCGATAACTATATTTAGACCTGGATATCTAGCGTATGCATACCAAGTTTCGCTAAAATCGGTTCATTCATTTTGAAGAATAAGGATTTGAAAGTTTGTATGAAAAGCTGCACCGCGTAAACGCTCTTAAGTTTCGCCAATTTCAAATTTTTTTTAATTAGGCATGATGAGCCTATAAAAGGCATGATTCCTATTTGGTGCCTAAGCAGCGTTATGCATAAAAAAACAAGTAAGTATATATACCTAGGTATGAGAAAACTTAAGGCTCGAATTCTCTCAAAATAAGACACGACCATAAAAGCTTCGCCTTCGCACTGTCTTAGATGCGTATCGGCATCTCGTTTCATCTGCATTTAATAGCCGGTTGAACGACCGCAGTAACATGGAAAGCGAACTATACAAGCCCCGGCCTAGCCATTATCTCTAGGTATTAGTAAATTTACGACGCCCGGATGCATGCGACCTCATCGTGCATCGCGCGATCTTCCGACGTAGGTACCTACCGTGAATTTTATTTTGGCAACTTTCTTTGTACATCACACACTTTTATTACCGGCTTTATACCAACTTAATTAAAAGAGACGAGCTTGTGGCTAAAACACCCGCATGGGCCAATCTTTACCTAAGGCTAAACGACGCTAGCCAAACTCAATGCGTGGATGAGTGCCTCGAAAGAACAGAAGCAGTTAGTCTCGGCATAATTTGTAGATAATTGGCAGTCCTTACGGGTGGGATCAGAAGACCTCCGTCCAGTAGTTTTTGCGTGAAAGAGTAACAAACATTCAACCATGGATCCTCACAAAATTTCGCGTTTATAAGAGTAGAACGATTGAAACAGCTCATTAGATAAAGTTAGGACTGCCAGAGTTCGCATGCAGTACCTAGCATTCGTGGTTATAAATGTTATAATAGAGTTGATAAATTGAATATATTCAATGCGCATAACACACTTGGCTCGTCACAGAAGATCGTACAATACGACACTAAGCGCGTCGCACACGCAGCCGTTTAAATCACAAGAAAAATTATGAAACCTAAGTAAATTATGTTTAACATGAGTATAATTAACGAGGTGCAATTTGTATAGGTGTAATCGGTCATGACTTTTCGCTAACATGTCATTCATCATAGTTAGAGGTCAGACTTAACACGTAACATAATGGCTTAAGTTAAACGTATGCAAAAAAGCTATTTTTATATATGTTGAATTATTAAAACAAATGTCAGTTTGATGATGCATTCAGCAAACATTCATTAAAAGAAAAAAAAACAGATCAGCGAAAAAGAAACAAAAAGCGATCAACGAAAATTGAGTCACTCCACAAAGGAGTGACTTCATTTTCGTTGAACCTATATAATCGCTTCTCGGTTGACGATCAACGCCTATAGAATTAGCCTTAAGGCCTATTCAAACCTAAGCGGTATTCGCTGCCGCTGTGGGTAGAGGTACATACCGCACGGGTTTCGCTTAGGTAAGTATTTAGTATCAAGTACCGCGGCTAGAGCGGAATAGCTGGTGCCATAGTACCGCATAGGTATTGTTTCGCTTACCTACTGGGTGAAACTCGAACTCGGTATTCTACCCACAAGGATAGCGAAATGCGCTTTGGTGTGAACAGTTATATTACCGCATACCCACTCGGTTTTCTCTACCGCAGACGGTAGCGAATACCGCTTAGGTTTGAATAGGCCTTTAGGAGGTAGCCTCGGGTATTGCGTTGTCTATATTTCTTTTTGAAGTAGAGAACACGTATTTGCAGCAGTGGCAATAAAAACTTGCTTTAAAAAGCGATCTCTGTCCGCTGCATCGAATACTTTTGAAAATTAGCAACGATAAATAATGCTATCGGACTGTAAACTGGCCTTGAGGTCGCCAAGCCTCAGGAAGTAGGTTATTACGGTGTTCTAGACGATAAGGGGTTCTAAACAACAAGTCAGTTATCCCGACTCCTCAGGCTAACTATTATTCAATCAAAATCCTTAACACTCAGACCACCATGCTGCTTTAAGAACTGGTTTAAACTGATGTGTGTAGCGTTTTGTCACGGAGGTGGCCCCGCGTCTTGCATCTATGATTAAGCATGCATCAGATAGCCCAAAACGCTCCTTGGCCCAAGCCACCCGACTGTGCGCCTACTTGTCGACTGCCTACAAAATACATATACACATATACACTTGTATAATCCCCACAGGTTTGGGCAGAACTTTAAGTTGGGATAGTTAAATTTGTCCAGTTTTGTTTGAGGCCCTTGTAATTAAGACCTTACACTCAGCAGCCCTTACATTTACCAATGACAGAAAGAACAGTTTCACATAAATAACAACAAACTTTTCTATTACAGAGGCTCGTCCCAAATGGCAGGTCCTGCCGCCGGTGCCCGGTTATGTGCCAGTCTACATCAGGTCGGGTGACACCCCGCTTGAGGAGATCAACCTGGACTTGGCCGAGGCTTTCCACGAACTGCCTTCCGGAAGAAGCGTAGGAAAGCAGGTAGAAGCATCCCCGGAGACCCCTGAACAAGCAGACCAGCCCCAACCTGACGAGATCCTAGCGCCCGCCGACGAAACCGTCGACCGCCGCCCCTACGAGAAGAAACTCCTCGAAAAGAAAAAGAAAGCCAGTTCCGAAATCCCGAAACCAATCGAACGTAGATAGACAAACGTACTTAAGTCCTAGTTTTAAGTTAATAATTTTAAATACTACTCAACTCAAATTTCTAATACTCAGTTTCCTAAAAGCTTGCCACTAGCTTTATTTATTAACACGTAGCCGTTTGCCATTTTGTATTTAGAATACCCTCGAACTTTACTGAAGTAAATAATTTATTTTTAATGTGTCTTGAATTTTCTTTATCCTCAATGTTTCCTTGTCTGTTTCTGATCAGCAGTGATTGTTAGAAGGCTGAAACTACTCTGCCTGAAGGAACACTTGTCAAAAGCAGGGGTACAATCCAATTATTTCGAAGTCATCTCTTGTAGTCACCAAATAGTTTTATCTTTATCGACAGCTTTCTCGTAAGATCCACACGGAGAATAGCCTTCTATTAAGTCGTTTTTGGCAAAAGCAGTGTGGGGTCACAATCCAAAAACCTTAGAAAAAATGTGGGTTCGAACTACCAAACTCTTGCCTTACTATCTAAGCCTCAATCACGGTACTATTGTTAAAAATGCAAATTAACTAACTCCTGTGCACAATAGTCTTCAGTTCGACAGCCATAAAATATTCTCGGCCACAAAAGCATTGTGATCAAGCATGACCCCATTGCGCAGACATCAGCAGCCATGACACGATTGTCAAACAAATAATAAAGGTCAGGGGGCCTACCACAACCTCTTAAAACAATATTATTTTAATATTACTTTGTAATTTCTGTTGTTGCATTTTCAACTCTCGGATCAGCGCCGAGAGTTGAAAATGCAACAACAGAAATTACAAAGTAATATTAAAATAATATTGTTTTAAGAGGTTGTGGTAGGCCCCCTGTCTCTTCAATAAAACTACGATATATACGAAAGAATCTTATTATTACTTATTTCTAAATTGTATCTATAAATAATACAACATTACTTAGGTATCTAATTACTGAACTACTACAGGACTATTTACAAACACATTTTCATAATAGGTATAAACAGTTATACACATTACACAATTCAGTGTTTAGTCTATGAGACAGTTAGATTTAGCGTTGATGATTCAGCTACCTGCTTCTCCCTGGAATGCGGGGGCTTCTCAAAGTGTACAAATCCTCAGAACAGTGAGGTTGCTCCGTGAAGCCTGTGAAGCGCCCAGGAAGCTTCTGTGCTTCTGGGTAGAGGTAGGCTGACTATGTTACGTCCGCCGCCCCCATCATATAGGACCCGAGGTGGTGGCGCGTATTGTTCTACGCGCGCCCCTCTTAGACGTCGCAGAGGGAGTTAAAAACCTCACTCCCCCTGCTTAACGAGACGGCACTAGCGGAGGCTACGTTGAAGATAGCTTTAGTGCTCCCGTAGCCCCCGGTGCAAGTGTACGAGGGAACACAAGGTGGTTTTAGTCAGTAAGAGTCTGACAGACCCCTCCGTTCGCCTCAGGGTGGAGGACATCCATGAGGATTTCCACCCCGAAACCAAAAAAAAAGGCGGCTGGCTATGTAACCCAGGATCCCCACGCACAACGGCCCGAATGGGAATCTCAAACCCAGTTGCTCAATAGAAAATGATCACAAAATTAATGTGACAAATTGTCAAGCACACATAATCATGTGATTGGAAGAATTAACACGTGAACAACCAACCACAGCAGTTTACGTTCGCTAATTTTCTTTCGAGAAACGGGGTAAATGGACAAAATTATGGACAAAAAGTCCATAATTTTCACACTCAGGGTGGCCTGACTCTGCGGCGCATCTTGTTATGCAGGAACTACGCTGATAAGAATGTTAGCGTCATAGCGCTACATCGTCAATACAAAATTAACCTTATTTCAGAACTCATATGGTATATTTTGTATTACTCAAGTGACGCGAATATTATGACAAATACTCCAATTGAAGTGGCAGCATTAAGTTACTGGCGCTATCACGAAACATTCGTAGCAGACAATGACATGGTCATAAAACGTATGAGCGAGACAACACGAGACCCAGTTTTGAGTTTTCAGAAATCCGTAACTAAAATATTCACTGTCTCAATAAATTGCATATTGTGTTATGACCACAGCTAACACGACTTTTGGCAAATATTAGTTAAGTATTTATTATTTGTATAATTACTCCCTTTGCTTTCGGAAATGTCCGATTGAGTCCGGCCCTAATTGCGTAATACACTAAATCACAGTTTCAATTGCAACCAAATGAAATTCCTGAGGGCTTAATGAGAGTTTTTAACGTACTCTTTCAATACAAATTGACGTTCACGTTAACGCGATCGAGGACGTTAAAAAACTCGCGCTAACCTCACTGATCCATTGCTTCATATGTTTAAAAAATGTTGTCTGCTAGACAACGTTAAACACGTAATGAATACTGGTGAATAGAATGCAATTGCAATTAATAGCGTGAATTTGTGTATCACATTGTTGTCAACATTAAGTGAGTTGTCAACCTTCTAACAATATTAAAAGGTCAAGATAGCATCACAATAACACTATTTGTTTTCCAGAAAGGGAATAATGTATTTAATACCTCACAATACATGCACGAGCGTCGCGTGACATTTTATGTCAGTGAAACCATCATCTGCCTAGTCTTTTCCCAACTATACTGAGTTCGGCTTCCATTCAAACCAGATTCAGCTAAATACCAGTATTTTATGTGGAACGGCTGCCTACCAGACCTCTGCAACCCATTAACTAGGTAGCACGGTACTTCTTGGCAAGACTGGAGTCAGATTTTCTGGCTTCTGACAATCCGTAACGACTGCCGAAACACTACAAATGACATCCAAGACCAACGGCTCGTATGGTTAGATGGTCACCCATCCACAAGCCGACCCCGGCAAGCGTTCCTTAACCTTGAAGATCGGCCCGTGCAGCTGTTATTGTTAAATAAGGTTTAAAATATTACAATTATACTTAAAAACTAACAAGACTAAACTAAGATCTCCGCATGGTCAACATTACGTTTATCTCCCAAATTATAGTCCTCAAGTTAGTTATCACTTCCTTCAACTGTTTGTTTTTTAACACCACCTGAAACAATATCAAAGATCCATATTACAACTTGCACATGACTCTCTGATCTAGTTTTAATGCACCTAAGAAGCCACTGTAGAAACAATCTGGCTAAATCGGGTATAATAGACCCATCCCAAACACGGTGCCACTGCACTGTGGAGCCGCTCCCCAAGATATACCAGAGTGTTAGTCAACTGTTAGGTTAATTCAAGGCAAGCATGCTCCATCTTCGACCACATCATCGCTTACCATCAGGTGAGAAAGTGGTCAAACGCGTGCCTATTAAAATTAAAAAAAAAAGAAAAATACAACCGAATTGAGCACCTCTTTTCTTTGAAGTCAGTTAAAAAAATATATACTATATGCCCCACCCAACTTGGCAAATGACAGGCCCGGTCAAAGTAATGGAACAAAAATGAGGAGTCATTGACACGAGAAGAAGATATTGGATCATAGCGGTCACTCCCATCTTAGTCGGATGGAACGGCATTCCAACATGACAGGGGAGAGATCAGACGCAGGACCAAAGGCTATTATCTGCTTTCCGAGGCACAGGGGTGTCACACCACCAACTTTTAAAAGTTTAGAACTAAACTGCTAGCTCACTGCTACGTTACGTAAAAATAAAAGAGATATATGAGATGTTCTCACCTGTTCTGTGAGCTCCCTGTTTTCTTCTAGTGCTAGTCTGTAAGATTCAGTGTTCCGTCTTTCATCCAATGCCTTGTTTTCTGCTTCATCCTTCAGTGGTATCAGGCTTTCCATGTGTGTATACTCCATTCCCTGAAAATTAATATAGGTCCGTTCAAGTTCACGACAAGGAATGGTTGTGGAAACCTCTAATGTACTACTAAATAGTTTGTAGTCTTGGCCGTAAAGTAATAAAAGTGTAAATTGTCTGGGACAAAGCTAAGTGTAAATTGGCTGGGACATAGTTAAGTGTAAATTGGCTGGGACACCACCTATTTTGAGTAATCATTTACACACTCGAGGGGTTTCTCGCGCGGGACTTACAACTCTCCCTCCACCTGCAACTCCCTCACACGAGATCGAAATGTCTCTCGAAAGTGTTTTTCTCGTTTACTATCTAATATTAACGTCATAAAGGCAAAAAATACGAAAATATCAAAAGCTCGAAACAAGAACACTTTTCAAATGTCTAGTCGTGGATTTAATGCTACGAACTACTACGAGGCATCCTGTTTGAAACTCCTTTTGGCTCACTTTCTGAGGAAGTCGGGTAAATGAAGTTTCACGGCATTTTTAATAGAAGACCTGATTAGTACCAACCTGACATGTCTCGTTACATTTCTCATAAATAAGCCGAAGTCTCTTGAACAGCAGCCTGATCGTGCGCAGTTGTTCTTGCATTTTAGCTTTCTTATCGTTGCTGGCATTTTCACCGCTATGTAAACCATTTGGCGGCTGAAATCAAGACGAACCAAGTTAATGCATTTGAGAAATATGGCAACCTCTTGTTAGAAACTGTCTAGAAGGTAGATAAAAAGGCGGAATCAAAAAACTAAAAAAAACAAATAATAAAAAAAGAAGTGTACAATTACACTGTGTAAAAAATATGAGCACTGATTGTTTAAAACTTACTTGAATGGCTTTTAATGTCTGGAAAACATCTTGAGTTCTGCTAACAATATCTTGTACAGTCTCCTGTCCAAATCTGAAAATTACAGGCTAGGAATCATAAAGTTTTTCGTTTATTATAAATACGTTTAAACTAGGTAAACGATGCTGGCCACCATGACCGACCCACACCACGCACAATTGTCAATAAGCAACACATTCTTTTAAAAAAGTCTCTGCAATTTTAAGTTGTATTCTACAATCAACTGTCCTCACAAAGCCCATGTTTAGCAGAAAACATGCAGACAACATTGAAGTACATACTTGCACAAGGACGCAGTGTTGAACTCCTTATTCTGCGGCGGCTGAGAGGCGGGCGGCTGCGCGGGAGGGGGCGCCGTGTTGTTCGACACCGCACCGCCAGCTTGCATGCCACCTGAAGATGGAAGCATAGTAATAAATAAAACACAAAGAGATTAAAATGTTTTTTACTTCACTAGGTCTCCCATACTAGCTACGCTACTTAGTATGAATATGAAACTACTTTTTGTGTGTCAGAATTGAACTCATCCGAAGAATTACAACACAACATGTGATAATAATTAAATGAATTATGCAAATTTGTGTGTACCTGTTTGCTGAACTGTCTGAGGTCCCATTCCTGGGCCACCAGGACCACCGCTGACACCAACTCCCATACCCTGAAAATCCAATTACAAAATGTTTATAAATATTTGTTCAACTGACTCTTGAGAAAATTCTGTAAAAAACTTCATTGGTTTATGGGTACTAAATGAATAGGTGTGAATTGTGCTTTCAATTATACAGTACTATTCCAATTTTCCCTTGAGCTTGGATTATATATTTAATTTTAAGAGCCTAAACATTTCATTCAGAGGCATTTCATTCGAAATGCCGTAGGGTGTAAACACTCATGCTCTTTATAAAATTATGAAACATGACCATTTTCCGTAATTTTTTCTATTGGTCTGATAGATAACTGATCTAATATTACATACCTGTGGTCCCATGCCCATATTGCCCATCTGATTCTGCATAGTGGCCCCATAAGGTGGCACCATTTGATTGCCCATGCCAACCATTCCACCACTATTAGCCATGGGTCCACCCATCACTCCTGTAAGGTATGTCTTTAAAATTAGAATACAATAATGAAATAACTAGATTCTGCCAGTGGTTTTGCCTGTGATTTTGCCAAATGGCATAGGATAGTCCCGCATTTGCATTTGTCACCAGCACAATGACTGTGGAGTATCCTATGTTCTGAAACCGGCCATGGTCTATCATTGTTAAAAGTTTAATTAAGTAATAGGTACAAATGTGTTTGGAAATAAAGGCTTTGTTGACGAACTAAAATCAAAACATGATAGCTGTAATATTTCTAATATTAGTAGGAAGTAGCTTTTAAGAAAACTTCAAGATGCGGTCCAACTTGATGCCAGACAAGGTGAACGTACAAACACAACATCAATCAAGAATTTTTCGGAAGCCTAAATATCCAAGATAAGGTATATGTATTGAAGGCTCAAAAAGAATGGTATTTATTCTACCTGCTAGCTGGTTAGGCATTGACTGCATCTGCCCGCTCATCGGTCCCCCGCCAAAGCCAGATCTCATGCCGGCAGCATTGCCTTGGAAGTTTCCAGGAAACTGATGTCCCTGACCAGCCATAGCTAAGGTTTTTATTTACACTTTTAAATAATTATATATTTAGACAATAAACATTTTATTATCAACAAATAACCAAGGCAAAAATCGATCAAGCTGTCACTGGTTCTCTCAAACATCTGTCACTGTCAGTTGTAGAAGTGTGACGATTATATTGGTATTAGTCAAGAGATTAGTAATATTCTATGAATTCACGTATTAGTAATCCGACGAACTGATATGCTAATATTTAATATTCACATAATACACAGATTAATAACATGTTATGTACATATTAAGGCACTGTCATGGCAAAAACTCGGTCACTCTCGGACTGTATAGAAAAGAAAGAAGTGTGATGACACAATGCTTGCAATTTATTGCCAAATATGAAGCATTTTGTCGATTTACTCAAAACTAAGTTGAGCTAATAATAATCTAAAACAACTAAGTTCAATATTCGATTCATTATTTGTTATAAATTTTACCGGCATATGTAGGCTAGTAAATACGGGATTTTTTTTTCAAAGGTCAAAGTTAGAGGTAACTAAACTGATTTGGCTAAAATTATTTTAGAAAACCAGCAATTTTTCAGTCACCGATCAAATTCAATGCTCTGAAAACACAGGCGTGTCTTTTCACTGCCAAAATGAGTTCGTTTCAGTTGTCTCCTACTTTCCGGGATGCATCTGTACCTGTTATCGGTAACAGGCAATCGGTCGCCTGGAGCTTTTGGGCATGGAGCTGACGTCTAATCTCAACTTCGGCTAAACCATCGAGTCAAAAGCACAGACTGCAGCCAAGAAGCTGGGCGGCATCCTTAATAGAGTTAGGCGATACTTCACATCCGGACTGCTTCTAAGTCTATACAAAGCACAAGTCCGTTCCTGTATGGAGTATTGCAGCCACTTATGGGATGGCTCAGCAAAATATCAGCTTGCTGCATTGGACTCGGTGGAATGCAGAGCAAAAAGGCTTATAGGCGAAGAGACGCTGGTGGACAGCCTGGCTCATCGGCGTAGTGTTGCTTGCCTGTCGGTCTTCTATAGACTGTACTTCGGTGAGTGTACGCAGGAACTCCACGACCTGATCCCACCATCGCCCTTTTTCCACCGGAATACCAGACGCACTGCTGGATATCATCCGCACTTGGTCGGTATTCCGACTAGTCGTACTCAGCGCTTCTCCTCCACATGTATTATGCGCACAGCCAAAGTGTGGAACTCTGTCAGCGTCTGTGTTCCCTTCCACATATAACCCGTCTGCCTTCAAAGCAAGAGTGAACAGGCATCTTCTGGGCACGCTCGCTCCATCATAGACCTCATCTATCGCTTTCCATCAGGCGTGATCGAGATCAAGAGCAAGCAAGCAAGCTAATGAACTTATTGTATCGGCATATCCATATAATTCGTATGTATGTACAAGTACCCACATTAAAAAGAGACGAATATCTGCGGGCGTGACAAACAGATATGATGGTAGCGATAATTTTCAGAAAAAGTAAAAATAGGATGTTTCTAAATACAAATTAGTAATATTTTTAATCCAGTCCCACACCACGACACGAATGTATTAAATTTTGTATCATTTATTAGTAACAGTATTTACAATCTAACATTCACAGACTATTCACTTACTAATAATAAATAAGACCGAGATACAGTTTAATTAACACTAATCTAATATGGAAGTAATAAATAATAATAATAAATTCATTTTATTCAGGGAATTTTACACCCGTTGCCATGCCAATCATAATACAAACATGAATAAAATATTAAAATTCAGAAATAATAATGAGGAATTGGGTCTTAGTTTTAAATAATTTTCACTGATCCTCAAATATTAGTTAAGATATTATAATATTACTGACTAATATATTCATATCAGCTGATACTAATAAATATCGGTAGGTACTAATCCATCTCTAGTCAGTTGTTTTGACAGATTTTGATGTTTCTCAGTTTTTACTGTTTATTCGGTTTTGGATACCAAGTCTTTTTCTCAATCAAGCAAATTAATGCTATCTCATAGGCGATTGCGATATCTAGACACGCGGTAGCGTGTCCAGCCAAAGTTCAAAGAAAATGGAACTGGCAACGCAGCAACCGTGTGTCACGGTAGGTACACGAACCATTTCGACCTACTTTTGACCCCTTCGCAACTTAAAACCTATTTAACCTACCTACATTCATGAAAGGTACATTCATGGAATGTGCCGAATTTCAGCCAAGTCGAACTCTTCTTGAACCTTAATTTATCTTTCTACAGAATTTTGAACCCGTTTAAATCTCAATTCTTTTGTCGCTGAAGTCATACTGAAGTCGACAATCAAGTGATGGGTCGTTGACAGGTTTTCCGTTAACGAAACGACAACGTTGATTGTACGTTCGTCAACTACTTAGTCTAGTTATATTCGTCAACGAGTTAACGTGCAACCGCTCAAGCCCCGGCGACACACCGGTGTGTCGCGTGATTTACGCGTTTTTAATCTTTATTATCACTAATAAGCAAGATTTATTGTATAATTTGGAATTTTCACATGTCCGGCGCTTGAGAGGTAAACTTACAAACTTACGATCATTAATTGAACGGTTTTTTGTTCAACGAGTTGAACGCGTTTCTGAGCTACTGATCTGATACAATGCTAATTTAGAAACATTTGGATTCCATGTAATTAGGTATGTATTGGAAAACGTTTCAATGATGGTTCTACTTAGATTACCTTCTTTCATACTTTTTCTTCAGGCTTATGACTGACTGAATACCTACAATTCGCAATAAAACACATTCGCAACACATTATTACGCAATTTATGATGTGATTTTCGAAATTCGTTTGCGTTCTCGAATTTAGTCGAACAATAAACGAGTCAATTTCACGTCGTCGACAAATTAAACTTTAAGAAACAGATCATAGATTAAAATAAATGTAGGTACCGAAGTGAAAATTTATGCTTCGGTACATTTATTGAGAAAATGTAGGTACCTATCTAAAATTATAGTTATAGTACAATCGTACCATCTTAGAATAATAACGCCTAGAAACCTAGTAGGTACGAGCATCACAAGTGAAGCTACTCAGACTACACCATTTATGGTGTAATAGGCGCAGCGAGCAGTCAGTGCCCAAGGTCACGCTCGGTTGAATGCACCTCCCGAGAAATTTTTGAAAATGACAGTTTGTTGCATGAAAAGATGCTCTAACACAACCGGAGAACTGAAAAAATGTGATAAAATTACGTTTCACAACTAAGCATTAAATCCATTATTTTTACGTAAATCGATCTTTAAATAAAAATTTTCATAACCTAATTTGTCACAATGTAGTGTTGCCAGTTGTAAAGAAAAATTACCCATAATACACTAGGCACTAACTGTTGGAGTCTACTGTATAATGCTTATTGTTTTATGTATTAAACAAAAGATAATAATTACGGTTTATTCAAATAAGTTTCGCATTAAAACTTCTTTAGGCGCGTTGGGCAGTTTTGATGTGGGAAAAAATCAATGATTTCGCGACGCGACACCATCACCTCTGTGTATGAGATCGTGTATTAAATTTGGAATATAAGAACATCAGACTGGACTTTGTTGGCCCCGTGGGGGCCGACCGCCGACCAGTCTTTCATGGGTGTCATTTTCGTGATTTCTGGGGTCGCTAAAACCGATTATGGGGTCAAAATCGTAATCCAAGATGGCACCGACGGCATTTGCTAACTTTTCGTCATGGGTGTCATTTCCATTGTTTCTGGGGTCGCTAAAACTGATTATGGGGTCAAAAACGAATACCAAGATGGCGCCGACGAAATTTGATCGGCACCGGGGGTCTGTAGTCTGCTTTTAAAAGTAATTGTTCCAGTTTACACTTCTGTCCGCACTCCCGGAGTGCCACTGCATTTTTTTAAACCGGGTTAGTTTCATCGAACAAGCAAACATCTAACACATTTTTCTAGCGAATAGCAATGATGCCGATTCTTTTGTTCACCACCTAAACTAAAATAAAAATTTTGCTATCTCTTACTGCAGACCACGAAAGAAGCAGACAAGTGATATGACTCCATAATCGATTTTAGCGACCCCAGAAACCATGAAAATGACGCCCATGAAGAAAAGTTAGCAAATTACGTCGCCGCCATCTTGGATTTCGATTTTGACCCTATAATCGATTTTAGCGACCCCAGAAACCATAAAAATGACACCCATGACGAAAAGTTAGCAAATTTCGTCGCCGCCATCTTGGATTTCGATTTTGACTCTATAATCGGTTTTAGCGACCCCAGTAACCATAAAAATTACACTAATGACGAAAAGTTAGCAAATTTCGTCAGCACCATCTTGGATTTCGATTTTGACACCATAATCGGTTTTAGCGTCCCCAGAAACCATGGCCTATTACAATAGGTAGGTACGTACGTAACATTTTTTATACTGATCTATGATTAGTCCCAAGTACATTAACATTTTTCCCGATTTTAGGGAAAGTGTTCATTCCTAGCAACATTTTATTACATCTATGTGCGTGTCTGTGGCTGTAATTACATACCGCTCACTCACACATAAGTACTAAAATTGCTTCATTTTTTAGTAGGGAGCGTGTATGAGACTTTCCTTCTAGGCGTTATTATTCTAAGGTACTGTATAGTATAAGTATGTACATACTGTAAAATTGAGCTCCGTGAACTTTTCCAAAATTTTAAATAAGTACTTACCTCAAACTCATAACAAAACATACCAAACAGAAAAAAAAAACTTATATTTTCTTATTACAATTTTATTTGAAACAAAATATAACCCGCTGTGGCGACATTGTCGCTTTAATATATGTAGCGACATCAACGTCGCCACAAAAAAGCGCAACGTAGCAAAATCTACATCGCAACAACAAGACCCGCAACGCCATCTATCCCGACAGCTGCGTACTAATAACGAAATCCTGAATCGCGATATCAGAGATTACCTACTGTGCGATTTGAACAGATACAAAAGTCCGAATATCAACTATAGGGCAGTTGCCAACCGGACACAGCAACCGTCCGTCCGGTCGGAGGATCCTCCCTTTTCAGCGCAGTCTTCGTGCTACTATTACATCGTGACGTCTTAATCACTTCTCATCGTGACTTCAAGCTCTCGAGCAGCGAGTCATACCACCAGCATGTAGCGGACGCGCTATCCTGGTCAGTATCCTCAACCTCATCAGCGACCTTGGCAAGCACACTGCTCCTTCGGCCAGTCACATGAAGAGGCTTGAAGAACCTGTCCTGGTCGACCTCAGCAGGCACGTCACTACGCCGCACACCACCGCTCTGACCCACTGGAGCCTGCAGCATCATCCCGTCTCACTGGGATATCATTACCCCGACTCACTTGGGCACAGCAGACAGTTCCGACTCACAGTGAATTAACTGCGATTTCCGGTTCCGACTCACTGTACCTACCATCCTTCCAGTGGCCTGGCAAGCATCTCAACGACTCATCCACTATCGACCTTCGGTCTTGGGAAGGGAGTGATGCAGCGGCATCAATGTCGCCACAAAAAAGGGCAACGAAAAATCTAAAAAAAAAAACTCCTAATAAAGAGATTTTAGAAATAGGTTATTTATTTAAAAATAAATTAAAACTAATATCATATTGTCCTGAAACTTTCTGTAGATACTTGCCTACTAGTTCCAATAATCATGTGGCACATCACTACAATCATGTGCTATAAAAAGTCAAAAGAAAAACATTTTTTTCTTCATACTCGAGTGACCCACCCTAATGGTCACCCATCCACAGACCAACCTCGGCAAGCGTGGCTTAACCTTGAAGATCGGCCCGTGCGGCTGTGATAATGCCACTCATAGATTATTCTAGAGATCAATAATTAATTGTGTTGTTTGGTCCTTTGATTGTCTATGTAGTCAGGAACAAAATGATGTTTTCACAACACGCATTATTTGAAACATTTTCAAACTTGTCAGTTCTACGTCGTTGTACCGGAAACTCGCGATTTATTGGCTTCTGGCTACCAGTAACGACTGACAAAGTCTTTCAAATGACAGCCGCGTCATTTCATACCGGATCACTAGGAAATGACGCGGCCGATGAGCTGGCCAGGAGGCGATCTGGGGGCCTACTCTCTAAGCCCGAAGTCCGTAGTTACGGCCTTACTGTCGGGCGTTTACTACTCCGTATCACCTGCGGACTTACGATTAGTCCCAAACCCAAATTAAGAATGAATTACAACACAAACACGATTTGACAGTTCTTCATTTTTTTTTTTTTTTTGTTATTAGTTCGGGTTCGGGACTAATCGTAAGTCCGCAGGTGATATGAAGTAGAAAACGCCCGACACTAATGCCGAAACTACGGACTTCGGGCTTAGAGAGTAGGCCCCCTGGTACGGTGGCTGTTGAACCTGAACCTACAGTACCAATGGCTTTCACCCAGCTGCGCACATGGCTACAAGAACACACTCACACACCAGCTTTTTACATGACTGCCCAAATATGGAGGTTAACGTAACCTAAAACATACCTACATCACCAATCCATAAACTGACAACATCTTCTAAAAGACGGCATTAATATAAGTCATAATTAAAATTGTAATTTTTTGCTGACGATCGGTTTTTTTTGCCCTTTGACAAAGGCCTTCTCCAAAGACTTCCACCTATCTTTGTATCTCGTAATTCTTATTCATTCTGGGACCAGCAATTCTTTTGAGGCCACCTTAAAAAATATGAATAAACGTGATCTCGAGACGCACAGGACCGGTTTTTGTGGCGACACTTGGGGGAGGCCTATGTCCAGCAATGAACGTCTTTCGGCTAATATGATGATGATGATGATGAAACGTTATCTTCTGGGTCTTGTAGCGTTTGTAGCCCAGATTATATGGACCTAGATCAATTCCAAACTTGAGGCTTCTTTCAGATAGTCTTCTTTTCGACTTCAGTTTTTTGGTTGTTTTTAGGTCCGGAAACCATGTCGTTTTGTTCTATTCCATATTATATGTAGTAAGATGCCTAGATGTCAATAACATACAGCCTCTCTCTACCTACGTACCCCTATCACAAGACCCAACTGATGGCGAGCCTAGGTAATGAGACTTAGTAGTGTCAGACTAAGGGCCGATATTTCAATCGTAAGAAACCTTGTAGTAACAGAGGAATAAAATAGACGGTTTTTCAGATGTAAGAAAAATACGTCAAACCGCCATTAATTAATAGTTTTTTATCCGTGGTAACCTAAACCAAAACAAGAAAATCTTTCAGGTCTAGAATTCAACTGGAATGTTGTCTAAATAGAAACACCATTTTATAAATTATACCTAAGTTATTTTGGTGCATCAACTTTTTCAAAACGGACAGGCAATGTTGGAACCGCGCCAAGTGCTTGGCGACACATTTTTTTCACAGATAAACTACATATTTCTTTTTATATAAATAGATTTGGATGTGCCACATAGATTGGGTTCACTGCTTTCAGAGAGAATTAAAAGATGTAAAATGTACCTTAAAAATTTATTTTCCATTTTATATTAACCTAAATTAAGTACAATACTATAGTTTTAAAGTAATTATAACAGTTATTAAGTATTTATTATGAATTCACGTTCATATATTTATGTAATACATAAATAGTTATATAATAGTTATTGTGCTTAAAATTACTGTGAATGAAATGCACTATTATGGACAATTCAGTGCGACATGCCGCTCTGAAAATATTATACATTTGATGATATGTGTACCTATATAATTTTAGTGTTATACATTACTAGGTTCAATATTTTCATCTATATATAAGGCAAGATGGCCACGTCTATGGCTAACTATATTCCTTTCAGTATGCATCTAGGTACTTATAATATTATTCTACTTATATTTAAACGTTTAGTGAATGTATATAATTCAATATATTTGACCGAATCATGTTTTCAATTAAACTGTGAAAGCTCCGGGCGGTAAGAGATTCGATTCGGTCGGTAAATATTCAACAATTTTTATTTTTCTTCCACATAATAAATAGTTATCAACATGTAGATTTACAAATATCAACAAAATAAATTACGAATAACAGAATATTACAATTAGAATTAAGCTTACACACTATGTATCAGTGATACCTACCTACTTGGGCTATTACCCCTAACTTGTACTATGTCGCCGTCCAAGATCTCGCCTACTTGTGAGATGAATCTCATTCCCATTCAAATCCTTTAATGGCTGCTGAACGAAACAAATAGTTAGTTATAAAAGCCATTACCTACATAGTCAGTGAAATTCAGTTCAAAAGATGGCACGTATTTTAAGGCTTCTGACGATGTAATTCATTTAATATAATCCAGTTTTATTGAATCTAGTGTTTTCTTTGATAGAATGGCCGGCGACCGCCTATAATTCAATACATTAAAATTACATGGACTAGTAATTGAATTATCCTAACTATTTTAATACTACTAAGTACCCTCAACCGCTGTGGAGAACAAATTATGAGTAATAATATGTTAATATTACAAGGGCATATTAGGTAGTGTACAAAAAATATTGTTGTTTTTCACTGAGACTGTATTAAGTACATTACTTAAAATTACATTAATTACTTAACTCTTTATTGCTCTCCCTCTATCTTACGCTAAACCAAGTCCATTTTCGGACTTATTGAGCAATATGGACATGTTAATACAGAACTAAGAAACCTAAGTAATTATCTATGGCGTCTTCCAACCATAACAAATCGACTAATAACAGCTTCATTCTGAATGAAGCCTTGGTGATATAGTCTCCATGTCTTGCTAACTTAGAACTGGAATCGCAAACCACAAAAAAAGCTCAAGTCATATTGTTTTCGATCAAAATTTTATTTTCTGTTTGTAGATTTGCTGAGGATTAGGTTGGTTATACCACGGCAAATTCTAACATCCTGTACAAAATTCTAAAATTTGATCAGAAAATACGTGACTGATGCATTAATTTCGTTCTAAGGCGTCCGATAGATCAATCGCTGGATTAATGCGTCTACAGTACCTACCTTATTAAAATAAAAAGCTACGTAAAATGGAAAATTATGGATAGGAAGTACACAAGAGTATGTGGTGTGATAATACAATCGGAAGTACTGAGAAGATTTTCTTTAACTGTTGATCTTACTGATCATCTTAAAATCAGCTGTCAGAGAGTTAATGCGTTTTCGCAAGCGTTGATCGATAGATGCCACAAACATAATGAGGAATTTACACTTCTTTCGATGATTTATACCAAGAAACGTAACACATTTTTTTAAAACAACTTGTAGATCAATTCACCAGTACCTAGGTTATTCAATTCTTAAGAATAAAAATATCGTACGACACGTGGAACTGAAGCTTTTGCTGCTCAAAGTTTCATTTTTCAAAAAATTAAGCCGAGCGTATAATAGTTTGCCAAGCTTTGTCCCTTTTCATAATTTTACCATCAAAATAAAGATCTTTAGATTGTATTTATTGTCATTTAACAGCTGTATGCTTTTAAATGTTACTTTCATTTTAAAATATTATAATATAGATTAATTTGAATATGAAGGGTATCTATATGAAAATATATCTTATTATCCGTCTATACGTATAAAAATATGTGATGTTAGGAAGTTGGATGAATGAGGCAAGAATATTTCAACATAGCTATCTTTACGTTTGTATCTTAATGATTAAAATGGTGCTTTTTATTGTTTATACATACGAAATAGTACGTAATTATTACCTACATAGTTTCATCACCATTGAACTCGAGGTCTTAATTCTAAATAAAAAGCTCATAGCCCTTTGGTCATTCTTTAACATTTTTGGTTTATGGATTCAACTAGATTCTAGACGTTTAGTCTATACCTATATTTGGCCTTGCTTCCATCAGAGTGTAAATCATTAAAATTTTCTAATGACATGGTTTGCTATCGTCTTTAACTACCGTTCGACAAAAGACACCGAACGTTTTGCTGCAACAGCTGTCAGTGTCATTATTTTATTTCATTCCACATTCAGACCTATAACCGTGTCAGGAGTTTACGAATTCATTACTGTTGAAAGGTGATTTTCTTACTAGCAAGTTATCATATTTTTTTTTTTCTTTGAAACTCAGATCTGAATTCATATTAACATCACGCGTGTCATCAGTAATGTTTCCGGGAACAGTTACGTCAATCCTACTGCATCCGAGCCTCTTGCAGCTGCGGAGGGTATGGTAGTGGAGGCAGAAGAGGGGCCTGCATGCCGCCTCCCTGCAGCGTGTAGTAGGGAGACACATAGCCGGCACCGCTAGCTGCTGCCGCCGCTGCTGCTGAAACATAGGTACAAACATTATTTTTACATGAAACTACCTATCTAATTTAGGAAAGTTTTCACTTTAAGGCAAATGGCTTGTTTAAAAGAACTTTGCAAGCAAGGAAATTAATTAAAGTTTATTACGTAATCAATATAATCTAAACACCTGAATATGTCTTTAGTTGAGAGTGTAGTACAAACCGGCGGCAGTAGCGTATGGGTCGAAGCCGGCTGCGGCGTACTGCTGCTGGTACGCGGCGGCGCCCTGTGCCGCGGCAGCCTGGTACTCGTACAGGTGGTTGGCGGCAGCCACGGCCGCGGCGTGCTGCAGCTGCGGGAGCTGCACCAGCCCGCCCGCTCCCGTGCCCACGCTCGCGCCCACCCCGCTCATCGCATTCATGTACTGCGGCGTGCTGTACATGTATCCGGGCGACAACCTGTCAATTTACATCAAAGTTATATCCAAAAATCCTCCAGCCATCGAAGACGTCAAACTCTCAGATACTCCACAAAGTAACTGCTCATTTGACGTCAACTGTCACCCGCGATATCCTCTCACTGAGCTTCTTATGAATCTCGTGAGGAAACATCGAAATATTAATATACTCTTTAAAACGGTCACACTACCTAGCCCCAGCAGCCTCGACAGGCACGAGCATCTAGTCTTGTTAGGTTAGTAGACATCGATAAACTGTTATAATTATGTAAGTACCTATGCGACTGTCTGCCTATGTCGCCATTGCGGAACCGCCGCCGTGCGTCAGTGCCAAGAAAGTATAAGAAAATGTAATAAAAATATACAACGGGCGGCACTCCGCCTCGACCGAAATATCCGGACCACTCGGTATTTGCCTAGTTATCGTTACATCGTGAACAGTCGGGAAAATTAAGATTTAGATGGCAGCCCATTATCTAATTTTATTTCGAAAAGACGAAGGTCGAGACTTAAAAAAAAGTGTTTCGAATAAAATTTAAGATATAAATTTTTGGACGAATTAAAAACCATATTGTACTGATTTGCCACACGCACGGACTAATCATGTGATTACCAATAAATTGAGAAATCAACAAAGTACATGCCAGTTATGAATTTTCCTTTACAGGAAATTTCTTTTAGGGAAATCAGAATGTAATTTTCCAAACGCCTTGTAACTGAGCATGAATTCTTCTTAAAAATAAATTTTAATGATGTAACACAAAATGTCATGAATAAAAAAAATGTCAATTCTGCTTAATTTGCTTATGAACGCGGCCAAGTTTGTTCAAGAGCATCTTGAATTCGCTTCAAGTCGCGTCAGCGTTTTTAGAGGGCTCTCTTCATCCATACTATTAAGCATCGCACCACTTCTGATGCAATTATCCGTCTTTTTCTACCACTAAAGATGTGATAGAGACGGGCTGACTGTTGTTTGTTCTATTTCGACTGAATTAGCATGGTACAGGGATCGGAGGCAATACGCATGCGTGGTCCACGCCCGCATCCACGCCCCGCCCGCCACATACGCCCACCTGTGGTCTACTGCTGTTCTTCTAAATACCTACTTGATGTTAGTAGATGAATCAAGAGTACACGAGTCACGATTACCTAATCATCCTATAACAAAACCACGATAGTTGAAAAATCTCAAGAACAGTGGTCAGTTCGTCACTACGATCGTATGGCTACGTCACATGGCTTCCTTTTTACTTATTTTCGATACCCGAGTTAATATACTCATCTACTATGAAGAGAGAAAAAATAAAGTAGTAGTAGGTGAAAACAAACAGCATTATTAAAACTGGCATATATACTCACACAAGCCGAGCTGACACATCTACTAAAATACAAACACAACCACATACTATAGTCTGATAGCTATCTAATAGAGGATGTAAGGATCTTAAGTTAAATGCCACTTTCAACGTTCTTCGGAGAAAGTATAATTATAATAATTACATAAATTACTTACATGCAAAAAATTATCAAATTATTGCAAGGATATTTTTATACTATGCTTCCATTAAAATATGTAGTAGATCCGATTTAACTAAGTATTTCTAAAATAATTTGCCTATGACAGTGAATAATAATTTACCTACACGCTTACATAAATCAATATACGTACTTAGGTGGGTAGGTACTATATAATTTCAGGCCAATATTTTAGTGCGAACTTTAAACTCAGCCATCATTTATTTATTTATAACCGATCGTAGGCAAACCTCAGGTTTTTGACAATTTTGACATTTGGGAGCTAAGAAAAGCGTATCAAGCGACGTAGATCGATCCCCCATACATCGCACTAAAACGTAATTCGATTGTAAACGAAAATAAAAGCGTTAATTCGATTGAAGCTTTCACTTGATTATGTTCCATTAAAACAAGATTGTCTCTGAATAATATATGGACAGTTGTGTTGGCGTGGTGGCGTGGTGGCCCTGGCTGAGCATCGATCGAGCTCACGTCAATATGTAATTAACCGGGACACGATGACTGCAGGGCCAGTCGGCGGGGCACGGACAGGCCGCGTTGTATAATGCAGGTTAGACAGCACGGCGGGCCGGCGGCGTCGGCGACGGCGGCGCGGTCGAGAGCGCGCTCACACCTACGCACACACAGCGCGCCCTCGACACCGCCGTCGCCGCTCTACGACAATTACTTAGTAAGTGATTAAACGAAATCCACCACCAACAAAACTCAATTCAAATCAACAAAATCTTACACGAACACGGCATAAACATAAAAGTAAAGAAAACATTGAGTGTCGAGAACGATGCGTAAAGTGTGACGGCGGTGGGCGGCGCCCGCGACCGACGACGCGACGTCGCCGCCGGCGCCGCCCATGCTCCGGTATAGCTTTATAAAACGTAAACATTAAAAAACCCAATCGACTAATTCACACCCAAAACGAAAAAAAATCCACTCTCACGCTCACGCTTGCCATAGATACCTATGTGAAAATGTTTGGTAATTTAGTCTAGGTGTGGTCCGCCGGCCGGCGCGCCGCTAGCCCTCAGGAGACGCCGCTCGCCTCATCTACCGAGACAAAAGTCAGCAAACTATATTTGTACCGCCAAGCGATGGGAACCTGGACCTCAACTGCTCAGTTCCTACAGTTCTGACTTAGGAGCAATTCATGAATCTCTTTATTTTAAAACTGTCTCCTCGCAATGGTTTTGATGCAATATATTCCATAACAAAACTACATCGTGAGAAAAGTTCGTGTTTTTGTAATGGAAATGTTGGGAACATACTGAATGAGTTTAGACACGACTATTCGTAGACATTGCGAACGCACGTACGGAATAGTGAAATGAAGAAATCTTTGATCCAAGAAAAGATTTTGAGCTTTTCCGATAGCATCTAAGTAAGGTTAATCTATGTCTGATTTTTGTCTCGTGAGATGTATTCAGAGCGGCATGCGGCGCCGCTAGTGCTGGCAAATATCGAAGTGTTGAACCACTGAACATTGATACATGATACAGATATGGTACAAAAGTGACCAGCCGAATGGGTACTTACCCATATGGCGATGGCAGCACAGTTTGATAACCGGCGCGAACACCCGCTGCTGCTGCAGCAGCCAGACCGAAACCTGGAAAGAACACAACTTTGTTACGATTTCATCATTCTACACGGATGTGATACCTAATCACAATCAAATTCAACAAAATGGGAACATGGAAATTTAAAAAAAAGAAACCTTGGAGACGTCGACATCGTTACTCTTTCATCGTCATAATTAATGTTCGTAAAGACGTTATTTTCAGTCTCACTTAGCGGAAGTGGCTAGAGCGAAGTCAAACTAAAATATATTTCGAAGAGATTGGACCACATCCAAATGACAGGAGAGTCAACTTAGCGCAGGGAACGTCACTGTTAATTTCTTTTTATTGCATTGTTAAGTCGCGCGAGGCGGCGTCTATTTTGGTCGCTCGCCGCCCGCCCGGGCTCCGGCATCCATGGACATACCTCTTGACAAGAAGACGACAAACACTCGCTATAAATGGCTTTCGAACTTTGGCACAGGCCAATGTACGTTACCAAAACGATCACAGAGACATCTTCCACGTATGTGGAGGTAGCCGAGTTGAAGACACTTCCCGGGTGTCATAGTAACACCTGAGCTAGCCATTTCGAAAACCAAATCACATGTCACATTTAGGAAACGAGCAATCATAGTAATTGTGTGTTTGAATCATAATCTGTGATTAATGGTTAATATTCAGAAGAGCGTAACCTCTACCGGCCTGTAAATAAGTTTGCTATTGTGTGGCGAAATTTCACCGGTGATTACAGTGGATCACATCCGCAGCCTCTCCGGATGGTGTTGCGGTTCGTTTGCTATGGGAGTACTTGTACTGTGACCTTGCTACTTTCAATACTGATGAAACTGATAGATATTGCAATGGCTACTTTGTCAACTACGGTTGTTATGAAATTCGATATTTTTTAACCATACGTGAGCTGCAATTCGAACTAAGTTTCATAATAGCAAATGCAGAGTCTGGTACCTAACTGGCTGGTTTGTGTCCAGCCAGCACAATAGATAATAAAGCTAGGGCTGATCGGCTCTGAAGTCTGGGGCTAATCGCGTGCCGTTCAATGCGCGTGATGTGCCACCGCGTTTGTTCGATCGATGCGGTGCCATTTGACGGCCGAGGTCGAACCACTGTCCACCACAAAGCTTATCTTGATTCATTAAATTTTTTCTCTTTCCTTTTATATCCATTGTCAGATGGCCTGAATGTAGCGCGATGGTCTTTTGTTGCTTATATGTGACCCAGATAGATTTTAGTCGTAATCGATTGTCAAATACGATACAAAAGGCAAACAGTTGAATTTATTCACAACAATGTAGAACAAAATATGACGCAGTGCAAACACGGTTTGAAGCTCTAAAATGAATCACTCATCAAAGTATCGAAGGTATAATTAGTCATGGGTCCTCATGAAAAATATCCCGGTCATTTGTGTAGGCGGTACGTATAAAGCTTTGTCTGAATTCCTGTGCGAGTTTTTTTTTGTTTTCAGGACGTCTTCTGGAGCTCAGGTCGTCGAACTGCAAAGCCGACAGTAAGTGCTTAACGTCGCTTGTAAGGATTCTACGGAAATACGATTTTAGACGCGAGCGGCCTGAGCGGGATAGAAAGAGGGTATTATTATTTGTAGGCATTCGACTCTACTCATGTACTCAAGTATTTTCAATGCCATTAACTTTTGTACGTTCTACATTTCCACAGTATATCTAGGCATAAGTACTAATAGCACATGAACATGTCTAATTTCAAACAATTGAAGCATCTCCGAGTGTAATTATTACGTTTATGAGTTCTAGATTTAGGTACCTACCTACCTATACGAAATGTGTAAGAGCAGCCAAATATTTCCTATAAATTAATCTTAAACCTCTCATTATTATGAACACGGTTTCATGAATACATTGTAGAATAAATATGTCGTGTTAGTTTATCGATACGAGAATAGAACTAGATGTGTCGTGGCCCAGTTTCGTATGACCAAACTGGCCGTGTTGGACTCACGGCCGTCACGGTTTTGTGTTTGGCGAGTCTTTGATCTGACTGGTGTCGTCTGGGACACTATCCACCATCAATCCGATGCCTATTTCGCGGTCCTGTAGACTATTGCCGGGAGTGATTAATTACAGCCCTCCCCGTCGCTACCTCAGTTCCTGGGACACTTATTTTTGGACAAAACACGTGCGCGTATGAGCCAACGGCGATTTTTATGGGCGACGTGTCTTTCCTCTCACACCGATGACTAGCTGGCAGCATGATTAAGTTACGGGATATTACTTGTTTCTTCTTGAAACTTGGGTCTTGAAGTAAGTATCTAACATATCATAGGTAGGTACATCTTTCATGATTTTCTAGTTCAGTCACCTAATACGAGAAGTTGAAAGATATCCCAAACATGAAGCTTCACGCTAGTATTGCTTTGTAGGTCCCGACAAAAGATAAGCTGGCGAGGAAAGATGAGGTTTTGGAATGATGCCAAAACTGGTGTCGCGGCAGAGTCGGCCGCGACGTCGTTCCCAAAACTGCGTATATTTAGACAAAATAAAGAGCGCGCCGAAGACAAAACGAGACGCAACTCTGTTTTATAAATAACCGCGTCGTTCGCCGGACGGACTCAGCCTCGCCCGACCAACCTCTGCACGCCAGCTGTTGTACATAAATAATAATTAAGACACGAAGAAAGCTCCACGTCCATCTTTTGAAGATCATCAGATCAGAGCGAAAATTATAGAAAAGCTAAACTATGAGAGACGAACTCTAAATGGTTTAAAGTGTAACTAGAAATGTAATCTACTATATAGGAGGATTATCGGAGGATCGAAGGGCTTCGTGCGGAAGTCGTGGACGAGGATCGTGTTTCAGATGGTGACAAAGGGAACGGAACTGCTACAGTGAAGTGTTCCTGTGTGAACTGGGGTCACTGCACGATGCTAGGAGTATAAGCTGTTGTATGCCAGCTACCTACGCTCACATCTCAACGTCTCAACCGTTCAGTTTCCTTCAGCGCGCAAATATAACTTGTAATGTTGGAAGGAGTCATAGTTTTTATTTAATCGATCATTGGCCTTCGTTTAACAGGGAAAGAATATATACCGATTAGAAAGATTAATAGACAGAGATCATAAAAATTGCAGATTTTATAGAGCAATGTAATTAACTAAGATTTTTGGGACACACGCCACGCATCCGCATGATACGGAAGACGCTGTTATTTACTTGGACCGCGTTCAACAACTTCGAGGTTATTAGTGTGGCGACGACGACGTCGCAAATTAATGTATCTGTGCGCGCACTAAATCTGTTTTACTTCTAATTCACTGTGTATTTTCAAATATCTAGAAGATAACTAGGCATTGCCTATAATAAAACCGTCAAAATATTACAACGTAGTATTTTCTAATTCCAAAAGCATTGGCACAATTCAATTCCAGTCTTCTAGAACCATCATCTGCCAACGAAACACTAACTAAATTAATCACATAAGATTCACCAATGCCAGAAACGCAAGCGCAATCTCAACAATCATAAACCTGAGTCTCTTTCTACCTTCAAATTAGAAAACTATAAGTCTGTGCGAAACGAAACTAGAAGCAAAGCGTAGACCTAGGTATAAAGAAACAGGTAGAAGTGTCACTTCGAATTTATCTTCGAAATCACACCAAAGCGACACTGGGTCGGTAATTACAAGCTTCCGTTGCAGTAAAACAAAGATAGTAACTATATTGGTGTGAAGCGAGATCGTATCACAATCCACGCGACCGCTATTGCCACCGGCTGACCATTATGGCTTCGCTTCATACAATTATAAACGATGCCCGCCTGGTATCGATTCGTGGTTATGCTTTTTGAAGAAGCTACTAAAACTAGAATAGTTACTACGTATAGGTATCGTTGCTATAGCGTTACAATACATACATGTCAGGCACACAATTGAGTATCTTCGACATGTAGACAAATTACCTTCATTCCAATAACGATAGTGCAGTTTGATGTTATCATGAAGTGTTCCTACTTGATATACCTACTTACTTTTAAACTATGAATATTGAGTTGTCACAAAGAAGCAAGCAGCTACCAAAACATATCGCCAAAATATTTAGGTAGGTACCTTCTATAAGCAGGAACTAATAAAAGTGCATTGTGTTCAAACGTTAAACAATCTACGACGTCCGCCTATCGTCTAAAACGCCATTAGTTAACACGTACAACTCGCTGAAAAGTAAACAATCCCATCACTCTTACGTCTATTTAAAATTACGCCAGAAGCTAGGCGCACAAAAATCGGTTAATTAAATGAGCCGACTCGCTGTGCCATATCGATTGTACATGTAAGAGAGCGGCGCGTGCGTACCCATCAGTGCATTCATCGCCTAAATCCCAAAGACTAAATAAAAATAGTCGCTAGGGTGTGCTGCCCACTGCGGGGGGCACATGCATAAGTAATGCACAAGCGAAGGGCGGCCGGCGCACGCGATCCGCCTGCAATGCCAAACACGGGGACAACCCCTTCCCAACACCGCAAAGGGCCAAGCTATCCATTAATCAATGATGACTTATATGCTTACTGCTTAGCTCAAGTAGTGCCTATGTAGCATCCATAACCTACTTGAGACATGCGTCGTTAACAATTTCTTCTTTTTTTTTTTAAACTCACTGATTAGGTATTCTTTTTCAATGCTAGTTTTAGGGGTCTCGATTATTTAAAAGGTAATGTCCCACTGCGCATAGCCAAAAGTAGGTAGGATACTACTTGGAAGTTTTGTTTCAGGTATATTTCCTCGGAATTAAGTAATGAACTACAATATCAAATTAAGGTCGAATGTTCCAAGACGTTGGGCGAATGTTTTCGATAGGAACCTTTCATAGACAGGTGTTAATCGATTAGTGCGCTGCTCGTTTCACTCAATAATTCATAGTGTCGCCTCGTGTGTTTGGACAAGTGGCCCGTTCGGCCTTCATCAACACGCCCATATAATAAAACTTTAACAATGTTTTCATAATCGACGCCAGGCCCGCTGAAATCGCCCATTGGCTGCAACCACTACGGTGTATTTAGAAACTGGGCTACACAAATTTCTTACCACAGCAGTTAACGTGTACATTATGTACGTAAACAACATACCTACCGCCGCGATACAAAGTAACAGAACAATTTAGTTTCCATTTATAATATTATGCAAAAAACCACCTAACCAAACACAAACAGGGACCGTCACGTAAACTGACTCGCATGACACATTTTATGAGGCTACGAGTAAATGTTTTCGTCTTCTTTATTGAAGAGAAAATGGAACTGTACATTTTGAAAAGAATGTAGACCTATGAAACGAACTATATAGATTTCCTTTTACTTCTACATACGCGTTCAGCTTGCTTATTTATTTTGGCGCGAGCCACGATGCGCGCACGCCGAAGACAGACAAGCCGTTACGCCTCCATCAAACCCCGTGAATGGATTTCCATAAAAAAATATTATTCTGGCCTAATCCAAACCAGAGTTTTGCCTACTTGGTGATGCAATTCTAGTTTTATTCTAAGAAAAAAATCTTATCTTATTTCGCTCATGAATATCAAAAACCAAAAAACTAGTTTGTATACAGTTCGTAGGCACAATGCATGAGATATAATGTAACTACTGTCATTTAAATTCAGTTCTTTTCAATCTGTGAATACGTAACAAAAAAGTTTGTCGTTTTTTACACAGTTTGTATTGAGGTATAGCTGCCAAGCTGAATGCGGTGCACATGCGTATCATTTTCTACAAATCGCAGCCCCTCTGTAACGTTAACGGGCAAAGCGTTGCACTGGTATTATATAAGGACAATACGGTCTCCCTAAAACCGGCCTAGCTAACGGTCATTTTCTTTTCAAAGCCCATGAACCGAATCTAGATTAAGGGAATCAGATTCGCAAGGAGTGTTTCGAATGTGCGTACAGTGAACAGACTCTGTGAATATTATTTCAACGTATCAGTATAAAGGTGCACGTTTGAAGGGCTTCGTAAACAAACACTGTATGCCTCAGGCGTTGCGTATAAACCAATTTTACAAGACACAGAATGTAGACTAAACAGGCTCTGCGGCGGCAGATTTAATGCGTTTCCCGCACTGTTTCCAGTGGTGAGCTAAAACTAAACTGTTTGAATCAAATATTTGAGCGCACATGCTTTCAAAATTACCGACGAAATAATGGACAAGTTGTTGACTACCCAGAGCACCTATAGCACCTATAGCTAGTACGTGTTTTAGTTTAAATATACCTATAGGTACCATCTAGACATCTACCTAAAAAAAAATCTACTACTCTTCATCACAAATTCAAAGAATTTGACGAAAAAAGACTGATCTACTGAGAAATATCTAGATACTGAAAAAAATCTTGATTTGCATCGATCTCGTAAAACTAGACAGTTTTATAACCGTTTATCGCAAAAAAACACCCTATGAACGTTTAACCAGATCAACTTATTGGAGCATTCGGATTTTTTATTATAGTTCCGTTCGTCTTATAGTTTATGTAATGTAGGCAAAGTGCAAACACGAAACGTAGACAGCCGTAAACATGGAATCCAACAAATTGAAGATTCTAGCGCTGATGACGCAGGGCTGGCAGTGCCACGCGAGTCAGACGTACTCATAGTGCGCGCGCATATCACAGGGAGTGTGGCATATGGCGTAGCCGGTACAGCGAACCAGGTGTCTCGTCATGCGCGCCCGCACCCATTGTGTGGCACCCCTCCACCCCTCCCCGCGGCGCCCGCGCAACTGTTTTCAATGTGTGCACTACCCGACACATCGAACAATGCCGCGACCTCCAGTAAACGTTGCTGTAACAAGGATGCGGATCCATTCATTCGCTCTTTAGTTTTCTCAGACATATTCTGACAAAGACTCGACGATCAGCTGTTCCGGCCGTCAATGAACTGGTTTTTGTAACGGCCGTTTAATATTTAGAATCTGGACGTACTACACATGAATCAGCCAGTCGATTCTGTAAACATGTCGACGTGAAGGCTCGGGTGAAGTGATCACTAAGTGAGCAGCAGTGCGATTCTGTAAACATGTCGAAGTGAACACTTGGGCAAAGTGCACGACAGGTGAGTTGTCAAACCATACAAATAAGATGGAATGACAGCTCACTTGTCGTTCACTCCACCTAGGTGTACACCGTGAGATGTCGACAGAATCGACCGACTGCATTCCATCTTGATTACATGGATTGAAAGCTCACTTCACTTGAGCCTTCACTTCGACATGTTTACAGAATCGCACTGCAGCTGTGCCTTTTTATACTTATCTGCAATTTTACAGGTCTCTAAAAATCGATTAGGTATAGCAGTAGATAAATGGCAAAGAAATTAAATCAAGCAAAGACAATTCGTTTCGTCTGCTTCATAAATCACATAGACCACAGAATAATTATGCTGGGACAATTTGTCATGCAATCACTTGGTAACTGTAATGGTTCTTTTGCATAAAATTATATGTGACACGAGTTGCTATCAAGGTATTGTTGATTGCGTACGCGCGGAAGTTTCATTATGCTATGTCATTCATGTTAGTCGCCTCCTGACCATGCGATGGTCGGTTATAGTAAATTGGTTTATGTGCTGAATCGTTTGAATCTCTGCCAATGCGCTCTGCACTCGTCCCGAACGAATTGATTAGAGAAATTGTAATTAGAATCCCTTGATTATATGAATGAAGTTGTATCATTCATATAAAATTTGTGGTTGTGGATGGTGGCGCCCAAGTCTCTTGGAATCTTTCGCAACATTTAGATAATAATATCATTCAAAACAAAAACAATGGCACATTAAAACTGAATGCCCTTTATTTTATATACCTATAACCGAAAAAATTTAAACAAACCAACCAACAAATTAGGTACTTATCAACAAAAGCAATATGAAGCTATTATTGTAATCAATTATAATGTGCATATATATATAGTAATAATAAGTTATACCTAACTATTATCAGTTCGTATCGAAGATAATATTTCATATCCGATGCTATGATGCAGAACGGTAGACCAGTAACCCATTAATAGCAAAAGTAACAATTCCTTTAATTGTCTATGCTTGGCGTGACAACAAAACTTATCCTCTATCCTTTCTCTATGGTTAAGTATTATGATTACAATACAGTGGGTAGGCATGTTTCACCTACGAATGGATGTAGGTACCCTCATTAGTCTAAATTGCCGACTGAATTACGAACATGATAAATTACGTATCGATCGATCAAATTCAAACATGTCGTCAGGTAAAAGTATTGTAATAACGTGACTATTTCATAATTTTACCGGACACTTTATTTTACCTTGTAACAGGAATGTAGATGCAGAGATTAGACAAAGGTTACAGTATGTCACCTTGCAAGGGTTGCGGTGCGTGTCCGTGGGGCGCAATCAATTAGTGAGCGGGGTATACCGAGCACTTCCGTTTCCGAGCGTTTAGGGACTTCCGGCGGGGGAGGAACGCTGATCGCTCCCCATATTCCACGGTACAACCGTCGGCGAGACACTTTTTAACCACACGTTTGTGAAATTCAAACTTTATGTGGTCGACTTTAAGTTTGAAACAATATAGAGGTTGTTTTTAATGTGCCCTGTGAGTTTGATTGTCACTACTGTATTCGACACGTCGCCGCGGGAGTTGCAATAAATTGTAATTAATGGCATCGTCGTTCATCAGTTTATAGACGATTAAAGTTTAGGTTGCTTGATGTGATTATGATAGACTAACAAACATGAAAATACCCTATTTCAATCAAATTTGAGCGAAAAAGTAGTACATATTTGCCACCGCTTCTACCACTGATTGTTTTCAGAATTAGTTGTAAACCATGAAAGTTTTTTACACCTTAGAAACTGTTTCAAACTGCCATCGAGTAAATTCAGTTACTCGATGGCAATTTGTATTATTTAATTTTTAAAATTATGCTAATATAATAAAGCTGAAGAGTTTTTTTGTTTGAACGCGCTAAACTCTGGACCTACCAGTCGGATTTCGAAAATTCTTTTCGTGTATGATAGACACATTCATGAGGAAGGCTTTAAAGGCCATAGGGGAACGGGAAAAAGCAAGAATATGCGTGTACGAAGTCGCGGGCAACAGCTTATCTTTAATAAAAGTATCTGACCCCTGCTTTCTGCCCTTGCTGTCGCGAAGTCAGTTGAAAATACAGTGAATAAGACGCTTTTCGGATGACTTAAGTACTCATCACAAGACAAACCTAACTAAATAATCACTTTTCAAAGTCCTCTGTTTGTAAACTCTTCCTGCCAATGTTGTCATTGAATGTCACTTTATGAACACCCACCTCACTACACTCAAAGATAACATTAAATAAATTGATATCAGAGCACTTGCTATCGGATTGCTATCGTGAATTAATCAAACGATATCAATAAAACGACCCACTTGTACCTTGGTGGTAATTAAATACAAAATTTTACATAACTGGAACAAACCTTTCAGGATTAATGAATAATTAACTAACTGAATGAAAGCGCAGGATACTCCTTGTGAAGAATATAATAGGACCATTCTACGTTTTAGTGCCTAAAATGGTGATGGAATCTATGAACGCTTTTTCAACTTCAAAATTTCAGGTGACTCGAAATATTTTTCTAGCAGTGTTACGTTAGTTCTCAACCGGGCCTCAATGTTTATGAATTTCTTCAATATTCTGGATTTTTTATTACAAAAAAGTCTCATCATTAGCTACAAAAATTACCACTGCATTACCAGTCCTCATGGTCATATGAAATGTTCACTGCGTTACCAAAAAATTGTGTTTTTTATATTCTTAGCCCACATCACAGGCCCACATATTTCGATAATCGTTATTATTTAGGTGTGCATGTGTAATTCTGATTTAAAAAAATAATAGGTTTTTCGAAGATTATCTTAACGAGTTAGAAATTATGCGTTAAAATGTACAAGGGACGTTTTTATAGGCATCGAAAAGTAGGATGGCCGAATAATGTAAATCACAGCTTGACCAAGTTTCTAATTCATTTGTGCGGCGCCTGGAGGTCTAAACTAAAACAAATTGGTCCACCTCATAAAACAATTGATAATTTTACTGCAGAACTTAGTAGAAGGAGACTTACATTCTCCTGCTACAAACCTATATTTAATTACTACCTATATTTAATTTTCTAAAATTTATACAGTTACAATTACCATAGTATATAAATGTTAATGCGACACAGCACACATGTATAACTGACCCCCACGAAGGCATTGTATCACACACGACGCGATCTCACCATTTTTTTGTCCCTTGACAACACGCTGGCTTCGAAAATGAAGGCAAAGCACAAAAAAGAATCATGTGTACGTTAGTTCGAACAAAAAATGCTCCTTTTACAAACAGCTGAGCGTTTGATAAGCATTGCTCCGGAGTTGCTGAGGTTAAACAACCATAAGTAAAACAACCCGTGAAGATGTAGTCCCTGATTTATTCTTTATTCGATAACGTGTCTTCATAAACGGGTTTTAGATCCCTTTATATCTACCACAAGGACTGGCCACTTATGCCTGATTTACATGTGAATGAATACAATGTGGTATTTTTATTTCGCAATCCTGTGTAGCTACGGCCAGTTCCTTCGGTCGATCCAACAGTACAAACTTTTCATAAAATTTACAATGATTAACGTTCTTATAGTCACATTTTAGCGCTTATTATATTTATCTTATTTTGAACTGTTTCGACCGCAATTTCCTGTTCTGTTAGTTTAATTTTATTCATGAAGTCGGTATATCGATTGTTCATTCGGATATTGTTCCCAGTAAAAATTGATAATAAAATATATCTACGATATTATTATTTTGTTCCCTGCTTGTAACAAATTGGAGATTATGTTGTAATACTGCTCACAACAGTTCACACACTTTGTGGGTTAGTGGTGCCAAAATAGGTCGTAATGCAAAGTGTTACACAATTTTGCGTAAAGTATTACGTCCATTAAAACATGAAATGCTAACTCAAATGGCATACAAGTTGCCTTCTCTATGTCGACCTATTTCCCGTAGCCGGCTGTTACTTATCTTTAATATCGATAAGGCAAGCGTGTCACTAACCTGGCGCCAGGTTCCCTCTGGGTTTGGCTCCGAGAATGGCGAGATTGACGTTTGCTTTCCTCCCATCTATGATAGGATTCGGGTCCTTGCACGCCCTCTCCGCCGCCGCTCGGTCACCCATTATTACCTGCAAACAAATGTTCAACTTAGTCCTGTCTTTTACGTAAGTAATACTGAATCCATTTTACTAACAAATGCGGCGTAGGATGACGTCGAGCCAGCATTACCTATTGTAATGCATGCGTGATCCACGGGTCGCCACCTCATCGGTTCTACTATTGAATCGACCAATTTCAATTGACCTTCCTTGTCCCTCCGCTATAACTATAGGTTTCAATAGTGAGAACCAAACAATACAACGCCGGGGGTTCAATTTAAATTGGAACGTCGTCGCCGGTCTAAAGCAAATGCTTGATGACCTCCAGATATCGAAATTCTGGAATAATTGAAAATTCAAATGTTTTAAAGTTTTTTTTAGGTTTTCCGCCCTTTGCGTGAGATCAACATAATGTTGAATTGGATTCAAATATATTTCATCATTCATCACTTTGTTAAGAATCTTTCCTATGACACAAAAAACCATTTACAAAGTTGGTTATTTTTAAAAGCGATATTTACACATTTATCAGAAATACCCAGCGTAGTCTGAAATACAGTAGGTATTGTATGTAAATTTCCCCCGCATCAAGGAACAAGTATAAATTAAATAAGTGAATCGCTTAGGTGTAGACTTTATATCGTTTGTTCACCGTACAAATCGTAGTTAGGCGCGGTGCGCGATAACGAACACTATCAACGCGCGGCTAACTACCAGTTAGTTGATTGGCTGTGTGTTTGTTCTGCCGAACTGATCTTAAAGTAACTCCTAAGCAACAGCAACAATTTCAAATTCTGCTTGTAATTTGAGCACATATTGCATCGTAATGGTTTATGTTTCGATTAGAAACACTCAATACTTACACTTGAATTGAATTGAAAACAACCAGTTTTTAAAGCACTACTTGTAGGTACACCATTTCAGCGTCCTAGTGTTTAAGTAAATTTAGTTTCTACCTACATAATGTCTCAATTTCAGGCTATGAAAACACCTACAGTTAGCTTCCTACACTAAATTATAATAGTAAAAGATACTGCTAGTCGTAAATAGAGCGGTTTGCTCAAAACAAAGCGCCAGTGAGCAACCATTTCGCAGAATTGCGATCAGTAGGCCCTGATCAACAAATTGAAATAGACTAGATTGTACACAAAAATGACCCAAACGTGTCTAACGTAGTTTCTTGGTAGCATTTAGCGTAAAGACGTACTTAATTCGTTTGATTTTGCAAAGAAATTAAATGTAAACCTTCAAGACTCCTACTCAAATCACTACAAAAACTAAAGATGTAACAACTACTTATTAGTACTTTAGTGTTAGTAAAAACAAACTTTAACTGCTGGCTTAAGGAATCTTTAGCAGAATACGAGAGACAAAAATATTTGAGCATTCAGTTCAATGGTTAACAAATTGACAAACATTTAAGCAGGTAAAGAGTGCATTGCCAAGTTATCCATTAACTGTTCAACGGTTCGACTTATCAACTGTATGGTAGGTACTACATACATGCATAATTATTTGAGCGTCATGCATTTTACGTGAAACATGACAAGAATGCACAGCGTATTTAAATTTTATTTTCCCGACATCGTCGGCGAAGCCATAATTTAATACTTCAGGATTAGCACAACATGTTCTAGAACGTGTTCTTATACTTTCAGTTTTTAAGCAAACGTGTCTACAGACTGCTTCGGTTTTGTGGACATAGAATCAAAAGGTAGAATAAAGTGTTGTCTGGTTTTCAGTGATAGTATCGATCGGAATAATCGAGTCAGTCTGCGGGCACCTCAACCTTCAGTATTTTCATATACTTACATAGTTTCCATAGTGTATCTAACATTTATTATGTAAAAAAATGTCGTGTGCATGGAGAACACAAAGACACTGTCTTAAAGGTACCTACCAAATGCCGAGCCATTAGCTCCAAGTGACATATTCCTCACAGTTGCGGAAACATAAATGAATAACACACTCCATTGTCTAGATAAAGACGGTCATTATTTTAATATACAGTATACGACTAGATACAAGTTAGATTCCCGCATTTGAGTAAAATATTTTTAATGGCCTTCGCAATAAGAATTACATTGCAATAGTATTATTTTAAAGTGTACTTCCTTCCAGTTTAGGTAAAAGTTTCTTTTTTAGGGTTCCGGACCTCAGTCGGCAAAAACGGAACCCTTATAGGATCACTTTGTTGTCAGTCTGTCAAGATTCTTTTTCTCAGGAACGCGGGGGGAATAAACCAAAATCAAAACTTAAAAGGGTGCTTCCCGTTGACCTAGAGTGATGAAAATTGTCTAGGAGATACACACAAGTACAGGAAAAAAACTGAAAATTGGGAATTTGTAGTTTTTTATCATATAAAAATCATTTTTTAAAGATTACAAACTTGTATTTTCGGTTGAAGAATTGACCGCGACGCACTTTGATATAAGGGAGAACACTTTTTCAACAACAGTGTTAAGTTCGTCCTTCAATCTTATATCTACCTGCTTTATTTTTTTCAGAGTAATGAGAGTGCTTTCACAGTTTATACTTCCGTAGGTAATTAATATTTGGAAAAAATCGAGACTCGGTCGGAACCCTCGGTGTGCGAGTTTAACTCACACTTGTCCAGTTTTTTTTTTCAAGGTTCTGTACCCGAAGGGTCCAAACAGAGCCCTATTGTTATCACTCACGTGTCCGACTGTCCGTCGTCTGTCACAAAGGATTTACAGCCAAAGGGTTGGAGCAACAGTCTTCAAATGTTCACAGTATAAGCATCTTGTGGACCCAAAGCCAAACAAATTGTTAAAAAAAAATGTTTTACGGCTCGTTGAGAAAATAAATACTGTATTTTTTTCATTAAAAATATTGGAAAAAAAAGAAATGAGATACCTCCAAAGTCAGCTTTTTTTTTTACAAAATTTTGTTCCAAAGTTTTTTTTAAGTTCCCATTGACCTATGAATTTGAAATTTGGTGATAATGTTTATTATTACGTATATTTTACTAAAAAATACCGAAACATTTATAAATTAGATTTGGGTCCGAACTCTAAATGTGCGAAGTCCGACACGCAATGGGCCGGTTTTTTTATGAACCCGCGTTTTCCTCGATCTCACAAACCAACTCAATGTGTTTTAAATTTATTTTTAAGATGTGTCCTGAAGTAATGCTTTCAGATCAAAAAGAAAACGTAACTCTTAGGTCGCATTTCCTTGTCATCGTAGCAGTAGCCTTCTGGCTACGGGCTACGACGTAGCCACAGGAGGCGTGTCCATGGTCCGCCCATATAACGCGCCTCATACGACAGTCTTTCATTTAAATGGACATTACTTATTGTCTTTAAGTTTAATAATTGATTGAGTTGTTAGGTTTTTATCATACTAATAAGTTAGGAGTCATTCTGCGTAATGTAGGTAGTTTTATTCTGGGACTAATTTAGTGAATAGTTGGTTTTATTATTTGATTTGAATGTTCGTTGTTGTTATTAGTGTGTAGTTTTTCAATTAAATAAATTAACATATCTTAGGGAACTCCCTAAGATATGTTAATTTATTTAATTGAAATAAACCAATGTTTAAAGCTGTAATAAAACAATGTTTCATATATGACAAACTTGTCATATATGAAACATTGTTTTATTACAGCTAGGTATGCTAACTTGGCAACTTCAAAAATCAAAATAACTAGACCTAGAAGACGGTTAATTACAATAATTAATCAAGTACTTACATAATTCACTTTATCAAGTAAAGATTTACCGAAAAAATAGTCATGTTTATAGCTTTCAATTGATGTATTATACTGTACAAATGCAGTTGGTTTTTAAAGTAAAATATTAAGGATGCATTTTTATGTTCAAAAGCAATACCTAATGTTCGAGAATGGCTTTACCCTTGAACTTTGATTTCTCAATAATATGAATAGCATTTATTGCAAAAATACATACTTACTAAATGAAGTGTTGATATTTAAGACCTCAATTTGACCGTGAACGAGAACTAGCGAAATGTTCATTATAGTTGATTAAGAGATTAAATCGGAAGGATGAACGTTTTAACCATGTACAGGGTGTTCGAGAAGCGCTTGGTCTTTTTTAAGAGATCAGATTCATATCATTTTTGTTCTGTATCTGCTATAATTGCAAGAAATTATATCAAAATAAAAAATACTATAGAGATATACAAAAAACTTATAGAGATATAAGATAAAAAAAATACTTTTCAAGCAGTTTGATGCAGTTGCTGGCATCAAATCTTTGATTGAACTAAAATAAACACCACAAACATCGGATTGCTTCAAAAGTGATTTTTCCTGAACTTTTTAGTAGATTTTTGAGGTCGGGTTTTTTAAAAAAGGTCAATATTTTTAATATGGAAATTTTTTGACTATAAAAGAGATACAGGACACCACCCTTAACATTTCTGCACGCTAATTGCGTAACAAGGTACTTAATCATACTTTCTATTACAGTCGAAGGGAATTTGCGATCCAATTGTTTCACATGGTTAAAAATTCGTCTTTAAACAACTTTTAGTTAGAACGTAATCCTGTTGAATTGTCCAAATGCGAGTGAATTTGTGTATACGCAATTACCCCGGTGTGTTGCTCAATTTATCCTTATAATTGTTTCAATAGTATACAGGGTGCTCCAAAAGTGCGTAGTCATATTTAATGAGGAATATAATTAATTCTGAAGAAGAAAAAGATTAGGTAGGTACCGTAAAATTGGGTTACTTTGGCCCTGAGGTATAACTTAGCCCCTAACTCGCTAACGGAGAGGACCACAGCACGCTGTGATTACCGTCTTCCTATTGGTTAAGGGTTTAGGCCAAAGTGGTTCCACAAGTACCCAACTTTACTGTAGAGTGTAAAAAAGCGAGGAAAGTAAAAGACAGTGACACAGGAAGTGGTGATTAAGTCCACATTCTGCAATAAACATGTGTAATTAATTGATTAGCCGGCTTCCATGAAAAAGTTTCAGAAACAGGACAGGTTTTTTTGTATCTTGTAACTATATTTTGCGTCCTAAAATTCGCATTTGGTTTTTGAAGTCTGCAATTTCTGTATAGGTACTTATTCTATTTATAACTTAATGGTTTTATCGGCGTTCTTTCATAATTCCTTTGTATTTGATTTGTTTAAATAAAATTGAGATTTTTATTACCTGAGCAGACAGAACAGACGTCATTCTGTCAAAGCAGTGACTGACTGTGGCAGTGACAACTAAGAACAATTTGTTTAGGATACAATAAAATGTGGTATATACGTTATTCTGTGCTATTTTTCTAATTTTTCTCTTCATAATAACCTTCCTCAGACTTCAACGAATACATGAAAAAAAAAATATTGAATTTGTCCAGCTGAGTTTTACGCTTAGCAACACATTTAGCCTTTCATTTTTATTTATAAAGATAGACATTAAAAGATTGTTCAACATCGTCTTCCTACCCTGGTCTCCTTGTTTGGTCAGTGGGTCGTCTTGTCCTAAGGCGACTAATAAAGAAGTAAGACTTATAGTCTTATAGCATTAGCGTGCCTCTAAAAGCATGATAAGCCGTTGGTCCCGGCTGTAATTTTGAGATCTTTGGCAGTCGTTACGGATTGCCCGAAAACCTGACACCAGCCTTACCAAGAAGTAACGTGTTCCCTAGTTAATGGGTTGTGAAAGTCTAAGCCGCCGCTGTACGTAAAATATTGGTATTCAGTTGAATCTGGTTTGACTGGGAGCCGACACCAATATAGTTAGGAAAAGGCTAGGCAGATGATGAATAGCATTTATAGTGTAGGTAACTTTAGCTCGGACATTTTTATTTCGTAGGCTGATTAAGCGATAAAGATTGCAATTGTAAGACATAATCACGTCGTTAAACAATGTTATCCGTATCTTCTGAGTTTACTGATTACGAACTTCCTCAGTATCTGATTTGGGAATATTACTTTGAAAATAATATTTTGATTATACAGATCTTTCCTTCCTGATTGTGCATTGCCTACTGTTTTAGATATTGACGACAGAACGTGACAATTATAATTATTTTGTCGCTTACAAATGATTCGTAAACAAAAAGTTTTCAGTTTTTGTGGTTCAATTACTGACAAAGAGTATTTTAAGCATTGAAGGTGTTGTATTAGTTGAACATTTTTTTCCTCTTTTCTCACCATCTAACGCGTTTATTGTATTCGTTGTTAGAAGGCAGTTCAGCCCGTACGCTGTGCTATCCGATGACAGTCTTTTGTTTCGTGTGAGTACTTCGGCACGTCCCGCCTGGAGCCGGCTGCGGCTTCGACCCAATGGCTATGTAGAGCAAAGGGACTTCACCAGCTCCGACGCGTTTAAAGTGATAACTATATAAGCGACTATTATGTCATGTTGTATGTCTCTGAATTTCGAAATTAGCTTGAATTCTGTCAAAAAAATAAAGGTGCTGACAAATCAATACAATCAACCCAAGTCAACAGATTATTATTTATACCCAATTGGCAACAAATCGTCGATTATAATTTTGAATATAACTCAAAGTTCACATCCGAATCAAATCTTATATCGATTCTCATACAAATAGCATATTAATAACAATTATGTCGCAAACACTAAATCATTTCGTCGAAACAAAGTTATTACACTATCAAGTTCATGAATGTCTCTCTAAAATGAAATTTTACTTTATGGTACATAGTGAAGTGTTACGAACGATGTATTGCGATTATTACAGCTATTTGGATGTCACAGCGAGGGTGCTACACGGCGGGCTCCCTCAGGGTCCAACCACCCCAAGCACGAATTGAAAATGGGGTTGTGATTCATTTCCCACGAGCCCCTCAAGCCCCACGCTGCACCAAACAAAAAGCCTCATACTCTATTACATTAAACTAGCTGCATGAAAAAAAGCGTCGTTTACTGCATCTGTTGCTTAGAAATTATGTAAGTAGTCGAATTGACTAGGAAAGAAATCATCATATTATGCTGCGTACCTTATTAATTCTTCACACAATGATTCGCCAAGGAGTAAATATGCATTATTAAGAAATTTTACTTATTGTAATATTCTGATTCACGTGTCCGTGACATCGACAAGTTTAATTTTGGCAATGAAAATGTTTTCCCCGATATCGTCAGCGATGATGATGCAGATCTTAGAAGCACTGCGCATCACACTGCGCATCGTGCCCTCTGCTTTCAGCAGTTACCTTCATTGTTTGACATTATACCTGCGTGGAACAACTTCCGTGTTTGATGTAATTTCGCGATATACCTCGTGTGTGTACATGTATGTACTTAGCTGGCGGTGGGTTAGGTATAATGTAGGTAGCAGCACCTCAGTGCGATAACGCGCTAACTGTGCGATACGGTCGCTGTTTCAGCCAACACGAATCGACTGCGCACGAGCATTCAAAGTTTACGTGTCAATTCAGTTTCACATAATGCTTTCGTTTCATGAAAATAAGCTACGACGTTAGATTCAGGTGGCGTTTCAACTATAGTAAGAAAATGCGCTATTACTGTTTAAAAATACTTACAAAGCCATATCCTCTGCTTTTGCTGGTCTGTCTGTCTGTGATGACGACGGCCTCTTCGATGTCTCCGTAGACCGCGAAGTGCTCTCGCAGGCTTTTGTCGGTCGTGTGGTACGGAAGTCCTCCGACGAACAGTTTGGTCCAGGTGGTGTCTTTCTGGCCTGGTAGCGCGCCCAATGCCAGCAGCCCCTCGGACTCGGCCGGCAGAGCGCCCGCCATCAACATGCCTTGCACAGCCTCCGTCGCGCCGGCCACCGTCGCACTCTGCTAACACTGTCACTGCCGCTGCTGTCGCGGGCTACCAGGCTACGGGTCGCGCGAGTGTGTAGGTTAAGTTACAGTTGTAAACACTGGCGAGTTGCGGGAGCGACCGGTCGTCGTGGTGGTTGAGCGCGGACTGATGCTCGTTCGCCGCGCACGTGGCGCTCCGGTACTAATTTTAGCCCCCGCCGCGCCCCCCTCGTCACCAGATGCGTCGGCACCGTCCCGGCCACATGCGTTGCGTGCCCTACCATGCCCTACTGCCTGCTACCCTCCACTCACGCTTAATGATATGCCTCGTTATCACAGTTGTGTTACTCTTCAAGTTTCTAACTCCGAGGCATCTATTGCCAATTTCTGTTATGATATGATCTAACTTTTTCCTTAAAATTACTGTTTAGTTTTACGAGGGACACCTCAATCAATACAAACTATATTTTTAGAACCAATCGAGGTGAATACACATTACGTTCTCTACTGTTCAAAGCTTACAATGTACTTTAACTGCTTCTGCTGCTTATGCAAGTATAACCAAAGCACAGAATTAAATGACCGAAGTATTTTCGTAAAAGTAAAACCGCACAAGTCTATTTAAAACTAGAACAAAAGACAAACAATGAGGCAGACACGCATAAATAATTAGAAATGGTAATGAATTGGTCAGAATGTCTGAACAATGAGACCTCATAATACACTAGAGAATAAATATTTCGTGATTTTTTTTTGACCTTGCGCAGTAATATTTCTAAGCTACATTGCCAAATAGGAGAAGCATCATTGGTACATTTTGAACCACAGATGGTTTTATTTCTCACTAAGGCCCTTTGACTTACCTAGTTTGTTTTAAATGGCTACACCGTTTGCGTTTTAAATTTTGTCTTCAGCTTTAGTACTTTCGTATCTATACAATACAATTTATTTACAAACCCAGTGGCGACAAAAAAAAGCTCAAAGAGCTTATCTACTATGCAAAGACTTTGATCACTAATCAAAAGAGCTATAATTGGTAAGTACCAAAGTTTGTTAAATGTTTCTCTGTGATTAATTTAGGTACCTACTTATCTACATAGGATTTTATTCTCAGGGATTCAAAAATAACTAACTTTGGTACAAGATTGGGAAAACCCTTCTGAGTAAAGACAAAGCTTACTAAGTTATAATTAATAAAAACTCGGTTATAAACATGTGTGAAAAGAAAGGAGCTCGTGTTTTTGCGAGTCGTCAAGAATGTAACTATGTCAACTTTCAATTCGAAACCTTACGGGCCCCGCTACCTAGAAAAAGGTCTTGCCATAAAAACTCGGAAACAATAAAGTGCTCCGATACGGATTCTGTTTATTCATATTCGTAACTCCAGAATCCTTACAAAAATAACTTTTAACGGGAAACAAAGAAATCAAAATAGTACGCCAGTATTTGTCCAAACGGGTAGGTATGGCAGAGGGTTGTGTAATAGGTAAAAAATAAAATTAATGAAATGATTTACTCCTCACGGTGTTCCATTCAAACTTTCAAGTGAATATTCATGAAAATTCATGAAACGATCTTTATGAAACTTGGAACATACGCAATATGATAATAATAATAGATCTAGCTTGAACCTTTTGCTTCCGGTATTATAGTTTTGAGTATGGTTCCAATACTACCAGCTGTAATACTGGAGACAATAAACGTTTATTCTATTCTATTCTATCTAAAAAGTATGTTATAATACATTTATTAAAACAACTGTTTATTTACACTAAAAATAAAAATCAAAAATCCTAACGAAATATGGCGTCAAAAAATTCATCCACATCGCTGTTGACTGGAAGTGTGCCCAAAAGACTGGCGGCATAGCCACGTTATATGGCAATGCTGCCTAAAAAGTTGTTAAACTAACTTCAGCGAAAAATAAGATTTCTAAAAATAGTTTAGAAGTTTTGCTATCGAAAGTGGAATTTCGAAACTAACTTCTTATTTTTAAGTTTCATTAAAATCAGTTTGCATTCATTTCCAAGAATGAGAACTTGATAGTTTGAATGTAACACCGTGAGGCGTAAGCGCTCTTCTCTTAAGAACGATGTTGGTATGTCGCAGCCAACTTTAGTCAGCGGCCTAAGTGGCATCCAGCATTTAATTGAACAGCTAGGCAAATGACTTGGTTCAATATCGTTAAATGACTTACCTAGTCAAGTAGTGGAACATGCACAGGGAGCTTAGGGCACCCCGACACGGATAGGTTAGGTTCGAATGGTATGACGGGAGCTAGAGTGAATATTGTATTAGCCGCATTGGCTGGATGTCATTTAGGCCGCTGATTAAACGGCGCCTTTCAATGAAGAGTCTAGGCAGCCAATTAAACGGCTGGCTAGATAGCTGCGACAGGTATACTTACTACGAAAAAATTCCTTCTTGAGAAAACACAACACCCAGATCACGCCGGGTCGGACAGGATTCGGCGTGATCTGGGAATTAACCGAGGATTCCATACTCAGTCGCCTTTTGTAACCACAAGACCGACAGTAAGTCTTTTTTTTTTCGCTATAAAATAATTGGGGATAGCCTAGGTACCTCGTTACCAGCTCTTGTTTGTTTGATCAAGGAGTTTAGTACTTAGGTAGTTATTACCTTAGCCGTAGTCTGTTGTGTACAATTCCGCAATCTGTAAAGACTGGATGGGCGACTAAAGCCAGGTTTAATATTTAGTTATTTATATTTACGTTTCACTAGTAAATAAACGAAGCCACGATCATTTACTTGTGAAATGGGTGTCTGTTTTGAAAATTTGGTACGTTTTCGACGTACCAAACTTAAAACGAAGCTGAAGTTTTGGTTTTGATACGAATTTATTTGTGTCACTGACGGCTTTGGTGCCTACTATGATTATTGCTTTTGAGTAAGTAATAGATAAGTGATCATATCTTGTTGAAGTGAAAACTTCTTTAGCGGCGTTGTGCACTTTTTGGGATGGGTAAAAAATGTTAAACTCGCGTCAGGTGACCTGATCGAAAATTCGTAAGACGAATAATGTAATTATTGAAACAGATAAGCATATCCATTTCTGTCATAACTCAAAAATACATCTTTTAAAGTGGAGATAAGTAAGTACCTGTATTTGGATCCGAAATAGGTTTTCATAAGGAAAACCGATACTGAGGCACTGAGGATATCAGATGCCCAAAACATTTTCATAGTTCTAAATCAATAATCTAATCAATTTTAGTCCAATTACGAGTACATTATCACAAGATATTTATAATTGTCAATCGACATCAATGGTTCGTATTCGGCCGGCCGGAAGCGAAGTGCGGTACGCCTGCTGTGGGAAATGCATTGTTCTTATGAACACTATGTGGAACCGAACGTTTCCTCTACGTCACTAATGCGGCCTGGTACGATACGTAATCACACACTATTTCCTTTTACAGTAGTTGTGTAGAGGAGAGGTATTCAGGTGATCGAAAATAGCGCGTGAGTTTGAATTTCTGTTGCTTCAGCTTGGATGCTTGGCGGCAACGTGAGTTTCGTAAAAATGTAGGTAGTAGGTACGGAGATTTTGAAGAGTTATCTTCATGTGACATATTGTTTGAAAGGTATCAAGGACTACTGAAGAAATGAAATTAAATAGTTTCATTATCACACACTTGCTTTACCAATCCACTTTAGACATTGGCAGAATAGTCGACATCGGCTTTGCTTGCCATATTAAAATATAGAATAGAATAGAAATTAAATAGTATATGTATGGCTTTGGCCCATCTCGCGCAGACAACACTACGCAAGATGGGTTAAGATTTTGATGTCTACGTATATTTTCACCCTAAATCTCAGAAGGAAGAATCAAAGGTGAAATTAAGGAAGAATCAGATGCATCAGCTGTAGAATCAGCTGTTCGTAATTTTTTCTGCACATTTTTTATTTTATTTTTTGTTTAATGTTCCAAAAAGTAGGTAGCCAGAAAGAAGAACGGTATGGTACCTGATGTGAGGGTGAGGGGTGCCGGGTTCATTGATCGCGACCATTGTTGGAGCAGCGCGTGCGACGGCAGCTGCACCCCGCCGCCCTAACGCTTTGGGGTAGGCAGATGGTAGATATTGAACATTTTTTTTTTCTATCAAACAATATCTATTATGCGTGATAAGTGAATAAACTTGGTGATAGATGAACGGGTGTAGCGATATGGAAATTATTTGGAAAGAAGCCGTGATCGTGTATGTGTTCCTACCTAAGCAAGCTACTCAGTCTTTTTTCTTAATTCCTTGTCTATGTCCTACCATTTTCTTAAAAGAACCGGTGTTTTTGAATGATCTTCAATAAAAAGAGCCAATGATAAAAGTCGTTATTATTTCCCAAGCACCTAAAACATGTCTGAGGTCTGTAGTCTACCGTTGCATCTTATTCACGGTGTTTAATCAGGATAAAGCTGTCTTTCTATAAAACACGTTCATCCCGTTTATATTATTTGTTTCAAAAGTCCAGTGAACGATCCTACAGTACAGTTCTCACAGCGACCGACCAAAAAGAAAAAAAAAAAGATAAATCCTTTTTGTACAAAATCAATAGAAGCTCTGCGCCGTGCATCGGTCAGCCCGTCGCTCGCGCACCCCTGCCTGGGGCGCGCAACTCGCATCCCTTGCAAATGTACACCAATAACGGCAAAATTATCCAGAGCAGAATCTCGTTTTTATATACAGTATAATCGATGTATCTATCAACAAAAATATAGGCAATACTTCATAATATCCATTCATGTCTTATTTATGTATAGGCGTAAGTTATGTTGCTGTTTAAATTATTTCCTTCCTGCGGCTCCCTATAAAAGAAAACAAAGCTAACGTAAATAATTCTAATCCTTTGCTGAAACTTCATAGAAAATAGACACGACTTTGTATCACATAGGACCTGAAACAAAACTTTTACCCAACAATATTTTGTCCATTAGCTTTTCTGAAAACTAGAACAGTAATTTTCTAATGCTGTTCTACAGACAATAATAATATTAGTATTCCAATAAATAAATGCTATGACAGCGCCATATCCATTTAATTTATAGACCTACATTAGAATATGTGGGTTACAATAATAATTACTTAATAACTTTCTGAAATAGACAAACGACTCCAACGTGTTTGAAACGAAGCCCAAGGCCTGATATAATTGGAAATGAAAGATATAAAAACCATATATGTATTGGTACATATATATGGAACATAAAATACATAATACCTAATATATGTATTATTACAATGGCTTTTTAAGTTCCTACCTATAATGTCATGTCCTGTGATGTCCTACATACTTTAAACATACATTACACACAAACATTTATATTTGAACAATATAAGTCCACCATGTGCCACTCATGTAGGGAGGTGCATTGTAAAATAAGGCTATTATATACCTCCTATAATTTCATATTTTCTATGATTGCAGGCTTTTTCGCAAAGTACCTACCGTCTAATAGACCAGTGCGCCCCTGACAGCCATTTCGCCCATTTCATATTTAAGTCCGCGTACAGGCAGAATTCGTTTCGGATCCGTGCGAGCAGAAGTTTTAATAAACTTAGTAGTGAACATGATTTGGATATCTTCAACACCAGTGTTTCGCGGCTTAAGACCTTGTTAGTAAAAAGTTTTTTTTTACGGATAAGTGAGTAGTTTGTGACTGAACGTAGTTTTTAAATTTTTTCTTTTACTTTAATTTTTATTTTTTGCAGTTTGTAATTTGTTTCGTAATTTTTGTCATAGTTAAGTGTATTGTATGTACCTTTTTCTTTTGTTGTGTCTTTTTTGTTTTCGACTGTTTTGAAGTGTTTAAATGCGGAAACTTATAAATGGCCTTCAAGTCAGTATTGTTTGGGAACATTGTTTATATTAGCTGTAAGTTTCCCGAACAGTATAAAATAAAATAAATAAAATAAAATTATTTCCACATAACAGTACCAAGCAAAAGTACTAGGTACGTAAGGAATTTATTAGCAAAAAATCATGATGATTTAATTATTTATTCTGTAACAATTGACTAGGGTTGGGTTTTATAAAATTTACCTTTTCTGAACAATTAAGATGGTACCAACACATCTGGCTTACCTACTTAATGAACGGCACTAATGACCCAAACTCACGACACAATGGGTCTGTGGTCTGTTTACCTGGCAAAGGACAATGCAACAAGACTAGTAGTAGTTGACAAAATGGACTGAGGCTGTTCTATGCAGTGACACACTTGGGGTTTTTATTATTTAATCAAACAATAAGTAGCATGAATATAGATTCTATCTTCTTTCTACCTGTTGTTAGATATAGAAGAACAAATGACACTGAGCAAGCATCTAGAACTAGGTAGGTACCCAGTTAATACGATACTCAGAATGTTAGTGTAAATACTAGATCTCTTCACTATCACTACATCACTACCTACATGTTAGAAGACATCGTGTCAGCGCAGTGTCTGTCTGTTTGTCTGTCTCTTTGCGATAAACCCACCAGTCAAGTGCGAGTCGGAGTCTCACACGAAGGGTTCCGTACCATAAATCGAACACGTTTCTTTTATGGGAGCCCCCTTGAATTTTTAATTTAATTTGTATTGTTTGTTGTTATAGCGGCAATAGAAATACATACTGTGAAAATTTCAACTGTCTACCTAGTACGGTTCTTGAGATACAAACCCGCTGATAGACAGACGGACGGACGGACGGACAGCGGAGGCTTAGTAATAGGGTTCCGTTGGTTACCCTTCGGGTACGGAACCCTAAAAACTACCTGACGGATTTTCACACGGTTTTCCCCAATAGACGAAGTGATTCATGGGGAAGTTTTAGTTTATACATTTATGTACTTAATTGATTAAGGTTTTCTGCAAATTAACTAAAATTATGTTTGTTGAAGATGTCAGAAAAAAACATGCCCATTTTGCTGGCATGTTTTTTTCCTTACCTTACCTTTATATACAACTGGGGGGCCTAGACAAAAAACTTTTCTGTAGCGTTAACGTCAGACGCTCATGACAAAATGTATGGGAATGACATTAGGTGATGACGTTACCTTTCCACATCTAATGTCATTCCCATACATTTTGTCGTGTGCGTCTGACGTTAACGCTACAGAAAAGTTTTTTGTCTAAGCCTGCAGAACAGCTAATTTTCTCCGCGATTTCGGGGTTGGTCCCATGGTAAAAGTTGATCATAATGAGTACAATGACCCCTTAAGAGGTATTGCGTTTATTATGTTACACCGTTACACGTTTTGTAATATGCTCTGTCGGAAGCCAGGGCGGGCTGCTAGTATTTTTAGAAAACTAAAAAGTCTCAGAAATATCACTACATGTTTCACGTAAGTAATCCATCAGTACAGTCACACGGTCGCCTGGCTAATCGATACCTACTAATTTAATTAGAGACAAATATTTGTAATCAGGATTAGGTTTTGTGCCAAAAAATGTTAAGTAACACATCGACAGTGGCGACAATAATTTCTTTTCTGTCTGAAAGTCTGAAATTAGTTCGCTAACCTAGGAATTTTCCCAGAACTTCGATTTGAAGTGCGATAGTTTTATTTTTAGTCTGCACTTGCCCTGCAAATATTTATAGCATGATCTAAGATAGTACCTTCAATTCTAAATGTTATTGATTTGAGAAAAGAAAACTACTCATTATAACAGACTGATAGGTACTCGTCGTCACAGTAATGTAGACAAGGAGCCGTCGTCCATCAAAACAATTCTTTCTGTCTCTCAGCCTACTAGCAAATGTGAAAACATTCCCACCGCTCTGTGATGTATGAGAATGTGTGAATGTACTATATGTCTTCTAACATTGCAATTTTCTAATGGTATATTGCAATGTTCAGTATGGTGTCGGACGTAAAAGAATAGCATCATCCCATCACTTCCCGTGGGTATCGTAAGAGGCGACTTAGGGACTCACCAGAGAATGGGCAGCAGCATTCTCTGTACATTGCAACAGCTAAACTGCAATCGCCAACTCGTCTGCCAAGCGTGGTGATAATGGTAAGCCTCCCCTTTTGAGGGAGGCCTATGTCCAGCAGTGGACTTCTTGCGGCATATAATGGTGAATCTTCCAATGACGCCATCATAGTTGGCACTCCAACATTTCTTCAAAAAATATTTTCGCGGGTCGCGACCCGATTCACACATTTTTAGTTGTTATTTTCTGGTCTTCGTAGTTTTGTGTTACGTGCCATCATGGTTCTGTCGCGAGAGAGAGACAGAGCTATACAGTTCGAACAGAACTTTCCTTTCCACAACGGATTCAGGATGGCGATGACATACCATAGTAGGGGCAGATAGAGTCACTCCTTGTAGAATACCCACTGCATGGTATTGCAGCTGCATTCGATTAGACTAGGAGCCAACTTCAAAATAGCTGGAAAAAGGTTAGGCAGTTCGACTTTATTTGGCCTTTCGTAGGTATTGCACTATAATTTCGTGCCAAATTTCGTGATGATTAACTTGCTCCGTAACCGGTACTTTCATAATTTACGAACTTCAGTAGGTACCTCTACTGAAGTTCATAAATTACGAAAGTACCGGTCATTACTCAGACGACAAGATATGTAGGATTGAAGGACATAATGACCTAAAAAATCTTCGCCCATGCATCGTTGCTAACGTCACGGTCAGTCGCAATTTTTTTTTATTGATGTCACTAGCTGTTGCCCGCGACTTCGTTCATCATCATCATCATCATATCAGCCGAAAGACGTCCTCTGCTGGACATAGGCCTCCCCCAAGTGTCGCCACAACAACCGGTCCTGTGCGTCTCGCATCCATCGGTTACCCGCGACCCTCACCAGATCATCGGTCCACCTTGTGGGAGGCCTTCCAACGCTGCGTCTTCCGGTACGCGGTCGCCACTCCAAAACTTTTCGGCCCCATCGACCATCTGTTCTGCGAGCAATGTGCCCTGCCCACTGCCACTTCAATTTGGCGATCCTTCGGGCTAGGTCGGTAACCTTGGTTCTCTTGCGGATATCATCATTCCTGATTCGATCACGCAAGGAAACTCCGAGCATTGCCCTCTCCATTGCCCTTTGGGTGACTTTAAGCCTTCTGATGAGGCCCATTGTGAGCGACCACGTTTCGAGTCCATAGGTCATCACTGGCAACACGCACTGGTCATAGACTTTCGTCTTGAGACACTGTGGTATGTGAGACGAGAAGATACCGCGCAACTTCCCGACGTTCGCGTGTATGTATTGTAAAATGATGTGGCTAGGTAAGATCAATGTGTTCGTATATCTAATACGAACAGTCAATATCTATCATTGCTTGCCTCCTTTTTTTATGTATGGGAAAACATCAAATGACTCCTTTCGCTCTGGGCGGAATGGAAGGGAGTGTCAGACTCTTACTGACTAAAACCCATCTGTGTTCCTCCTAATGCGTTCCAGGGCCGCGGTGACTCTTTCGAACGAATTCCGCAACCCTGGCGGGCACTGGCCCTAGCAGGCCTCGTCTTTATGCTGACATCTTTTTGAGACGCGCGTGGAACACAACGCGCCGTAGAGTATCACCTCTTCTGTTCAAATAATTTTTCGTGAGAAACGTTGTAATGATAAGGCTTCTTTCATTTCATCGAAATTATTCACAGCAGTCCCAGAAGATGTCGTTAAAAATGTGGGTATAGATTGGGACTATAGCGGTATTAACGTCAATTTTCTGCCCAACTGTCTCACTTAAGATTTGCAGATGACTTTGTGGTTTTCACTGAGAACTTCGATGACCCCCAGAAAATGCTTCAAAATCTTTAAGATGCTTCTTTTAAGTTGGGTCTTGGGATGAATATGACCAAGACGAAGGTAATGGCAAACACCTTCAGCGATTCAAATCTGGAAATGAACTGTTGGAAATGATTAACCGATATGTTTATCTTGGCAATATCCTTTCAATTGGCAAAGAAAATAAAAAAACGGAGGTATCGAGAGGAACACACCTGGGATGGGCCGCTTTTATCAAAGTGTACGACATTCTGAAGCCTGCCAAAATTCCGCAATATCTGGATTTCCGCCTTTATAACCAGTGTGCTTTTCCCACTATGACTTACTTACTTACATGGACGCTCACGCAGGAGGCTGTGTACAGACTGATAGTTGCACAGAGAGTCATGGAGCGTTCCATGCTTGGTAGAGGTACGTCGTCGAGATCCGAAGACGTACGAAGGTTTTCAACATCGGAAAACGAATTGTAGAACTAAAGTGGAGCTGGGCAGGACACTTGGCAAGGCGCGGTGATGACAGGTGGAGTAAGGCAGTGACTGAGTGGCGTCCGAGGACTGGATGAAAAAGTATTGGTCGATCGGCGGCGAGATGGGCGGACGATATTGTTGCCATCGTGGGTAGAACCTGGATGAGGCTGGCACAGGAACATGGGGATTGGCACACGAAAAGAGAGGCCTATGCTCATTAGTGAGCGAAGTTGGACTGTGGATAATGATGATGATACACGATGTTGATGAAACTTGCTAAGGTTGTTAACACGCGATAGAGCTACATAAAGTTGTCCATGGGAAAACCAACCAGAAGAGAAGTCAACCCCCGCAGAGGACACGGTGAAGCATATGGTGAACACAGCCGTGTCCTCGTCGAGGCGATCAGCGACGGCGACCTCTCGCTACCGGCTCTGGTTCACTCCATGGTCCAGAGCGCGGAGGCGTGGGAAGCCGTCACTTCCATTTGCGAAACAGTAATGCTAGTAAAGGAAGGGGCGGGCCACGTGAAGGAGAGGCAAACGTCACGCCTTAGCTGCCGAAACAGAAGAAGATGCCCCAGGCGTCAGGAGTCGCAGGGCGATTCTCGGCCACCGTAGGCACGAGCCTGCCGACGGCGTGCGTTGGGTGGCTCGCGGCCCAATAACAACCAGCGGCCCTACCATGACGTGTTAAAGCGTGAGTCGTTCGAGCGAGAAGGAGGGATGGAGCTGTAGCGGCATTCATGCCACCTCAAAAATCAACTTAGCAGAATCAACATCACAACAAATGAGACTAACTACAAAATCCTAAATCGCGATATCAAAGTTTACCGTGCGATTAGAACACATGCAAAGCCCGAATATCAACTCCCGGGCAGTTGCCCACCAGACACAAACAACCGTCTGGTCGGAGGATCCTCCCTTTTCAATGGAGGTTTGCGGGACTTTACTCTCTGTTCCGCTACCTCTAAACTGGTGACCCTCGACATTGGACGTCAGCGCAGCCTTCGTGCAGCTACCTCATCATGACGTCATCATCATCATCATCATCACTTCTCCTCATTCTGACCTCAAGCTCTCGAGCAGCGAGTCATACAGCCAGCCAGAACCCTCGGCATCTACGGGTATCCTGACCACCAGCATGCAGCGGACGCGCATTCCTGGTCAGCATCCTCAGCCTCTATCATCAACCTCTTCAGCGACCTTGGCAAGCACACTGCACTTTCGGCCAGTCACATGAAGAGCCTTGAAAAACCTCTCCTGGTCGACGCCAGCAGTCACGTCAGCACGTTGCACAGCTCCGACCCACCGTGGCAAGCACACTGCACCTTCGGCCAGTTACATGAAGAGCCTTGAAGAACCTCTCCTGGTCGACGCCAGCAGTCACGCCAGCAGCAGCATCGGGGCGCCGCAGATAGTTCCGACTCACCGTGAACTCTGCGACGCAGACAGTTCCGACTCACCGAGAACTCAGCGACTTCCGGTTCCGACTCACTGGAACCAAACTTCCACTGGCCTGGCAAGCATCTCAAGATGTATGGACGACTCATCCACTATCGACCTCCGGTCTCCGGAGGGGAGTGATGTAGCGGCATTCATGCCACCACAAAAATCAACTTAGCAGAATCAACATCACAACAAATGAGACTCGCAGCGCCATCTATCTCGACAGCTGCGAACTAACTACAAAATCCTAAATCGCGATATCAAAGTTTACCGTGCGATTAGAACACATGCAAAGCCCGAATATCAACTCCCGGGCAGTTGCCCACCAGACACAAACAACCGTCTGGTCGGAGGATCCTCCCTTTTCAGTGGAGGTATGTGGGACTTTACTCTCTGTTCCGCTACCTCCAAAGAGCTATACACCCTATATAGCACCACTGGTCCGGGTCGACGAAGCGTTTTAGTCAGTAAGAGTCTGACACTCCCTTCCAGTCTACCCAGACCGGAAGAAGTCATTTTAATGATTTCCCATCCATATAAAACCAGGGTGCTTTACAGGTTGAGCGGAGAGACTTAACCGTTCAAAAAAAAATTAAAATAACGTCAGTGGAGCAATCAGACGAAATCTTTTTTTTTATGTTATGCATCAAATGCATAACGGTAAGCTTTGTATCAAAAGAATCACTGTTTATGACGTTTTAAAAGTACCATTAGTAACTAAAAAATATATTTTGGTGTAATTCTCATGCTTTTGATAGTTAGTACTTTTTCGGTCAACAGATGGCATTACGGGTAACTGAATTATGTAGATAATAAGTTGATTTCTTCTTCTTCTTCTTGCTACAATTCCTATCAGATTTATGTGTAAAAATTATCTAAATGGTTTTGTGACATGTCATTTTGTGCATTCAATTATTTTGTGCACTCAATTACGAACAAAAACCTTTTAAAATCAATATTGCTTACCTCCCATAACATACGGCGTGATAATATATAGCCTTCTTCCTTGGTTTACAAAGAACATTTTTGCTGAATTTCAATTCAATCTATCCAGTAGTTTTGGCGTGAAGCCGTACCATTCACACATACAAACAGACAAACAGACAAAAATTCTAAAAAGTCACTTTTTGTCATCAGTTACGTTTTTCTAACAAAAGCCTCTTTTTCTCTTTTTCTCGAAAATTCTCAATGTACAGTTTTTCTTTCGTAACTGTTTTATTATATGTATAGATTACAAAGTTATACAACTACAAATTAACCTGTTCCGAACTTTTTCCTTAACTTGTGCTTTGACTGTGCCTTTTTTCTTGCTAAATTCATGATTTTAGATCAACAGGAAGTTTCCTATAGTTTTCGATTTGCTTGCGAAATATAAAAATATCAAGAGTAAATGGCAGTATTTACCATGTCCATTGAAATGTCTGGTTGACGAAATGTCTGATCTTCGCCTGTTCTTGAGAAAAACATTACTGACAGACGAACAACGAAGTGGCCCGGGTTCGGCGCGCCTTAACTTTGCACGTGAGCACTTAAATTGGTCATACCTTCAATGGAGCAAAATTCTCCTTTCTGACGAGAGTAAGATCATGCTGTATGGTAACGACGAAGAAAAAAGGTGTATCGAAGTGTGGGAGAGCGTTTTGCTGCATTGACGAAAGAGTCAGTTACGGTGGCGATTCATGGACGGTTTGAGGAGGCACAAGGGCAGATGGAAAAACCGAACTTGCTTGTGTATCTGGACCTCTATTACCGTCATTAAGGTGGAAGCGCCAGGGTAGCCCGCGAAATTCAAATTTTCTTATGTTTTTTGCATTTTGCAGGTAGGTCAGGTCAGAAAAAAAAAGAGGTGTAGGTTCCTAATAACGACCTTCAATTAAAAAGATTTTCTCACAAGAATCTGGCGAATATTGCGCCATCTGATGTTTAATTTACACACTAACTAGCCCTCGCTCCTCGTGCGCTCAGAACCAAACGAAAAGGTAAGTACGTATGCTATCGAGATAACTCTACTTCACACGTACATACATAGATGGCGCTGCTATCGGCGAAAGTCAAAATACACTATGAAGTTGTTAACAATAATAAAAACGTATCTCGCGTTATCAGCAAATATTTTGTTAGTTAATAATGGTATTATTTTTAGTACTGCTGTTTTAGGTTTTGCATAAAATCTGTGTGGTGAAACAAATGAAGGACGTTTTTATCTCGATATAATATACTTACTGCGACTACTCGTTATGGTACAGTAGGTCGCACGTAACAATTCTAGTATAAGCTGGCCTATTTGAGACTCCTTAATAGACTAGGTCAGATGAAGGTCAAAGCGTTACTCGTTGCACCATGAAGGTAATGTAACTGATTCATCAAAAGCCAGCACTTGTCATACTAATGCCGCTCTCATTCATATACATAAATAATGATGACGTAGTCTGACACGTCACGGTTTAAAATAAATATTGCGTAGAGTGAAAATGTGAGTCGTTTCTCGTACCTGCAAGTATGGTTGTCAAAACAAAAACAGATGGTACAGGTAGAATAACCAATCATCTGCCAAGCCTTTTCCCAACCAAATTGGGGTCGGCTCCCAGTCAAACCGGATTCAGCTGAATCCCAGTATTTTACGTGGAGCGGCTGCCCACCAGACCTCTACAACCCATTAACTGGGTAACACGGTACTTCTTGGCAAAACTGGTGTCAGATTTTCTGGCTTCTGACAATCCGTAACGACTGCCAAAGATCTACAAATGACAGCCTGGACCAACGGCTTAACGTAGGAGTCTCGGTATGTTAATATGGTCACCCATCCACAGACCAACCTCGGCAAGCGTTGCTTAACCTTGAAGATTGGTCCGTGCGGCTGTTATAATTTAGCCACTAGCCAAATAACCAGTAAAGCCAAATAACCAATACAGAGGAAAATAACATATTGTTTCTTGTTTATTTTTTTTATTTAAAAAAGTAGCATTAATTTTAGCTAGTAACTATTCACACGGGTGACTCAAAAATAGATCAAGAACTTTTGGATAGCCAACTAAAATCTAAAAATCACTTTGTGGCATTAAAACCATTCATCATCTTCCCACACTTTCTATAAGATCGATAAACGCTTCTACCACGGTTAGCAGTTTACTCTCCGATATAATATTATGCATGTACCATCGTGGAGTAAATGTTCGGAATTATTTTCTACACACACGAGCGACGCGTAAACGGCGTCAACGTGAATTCTACGCAGCGGTTATGCATTAGGAACGCAACATGCAAAGCAAATGTCTAAGTCACGTAGCCTACGCGGCGCATACGAGACGTAGGTAGCGCTTCATACATCTAGCAAAGCCTACCCGACGAAGCAGCTGCGCCTACGAAAGCTTTAGCAGCCCCTACGCGGCGTAGTTGCTTCGTCTACGAGAGCCTACGGATCGCCTACGCGGCGTAGCAGCTGGACCTACGCGGCGTAGCAGCTGGGTCTACGTGGCGTAGCAGCTAGGCCTACGTAGTGCCTACACGTCGTAGAAGCTGCGTATAAGGGTGCCTGTTGCAGATTTTTCCGATTCTCCTTCCACTCCACCCAGAGCGTAAGGAGTCATTTGATGGGGCAATCATCAAATGATTCCTTCCGCTCTATAACAAAAAAAAAAACGGGTGCCTACGGCTACGCAGCGCTTATTATGCGACGTGATGCTGCGACTTTACGGCGCGGCGTGGGCATTTGCTGGCACCCGGGCTTACTCTTATTGTATCTTTTGTAGATGTGACCTTGCTTTGGAACCCAAACAGGAAGTTAAGTAAGTAGTAGATACCATAGCGAGCTCTGAGACAGGAGGGGTAATTCGTATGATGTTACAAATTTTTACTTTTAAAATAATTACTTTTTGTTAATTATTTTATGACTTGTAAAACAGTGCACATGTCAATTTGTTCACAATCATGGGTTTTAATTTTTTGTACGGAATCCTAACACTTTTTCATTTTACGAAGTAAAATTGCCCCAAGTAACTCCTTTTAAATTCAGTGTTCAGCAGAGATTAACCGGAACAGTCAGAGAAAACATTTAGAAATTGATTGATGAGTACCCACTAATTTCTACAAGGAACCTGCTGTTCTAATCTATGTTTAGTATATAATAGTACTCATAGATTTTTAGAAGATTAGCACTAAGCTTACAAACTAACACCGAGACTACAAAATTACGCGCCTTTGCATGTCAAAAGTACAATAGAATGAATCACATCATTGTAGTAGTCAGTCAGTCAGTCAGAGCTCGCCAGATCAAGGTTGTCCGCACCTCGCTCATTGTACACCAATAAAATTATATAATACTACTGGCCAGTGACGTCATAACGCCGTTAGCTCGAACAGGCGACCTGGGACAGCGTTTGATTAGTTTTATATAGTTGATGACATCAGTTTATTGGTCGTAAACCAAGTCTAGAGATGTCACAATGTCTTTACTGAGAATTCTGAAATTAGAAACAATAGAAAAGACTGTTGATAGCGATGAATCGTAAATGCAGTTAATATTCTAACATCCTTTCTAAATTTATAAGAAACAACTTTAAATTAGTATAATTGGTTTAGTATTATTTTCTAAGAAAATTACTTACTGAGAAGTCCTTTTGCTACATGAGGTCTTATGTTCGATTCTCAGTTCGAGAAAAGTGTAATTGAGTTTTTCCATCTACAATTTCTAAATAACACCCTGTGGCCTGTTTCTTGCCCGCCTAATGACAATAGTCTCGGCCCCTATTATGGAATTTAAAGATAACTAATGAAAGGAACCTGGGACAAACGATCCAGCTAGGTAGGGCTAACTTCGAGAAGGAAGTCAACCGTCGAATCCGACTCGGATGGGCGGCGTCCGAGAAGTTGCGCGGTATCTTCTCGTCTCACATACCACAGTGTCTCAAGACGAAAGTCTATGACCAGTGCGTGTTGCCAGTGATGACCTATGGACTCGAAACGTGGTCGCTCACTATGGGCCTCATCAGAAGGCTTAAAGTCACCCAAAGGGCAATGGAGAGGGCAATGCTCGGAGTTTCCTTGCGTGATCGAATCAGGAATGATGATATCCGCAAGAGAACCAAGGTTACCGACATAGCCCGAAGGATCGCCAAATTGAAGTGGCAGTGGGCAGGGCACATTGCTCGCAGAACAGATGGTCGATGGGGCCGAAAAGTTTTGGAGTGGCGACCGCGTACCGGAAGACGCAGCGTTGGAAGGCCTCCCACAAGGTGGACCGATGATCTGGTGAGAGTCGCGGGTAACCGATGGATGCGAGACGCACAGGACCGGTTGTTGTGGCGACACTTGGGGGAGGCCTATGTCCAGCAGTGGACGTCTTTCGGCTGATATGATGATGATGATGATGAATGAAAGGAAACAAAAGTATATTTCAAATTTTATATTTTTGTTGTACACCTACCACAGTGTAGTATTTTTAATTCATATGACTTGCCTTGACTGGTAGAGAATGCCTTACCACTATTGTACATAAAGTTTAAATAAATAATTATTACAAGTGGGTTTATCAACTACAGATACCTGCTGCTCGGCTTATCTCTCCGTGGAATATATTTCAGATATTATTTCCACAAATCAAGGATTTTATCCTGTTGTAGTTTTCCTTCATCATCCGATCCATTCGCGTCATCTCGTAATTTCAGAGCTGTCCATAATTAAGGCTTGTTATTTTGGAGGGTTAGCTTATTCTATTGATTTTCATAGAACTGAGAAATACAAAAACATTTAATAGAACATAAAATAGTATTCTAATAGCTGCTATCACCGCGCCGTCCATTAACACCCGGATTCTCAAAAGAAATTATCAACGCGTCACACTTTTTTTGTAACTCCTTTCTTACAAGACTGTCCATGGGCATTTACTTGTATATTGTTATTTTAAATTGTTATGAGGTTGGCCTGCCTGCAGTGATGCAGCCAACAATAACACTAAAAGACAAGAGCCGTCAAAAATTCATTCTAATAATCACAGCACCCAATGCGCATTCAACTATTTCTAACATTCATTTTGCGTTTGATAATTTTCGTGCCTGAAACTGGGCCTCTGTGATACGGTGTTGATTAGCGTAATTGTTCGTTTATTGCAGCAAACGTTAGAAGATTTTGGAGGCCAGTGTTTAGCTAAGAAGCGATGAGACTAAAAATAAAATTAACAATAACAATGAGCATGTAAAAAAGTTATACCTGTTCAAATACTAGCAACAGCCTAGCAAGCCTCGGAAGAAGTGATCACGAAGTGAGCTGTCATTCCAAATTGATAACATCGTGATCACTTCAACGAAGCCTTCACTTCGACATGTTTACCGCCGGTCGATTCTGTCGACATCTCACGGTACCTAGGTATACACCTAGGCGGACTAAACGACAACTGAGCTATCATTCCATCTTACTTGTATGGTTTGACAACTCACCCGTCGTGCACCCCGCCCAAGTGTTCACTTCGACATGTTTACAGTCCCCGAGATTTCGCACATATGCTAGATGGGGAACTATAGTTTACATACCTACTATCTACTACTTATCTGATTAAAAATCTGCGGCCATTTTCGTCAAGAAACAACAAGCAAACTTTCTTGTTAAAATATTGAGGAAAAATCAATCAAAAATAAAAGCTAGCCTTGAAAATCTTTTGAGTTCAAGGTGAAGTTTTAAACAACTAATTAGCATATTAATTACGTTGTTTACAACTAGCTTGTGATTCTCAAACGGAAAATAGAATAATAAATAAAAATGCAATATAAAATCCTGACCCTAAATCCTTTGCGGTATTATTGTTCGAAGAGTTACCGCGGCGCTGAAACGCAAAGGGTATTTGAAGGAACACGCGGGTGTGAGAAGCCGACACGAAGAGCAAGAGAAGTCTCATGATATCCCACAAAAAAAAAGTTGTATCGAAATCCTATAATTTTTCATAAACAGTGTAACAAATCAAATTAGCCTGCTTCAATTGTGCTAAGTTTTAGACTGTTCTAGAACTTTCAGTACCGTGCCTGTATGAAAACCTACCCACTGAAGTATTTAGGTGACCCGTATGCTTACGTCATACTGCTGAAACCTTGCCCTTTCCATGTTGTGCTCAAATAGTAATGGTCGTCGCCTCGACTACCTCGTATTAATCTAGGTGAGCCACAAATTATGGCCGATAAAAATGGCCATTGGAACCTTTTTACGTCATTAGTTTGACCAACTACTTATCCAGAGCCATGACTTCATGAGATGACTGCTCATGACGTGGTTTTATTTATTTATTAAATCTATATTCACTGGTAAAAACACTGTACAAAGGCATAGGCATTTTCTACCAGTCGACCCTGGACGGTGTGACAACATGGCAGGTGCAAGAAAGGAAAGAAAAACAGAGAGAAAACAAAAAAAAATACGTTTATAAATACACTAGCACTTCGCCCGCGACTTCGTCCGCGTGGGGATAGTAGGTACTCCACAAACTGCAACGCCCCTATACATATCCCCTTATAAAGGTTAGTTTTGGAAAATTAAGCACAACGATTCTCATTATTGGTTCAGCGCAACTGTTCACCCCGTTCAGCCCGTCAGGGGTTGATTATGCAAAAATTGTTAGGTACATGATCTGTTTCAATTATCCCACTTTTAGTTTGTTCATAGAATTCCGACGTAAATTGAAGCAAGCTATAATTTCCTCCCCTAAAACTTATTCACCCCTGCTTCACCCCTTATTATGTATGTACCTAGTTGATTTTCGAAAAATCCAAACATTTGTTATTCTTATTGTTTTATCGAAAACATTTAAATGCCGTGGTGTTTCAACTTCATCGGACCAAGCATTGATACGATTCTCCCCAGTTCGCTCAAGCCGCGACATTTTTCTTACTCCGAGCATGTTTATTACCGTCGTAACTTTTGAACGAAAGGTCCGATTTGAATGATTTAAAGTGTAATTTACACGGACATAATCAACCTTAATTATCAAACCATTTAAATGGATAAGGATTAATATCATGGTACTATAATCACCATTTTTTATTTCACCATGGGATTTACTTGATTAATATTAACAAAAAGCGGTCATGGTGACTTATCCATAATAGTTAGACATATGGTATCGCGGACTTTTTTGTAGATATTGATAACCTCTATGAAACTGAAGTACATCACTTTGCTCTATTGTCAATAGATTCCGCAGCGTACGCGATATAAGGATTTTTTCTCACACCTTGGGTCACACTATCGAAGTTTTCATACGGATCCCTAACTTTTTTGAAAATATTCTATAGCCTATGACCATCACTGATAATGTAAGATTCTACTGGTGAAAGAATTTTTCAAATCGGTCCAGTAGTTTCGGAGCCTATTCATTTCAAACAAACAAACAAACAAACAAATCTTTCCTCTTTATAATATTAGTGTAGAAGTGTAGATTAATGTAGATATACAAATACACATATCCAAAATTTATCAAAGTTATTAAGACGTTTGTTTTTGTTGATCATAAAAGCACAAGTTTCACTTGTACACCCTTTTTTGACGCAGCAAAATGACACACCAGACGAGTTAAAGCGCATTCTATGGAGATAAAAAACAGGCATAGAGCACACTTTCGTTGGTCTAACCAAACTAATTCGTATTTAAGTTATCCTTTTGGGGACGCAGATGGACGGTGTTCTATCTGTCCCCTTGATGCGTCTTACAATGAGGTGGATGATTCGCAGTGAAAATCCAACTTGCAGTAAAGAATATTATATTGACACACAGTAACAGCTAAGAACAATATTTATTTATTTATCTTTAATTCAGGTAGAACCCATACATTTGTTAGTATTCCTTAACCTATGTTAGTATATTAGACTAAAACAAACAATAAGTAATAATACTTATGTGCCACCTCGCGGAGACACCTGACAACAGTACATGCACTGCGCAGAGGTGCCCCATAAGGTGGCCCTCAGTCGCCAGCCCCAGCATTCGACGCAGTAGTGAAGCGGATCTTTTACGAATGATCGTAAAGAATTCGTCTGTACGCGCTGCTGCGAACATCCCTGACATTGATTGTTTATTATTAACTATTACTAGATATATTAAAAATACAGTAAGGACTAACTTAGACCGTGTCTCGTGGCGGTCGACAAGTGAGAGAGCGACGCTAAGGGTAGCGTCCCGAATCGTCTCTTCGAGTTGCCACTTGACAAGGTTGCGTTCTTGACATATAAAAGCATTCAATACTACAACTAAAGTGCGTTCACAAATGCACAATACGTGACACCACATCCTATATTATGTCTGTGTGCATTAATTAGTACACTAGCTTCCTTTACGCACTTAGTTTAAAAATCTAAAATACGACAAACGTCTTGTCTTATGATTCTATAATTTATAACATAGCATCGCATAGAATAAAAATATCAGACGGATAAAATCAGCAACAACCAAAATAGCAAAAAAAAAACAATTACGCACGCAAATAACTGTAAGTATCATCGGACAACTAGACATAACGAGTAGCATAATGTAAGTAGATGATTCATAAATAATAATCAGACAGTTTAAATGCCATTTGTATGATACATGGCTGATTAGAGACCAGACTCTGTGCTCTTCATAAGCAGCTGATTATTACCCACTAGAAAAGTCTCTGTTCATGGCATTCGAGAAAAATTAAAGTACCTATGCCTGCGACGAATTTAAATGCATAGCTTGAAAAACACGACAAGTGGAATTTAAAGTAGTTTTATTTTAAATCAGACTCGGTCCACCAATGCGCCGGCCGCCATTATGCGACTAACCTTGACCACCAAAGCAAGGGCCCGCGAAGGTCGCATCTATTGTTTTATTTATGTCAGTATATCAACAGATATATTCGTTATAGATTGTCTTATTTACTGCATCGGAAACTTGAACAAAACAATCCTATTTTGCAAACGCCAGCCCGCCTGAGTAATAGCTATGCTCAATATTTCGAAAGTCAAAAGTGCAGGGCATGTAATAAGATAGTAAAAACTTACTTAAAACTTTAAAGAGAGAACTTTATTTCAAAAGTACTGTATGACATCATCTAGAGTTACGACGCGTCGTCGCGTCGGCGTCAGGCGTCGAGGCCACAAGACGTGGTCGCACCAACATCGCTCCGCAGGGCCCAGTTTGAAATAGCGCTCGCGGTGGACACCACGTACGTTACAAATTCAGTGGAAAAAATACCAAGCACTTCATACATCATGGCAAATGTAATGGGTAAGTAAACTATTTGTACCTAATAATTAATCATGAAATCACCGGTGAATTTTACCTGTAATTTCTCTACTTTATCGTATCTTTGGTATCGGCTGCCGACTGACGCCTAAGTTTTCAAACAGCATCTTAAAGTAGGTGGGTAGGTAGTCTACAATTTCAAAGATATTTCTAGTTCCACAATTTAAATAATCTAATGTTGTTTTTTGAGAAGCCGGTGCCGCAAATACCGGACCGGCGTTTTCTTGGCACAAGGCCAGAGAATCGGGCGTGGTGATGCGTAATAGAAAACTTGCTTCTAAGAAACAATCAATACAACAAACATTCTAGGCGGCTCACATGAAAATATCTCATCAATTATTACTATAAAAAGAACCATACGGCTGCAATATGCGGTCATGTAGCCAAACTTAATTACATATGTAGGTTTTTTTCAACAAGAATGTCGGGATTCGTAATCTCCCACAATTAACTGGTTTTATTATTTATGTTAGCTAAGTCACATTATTGTTTGATAGTACTTAGTAAACGCAGTATGAGATCATCCTCAATTCCGTCAACACCGAAGGTTACCTTACTGGTTCTAGATGTGAGCTGTGAGCCTGTTTATGTCGTTGTTTTCCTACTTATTAATATGTAATTGGTAAAATATGTGTAGAATATGCTAATTCAAACTAATTCATGTTGCTCTCACAAACGGTATGTACATAATGTAGTTAGCCCAAGGTAAACTGTAGTATGCATAGGTCCTACTTGTTTTTTTATATATTTTCCTTGAACTGTATTGGATTCCTGAAATACTGACTGATGTCTAGAAAAAATAATATCATCTGTCCATTTAATATGTCTCGCGTATTCGCGTCATCCACAAAATGTAGTCATGCATTCATAAGCTTAGGTCAGAATGTTAGATTGGTTTAATTGACCTAATAGATCTCTGCATGCCGCGAAAATGTTCGTACATATTGCCGAACCGATCCGAAACGACAAACGACGACTAACAATCTTACTCAACTGATAACGATGAAACATTGTTTAAAAACATGAATGTACCTAAACATGATGTAAGTCACAAGTTATCACCTTTGCGCTAATCTATGTAAACGAGCAATTTTAAACGGTAAACTGAGAATAGCTATGGCAATTCAATCGTCACGGCTTATTGCACCTTAATTACTGATTACCATCCAAAGTCATGTCTATTCTAGACTTTTATGGAACACTAGACAGGTACCTATCTACCTACTAACAGCCAGGTAACTGTACAGCTATTCACACCTACCTATATAATTACAATAAGGACGAAAGTTTTTATGATTGGTAGGTAAATATTATGACATCCTTCCTCATTTGTTTTGCACTTGCCTGTTACAAGTGTACAAGTTATACCTTGCAAATTGTCAGGGTGTGGTAAGTAACATACAACGTTGGTTTGAATAAACCAATTCTATTGAAGTAGGTATCTATCTAATAATAGATTGCTGTAGCTGTAATATATGAAGTCTGAGCATGAAAAATCAACTCAACTAGCCGTGATTACGATCTAAACCGTGTCCCTTAACATAACAGCGGCGAAGTCAAAAACAAATAAAATAAATGTTTCAAAAGCTCGCTGTACAGACCCTGTACAATCCAGGCTGACTAAATTCGCAAATAAACTCAACTACAGATAGGTACAGGTTGAAACAGAATTGATTTGATAGGATGACATCATCGTGGACTACTTTCATAACAAGCGACGCGACATAGTCCCACAGCGCAGGCGCCATGGACGAGTTTCTACCGTCCAGCGAAAAACAAGCTCTTTATAGACAGCAATGAAAAGCTTCCACTAAGGCAATGACATAATGGAGTTATGAATTCGTGGGTGCCGCCGCCTACCGGGACACCTAGCTCGCAAGCCCGCATACCAATACACCGCCTATATTTAGAGCCGTGTAAAGACACATGCCCCGAATGGAAGGCAATGGCCGTATATCGTTAAACTAAATAGGAATCGAGGAAAGCACTAAGAGGTGTTTACAGAATTTTAAACAGCTGTAATGTCATCGACCCCAGCGTTTGGAATGCAAGGATCTAGCTAGACTCGTGTGAAAATAGATATTTAGCTATTTGACTAGGTGAAGCGAGATTTAACAAAATTAGCATTCACTGATAGATTTTAAACAAGCCCGTAGACATAGTTTTATCTTGTAACACACATTTTAGTAAAATGTCTGCAGGGTGGGATTTTTTTTATTTAAGTGAAACTATACTTTTATTAGTTAAACTTATTCCAAATTATTGTTGTTTACAGATTTGTCTACCGAGGACAAACTCGAATACCACTTCTTCCCGGTATCGAGCGGCTCCGTGCAGTTCAAAGTCAGAACTCCTAATGACGCACACATTGCCCTTACCATGGGACCACAAGAAAGCGATCCTATGATTGAGGTGGGTACCTACCTAATAGATTCGATAACCATCTGCTTTCAATTTCTATTAAACAGAAAGTAAAGTAACTAATTGTTTCTTAATAAATTGCCAGATCTTCCTTGGAGGTTGGGGCAACACAAAGAGTGTGATCAGGAGGAACAGAACCAAGCCCGACAAAGTTGAAATCGAAACCCCTAACATTTTGAACGGCGGTGAATTCCGTGGTTTCTGGGTGCGTTGGGACAGTGGCATTATCTCTGTGGGACGGGAAGGCGAAGCTATCCCCTTCCTGTCTTGGGCGGATCCTGAACCATTCCCGATTGCCTTTTTCGGAGTGTGCACAGGATGGGGTGCGACCGGCACTTGGAAGATTGAAGGTAAATGCTTTTAAATCACCGCTTACAATCTTCATCACATAAAATGTACCCAACAATTTAAAATTGTGGCCTTTATTATCGGTACAGATGGGGCTGAATTCAATACTCCGGACCAGTTAGAGTATAAATTCGGACCGGTCCTCGCGGGTTCTCTGAAATTCGAATATTGCGGTCCCCACAACTGTCATGTAGCCCTGACGCCAGCCCCAGCTGAAATGGATCCTATGTACGAAATTATGCTCGGTGGTTGGGAGAACACCAAGTCGGTTATTAGACACTGCAGGCAGAAGCCAGATAAGGTAGGGTTAAATGTCGTGATCGCCATTGTGAATTATATTTTAGAACGATTCGCTAAAAAACTCCCTGTTGCCCCATAGGTTGAGGTACCAACTCCTGGGATTATGAATCCTAACGAGTTCAGACAATTTTTGATCGAATGGAGGAGCGGCAGAGTGATGGTCCGCGATGGCCAGTCTGGCATGGTTATCATGGAGTGGGTGGACCCCGTGCCGTTCGGCATCACGCACTTCGGAGTGCGCACCGGTTGGGGCGCGCGCGGACAGTGGCGTATCACCCACTTCAACAATCCCGGCACACAGCCTCGTTGAGTTATCTTTTATTAGAGAATGCTTGGATGTTAATTGCTGACTTCTAAACCGTTTACGTAATGCGTATTATTTCTAAATGTTTTAATCGATAGATCTACTAAATTTTAATCGTTGTCAACACCACCGTTAGACTAACAATAAATATTGCGTCGTAAAGAAAATTGCGTGTGTTTGTGGAATCCTGACGTGTGGTATAGTGATGACTTGAAGTCTGCATCTGGATGTTACCATTTGATGTTTGGTACGTTGGGTACATTTTGTGGCTAAGCTTTTAAATTCTTGTGTTTGTTTCCTTTTTTCTTTTAACACGCCTTTTCTTTCTGTGCTACCTTAATCGACTAGGTACCTTTTTTAGCACTTTACCATAGTTGTTTAGGTATATATATGACCACATAAAAACTTTTACCAGTCTTCACTTCGTCAGGGGCACAGTGTTTCATATGCTAGGCCTTATTACGAGCAAAATGTCTGTGCTAGTGACAAGTTGTACTTTTGAGTTTTTAAGCAGAAAAAAAATAAAAACTAAAATCTGAAAAAAAATATTACTCGGTATCCGGAGGTGACTATCTAAAAATAAAAACTGAAAAATATGCACCCAAAGATGCTTTATCAGACTAGGTACTTATATTTTTATAAAATAAATATCTTGGACAGTTACGTTTTCAGAATTTTTTTAATTTTTTTTCATGAATAGTTCATCTAAACTTTATCATTTAAAAAAAAAAGTAGTTGAAATTGACACGTGGGTGTTTTACTGGTGCATTTTAAATGCATCCCTTGATCGATAAATACCAAAAACAGCAGAGGGATTTTTTTATCAAATGGAACACTGTGAGTAGGTGAAAAACTAGATTTTTATGTTTTTCGTTCGTCAGATACCTACCTAATCAATATCGTACATAGAGGACTTTTTATTAATACACAACATTGCTAACGCAACGTGCATTGCATATTGCATGTCATGTGCACTGAATTTTCAATGCACCGACTTAGCAATATTAAGGCTAAGTCAGTGCATTCATAACTGTACCTACCTACTGACTAAAATAACCTACAATTTTTTTAATATAGTTTTACTTATATACTACTACTGGTGATAGTGTCACTAAAGTTGTCGGAATCAATAAACATCCGTCTTCGTGCAAGGTAATAAAGTAATAATTGTACCATTGCGTTGAAGTGATTGTGCAAAAGGGAATATGCATGCATTTGTTTTATTTGCAAAATGAAATTATTATTAATTATTAGCTAAGTATTGAGCTACTAATTATTTCATTTCTTTTTATTGTTTATTTAAAAATATATAATAATTAAAATATAGGTATTTTAATTATAATGTTTTTTATTATTTACTATCAGCAATTGTTAACTACTTCATCAGCGGTGAAGACTAGAAGGAGAAGTCCGATACGAAGTCTGACGTCAAAGTTCATTAAGGCTATCTATAGTCCAGTCAAATAAGCATAAAAAATAAGTACCTTGGAATGAGAGATAATAAGCTAGTAACTCGTATACACCTTTATTTTGGCGTTGTAAACGTTTTGTCAAAAGTTTCATAGAAACTCGTGTCTGCGTCATAAGTTATTGAAGGTCACAAAAATCTGTGTTTCGCTATTATCTCGGTTTCTATAGCTCCAATGACGTTAACACCTATGATCAAAATTGTACAACGTAAAATTTGCAACATATTTGTTCCGAACATTTTTATATTCACTCAACCGTGTTTGAGACAGAGGGCGGAGAGCGCGCAGCGCTCAGCCATATTGTATTAAATGGTAAACCCTGAATCTCGGTGAATAATACCTTGTTAAAAGTTATTAATAATTAATATACCTAATCATTAAAATATGACTAAAAATTAATAATCAACTTTTATAATCATTCATTCCAAAGTGAAACCCTAATTTGATTGGACTAATACCTACAGCTGCCATAGAAAACGGCGTTTTCGCGAGAGGGACAGATTATATTTGTTTAAAATAGTTCTATCACGTGGGTTTCTATTTTCACTGTTAATATTTTAATTTTATATATTTTGAGATAAACTGTGTAGATAATGAATATTTTTTTCATGCATATTCCCTATTATTCACAGGGCACTTTTTATTAAATTGCATTTAATTGCGTAATAATTGCCTGCTGCTTGCTATCGATAAATTGACTGAACCCGATAAAGTATACCTAATATTTATTATTGTATGCACATTCTGCTTCTCTATCCATGTGTTTTGCAAATATTAGTTTTTAACATTGTTTAATGTGTTATTTTGTAGTTGGTCCTTCAGCGCCCGTAGCTGCACCACTGTACGCCGCGCCGCCCGGCTACCCCGGGTACCCTGGGGCCCAGCCCGGGTACCCTGGGGCACAGCCCGGGTACCCAGGGGGCCAGCCCGGCTTCAACGCGCCGCCTCCCCACGCTTTGGGCGGTGGGGGCCTGTGGGTAGATGCTAGTGCCGGACAAATCCCCCCCGGCGCCGTCGTCGGTGGACAAGACTGCAGCGGCGAACCCCTGTACGTGGCCAGGGCACAGCACGAGGGCGCTCTGATCCCCGGAAAACTGTGCGCTTCTCACGGATGCGCCTACGTGCCTTGGGGCGGTCAGGAACACGGCAAACCTCAATACCAGGTAAGTTTCACGAACATCGCTTTCGAAGTGTATGAAACTCGCTCTGTAATAATTAATCTATGAATGCAACTGAGTTTGGGCGGGTTCCTGAATTGAGCATTTTAGTTAAAACGTGATAAGCCCCACTTTAATGCCTGATGCTTTTTAGGCTAAAACATAGTTCAACTTCAAAAGCTTAGACAATTCATAAATCGGGAATATGACTCTCAACTCCCCGATGACCTATTCCATAAAATGACTTAATTTTAAACGTCAAGATCCGACAACAAAAGGTTGTTGAGCGTGACCTTATCATCCATAGAACCTATATTTTGATTATATCAGCTTTAAACTGATGTTTTTCTTTCCTAAATCCCAGGTGCTAGTAGGTGGTCCCAACAATTGGGTGCGCACAAACGGCTCCAACGTGCCCCCCGGAGCGTTCCCCGGCGGCCAGTCCGAGGACGGCGAGCCCCTATTCGTGGGCCGCGTCAACCACGAGGGCAGCCTCACCACCGGCAAGGTTCAGCAGTCCCACGGCGTCTGCTACATCTCCTTCGCAGGACAGGAACTCGGATTCCCTGACTACGAAGTCCTCATGCCCTAAATGCCGCAAATTGTTTATGAATCTCAGGATTTGTGCGAACGTGTAACTTAGGAAAACTGCTTCCACAATTAAAATGAGCAATTAATTGGTGCATTTAAGTACCTAGATACATAATGTCTTGTCACGCTGTGCCTGTTCGTACGTATGTTACTTGTTTAATGCACTGCATAATATTATTTTGTCTGGTGTTGAAATGTTATATACCACATAAGTAACGACATCTATATGTAATATTTTTGTTAAATTATTATAATTATATTATAAAATATTTACCAATTAATTTTGAGGTTTTATTTATAATGGAAATACTAAAATTTAGTTGCTTGCAACTCATTTATTCCATTATACGTTCACTTAATCCCTGGAGACAGAAATAGGATCCCCGCAGCAGGGCTCCGTCGTCGACTTAGAATGTTGGAATTGATTGTTGTACTCGTATGAATTTAACCTAACAGTAGATTCTTTTCGAATGACTGGTGAGATACGAGCATTTTTATGCACAACATTATTTTTTTGTATATATGTTACGCCCAAAGACCGAAAATGCTCATTGAGTGAAAAACAGCTCACAACGCGTTGAAAATAGCTTTTTTCAACATATTGCGAATTTTGCGTCGTGGCGCTTAACAAAATCGTTTTGGCAATGAAGAAACGCCATATCGCGTTCTGAGCCTAACAGATAGATTTTAGGGCACCCTGACACTCATAGGTTAGGTTCGAATGGGATGACGGGAGCTAAAGTGCTCGAGCGCACTTAGCTTAGTCCGTCGTACCATTCACGTTAGGTTCCTTAAAACCCTGCAGAAAGGTGTCGTCGTAGTTCGGTTTCAGGTGGCCGAGAATATCAAAGCCATTTCTTATCTATATCGCAGCCAACTAGCTTCATCAGCCGTTTTATTGGCGGCCTAGCTTTTTCATTGAACGGCGCCGTCTAATCAGTGGCCTAAGTAGCAAAGAATGTTTTTTCAATATCGTTTAATGACTTGCCTGCCAAGTGGCGTAACATAGGGCACCGGGAGCTTAGACACCCCGATATTGATAGATTAGATTCGAAAGATATGATGAGAGCTAGAGTGAGCGAGTGAAGCGAGCGATCTTAGGTCCCGTTATGGCATTCAAATTATATAATATATCTTGCGTAATAGTAATAATAAAGACAAAAATCGCGAAAATCAGGTAGCACACCAGTGTGTCGCCTGGGCTGAGCGGTCTTCCTTCAATCCCTGCAGACAGAAATAGGGTTCCCGCAGCGGGGTCGGGGCCCTGTCGTCGAGGATAGAATGTTGAAATTGATTGTTGTTTGAATTTAGAATTCCCAAAATTAAATATTTCATATTTTAGTCACATAGTTACCCTATTCTATGAACGGCCTAACCATCTGACGGCCCGTTCATTAAATGTACAACATTTGATGAACGGGCTGGCATATAGTTAGACGCATTGACTGGATGTCATTTAGGTCGCTAATTAAACGGCGCTGTTCAATGAAAAGGCCTAGGCAGCCAAAACGTCTGACTAAGCCAGTTCGCTGCGACATCTATACTAGATACGTTAGTACTTATTTCGCGATGTGGTTGCATCGGTTAGGTCTGAGAACGCGTCATGGTTTTTTTCATTGTCCCAACGCGTTTTAGCCGTTTTCTTAAGAGGGCGCCGAGCGCACAGTGGCGCCCTCATCGTTTATTTGGTTATTTCTTTTATTTTAGAATGAAAATGGTAGTTTTAAATTGTTAATTACTAACGGAATATTAATAACGGAAAATAGTGGCCACTATTTTCCGTTATTAGGCCGTTATTTTCCTACTATTATAATAAAACTAAACAATTTAAAACTACCGTTTATAATAATATTAACGTATAATCTTGTGAAGCACAACTTAACGTGCTTAGTTCTGCATTTTCATTCTAAAATAAAAGAAATAACCAAGCAAACGATGGGGGCGCCACTGCGCGCTCGTCGCTCTCTTAAGTGCCACGAAGCGTTATTCGCGAAATAACCGTTTGAAGGGAGCCGCAACGCGTTGTGAGCTGTTTTTTCGCTCATTGAGCGCTTTCGATTTTTGAGCGTGAGTGTGACATACCTATTGCAAAAACCGAAACAAGTGTCAAATACTTATATCTAAAAAATCTATATACTAAATCAAGTATCATGAAAACACATGGTTGTTGTAGTGTCTCGACCTGTAACTTCTGGACGACTTTATGGCGACGGTGCTGTGGAGGTTGCGCAGAGGGGATGCCGCTGGGTCGCGCACGGATGATAGCGACACTAAGCGATAAAGTATGACTTGGCGTAAAAATTATAACAATCCATTCTGTAACTGATTCTGAACTAACAATTTTCAGGTTTTGTAAACAAAGAGTGCATTCTTCAAGTAGGTAAGCGTAGGTATATTGCCAAATCCGAAGTTCTATGAGGAATATTGAAAAATACTCTAACAGCGGTTACGCACTGCATCCGATCCGAATCCGTGAAAATACGTTCCGAAGTAGTTATAGAACTATTTGTATGGTAGTTTACGCACTAGATCCGACTTCCGTCATCCGTGAGTCTCCAATTCGGAAGAAATATTGGCGAATGAGCGCTATCGCATTACCTCTGATTCAAATCGGACATATGTCTGTCCGTCTTCGTACATACAATCTATCGATCGTCGGTCGATGCCATCGATCGACATCGATCGACGTTGATCGATTGTGTGGCTGATAGAAGAAAGAAGTAAAAATTATCGATCAACTTCGACTACTTCATTCTACCATCTGTGCCTACACTTATCCACCTACACTTTAATAAACCTTACCTAATCCTAGTTATTGCAAAACGTGGTATGTAAATCAAGATGTTTTCATCATTGCAGTCTCACCAGTCATATTGGAATCAGTATCCCGAAAAACGTTTCATCATGAAACATTGCGCTGGCTTCCTATGGTCGATGGCAAATTGCCCCCAGATGCCATGATTGGTGGGTTTGAAAATGAACATATTTACATAGCCAGAGCTTACCACAATGGTTCACTGTGTCCTGGGAAGTATGTGAAGTCAGCCGGTAAGGCATTCGTACCTTGGGGAGGAAGCGATCATTGCAAAGACGAGTTTCAGGTATATTTTTTTTCTGCTCTTAATAATATTATAATGTGAACAATTTACGGCAGTTTTGACTAGATTTATTTGTGGAGTCAGCATTAACGTAGGTATGTTTTCATTTTATTTTCAGATATTATGTGGGTTGAATGCTAAATGGGTTAAAACAAACTCGAATTATATACCCCAAAATGCATTCATCGGTGGAACCACAGGTGGACATGCTGAAATAAACAATGAACCTTTGTATATAGGAAGAGCTATGATTGAAGGCAGACTTATATGTGGAAAAGCCTATGCTCGCTATAATTTGTGCTATTTGCCATATAAAGGCAGGGAGATAGAAATATCTTCGTATGAAATATTAGTCTTACCAGACGACGAAATACAACAAGCGTTACCTTTTAATACCTTTTTAAATTAGAGACGATACTTAGCTGAATAAAATACCAAAAATTATTTAAAATAAAAAATTAATTAAGAAAAAACCTGTGTTGGTATAGTTACTACAATATCACAGGTATTTATGTATACTTATTTTGAAAAAACAAACTATTTTTTTTTTCTATATGTATAAGTAATATTATGTGAGCAGGGTTGAACCATTTAAGTATAGGTACGGTAGCCTATGTTATTCTGTAAGCTTTATTTACTACAAAATAAATAAATAAATATAAATCATAGATAATTCGTGGTTATTTATTACCTGTTATGATAAAATTTGGTAGCATTCATATCGCGATACAGTCTTTTTCTCATCAAGAAATGGATTATGAAAACTAAACCAAGGAACTTCTAAAAACAAAATCTGACTCCGAGCTTGTATCAAGAAATGCTCATCACCGTAAGGTTGCCTGTTTATCGGTCTTCTACAGATTGTACTTCGGTGAGTGTGCCCAAGAACTCCACGACCTCATCCCACCGGCCCCCTTCTACCATCGGACATCCAGACGCACTGCATCTTACCATCCCTACCTTGTAGCTATTCCACCAATTCGCACTAAGCTTTTCCAAACGTCTTTATAATGCGCACAGCAAAGGAGTGGAACTCTCTGCCTGCGTCTGTGTTTCCAAAAGTTTACAGCCCTAATCTCTTCAAAGTTAGAGTGAACAGGCTCCTTCTGGGTAAGCTCGCTCCATCGTAGACTTTGTCTCTGTCATATTTGACATTGACTAGAGTCAAGAGCAAACCCATCACTAATAAAAAAAAAAATCCCAGGTAAATAACATTTTGCCCGACCCGGCAATCGAAACCAGGACCTCATGGAGCGCTTGCAACTGGTGACCGTTAGACCAACGAGGTAGTTACATATAAGAGATTATTTTTTGTCGCATTAATATGCTTTACTTACTAATTGACAAAAACTAGGTACCTACTTAGGTTGGTATCGCGTAGATAATAGACCTAATTTCATATGGAAGTACTTAACAATGCCCCCCCCAGCAATGTAATCATGATTAAATACATAATCCATTTTTTTCATATAAACATTTTGAATCCGTGCAACTATCCTATTTTGTTATAAAAAGTTATTTTTTGATTTTGTTCTTCAAGCTAAAAATTAACCACTTACTTTATTTTCATAAAATTACGCTAACCAACAAAATTGAACATTATCTGTTAGCGCAAGTTATTTATAAGTAACAGTTTTTTTGTGATACCGATTCAGACAAATATGTGACTGAATTAAATTGCATTAAATTTTAATTTATAGGCCATGTCTTAAATCCATTTTTCAAAATTTGTATTTATTTTATTAACGACATTCCTTAGGGCGGAAATGTTTAATTCTGTCAAAATAAATTGGTTTTAACCTGTTTTACCTATTCTTTACATAATATTGTAAAAAGGATTAGAGCTTGATTTTCCTAGCCTTTATTGAAATAAATGAGTTTCCGTTTTTTTTTCAGAATGACCTGGTTAAAATGTTATTTTTTTATATTATTGGATGAGATACATACACGATTCAAGAAAAAATCAGAGTTCGGAATTTTTTCAAGGTTCAAAGCTTATTTTACTGGCCTAATATACGAATTTGGGCATTTGATGCGATGGCAATTAGCTTACGATAGGTACCTACTAAATCACCTATTATTGAATTATTAGGAATTGCAATAAAAAATCTTGTTTCGCGGGTTACATACGCGTACCTAACATCTTAAAGGTAACAAACAGCCGGTTGATTCTGTCGACATCTCACGGTGTTCACCTAGGCGGAGTGAACGACAAGAGCGCTGTCATTCCATCATATTTGTATGGTTTGACAACTCACCCGTCCTGCACCCCGCCCAAGTGTTCACTTCGACATGTTTACAGAATCGCACTGCACGTCAAGTCGTGACCTACTAGAAAAACTATGATTTTGCTATTAGATAATTATACCAAATCCCCAAGTCAAGTAAGGCGGAAATCCTTTTTAATTTAGTAAAATTACAAATATAACAAGAACGAAACTGCACAACTTCTGCTGAAATGAAACCATTTTGTAGATGAAAATAAAATCCATTAAATCATGGCGCGTAATAATATAAAGGGTGAGTTAACTTTATATTTAGTTTCTTACTGTAAGACGTTTCATTCAATAGTGTTTATTTATTTTTAACTTCATGCACATAGGTGCAATCTTAGGCATTCTCCACAGGCAATCTTGATTCTCAAATATTTCAACTTCTAGACTGTCGCGACACCTAATTTAGCTATGACGCCATTGTATTACTATTGTGTCTGGATGCGTTGACAGTTGACAATCACTGATTGTAAAGAGACGGTGCCAGGTATACCGGAAACCCCCTGTTTGGGTCGCTATCAAAATATTTGATAGAAGTTATAGGTATATGTTTACAGGATGAATGTTTAAAGTGCTACTTACATTCTACTTTAAAAAAATGTTTCCATGTTGTGAAAACCATACCTAATATAGTTATAGTTACCACCCATTTTTCTAGTTAAGTTTTGTTAAATTTATCACAGAATTATCTACCGAGGACAACCTTCAATACAGATTCTATCCGGTATCGTGCGGGTCCGTGGAATTCAAAGTAAAAGCTGCCAATGATGCCCACATTGCTCTTACCAGGGAACGCAAAGAAAGTGATCCTATGCTTGAGGTGGGCAGTATTAATATTATTGACTAAGGTGTATGGACTGTTTTTGCGATCTTCATAGCGTGTCGATGGAAATCTAAATTCGGCGCTGACCCCTGTCCGAGTCTGTGTTTTCTGATAGTTACAACCTTGGGGCCTTTAAGTCAAGAGTGAACTGGTTACTTTAAGGTAAGCGTGCTCCATCGTCAACTAAATCGTTGGTCCTATCAACAATAAAAAAGCCGGTAGTAGAGTTTGGCGCCGTTCGGTCTCTTCCAGTAACTGCAGGCACCAGGGCACGAATAACTTGACATTATCAAGTACTCATCGTGTGTGAAACAGTACCACGTTGATTATTCAGAATAAACGGTTGCTCTTAGTTCTTTTTAGTGCAAATAAGGAATTTGCATTCAGGGTAAACTCGTCTGTACCTACAATCAGCAGATCAAGTTTCCCTTACTTCGATCAACCTGTGACCGCTCGAAATCTGTCGAAGCTCTAAGGCCCAGAGCACACGTGGAGAGGCGCTGCGAAGATGAGCGGCACTCGCTGCAAAAAAATAAGGTAACTTCGTAGTATCTTCGCCACGCCTCTCCAGGTGTGCGCTAGGCCTAAGACGGCGGGTTTTCTAGGAATTTTCTAGTTATTCATGTACCTACGGAAGCACATAAGTAAGTAAGTAGGATAAATAAGATGTTGAACTTTGTTATGCTTTTACTACTTACCTACTTATTAATCAAATGGACGTTATGATATTGGCGCGTAGGAAGTAGATTACCTACTGTACCTCTTATTAGGGATCTGTTACCTACCCTAGGGCATTATGAAATCTATTCCCGATTAATTCACCAGGTCTTTATTGGAGGTTGGAAAAACACAAAAAGTGTGATAAGGAAGAACAGAACCAAGCCAGACAAAGCTGAAATCGAAACCCCCAATATTTTAGATAGCGGTGAATTTCGGGGTTTCTGGATTCGTTGGGATAGGGGAAGTATCTCCGCGGGACGTGAAGGCGAAGATAGCCCCATACTCTCGTGGGAAGATCCCGAACCATTCCCGATTGCCTTGGTCGGAGTGAGTACAGGATGTGGCTCGAAAGGCGCTTGGAAAATTGAAGGTTTTAAATGATTTCAAATTACCTACAACTTCATCATTAATGCAGTCATCCAAAAATATTGATTTGTGCCCTTTACTACTGCAGGTCTGCTTGAATTCAGTACTTCGGATAAGTTCGAGTATAAATTCCAACCCGTGCTCGCGGGTTCACTGACATTTGAACATCGCGGTCCCCACAACTGCCATGTAGCCTTGACGCCAGCTCCAGCTGAAATGGATCCTATGTACGAAATTATGCTCGGTGGCTGGGGGAACACCAAGTCGGTTATTAGATACTGCAGAAAGAAGCCAGACAAGGTAGGATAGAATAGAACATCGTGATCGTCTGTGCTCTAGTTTCAACCACAGATGAAAGAGTAGACCACACGTCAGTGGTACCAAACCCACTATAAGCCGGACACTTGCATTCAACTGAAACTCCGTACCACGCTCCACGCTACGATCAAATCACAGTCAAAATGTTACCACCGACGTGCCGTCTTTTGTACTAGTAGGTATAGTAGAAAAAACTATGTAGATACATATTGAAATTGCGTGTTGGAATAATTTAGTTCAAAAACACTGTTGACCCGAAGGTTACCGTACCGACTCCCGGAATCCTGAGTCCCGACAACTTCAAGAAATTTTTAATCGAATGGAGAAAAGGCAAGGTGACAGTTCGCGACGGTGACTCGGGCGAGGTCATCATGGAGTGGCAGGACTTCACGTCATTCGGGATTACGCACTTCGGAGTGCGGACCGTTTATGGAGCGAGCGGACAGTGGCGCATCAACTACCCAGTGGCGTAGATGGGGGGGCAGGGGCATTTACAAGCAAAAATTATTATTTAAAAAAAATGTGAAAACTCAACATAGGAACATAAAATTTTAATTAGTAATTTTTGCTCCTCCCCCCTTTCCTAGGCTTCATTCATTTTAATGGTTCAAGTATGTCATTTTTCTAAATCCTTATCATCATTTCTACCGAATCCTACCTAATAAGTACAAATAATACGTAGGTAATGCTACATCACCCTTTTCCAGTTCATCAGAATTTTGGAGCCAATTCATTGTCAGATGTTCTGTACAAGCCCGTTTGACTCATAAGTACCAAACCGGAAGAAAATAGGACGACCCACTGACCTACCTAATACTTATTTCATAGTGTTTTCATAGAAGCTAGATCATTGAAAGAAGAGCTCGGGATCATTAGAGAGGCGAGTGCCAGAAACGACTAGATTATATAGAAAGAAATATGGATAAAAAACCTAAAAAAATGCTACCCGAAACTGAACTAGTTAGACGAGTAACTAAAAAAAAAAGTACGAAATGAATCTCAAAATGATTTTTTTTGCGAGTGCTTACCAAAATTTTATTAAACAGGAGAAGCTCATTGCAGCTTACATAAGCTGTACAAAAATAATCATAGCCATCCAGAATGACATAAAAATTGCTGATTGATTTTGGAATGTTTGCTGGCCATGAGTTGCTGATCAATTAGCTATTTCTGCTCACAGATTATATTTTTCTGCTCACAAAAATACGAATACTATGCTAACCATTTAAATAACACCCATATTTTATTTTCAAAATGTAAATTTGACGTTCAAGAGTGCGTTTTAATGGTCTAGGTTTTAATGGTTGAAAAAAAAATAGATAAACGATTTCGATAATCGAATTAAATTATTTTTAATTATTACATTACTATAAAATATATAATTATTTAAAATTACGAGTGACGACTAATGTACGTAATAAACATAATTTAATACTTATTGATATTATTGTAATCGATTTGCAAGTGCAATTTCGTATCGATTTTGTTTTTTCGGTAATGGCAACATTTCTTATTGATTCGCTCCTGTAATTGAGCAGTCGACGTAGTATCGTCAACAAATTGCGTCTAAGAATTGTGTTGGGTAAATTATTAATTAAGTTGAATAACTATTAAAATGACTTTTCAACGGTGTACTTCTACAGATTTTATTTATAATGTATAATTCTTACTATTTTCTATACATGATTCGAGCCTATTTCTGGCATTGTCCTTTGAATAAATTATGGTATCATCCAGATATGTACTTGAAAGAATACCCTCGTTGAAAAAAAAAATTAAGTAAATTTTTCTAAAAGTTATAAGTAAGTACCTACACTAAATATGAAAAATATGGGTAAGTGTTACATACTTTTCACAAAGTTTACTTTGGACATAAAAATCAAAACGTTTTAGGTTGAATTTCCAACTTTCTCTTAAAGCAAAATGTAATAAGGTCAATAAAGGCCAGAAAGCAACGTGTTTTGTAAACTTTTGATCATTATTTGTTGATTTTAGGGCTCATAATAAAAGTAGGTACTACGTCAGACACACTTCCCCAGCAAAACGAGGCAAGTGTGACTACATTAATAATAAACCCTCGATAGACAGCTGTTTTTTTAAATAAAATCTGCAAAATCCATGCTACTTATAAATGTCAATCTTGATCTCTTACTTAGATTACTTACATTGCTCATTATGATCATTTTAAATAAAAAAAGTTATGGGGTGCGTCATACCAGGGGTTTAAAACATTTTTTTTACAAAAGTTGGATTGAAAGAAAAACGCATAAGTACAGGTGCTTGATCCAAAATATGTTAATTAAAACAACGACAATCAAAATATCAATGTCATCAAAATTAAAATTGCAAAGGAGTTTCTAAAAATTATAAAATTAAAAAATCAACATCTTAAATGTAAGAACATAAGTAATACCTAATAAATAAAGTAATAATAATAAAAGTACATACGATACGACTCGTATTGTGAGGAGGTTTTTTCTCTGAAGCCCTAACCACCGCACCGGTAGCTTGGACCCCGCTTCCGACACCGGCAGACTACTATTTTTTGTATTTTTAAATGTTTTTTTAAATTGTTTTTATAGAAATATTTAAAAATGTAAACGGTAGGTATATATATGAATAAACGAGATAAAAGTACTAACCTATTTACTTACAGCAAATCATAATTAAGTTAGTACCTGTCGAGAATTGAATTTACGATCTACAATAGGATTGCTTTTGGATCCTACATTTAAAGTATACCATTGACGTGAATCATTATTGTAGTAGGTACGTGGTATTTTGAATCGAGAAGCAGCTGCATAACCGGACAATCTGCCACTTTTCACCTCCTCCACAGCGTCTAATTTTATTTTAGTCCAGCCAGGGCCTGTTCTTTTGCGAACGTTATTACGAAACATCTTTTTCGTCTGAAATAAAAACGAAAACAATAAAGAAGTACAGAAAATAAACACAATATAACATAGACGCACTAACCCCCAGATCTTCAGCAATTCAATTCAGTAGTTCCAAGGATTATACGAACTAAAAAAATCATTTTTTAAACTTACGTAAAACTTTTATTTTCAACAATACAAATAAAATAGTTAGAATAACATAAAGTTTAATATAATACAAAAAGAACTTACCTATGCAAAATCCACGGATTTGACGAAATCACCGAGATTTTTATTGATGAAACACCACACACCTAATTGCGTCACGTATTAAAAAATGTGCCCTGCTAAAAAATGCCGATAACTTTTAAAAGTGTTGGACTACGACATCTAGAATAGAAATTGTGAATCAATATTTTTTTACTCATACCAACAGATGGCACTTGCAACAAAAGCTTATTTAGATTTCGTGTTAAGTTAACACTTACACCGTAGCTACACTTGCCCGTACTTACTTATTTTTTTTCCAATCTCCATTTTTACAAAATAATGATGACACAAAAGTTTAAATAATAAACCTATAAATGTTTGGCTCCGTGGAGCCCTTTTTATATACATGTACTTCATAAACAAAAATGGCTTTACTAATTGAATTTACTTTTTTTTTTTCAACTGGGATTTATCCTTTCAAGTGTCTGGTTAATACCATAATTTATTCAAGTTTTTAAATTAATACTTATTTGATACTTACTATAACAAAACATTTTAAATGTGGTTAACTGTCTTTAGTGGCAATGTGCCCATGTCATAACGGCTGGACGGACCCCTATTTTCAGCGTTGAACCGCTCGAGCACTGACATGTGAAAATTCGAAAATAAAAAATTAATCTTACGTACCTTAAAATAATAAACATTAAATTCGCGATAAATTCGCGGCACACCGGTGTGCCGGCAGTGCTAAATATAATATAAATAATGGAGGTAGAATTCCGGGAGTCGGGACTTTTTCATCGGAAATTTCCTCCTCTCTAAAGATATTTTTTCATTTTTTTTTAAATAATGATGGTTTTTGAATTATTCACAAAAAAAAACGAAATGCCATCTTTTTTTTGTTAATAACAATTGCAATTTTTTATGTGCTGATACATCCTCGAGATACATTCTTCTAGCCATTTCATTCCGAATGACATTTATTTTGTAAGTAAGATAAACAACACTTTTAGGCGTAAGTATATCTTTTTGGTAATTTTAAACTAGATGAAGCTGGTGTCTCCTAGCTGACTACCGTGTACGTTACCCCAACAAGAAAGTGTCTCCTAGAGTTATATGAGTAGAACGTATTATTGGTGCCTTATCTGTTGTAAATGTGCCCCCACATAAAAAATGTGTGCCCCCTGTCGTTTTGGAAAAAAACGGAAAAAACGATTCTTGCTGGGGTAACGTTTTTCTAGCAGGAAAATTCTAAACGAATGATCGGAGAGAGAAAAATTGTGCATAGCCAGAGAGCTTATATGTGTGCCAAAATGTGCCCCCAAAAATAAAATCTGTGCCCCTTCAGGTTTTCGAGATATTGCATTTCCTGCTGGAGTAACGTTTTGATGAATCGTATATCTCTAAAACCATTGCATGTGCCCCTGTAGAATAAACATACACGAGTAGCTCTTAATGTGTGCCCCTTTGTGCCCCCATTAGATTTAAGAAAATATTTATAGTTTTCAAGTTATCGCGGTTTTATGAAAACCCGAAAAAACATCGCAGCGCCTAAATGAGACAAGGCATAACTTCGCTGAAAACTGTATTCGGTTCTTCTTGACGCTAATAATAACCATACAAAGTTTCAAAACTGTTCATGCATGCGTTTTTGAATAATCATGCTAAAAGTAAAAACGATGGTGTCATAACTTTGACGGCAAAATACAAGGAACTGGCACAATCCCAGATGTGTAGGTGTAAACCAAAATCTTGTGCCTTTAGTCAAAAATATATGGTGAAAATATTGAGCTTCAAATGTTACGCATTAAGTAAATATAAACCAAAAACCAAAATATGTAAACAACGGCTGGTTATCCGACCAAATCTGAATGACTACTAAAAAGCGACGGATTCATACATATCGATGACCTTCTTTATTGGACGTATTATACCTAAGCTGTTGTCCGTACAGTCGCGTTCAAAAGTTTTGAGGGCTAATTAAAAAATATATTAAATGCACCTTGTGACTATATGTGTTGTTATGGCTGCCATAGAACATTCTGTAAAAATCAAATCAATTATTTAGTTATTTCGGCTAAAAAGATACAGCCCTGTGACTGTGACATGTTGAGTGTTGACGGATTGTGGTCGAGTCTTAGTTTTGGAGACATGAATTCTTGTCATGAATTATTTTTTTACATAGTAACTAGAAGTTATTAAGGGATTATATGTCATCAACCTAGCACAAGAAGAGAATTAAATACGTATTATACAAAAAAAGTAAACAAATTACTGAATCGCTTTTGACGAAATTTCTATTGGACCAATCGGAAACTATGTATATCCTTTCAGATGAAAACAAAACAAACATGATTTAGAACATATTAGTTAAAAAATAAATAAATAGGTAAAGTAATGAAAAAAATTCCAAGTGCTTGATAAGGTACAAGTATTTTTAAATAAGTCAAAACAATTCCATTAAATACTTACCACCGCAGATCGTGCCATAAAATTCACCACCCCTACAACCACATAATTGTTATAAAATGCTTATACGCCACTTTCAACCAACTTAAAAAAAGTAAACAAACAGTATCAGTGCAACTGCGTGACTCAACGTAACAGTGTCCTTGGCGTCATAACATAACTGCAACTGTTTACCAATACCAAGTAATAATCCAAACGCACTTCCTAGTCAATAAACACTTTGTACCCATTATTCATAATAGAGCGACGTTACACGTAACTGTCTCTGTCACACTAACACCGTACGCGTACTAGCTGTCTCACTTTCTCTAAGCTAGACAAAGCGATTCCTTGCGTGACGACGTCAGCGGACGCCGCGGGGCCAGAGATGTATGTAGCGGTGTGGGGAGGCGAAAAAAGGGAATCTTCTATTAAGGTAAATGCTCCAACCAGCCTGCGAAATTCGAATTTTCCTAAGTTTTTTTGCAATTTGCAGGCCAGTGCTTGGTTGTATGTTGATTAAAATATTATTCGCGGCTGTAAGACATATGTAGATACAAAATTATAATCATCAATATCATCAATACAATGCTCTAAGTTCATAAAGATGTAGGAATGAGTTTTTCTGTTTTTTCTTTTTTCCTACGCCTTTATTTAGTACGAACATATTTAGTGTCAGTTTATTTGTTGTCACGAAACGTCGCTGCAATTTGTACAAAAAAAATACGTGTGAATAACAGTGCATTTCCAAATAAAGAAGCGAGTATTATTTTCATAGCATTAGCCTATTAATACAATTCATGTATGTATCGTCTTTATCTATATATTACAAGTTATTCTGATATTGTGGCTAATTGAGGTTGTTTCTCACGAAAATGCTACACATATGAGTCACATTTCGTCACTCATATGACGTAACTCACATCTACGTGTAAAGTTAAAACATGTTTACACTGCGGCTGAAAATTTTAACAAATTATATGCCGGCGGCGTCCGGTGTTATCTCCATACAAAACGTTTCACTAATAAATAAATCTGACATTTACGGAAAATAGATATAAAAGAGTTTTAGTGTAATTTTTTAAAATAATAATTTGGAGGTTTCGAATAAATGCTGAATTTGATCATTAAACCTGCATTTTAGCTCCCTGCCGGACCCTGCTCAATTTGAGCAGTAGGACATAGTTACATGTAAACTCTGCTTTACAATAAATGTGACTTACATTAGTATAAAAATACAGGTATGTCACAAAACAGTTTGGTCACGATTTTGAGCATGTTAGTCACATGTACATTTTATTTGAAAATGGCTCTTATAAATGTACTTAATCATGTGTAAGGTCATAGAAACAGCTATTAAAATATAATCCAATAACAACTTTATTTTATTAGATATTACTTTTCTACTTCAGTGTACTCAGGCACAACACGTGTGAACCGGTTAGTGAGTAAAGTAAAGAAGGTCATCGATATGTATGAATCCGTCGCTTTTTAGTAGTCATTCAGATTTGGTCGGTTAACCAGCCGTTGTTTACATATTTTGGTTTTTTGTTTATATTTACTTAATGCGTAACATTTGAAGCTCAATATTTTCACCATATATTTTTGACTAAAGGCACAAGATTTTGGTTTACACCTACACATCTGGGATTGTGCCAGTTCCTTGTATTTTGCCGTCAAAGTTATGACACCATCGTTTTTACTTTTAGCATGATTATTCAAAAACGCATGCATGAACAGTTTTGAAACTTTGTATGGTTATTATTAGCGTCAAGAAGAACCGAATACAGTTTTCAGCGAAGTTATGCCTTGTCTCATTTAGGCGCTGCGATGTTTTTTCGGGTTTTCATAAAACCGCGATAACTTGAAAACTATAAATATTTTCTTAAATCTAATGGGGGCACAAAGGGGCACACATTAAGAGCTACTCGTGTATGTTTATTCTACAGGGGCACATGCAATGGTTTTAGAGATATACGATTCATCAAAACGTTACTCCAGCAGGAAATGCAATATCTCGAAAACCTGAAGGGGCACAGATTTTATTTTTGGGGGCACATTTTGGCACACATATAAGCTCTCTGGCTATGCACAATTTTTCTCTCTCCGATCATTCGTTTAGAATTTGCCTGCTAGAAAAACGTTACCCCAGCAAGAATCGTTTTTTCCGTTTTTTTCCAAAACGACACCGCACACATTTTTTATGTGGGGGCACATTTACAACAGATAAGGCACCAATAATACGTTCTACTCATATAACTCTAGGAGACACTTTCTTGTTGGGGTAACGTACACCTGACTACCGTAACCAATAAATGTGCATAACTAACTTAACTTTTTATATCTACTAAACCTTACTATTACAAACTAGACTAAACGTGTAAAAAACAAAATAAATCATTGGGCATCAAAGAACTCATCCACATCGCTGTCAATGACAAAAGTGCCCAGAACACTGGCAGCTTAGATTATATACACGTCTAGATGACACATCTACAAAAAAAGGGTGCCGGTTTTTGTCTCAAAATGTCTCTAAAAATGGCTGCCAATACTAGGGTGTGTCAATCAGAAAACATAGTGTTACTAATAACTAATATCGAAACTAGTACTATATAATAGTATTACGAGTCTTACAATATATCACGGATGAATCATAATTACAATTATGTTAAAAGACAGGTGGAGTAAAATAAAACAAGTATTTTTTTAAATTTGTTCATTGGTGTTGTGACTGTCTGTCACTCATACCTATATAATAACAACATTATATTTATTTCAAAATACTGTCTGTGTGTGTGGGTGTGAAACTCACTTAACCGTGCTACAGTAAATTTATGGGGTACACAAGTTAGGGAATAAGTTGAAATGAACAAGTACCAATCTATACAATACAAACTTTATTAAAATCAAACCTTAGGCAGGTACTTACATCAAATGCACAGGTTTATTACCTTATCCCTAAACCCTGTAACACAATTCCAATTCTGGATACCGTCTCCGTACCGAGGGTACCAGAGTGGGAAAATTTGCATGAGAAGTAAAATATATAAAATCAGGGTCGCTTGAATGGATTCGTGAAGTGAACCGCTAGCAACTTCTAGCTCAACCGAATAAATGGTTATGGACATATCTAGTTGTGCTCAGTGCAAAAAATAAACATGTTGTACTTAGTGTAGCAACCATTCAATTACTAGATCTTTCTATCCTTAAGTGAACATAAGGTTCACACTCTCTCTCTCAAAACGTAACTTGACATAAAAATAACTTCTAGGTTAGCAAGCTGGTAATTAGCGAGCTATATATCAGCGTTGGCGAGTCAGCCATTTAGCATTTAGCGTTAGCGTTAATCTTTTAGAGAACCATCAAATCAGCGGCACAAAGACCCCTTGGCATCGGTTACACGTGACAAAACACGGGTAGACCACACGATGAAGTGTCCTGCAGGGAAGGATGTTGATCCGGAACGAAGTATAACAAACGACGTCTGTACCTGATGATTTCCATGGACGATGATCTGATTATGTGTGTCTTTCCACATGGGTAGGTACACTGTCCACCTCCTCAGGTCTACCTTCGGAACACACCAAGACGTCACGTCTTTCAGCGTCCGTCTTCAGGAATTCAGGCTAGTTAAAAGAGCCAGATCTGAAACAATACAACCCCCTAATCAGAAACACGTACGAGAACCTCGAGAGGGAAACAGAACAGAAAACCACGTGGGTCTTACCTCGGGCAAATGCAGGATCGAAACCTAGATACAGGCAATATTAGCAGCAATTTTTTTTATTTTTTATTATGGAATGGGCTTGCTCTTGACCTCGAACACGCCTGATGGAAAGCGATAGATAAGGTCTTTTGGACCTCATTTAGAATCATCTTAAAACACTGTGGCACGGTCTCGGTGCTGTGAACCCCGGGGCGGACCTAGCAAAGTTACTCGAACCGATTATATCGTTTCAGCACAGCGAAGGAACTAGTATTGGAAACTATTACGGCACCGGTACAACACTATTCCACCATGACATATTATTGTAAACAAACGAATGAAATTATAAAATATTAAAAAGGTCTGTTGGACGGAAATAAACCCAAATATGAACACTTTAGCCATAAATTCATGATCACATAGCAATTTCTTTATCGAAAGTTTGTAATATAAGAAATATTGCATGAAAACCTGCAACTAACCTGTACAAAGACGACTGACGTTGATAATCCTTGGTTTTTGCACCACACTTCACAATATTAACGCAGGAGCATGTTTAACTGCTGTTTTCCAGCATATAAGTGCAGTTTTAAACAGAAACTTCTCGTAATTTTCTCACAAATGTTATTAATATAAAAATTAAACAACCATTTGACAGCAGAACTACCTCGAAACTGCGTAACTAATATGGCACTTGGCAGATTCGGCCAGTGTTGCCAGTCGGGTCTTGTCAGAAATTACCTGAAGTATAAAAAAAGTAACCTTTTTGTAAAAAAAAAACCTTTCATATTTTTTTACTGGAAAGGTATTAAAATTTGTAAATTGATACTATAAATATTTTTTTTATGAATATTACCTGTATGTCTGACTGCACCATAGATATGTATATTAAGCAGGTACAATAACGGGTTGTAGTACAAAGTTATTGTCAACCGGGCACAGTCACACGCCATTGTTCATGGCAAAACGAAAGCCGCACTCAAACCACAATATTTTTCACAATCTGACAGTATTTTTGATAAAATTGGTAGACTAATGTGTTAACCAGCTGGTTAACAAACAATATGGCGATTCTCGGCAGGCAGCGCGCGGCGTTTCAAGACGGTCGGGAATGCTATTGCTATCTCTTTTTGTCACATGAAATATTTCCATTAAAAATGTTGAGTACAAGATGGGCTACTCTATACAACTTAATAGAAGTTATCTAGGTAAACTATATCTATGGTTTTAGTTCTGCTGCTAACGAAGCCTATTGTACAGACGCCAGCAGATCAAGCTACAAAAATCTGTCAAATTTCTTGAATAGAGTTTCAACCTTATGCTTAAAGCGATTAGGTTCAAGGTTGATTGGTAAAATTTGACAGTTTCGAGTAGTTTGATGTGCTGGTGTCTGTACCAACATGAAAAATTCTGAAACGAGCGTTCCGTTTCACGTTGCTTTTATGTAAAAAAATAAAAGTTAATTCTACAAATCCGAAAAATCACCTAAAAGTAACCTTTTCATTAGTGTAACCTTAAAGTAACCAATGCAGTTCAAAAATCACCTAAAAGGTGACTTACAAAAGTGACCTTCTGGCAAGACTGGATTCGGCACCCACCTACAACTGTCACAAATTGTTGACAATATGAGCACAAACTGAAACATTGTTGTCTCTTTTTATCAAATACGATTACCACATTAGAAAGAATGAAACAAAACGATATTTCACATTCTGTTTTATAATTAACCCTGTTTAGAATATCGCGGCGCCTCCATATTTTTTCTATCTCAATGTACCGAACGGCTCAAATAAAAATATTTGGTAGACTCACTTGTCACCTACGTCAGTGTCATTTGATATAATCTTAGTGTATATAGGTAATCTAAGACTGGCAGCATTGCCACGTTGAATGGCAATGCTGATTATTTGGCCAAAGAAAAGCCCAGCCCTCTGGCCACGTGAACAGTCGATAAGTCGTTTGCTGATGTCCCGAAAGACTCGGTGAGCACTCGGACCCCATGGGCCTAGTTTCAACCCCAAACGGCTCAAATATATAACTCCCAATAAGGTTGTATATTTGCGCCGTTTGAGATTTTCTGATAAGAAGATGGGATGGCGCAAGGGTGTCGACACATGTTGCATCCCATCATAGAGGTAGGAAAGAGCTTCTCATTCACAGGTACCTTACCAGGTACTTTTGAATTGTCTGTCAAAAACATGAAGCTATTTGCACGTTCCAAAGCGTAGATCTCTATGGAGAAGGACGTGCAAGAAACTCCTCGGACACTTGTCTTTTAAACCATTTTCTGTTTTACAAAAAATCCTGGTTACATTGTTAGGTACCTACTTGTTGTTTCTATACTTATGTGAGAACAATGTAAAGAGGGAAAAAGTAATTCTAAGTATCAAATAAGTATTAAATATTGAAATAAGCCCGTGACAGCTAAGATATGACCAGCCTCTACTGATGGCGCCCGTTCGTGAACATGACGCGTGCATCAGCACCATTCAGCTCATTTTACTACAGGCTTTCTTAAAGGCCTCAGAAGCCAGATCATTAAATCCCAATAAAAAAATATAGTCACTGTCAGACTGTGTCCTGTCATCCTGTGTCAGATCCGTCAGATCCATCAGCTGTCAGCACTCAACAGTGTCAACGATCGATACCTACTTCGAGTCTTGATAAATAAATTCACCATTTAGAACCTGTGATTTACGGTCATTCACACTATAAATTGACGCAAAAGCTAGTAGCTTTGCGCGATAAAACGGCACAACAGTTCAATTTCAATAGTCATAACCGTAAAAAAACCGACAGACCTTTAAATTTCAAAATGGGTGAAATATTGGGTAAGTAACTATTGTTTATTTTCTTTGTTACTTAGTTTGGAAGAATATAAATCATTAAAATAATTATGATAATGATCAGTAATCCAACCCTAAGTTTTAAAAGATAAAATTGCATCATATTTTTCATTTTAATAGCTACATGAGTCACTCTTTTTCAGAATTCAGAACATGGCCAAGACACCAAAATATATTTTATAAAATCACAAGCAATGGAATTAACTTTGAAATCAGAGCTCTTGGTAATGCAGGCATTGGATTAGCAAGTAAACCAGGACCTAACTGTGATTTTTTAGTAAGTACATATATTACCTTATTTTTTACATAATTTGTTCATGGTTTTCAACAGAGTACTTACATACTGCAGCTAAGTACTTGTTATTGAATATTTTTGCTAAATAAAACTAATTACTCATTTTCAGGTTGGTATAGGTCATAATCATAACCGCAATACTTGGATAAAGAAATTGACAGCAAGAACAAGCAAAGAGACAGTAGAAACTCCAAACATTTTGTCCTTCCAAGAATATAGACGGTTCTGGATTTCCTGGTATGGAGACGTTCTCCGTGTAGGCGTAGATGGAACACGCAAACCTGTAGTAACATTGAATAGTAAAATTTCAAATTTGAAATATGTTACTTTTACTGCCATTGATGATAACGGAAATGCTGTGTATTGGAAAATTGAATGTGAGTGATCAATTTATTTCTATTTGTATTTACGTGTAGTTTTCCTATTGAAGGATAACCTGCAAGCAACACCAAACAATTTCATAATACTTTGAGGTCATTTATTATTTTATCATAGATTTAACTATCTTTGAATTAACAACAAGACTATGTTATTTTTCAGTGCCACCGCTTCTAGAAAGACCTCTTCTGAAGCCTGTGACTGAGGGTGAACTGTATTGGGTTCAAGTTGATGCAGAGACACAGTTCCCAGATGGTGCATACATTGGGGGTTATGAGAAAGAAAACCTGTACATAATTAGGGCTAAGCACAGAGGATCATTGACACCTGGCAAGTTTGTGTCCTCAGAGGGATTGGGATATATACCATGGGGTGGACAAGCTAATGAAAAAAATTCATTTGAAGTATGTATGCTATATTTTTTCAACTGTACATAGCGTTGCTTAGCAAAAAACACAGCTCAACTCAAAAAATTGGTGGTTTTTATGGTTCCACACTCACGGTACAAACGAGACCCTATTACTAAGACTCCACTGTCCGTCTGTCTGTCTGTCCATCTGTATATCTGTCTGTCTGTCTGTCACCAGGCTGTATCTCATGAACCGTGATAGCTAGACTTGAAATTTTCACAGATGATGTATTTCTGTTGCCGCTATGCTATAACAATAAATACTAAAAACAGAATAAAACAAATATTTAAGTGGGGCTTCCATACAACAAACGTGATTTTTTTGACGTTTTTTATAGATACCCTTCGTGCCCGACTCGCACTTGACCAGTTTTATTTTTTTTCATGGATCTTACTGGCAGTATTACACTCTAGGCATTCAACCAACCAGGGTTGCAGATTTTGTTTGAATGCTCCACCCAGAGCGGAAAGGGTCATTTGATGATTTCCCATCCATAAAAAAAGATATTCAACCAAACATAGGTCAATATTCAGATAGTTGTCACAGAGTACATTGTTACAATAAATTAATCAGTTCCTCGCTCTACTGCAAAGTTAGTCAAAATGACTTGAGTGGTGTTGTTTGCTAAACAACAATTTATGACTACAATTGTGAAATTCTTAACAATTCTGCATTTTATTTCAGGTTTTATGTGGATTTGATTGTACCTGGGTGCCCAGCAAACAAGATAACATACCAGTAGGAGCTGTTGTTGCCGGTCACTCAGAAGACATGGGACATGAAAAACTTTACATTGGAAGAGTCAAATATTGTGATCATATTATCCCTGGAAAAGTCCAGCCATCTCATAAAGTTTGTTACATACCATATGATGGAAAAGAAGTAGGCGTAGACACCTATGAAATAATGATAGCTCCTGAGAAAAATAGATGTGCCAACAAGTTTTTAGTACCTGGTATAGAAGACAGTATGCTTGAATCTGAAGATGAAAACGACGACAATGATGATCACTCTATGAATTACGAAGATTATGATGAATTTTTTTATGCTGATAATGTTATGTAGTAACCTCATTTCTAAACTCTAATATCAGTATCCTTAATCCTCGTATAAGTATAATATTATGATCATGTGATGTAATTACAGTGTTTAGTTGAGTCAGCCGTCAGGCTATAAGCCACATGCAAAAATTTAACATAAGCTGTCATTATTATTAGGTGTGATAAGTTCAAAACAGTTCTTTATTTTTTTTCTTGTAAAATACAGTTTATTTTGTTATATTTTTTACATTTCGTTTTAAAATAATTTATTGATCGACATTTATTTATTTAGGGTAGCCCGCGAAATTCAAATTTTCTTACGTTTTTTGCAATTTACAGGTCACTGTCAGCGGGCTTAGTGTGCGAGTTTTTAACGTACTCGATCTCGTCAACGTAAACGTTTGCATAATTATGTCAAATTGTAAAGTAAAAAAACAGGATGTCCGTGAGTGTCACCGGATGGCGCTTATTCAGTTTCAATACAAATTTACGTTAACGCTAGTGATCGAAAAACGTTAAAAAAAACACGCACTAAGACCACAGGTTGTATCTTGGTCAAAATATGATTCGCGGCCTTAGCAAGTACGTATTTACAGAACTGTAATCAAATTGTCATGATTTAATTAAATACTACGTTAAGGCACTAATACTAACTGGGAGAGTTGTATTGATGATTTTAATGATTACAGTTCTGTAAATTCGTACTTGCTACGGCCGCGAATCATATTTTCACCAACATACAACCTGATACTGACCTGCAAATTGTAAAAAACATAAGAAAAATTGAATTTCGCAGGCTAGGCGCTTTTACCACACTTTTACAGTTTCTAAAACGCTTGTAGCGATATAGCCTGTGGTATTTCATTACCTGGTATTACTAATATTTCATATATTGGTTGTTCAACCTCACGACCCTGAAAGGGCAAATAGCACATATTGTATAGGAGATGCACTTTTCCACATATAAGTCTTCCCTCAATCGTTGCTCTACCTATATATAAAGGTTCATTATTCACTTCAGAATATCCACCGATGAATGCATTTTGTGGGACATAGTTTGTTCTTGTTTTAACCCACTTTCCATTAATCCCACATAATATCTAAAAATAAAGTACACATTATTGTTTTCTTAGTTATTGGCAACTGACTACATAGAACTTTGAATCAACATGAAGCTTTATTATTACCTCAAACTCTTCTTTTGCATATTCTAGGTGGCCCCAAGGGACAAATGCTTTACCAGTCGATGGTACATATTTTCCAGGACACAATGAAGAATAATGTTCTGCTCTGGCTATGTAAATAAGTTCATTATCAAATCCACCAATCATTGCATCTGGCGGCAATTTACCATTTCTCATAGCGCGCCAGTCAAGTGTACCACTCAGTTTTTTAAAGGGCATTGATTTCAATAGTACTGGGGAAGCTGTAATCATAAAAAACTATGTTCAGTTATTTTTCTTGTTAGTATCAAATTTCATATTTAATTAAGTATGTACTTGTTAATTAACTATGGAACTCTGCATTACAAAAAATATATAGATAATAATATCTTGGGACAACTCACACACGGCCATCTGATCCCAAGCTAAGCAGAGCTTGTGTTATGGTAACCAGACAACTGATATACATACTTATATAATTTATAAATACATACATATTATAGATAAATTACACCCAGACACAGAACAAACAATAATGCTCATCACACAAAGTTTGTCCTGGGTGGGAATCGAACCCACGACCTCCGGCTTTGCAGTCAGGGTCACTAACCACTAGACCAACAGGCCAGATAAGTAGTATACTAGCTAAAAGCCCATCTGATTATGATTATTATGTATTGTATCATGTATTTTTTCATGGAAATTAATAAAAGATTGAATTATATCGCTTTGCCATTTATATCCTCCAACAAGTTTTTGCGAGTTGCATGTGAAGGTTTCTACTAAAAGTTTTTTTTACTCAGTTTGTAAGCTTGCAATGTGATGGCGAAATCCGTACCTATTATATTTTATCTGTTAGCCGTGTTTAAGGGTGGGTAACTATTAAACATTATGCTGTGCCTATCTGCAAGTACCTAATCTATCTTTCTCATGCTGTGATTTTTCTACCTTATTTTTTTTAAGCTGCACATGGTATTTCGTTTGATATGCACAGGTTGTACCACGTTGTACAGTACCCCTACAGTATGTTCCTATGCACCATTATGACAGGTTTCTAAATGCGAGCAAGGTACGAGATAGACGAAAGATCAGGCAGTTACTAACGCAGCAGACCACCTACATTTTTTAATGTTTTTATGTTTTGTGTGTTTACTCATTATAATCTGTGGTAAGGCATTTGATGATATTGAAGAATCACCTTATTTGCAAAAGGTTAGTCCATCCTTAGTAAATGCTGAAGAATGTTGCATTATGTTCTTAAAGCAAGCAGCAGGCAATCAGCGCATTCAGGCAATCTCACAAAACGATTATTATGAAATTGACAGTCAACATGATCAAAACCAAATTGCTTATGCTGGAACCAAAACGGGCCAAACAGATATTTTTTTCTAAAATGACTGATGAATGGCACTTTACGTAAATGTAAAAACCACCTACTTTCAATAATCCACTCCACGGGATGTTTATATCTACTATATGATGAACTTCTACATTCTGTTTTGAATAGGATATACCCAACTATGGGATCAGTAATCATCTTCTGATAGTCAACAAGAGCCTCCTGACCAACTATCCCAAATTTAATTTTGTTATTGTGCCAAGTTAAGTAATACTCTCTTAATTCATTTAAATTAGAAATGGCACTAGAGGGAAACTTCTTTTTTTGCTTATCACGTAGATTGTAGACTTTAGTTTCATACCCAAATGTGAGCTGTAAAAAATATCGATGATTTATGTATAATACAGTAAAAAAATGTGTTGGTTTGGTGGATTATACTGATTAGATAAAAACTGTAAGTATCAAATAAAACTTGTTGTCACAAAAAAAAATAAGCAAAAATCCAATTAAACTGCCTGATTTAGGAATAAAACTCATTCAGAATCAGTTATAAGATAAATACTTGCCTTATAGAGACAAATGTATGGCTCACGGTGTGCTATCATTATCAACTCTGGAAAGAAGCCCACAGTTCTCATTTTAAATATTATGCCACCACTGTTGGCCTTATACATTGCTTGGCGGTCAGATAGTCCAAGAACTAAAAGTAAATAATAGATTAATTGTATATCGGGCTTAGTGAAAAAGTTTAAATTTCAAAGCAAAATATGACAACATAATAATTATGCTTCCGATAAGAAGCAACAGCTGCTTTGAAATAAATCGGTTTAAGCTAATTTAGTACCTACCTAATTAAATATTATCATAATAAGTATTAAAAAAATACCTTTTTGATTTGCCATGATTTCTCCAAGAAGGTTCACACCAATTAGAAAGTTGTTTTTTTTAAGAATAATGAGTCACATCAATATTATTGTGCAATTCAAAATATGGAAAACTGTTTTTCACGTATTCACAATAGCAAGATGAACAAACAATCACAAAACAACATCAAACATTATTATTGTCCGTATACTATAATGTACACTGTGTTGTCAATGTCAATTATGGCAATGGCCATAGAGCATAGACCTATCTCAATGCCATAGAGCATGTGCAATGGCGCCAAAGACCTAGAATAATACGGACCAGCCAATACACAATCGCAATCTTACAAGTATCGATACGTTAACATCTGTCAAAATATGTTACGGTGACTATCGGCGATACTGGGTGCTCATGACGTCATCCTTGTTAGTCACTGAAGATAGCCAATACGAAACTAGCTGTTTGACAGTTAATCGTTGAACACTTTGCCAAGTGATCTTCACTATGAGCTGTCAGCTGAGATACGCAATAGCACCGCTGGGGGTCTACTCTCTTTCTCTGAAACGAAACTTCGTAAACGAACGAAATATAAACGAAGTTTCGTTTGTGACCCTACTCTGTTTTGTTTTCGGACACGCAGACAAAGTTCGGATCCATAGACTATTTTCGTGAACGAATGACATGAAAAATATTGTGTGGGTCTTTTATGATGTCATTTAAAGTAAATTCCGGTTTTTACTTCAACTTTAAATTTATAAACTATTTTGATTTATTTTGAAATTTTACATTTAAAATGTGGTTTAATAAATATTTCTTGTAATATTGATGCAGAAAGAATAATTAAATAGTTTATTTTTATATTTTTGGTGAAATTAACCGGGACACTATAAAACACCCTTTCACGGTCATTGTTAACAGACTAAATTAAAGAGTACTATTTCTTGCCACCAAATGGATTTAATATATGACAACCAAAATTGTATGTATATTCACACTCAATCTAATCACATGTCAACTTACGATTTTTTGTTTGAATTCTTTAAAAAGTTTTCAGTTTGGGTTGGGTTTAGAATCGAGTCCTCTGAATTTGAGGAATCTGCCACTGTGGGGGGGTCAAAGGGGCTTATCTCAAGCGCCCCCATGCAATTTCAGCTGCCGGAGCCGCGTCGAAATATTTTTTTTAAATATTTGAAAATCACTCTTTAGTTTTCAGTTTGTTTCTCAAGTACTTTCTCAATCGCGATAGGTACACATTCCGCCAGAAAGTTTCAAGTCGTATTGTGTCGCAGTCTGCATTTTGGGTCTCCACAAGTTTTATTTTGGATTTAAAAAATTGTAAGTAAATATCTTAAAATATACTGTCGGCGACGAGACCCCATCCACGTCCCTAGGCGCAAGTAGTGGTAGGGGCGACCATGTGAATAAGGAAATGTTGTCTTAAAGTTTGAAAGAAACTCATTAGAATTTGCTAGATTTTAAATAGCAGTTTAGGTTTAATTATTGTCTAATTAGTTTTATAAGTATTATTTGTGTCTGCTAGATCCAATAAGACTCCAATATGATAGTATTTTTAGATTTTGTAAGGAAATTTTTAAGTAGAATTTTTGACGTTACGAAAAAATTACGTAAGTTGAAAATGAGGTTTTTTGTTTGTAGAGATATCGTTTTGAAATTGGTGTCAAAATAAAGGTCTCGACCCAAAACCTATTTTACAAAAAGAATTAAGTTGATAGGACTTGTAGTTTTGTAGATATTAAGGAAAATGTATAGTGAAAGTTTGTTATGATGTAAATTTTGCAGTTTTTGTTCTAGAAACTTTTTATTGTGTAAAGTTAGCAATAAAATTTGTATTCTAGGTTATAGGGTAAGGTCTAACGAATCTAAATATATATATATTGAGATATATATATATATATTATATTATATTAGTTGATTGTGCAGGCGACGTCGGTTCCTTCTACGCTCTAAACGTTCTTCACGTAGAGCAGCCTCGATTAAGAGCATTCTTGCAGCCATTTCAACCAAATTAATAACAAAATCCACACTAAAGAATGGCAAACGAAAACCAAAAGGTAACACTTTTGGTTTCGTCAATTTGAGGTTAATATTCCGAACAATCATCTGTCAAATTCAAATTTTCGTTCGCAACATTTATGAATTAGAATAGGTTTGGAGAACGTAAATGTCAAACAGTTTTCGTTCGAACGAAACTTCGGGAACGAAGGGAACTGTAGTAGGAAACACGCGAAGTTTCGATCGAAACTTCGTTTTTCGTTGAATAAGAGTAGACCCCCAGGTCGTCGGAGTCCAACTCGGACTCCGACTCTGCACCCGGGTGACGCTCAGACGAGCCCCTCCTCCAATATAGCGCGCCTCTTGCCGCGCTCCGCCCGACCGACGCTTTGTCGGGCGAGCCAAAGTCGAACCGTCGACGGCTTGGATCGGGGGCCTCCTCGGCCACTGATGCCCTTGGCATGCGGAATGTGGACAGCACTGTTGCCCCCCCCAGAACACGAGGGGCTTGACGCACGAGGCGTGGCGGATTCCCGAACTGCTGTGCAGTCCGGACCGCCCTGGGGTACAAAATCTCTTGCAGTACTGTCCATGGGTTTCCTTTTTGAGGGTGCGGTCCCTTTCTCCCCTCCTCTCTCCCTCTCTCTCACTGCTTGCTCGCTGCCCTCACAGTCACGTCTGATGATCAGACGCGTACCAGAGAGCAGCGAGCAAGCCAATGAGACGCACACCGTCCGAGGGCCCGAACACTACTCAAGTCTCCGAACGGTGTGCCCCTCTTGTGTCTCTCTTGGTCTGGTCTCTCACTTGGGACCTTTCGGCATGAGTGGCTCTACCGGCAAAGCCCCCAAGATCACTGAGACACGCAAGCCCCACCCTGAAATACCTACAAAATAAACGTGCATACCTACTGTAGACTGGGTCCTAAAGATGGCAGCCATTGCTAGGGAAGCACATAAGTAATCAAAACCAAAAATTATCGATATCGATACCAGTTTCTTACATTTCTTCTTGTACATTGGTAACTTATGTATACTTTTAAACTTGGATCATTTTAATTTTGGCATAACTGTAACAACTAATTTAGTTCTTTCCATGTTTTTATTTCATCAAACATTGCGTTAGCCGGCTACCGCGCGATTTTTGTTTTTCTATTGTGTCTAATTACGAAAGGTTAATTATAGTGTATTACAATTATACAAGAGATTGTGGAAGGGAGGGAAGGGAAGGGACACAAGGGGTTAAAAGCACTGTTGGTCGCGGGCTACATTTTATCGAGTAACTGACTGACTTTGAATTTTTTTTTTCATGAGTGTCTTTCTATAATGACATCAGTTTTTTTTGCGATTTCAGGGTTTGTACCACATTTATAGCCTGCGCAAACGACGGACTTTTCTCCGCGGACTTTTTCGTCCGCGAAAATAGATCGCTTACAAATGTATCGAGTAACGCAAACGAGGCATTAAAAGTACGCCGCGCCGTACAAAAAGTCCCCCGAATATCCACGGACATGCAGGGAGCGGACCGGACTAAAGTACGTGGGAGTCCCCGAAAAAAAACAAACGTGATTTTTTTGCTCGTTTTTGCTCGATATTGATAACGGCAACAGGTAGACGCTTGAAAATTTCACAGAATATTTAGTTATAAATTTAAACACTTTAAAATAAATAATTTAATTAACATAAAACATATATTTAAGTTGGGCTCCCATACAACAAACGTGTTTTTTATAGATAGGGAACACTTCGTGCGCGAGTCCGACTCGCACTTTGCCGGTTTTTTATTATCTATAAAAATGGGCAAAACATCAAGTTTGTTATATAGCTCCACTTAAACATTTATTTTATTGTATTTTTAGTGACGGGTAGACATACGGACAGCGGTCACGACAACACGACGGTAGGTAGGTACCCGTAGGTCCGTAATAGCTGGACCGATTTCGACGGGACTATCACTGGCATTCACTGGCATAAATGCTTATTGACTTCCTATAATTATATATTTTTTTATTTTTTTTTTGCTATGATGCTACCTTAGAAAGGACTTAGTAGGTACTTATGTAATAAATAGTACGTCTGGAATTGGTCAGGAATCGTAATTCCGCAAGTGTCAATTAATCAAAGCACGTGCGTTATTTTAATCTCTGTAAAATAAAGAGTAGGTAACTAACAGAAAAGTGTTATTATTCAATGTAGGTAGGTATATTTAATTTTCCAAAACCAAAATTTCATAAGATGATACACTAATCTCGGCGCCGTTATACGGCAAATAGCACAAGTGGTAACGTACATGCACTTTTCCGCATATCAGTTTTCCATCAACCACAGCTCTGCCTATGTACAAGGGGTCGTTTTGAACTTCAGAGCGTCCTCCAATGATTGCATTTCTTGGTATGTTGTTTGAACTTGTCTTGACCCATTTTGAATTGTATCCACATAAAATCTGACAATCAAATAGAGCTTTAATAAAAAATGAGAAAGCGCTTAAATCAATTGAAAATGTTGTTCAGCTTTCTGGTAGCAGTGGTAGCCCTTTATATGTGCTGGCTCCTTCAGGTAGTTGTTTTCGGGTTTAAAATGGTGGCAAGATAGTAGATACCTACAGCGTTCCAAAAGCAACATCACACAAAACAACAAAACACTGGCGGCTTTACTACAAAACACGTTCTAACTTTAGTCCAAGCCTAAACTTTCAAGCCGGTTATTGCATTTTGAACTATATTCCGACTACCTTAAAGTTATTAATACAAAAACCTATTTTAGATCCCGGTCTATGTTGTCAATGTGCATTCAAGAACTTTACGGAATTTGGAATAAAGTTCGAAATTCAAAAATGGCTTGTTGGTTTAAAGCTGGGTTTAAAGTTGGAACGCGTTTTCTAGTAAAGCCGTGGGTCTCTAACAGGGCCAACCAGTTGCTTTTTACTACCCTTTACATTAGGTACTTTTTTCTGTGCTCACTAAGGCAAAAGCTTAGTCTAAAATCCGGACTACAACGGAGAATCAAGTAATAATAATCTCATTGTGAACAAAAAACAATATTTTACCTCAAACTGGTGCTTACGATGTTCGCTAAAGCCCCAAGGGACGAATGCCATGCCAGTTGTTGGCACATATTTCCCAGGACACATTGAACGGTTGTGGTGAGCTCTGGCTATATAAGTGAATTCCTTTTCAAATCCACCAATCATCGCATCTGGGGGCAACTTGCCGTTTATCATAGGACACCAATAAAGAGATTCACCAAACGATTTACAAGGTACTGGTTCCAGTTTGACCGGTGAGGCTGTAACGATGAGAATAAAATCGGTGTTATTAGATCTAAGACGACAGGGTCACCAGTGTAGAGGTAGGTTAGGTTAGGTTAGTAGGTTACCTATGCGAAATAGGGTGTAAAATAGGTACCGCAAATGGATGATATTTGGGCAATTGTATACAGTACTTATGTTCAAATCGCACGAAAAACTCTGATACCGCTTTTTTAACGTAGTAGTTCTTTGCTGGCGATATAGACTGCGCTAAAAAGGCATCGAAGTAATAATGAAACTGTTATAATCCAGGACGCAAATATAACACCTTACGGACCTATACAGAAAGCAAAGCAATTGAGTCTGAACTTAATTGGTCACAGAGAAAATAGACAGGTTGGCGCGCTGCTAAATCGGCAAATCACTTTTCTGTGGTTTTGCCAAGTACTTAGGTACAATGTTTTAAACAGACAAAGAGTCCTTAGTTAATTGTTAGTAAGGCTAGGAAATTAAATCCAGACATACAACGTGTAACAGAATAAACACAATTGCTCTTAAAGGGTCATTGTAGGTAGGTACTCATCATTACGAATAACTTTCATTATGGGACCAAAACTGAAATCAGGAAAAAAAATCGACTGCCCCATACATTTCTGTGCGCGTAACTCGACAAAGTGTACTGAACAGCTGATTTTTTTCGCGATTTCGGGGTCGGCCCCATAGTAAAAGTTGACATAATAATGACCCCTTAAGAGGCGTTGCGTTTATTCTGTTACACGTTATATATGTACTATTGTAAACATACAAAAATTACTTGTAAACGGGCAGGATATACCTGCCGCATATGGAACGAGCGGGGGCGCGAAAAAACCTAAGATTGGTGCAAGACAGGTCGGCAGCAGACCCCGAGATGAGGGGAAGACCTGAATATCTTCCTTAGAAATAGACAAGAGTTGACACAGAACTGGGAACAATGGAAATAACGAAAGGCCTTTGCCCAGTAGTGGGAAACAAAACAGGCACAGGTACAGGGTACAGTTCAAGGACAGTAGGCTAATATCTACTAATAAAAGTAGGTACATACTTTCAACAATCCACTCCACGGGAATTCGATCTTCGTCAGAACTTGTTCGAAAATGAACAAATCCTATTTCCGGTTCATCGTATCGCCTGGGGCAGTCAACAAAAGGCTTTTCTCCTTCTAAGCCTATTTTAATTCTGTAGCTATGACAAGTGACGTAGAGTTTTTTAAATGTAGTAAAATTATTTAACTGTCTTGTTATAAATTCCCGTTCGTTTCTGTCATCCAAAGTTTGGACTGTAGTTACGGGTCCAAGTATAAGCTGAAACACAATTTAAAGATTGCACTCCCAGTAAGTAACATAATTATTATTATACTAATGGCGGGGTCTGAGTTCGCTCGCTTCGCTCGTTCATCCCCTTCTAACCTAACCTGTCTGAGTCGGGGTACCCAAAGTTCCGAGCTCGCTTCGCTCGCTCTTGCATCCGTTCTCTTGATAACAGCAGTAACATGGCCTTTTGTACACACATATGATCAGTAGGGGTAAAAGTCAGTTGATTACGCAGAAAATCGATGTCCAGTGTGCAAACGTAGGTCAATCGTAAAGGCAAACAATTCAAGTCCAGGGGAGAAGCCAAAGTCGTCGAAAGAAGCCACAACAATACCAAGATAATACAACACATGAATGAAATTCACGAAACTCGAGGAGAATTGGAATGATCGAAAACAGATGACGTAAATAGCATCCTTTTTTTACGTTCCGTTTTATCGATTTTGCACGATATTATACACCACAGCTATATATTGATATTATGACAGATTTGGTTGTCAATCGCCCAATTTAACGTTTCGTTTTCGCTTTTATCTGATTTGAGGTTAGAAACATTTCTCGAAAATTAATATGCATTACCTTGTAAATAAGAGTGGTAGCGTTATGATCGGGGACTCAACCTTTACCAGCTTTGACCCTTTTAACCCCCTAACTCCTGCCAAACGATACTAAACCCAACCCGTGCAAACTCACATACACAAACAACCAGATCCGGAACAACTTTCTATAGGCCATTTTGTTTCGTGCGGGAATCGAACCCGGGACACGCAGCGCGGCAGTCAATCGCTCAACCACTGCACCAACCGTGTCGTCAATTATAAAGACCTCTTGAGTTGTAAGTTTACTTAATAAATTAAATACTAACCTTATAGAGAAAAACACTCTGATCGTGGGCCGCAACTAGTATTATTTCAGGAAAGTGCCCTATGTCCGCCTGTACTTCGAACTTAACACCGCCATTGTTAATTTTAAACATGGCGTATCCCGTGGGCGATGTCCGAACAACTGCGACCAAGAAAAACACACAAGAATAAAGACACACGCAGTAGCCTATTATTACATCCAGTCCAACTTTTGTTAGTTTTGCCGGGAATGTTTTTAACGAGTTCTTCCGAATTTTCTCTAAATTTGATGGGCAACTTTCGTACGCTGGCGGCAGTCGTCACCCATTATGCCCCTTTTGCCCCGCAGGTTTCTTTTCAGGAATGATCTTATTGCATTTTTTTTAAAGACATTAAGGACCATTTGTCCGCAAGTACTGGTTAATGAGACCATTAGAATTTTAGTGGCAAGGCAGACATGAATGTGAGAGCGGGCTCGAAAAATTTTTCACTCCGCCTCGTATAGTTTTGATTTTTAACTTTGTGAACTCATGCAGGTAGCTAAGCTCAAAAACTAAAAGAGAGTAGAGTGAACAAAATATTTTGAATCCTACCTCGGATAGGTTTAATTTTCTTTTTATCACTCATACTTTAATAGAACTCATTTTGTTAATTTATAATACAGAAACCCAGAAACAATAAGAATTAAGAGAGTCCGGAATGCCAGAGCGAGCGAAGGCGGGTCGAAATATCTTGCACCCCACTTTCGAAACATTTAAGGGTCACAGTGACAAAAAACAGTCAACGAATGGTACTCTCTAAGCCCGAAGTCCGTACTTTCGACCTTAGTGTCGGGTGTTTTGTACTCCGTATCACCTACGGACTTAGGATTAGTCCCGAACCCGAACTAAGAACAACTGTCAAATCGGTTGTCATTAATTCTTAGTTCGGGTTCGGGACTACGGACTTCGGGCTTAGCGAGTAGACCCCCTGGGGCGGGCCGCACCCTCCCACTCCCCCCAGCTACGCTACTGCTAAGAATAATACAATTATTTTTAATTCAACGGAATTTATTTTTTGCAAAAAGTAAAACGATAAAGAGAACTTTTTAACATAAAAAAACTACTTCTAAAAATTTTGTTTAGAAATACATGTAGGTAACCTACTTACCTACACTAACTAGATTTCTTCTAAAACAACGTTGGCAACCCTAAATCTACCACAGAGCTGGCAACCGTCGCGGCAGTAGCAACTAGAGCCGAGATGCCTGTCTATCTATGCTACCTTATTAAGTCAATCTAGAGGAAGATAGTACAACAAGACAACACATAACATTAGAATACATAATAAATATTATCGTGAATAAATAACGTACCTTCCAAATCTCCCATGATTTAGTCAATAACAGGATAAATAAACCGAAATTCTTGCAAAAACAGATCGGTATCCAACGAGTGATGCGCAGTGTTTGTTTGGGTTTCGCGATGTATGAATCATTAAAATGAGCGTTTTAAAAATAACATTCCGCAATACGTTCTGATTGGACGGACCGGTGCACGATGATCCGATACGGTTTTGCCAACGGCCAATAGCATTCTGTTATCTTTAAACAGTAGTGCCATCTAGCGTACATTGTGTAAAGCTGATTATTAGGAGTGTTTGCTTGAAATTGAACAGAACCAAAACAGAATTACGTGGAGTGTGGAGCTAAGGAAGCCCCAAAATAACGTATTATTGAACTGTATTCGATATAAATCTGATAGAATCAAATCAAATCAAAAAATAGAATCTCTTTGGGTCTTGTTGATAGAGAGATGGTAAGAGCAATAAAAATAAGGAATAAGAAAGCGATAAATCAGTCTCTAAAAAGTTTAAATTTGTTTCATATTGGACAAATGGCATCCTTCAGGCCTATTATGTATAACTAGCTTTTGCCGCGACTTCGTACGCGCATATCCCATTTTTTCCCGATTCCGTAGGAATATTTTCTACGCAATTTTCTTAACTTTTCCCTTCTACAAAGTATTAGAAAAGTTTAAAAAAGATGAATGAAATCGATACCTACATAATTATATATTTAGATATGAGTATATTATAATAGTTTGCATGATTTCCTTTCCAATTCTTGCTTATTTATTTCAGTAAAATTAATAATACTGACAGGTTGAATTTATTGGGTAGGTACTTAGACATAATACCTACTCGTAGGTATTTTTATTTTAGTTATTACCACGTCCTGCACTAACAGCTGCAACCAACATATTATGCAGAGAATCAACAATTATATTAAGCACACATACAAGAAGAAGAAATATGCAACAGACTAAACGCAATACCTGATAAGGGGTCATTGTATTGTCAAAAAAAAAAACATTTTGTCGAGTTATGTGCACAGAAATGTATAGGGCAGTCGATTTTATTTTCCGCGATTTTAGTATTAGGTATTTCGTTTATTCTTACACGTTGTATGTTATTAAATACTACTGATTCAATGCAATAAAAAGTAACAGAATAAAAGAAGCATTTGGACTCAAATTAGACGGAAGGAAGAGAAGCATTTAGACTCAAATCAGACGGAAGGAAGAGAAGCATTTAGACTCAAATTAGATGGACGAAGATATGACGGGGATTTTTCAAAAGTTAAATCCATAAGCATATATAGTGGGGAGGCGTGAAGTATAAGTCGACAAAGTACTTCTATACCTGTAGTTGGTTAAAAAAACCTAATCTAACCCAGATTCCCAGGTGGGATGCTAAATATTTTCGAGCTCGCTTCGCTCGCTCTAGTCTTCTTGGGTCAGCTGAGAAACATCTGTTTGTGTAATAAAAAGAAAATGTTGTTTCAGAGACAAAGTTATACTAATTTCTAACTAGTCCGTAGTCCGATTTTCTCGACTTATTTTATAATTTGAACCCTACTATAAACATGACCAGTGGTGTCATGTCCATGCCCCCAAAGTTTTAGGCTGCGACCGCGACGGGCGACGGTCCTAAAATTCCGCTTTTGATCGTGATCACCGACTGTGGTGCCTGTGTGTCGCATCTCAGATTAGGGGCGAGGCTCCCCCTGGAAAAAAAAACAAGTCTAGGCTAAGATCGTAGCACTCGTAGCGCTACGAGCTACGCCGTAGCTGCATAATCCATTTTCAATTTGTCCCAAACAAGTTGCAGTTTTAAAAGGTAACTCTGACACCACGTGTGTGGGGTCGTTGTCGTTAGACCTTACTTACACGAAGAAGAATAATTATTTAGGTACGTGCAAAAATATAAATGCAATGGAATTGATTGATCTCAAGGAGTGTGAGAATCAATATCAATCATCAGTACGAAATCAAAATTGTACAACTTCAAACTTCTCGTCTAACAGCATGCACAGTGACTACTGAAAACAACTAAGAGTGTTCAGGTACTCCTCACTTAGGTATTTCACATAAAATTGCAAACCCTTATTCTTGAAAATGAAATATAACCTATTTTAATGAAACTTGGTACTCGTATGTACATACCTACGCAAGATACTTATAGATCTAAATAGTTGGTTGGTTGGTCACCAAAGTAATAATTTAAGGTACAATAAAAAATATTAATAATATAATGCTAATTGAACTATATACACTTAAAATATAAATGAAAACTCCTAACTAAAATATGGCGTCAAAAAATTCGTCCACATCGCTGTCGACTGGAAGTGAGCCCAAAAGACTGCCGGCATTACCACGTTGTATGGGGATGCTAATCCTCTGTACGAAGTAAAAGCCAGCCCTTGGGTCAGGCGAAGTGTCAACTAAGCGTTTAGCAAGTTCTTTAAATAACGCATGAGCACTCGGATCCCACGGTCCAAAAGTTTCAACCCCAAACGGATCGAAAATATAATTGCCAACTAGGTTATTATATTTCCGCCATTTCAGGTTCTTCGCAGCCGCAGCGGCAGCGCCGACACAGCACGACGTGCTAGGAAGATGGGATGGCGCCAAAGATCGACACAAGTAGCGTCCCACACTAAAGGCCCACCCATCTTCCACGGAAATAAAGACATACCCTCCGGTCGCTCGCCATCGTCGGGTGCCAGGCCACTGGGTTCTAGTACGGCAGAAACGCCGACGGCAACAAGAGCGCGTCGGATAATGTCGTTGATGTTAGCGTGCCGCGCTATACGACCAGCACTTCGCTTGCATGACGGGCCGTCGTGCCCGAGACTGTTGACAGTTTCGCCACAGTGACAGCGATGAGGAGAACAGCTTGGTTGGTTGATAATTTTCCGTAGAATCAAGAAAGTTAAAAAGAGTTTAGAAAGAAAGAGAGACTGGGCTCTCTTTCTTTGTAAACTCTTTTTCAAGTACATCTTAATGGAATTTAGTTTATGGAAAAACTCAAGAAGTATCAAGTTTCAATTAGAAAAATAATACTGGCCAATAAGAAAGATCTGCAAGAATAGTCAAATCAGTCATTTGAAATTAATGTCATTCTTTAAAATGCAAGCAAAACGGAAGAACCTGAAGATAAACTTTCAATTTCAATAAATATCTTCAAGGACTGTTTCTAGAATAAACGCAATAATACAAGATGTCGAAGCCTCCTTCGCCCACGAAGTCGGGAGGCGGCCCTGACTTGGATGGTACGAAAGTGACTTTTCTCTTAAAACATATTAATAACCTCTCCGCAGACCATCGACCATGATGGCCTATCTTTCGCCGCTCTCTCACCTGCACAGGACCTCATGGCTGCGTCAGCAAATGGTGTTACCGTAGCTGAATACCTATAACAAACATAATATTTGACAAGTGCTATCGACACACTAAGAAGATAGAAATAGTAAATGTTGGCTCAGACCAATAAAAAAGTATAGACGGAGCCGTCAAAAACAATCGCGACGAAATAAGTGAGGCATGTTTTAGAGAAAAATGTTGCAAGAGTTGTACACTCGTGCTGCGACTCCCAAGTGCGAGAGATATACTTTGGTGAAAAGTTTTATTATTATGTAGCAATGTGTTTGATTTGTCATGGTTGAATGAAATGAAAGATAAATAAGTGAGTGATTAATTTTAAGGTCAATAATTAATTTTACAAAACACACAAAACCTACTTAAATTAGAATAACGGTTCACCAATGTTTCACCAAATCTCCATTGACAAATTTTCATTTTACAACCAACGACTTATTCCGCAATGTTTTATTTTAAAAACACTCGTTTTACAAATATTTATTTGGCAAACGCTTCTTTTTACAAATGCATCGGAAGATATTTAATCATGTGTACATTTTTTATTTCATATTTAGATAAATTTATTTAATTATTTTTGGGTTCGATCAGAAAAATATGTACTAGAAGTTGGAGTAATATACAAACCAGGTGGTACCAGTTTTAAGAACTTTCTTGACACCTATTCCTCGCAACTGAAGCAAAGAAACATAGCAATTATTTTCGTATAGCGGATTTGGTGTTGTGTATATCAATTTCTTCAAAATGTAAAGAACAAACAATACTAAATTTTGAAGTTAGCGACATAATTTCTGTTGTCCCGTACAGCTTTAATCCACTTTTATTTCAGAGTTTCATCAGCTGGAAACTTAAAAAATATCATAAAAAAACGACTATAATTTATATCTTGCAGTCAAAACTCTTGACCAGTCAAAAGTACTTTTGACTGATTAACACCTGTGCTAAGATAGGTCGACGGAGCCCCGCTTCGCGAGGCTCCTATTTCTGAGTGGTTTAAAAAAAAAATCGGGGTACTCTGAGTCGGGTGTTAACCAAAATGACGTTTTTAACTCTACTAGCAAAATCAGCCAAAAGTAGTTTTTACTGATTTTGCTAGTCATTAGTACTTTTGCCTGGTTAAGAGTTTTGACTGCAACATATATATATATTTTAAAACACAATTGTAGTGTCCGTAAAAAATCACAACTTCCCTAACTTTTGGGAAAAGATAATGTTCTTAACTTGCAACACTGACACAACGACGTCTATAATTCGTGTTTCGAGAAATCATGACAAATATTTTACAATTTTGTTTAAATTACACACCAAATCGGATCCTTGTGAAAAGTAATCTCAGAAGACTTTTTTTGGAAACATGAATTGTTTTTGTGCCGGTTTATGACACAGGATGAATTTCGCAATCGCTACTTACCAAAAATACGTCACGCGCAGTCGCTCACTCGCGGCCGCGGCAGACTACCGAGCTGCCGTCTTCATATTGCTGAATCGTCTTCGTATTACGTGCCTCACTTTTTGAGCGCAATGTACTGTCTATACTTTTTTATTGGTCTGAGGATATTGGTACACTTATAGGTGTGCTTACAACGTGCAAATAAAATTGCTCAAATTTTTGGACACGTTAATACGAATCGGAGCCCCGCAGCGCCGGAGCTGTGACAGAAACCATGCCTGCATGCATGGTGTATGCTTGTTTGCATGCTTCTTAGAGAGAATTAAAAACCACATATGTTCACAATCAACTGTTTTCTGCAAGGTGATAGATGAGTCTTTCAATTATTTTTAAAACGAATCGCCATCAGAAATAAGCTGCTAGGTGATGCTGATTAGGTTATCGCATTATTTTTGTGAACGCGGTGTTGTAACTTGAAGGAGAGTATGCATTTTATCAAAAGAATGAATGAACGTTTAGAAACTGTCTTTCGATAAAATGTTATTATTGGTAAAATATTTATATTAAATAAACAATACAAGGATAAAGAGTATTTGATTTTTGATTGTATGATATGAATAATATTCAAAATTAAACTTTATGTGAAACAAAAATTATATTTCGTCGCTAAATTCTTCAGATATTTTTTAACCATGTAGTCCCCTTTCCTTGCGCTAGCAACTACGCACGTCTATTTAGTTTTTTTTTTTTTTTTATAAACTGGCAACATCGTACCTACCCCACCTCGCCGTGTCGGTCAGTTGTAACCGTCATTCTTTTTGCGTGCGCAGCAACGAACGGACGTCTTCAAAACTAAATAAGTAGTAGGTAAGTTTAAAAGTATATTTACCAAGTATTGTTATATTTAGAGAAAATTGAATTCAAATTCAAAATATTTATTTGTCATATAAAATGTTGACCATTGGTGGAGTAATTTATAATTAAGTGTTTCACTATGTGCTGCCTTGCTGGGCATACAAATGTTGTACAAACGGTTTGTACAAACAGGTGTAATACTCAAAAAACAACAAGTTAAATCTTTACACATAAAATATAAAACATAAATTGACAGCGGCTTAACAGTACACATGTAAAATTATGCATTACTAGAATAAAATACGAAGGTTAGAAAAGAAGGCTTATCGTCGTCGAATAAGAGGTTTTTCGGCATCAGATTCGGAACAAACTTCAAGTAAGTACATAATACATTTCTCATTGTTGGTGTTTGAAAAGTGATAATAAAAAGTTAAAATACTTTTTGGAGCCTGGAGGTTGCCCGAGATGGTAACAAAATGGTTAAATACATAAGTTACTTTACTAAGTAACCCAATAATACCGGGAGGTTGTCCGCGATGGCAACACGAATGTTTAATGATACCGGGAGGTTATCCGAGATAACACGATGGCTTTAAATAGAACAAACATGGTTTCTATGAACTAGAATCACGTGTGAAACTGTTCTTATGTACTCACGAATTCTTTGCCGAGTTAAGTTGTGACTACCCTCATAACTTCCGAAAAATGTTAACAGGTCCAAGAGACCCCCCTGAACGGATTACGAAATAAATGTGTGCAATACAGCGTCTATAAGTCTGCCTGGAGGGTAACCGCGAGTTATACACGATGGCTAGACATGACGCAAACAATCTAAGCCTGGAGGTTGACCGAGAGTCATACACGAAGGAAAAATAAATGTGTGCAATATAGCGTCTATAAGTCTGCCTGGAGGGTAACCGCGAGTTATACACGATGGCTAGACATGACGTAAACAATCTAATCCTGGAGGTTGACCGAGAGTCATACACGAAGGAAAAATAAATGTGTGCAATACAGCGTCTATAAGTCTGCCTGGAGGGTAACCGCGAGTTATACACGATGGCTAGACATGACGCAAACAATCTAAGCCTGGAGGTTGACCGAGAGTCATACACGAAGGAAAAATAAATGTGTGCAATATAGCGTCTATAAGTCTGCCTGGAGGGTAACCGCGAGTTATACACGATGGCTAGACATGACGTAAACAATCTAAGCCTAGAGGTTGACCGAGAGTCATACACGAAGGAAAAACACATATACCTACCTATGTAGATACATTGTGAGCATTTAAAGAATTTAAAAACTCTGTCCCTGAAAATGTGGACACTGGTGGACTTCGAACCAGATTCATCACCACCAGAACCACCAGCGAGCGAAGTGGTTCCTACCCCAGAAGTTGTGACCAATCCACCCAAATATTTTGGCGGCATTAGGCGAAATCACAGACGAGACACCGGAATTTGGCGAGAAAATTCATAAAAATCTCGCTACAATACTTACCATTTATTTTATTAAATACTAGCTTCTACCAGCGGCTTCGCCCGCGTGAATATCGGAAAAAGGAAGGTTTCCTGATTTGTATCGTACATTTTTTACTCAGGAAACACCTACCCTACCCTACACTACCCTACCCTACACTACCCTACCCTACCATACACCTACCGTAGCTAAATTTTTTACATAGGAAACACCCACCCTACACCTACCCTACACCTACCGTACACCCACCCTACACCTACCCTACACCTACCCTACACCTACCTTACACCTACCCTACACCTACCTTACACCTACCCTACACCTACTTACACCTACCCTACACCTACCTTACACCTACCCTACACCTTCCCTACACATATACACTACACTACACTTACACCTACCCCTACCTACATAATTATACCAGCCCAAAAATACTATGACATGTTTCTGGTCTCCTGGTACTTGTGAATCTGAAGTACTAAGGCAGCAGCGGCTCTGAGTTTCCACTTCCTCCTCAGTCTCCATTAATCCATGCCACTTACCGAGTTAAAAAATAGCCTATTTTTTATTCCAGGATATGAACTACATGTGTGCCAAATTTCATCCAAATCCCTTCAGTCGTTTTTGCCTGATTGTTACACAAACATACAAACATACAAACATACAAACTTTCACCTTTATAATATTAGTAGGATAAGTACCTTTGCTAAAAAAAAAAAAAAAGGGTACTTATGACAAAAGAAAATAGGGAACTTCTTTTGAGAAATTACCTCATACTCAAAAACTGCCCGTTACTTCAAGCACCAACGCTTAACCATATGGTTTCTGCGGCCATACCGGAATCTGTTAGATTTCGGGAAAAGAAAATGGCCGAATTTTATCCGACTTGCAACGATTACCTTTCAGAAAAAATTAAAGCCTCTAAGGCTATTGTAAACCAGGGGGGGGGGGCGAGGGGGTCACAAACTGTCCAACTACCGAGTCTCCCCCTGCATTCAGCCAGTCGAAGATCAACTACAAACAACTTGCTCCAACACGACGTCATTGACTCAGGTACATGCAGTCAGAGTTAAGTTTTATTATGATTGCTGGGCAAAATTCACCGATAATATGACACTTCTTAGATGGATTAGTCAAGGTGTCGATATCCCTTTATCAGATGGAGTACTACAACCCCATAATACAACCAAAACATTTTGGTCTAAACAAGAGAAATGTGATATGGCGATCGCCATTAACAAACTCATAGACCTAGGCGCGGTTGACGTTTGTGAACCTATAAAACACCAGTTTATATCTCACATATTTTTATCACATAAGCCAGACGGTGAAAAACGATTCATCTTAAATCAAAAATCATTTAATCAGTTCTTCAAAAAATGTCACTTCAAAATGGAAGATCATAGGACCGCCTCTAAACTTATTCCAAAAAATGGTTTCCATGCACCAATAGATCTTAAAGAAGCCTTTTTTAGTTTCAATAATAAAATCATTTAGAAAATACTTGCGTTTTCAATTCGAAAATGAAAAACCGGAAACCATAACATACGAATTTAACACCATGCCATACGGTATTTCCATTGCTACTAGTGTTTACACAAATTATGAAGGAGGTTAACCTACCTTAAGGGACATAAATCGGTCATATACTTAGATGACATCTTATGTATCGGAAAAACCTACACTGAGTGTCTCAGTAATGTTATCGAAATTTTACGTGTTAACTTGTCTCGGTTTTTTGTGATAAATTATAAAAAGAGCTCATTTATAATACCCCAACAAGAGTGCAAATTCTTAGGTTTCATCTATAATACGACAACCCTTTCGGTTTCCTTACCTAAGGACAAACGTCGTAATATCGCGCAGCTTGTTAAAAAGTTTATTGGTTTACCTCCCTGTACCATAAGAGAATTCGCTCAGTTAGGTAATCGGCGTTCTCACAGCAGCGTGCCCTGCCGTCAAATACGGGTGGCTATATACCAAAACCCTAGAGCACCAAAAATACATTTTAGTGAATAGATTTCATAACGATTATAATTCTAAAATAAGCCTGGAACGACACATACTTAACGATTTAAAATGGTAGTCACAAAATATATTTACATGTTCAAACTTCGTCGACACCCCCGATTTTGAATTGGAAATATTTTCCGATGCTTCGAATACAGGGTGGGGAGCATTTTTTGATGGTAATCGCGCTCATGAATCATGGAAGGAAAGAGAATATCATATAAATGACTTAGAGTTATTAATAATAATAATAATAATCATTTATTTCGGAATAAAAACATCCATATTTTGTTAGTACAACTGCGAGCTTACAACTAGGTTTCAACTGGGTTTCTTAGCACTAAAAAACTTCGCGAAGGAACGACCAAATTGTTCCATATTGTTACGAGTTGACATTAACTCAGCGTTGAGTTATATTAATAGAATGGGAGGAGTACAATATCCTCACTAAAACGATCTTGCTTATTAAATTTGGCAATGGTGCGAGAACCGGAATATATGGATATTCGCATCTTATATTAATACCAAACAAAACATCGAAGCTGATATTGAATCAAGAAAAATTAACCCCTATATAGAATGGGGCTGATCAGATCAAGCATTTAAAACTATCATTCGTAAACTAGGTCAACCTGTAATTGATTTGTTCCCTTCTCGCATTAATGAAAAATGTGATTTGTACGCATCCTGGTTTCCTGACCCAGACGCGTCGTTTGTCAATGCATTTACAATTAATTGGAAACACAATTTTTCTACGCTTTTCCCCATTCTCTTTAATTCTTAAAAGCCTTCCGACGTAATATCCCCGTAGAAGCAATAGACCTCATGTTAGCGTCGCTTTCTGATAACACCAAAAAATAATATAGCGTCTCATACAAACTCTGGTGGCAGTTCTGCAAAATTACCAAAATTGATACTTTGAGAGAACGGTAGCAAAGGTATCTCTTTTTTGACAACAAAGTTCAATAAAGGCGCCTCGTATGGATCTTTGAATTCCCACAGATCCGCACTCTCGTTACTATTGGGCAACAACGTCGGTTCTGATGAATGCATCAAGCGGTTGTTAAAGGAGCCTATAATCTTAAACCTAGCAGGCCAAAATATACATACACACCTGGGATCCGCAATTAATTTTAATCTCGTTTCTAAATGGTACTCGGAACCGAAATTTAGACCTAAGTCAAGTGACCAAAAGATTCGTTATTTTACTGGCTTTATGTACGGAACAGCGAGTCCAAACTCTTAACCTAATAAAACTGGAGAATATCAATATCTCGTCAAATGAAGTAAAAAGTAGTGATAACAGACGCTATCAAGGCTTCTGCTCCAGGAAGAGAACAACCCGTACTTTTTCTGCCCTACTTTTAGAAAATAAAAATATTTGCCCTGCTGCCGGGTACTCACAGATTACATATTTATTACAAAAAATCTTAAGAGCTAAAAATGTAAACAACTTAATACTAACAATTAAAAAACCTAATAAAGCGGCCACAGCTCAAACCGTAAGTCCATGGATAAAATTGGTATTATCAAAACTGGGGTTAATACATCAATATTCAGTGCACACAGTACATGACACGCCTCAACTTCTTCTGCAAGCTCGACAGGTGTGCATTGACACAATACGTAGAAACGCGGGATAGACCAGTCGTTCTCAAACGTTTGTCAAGTTTTGTAAAGTTAATAAAGTTAATGAAGCCGAATTTGCAGAATCAGTATGCTTATAATTGTAACTAGTTGTAAGGAATTGATTGTAAATCAAACGCATAATTATTATCATAACTTAAAAGAACATTCTTTATTTTTTCAATAGGTACCTATGTACTTAAAAGTAAATAATTAATCATTTGAAAAATCCTTGCAATTTATTCAAATGAACCAGCAAATCTCATTATCTCTTAACATCTACATGGTTAAAAAATATCTGAAGAATGAAGCGACGAAATATAATATATGATCAAACGAACTTCCAAGTGAAGTTCGATCATTATTATATGAGTCGCTTCATTCGAAGATATAATTTCCCGACCCACCCTAAAGAACCCTGAAGAGATTTGCAAAAATCATAACTATAATCATCTCTAAAATAATGACGGTTACAACTGACCGACACGGCGAGGTGGGGTAGGTACGATGTTGCCAGTTTATAAAAAAAAAAAAAAAAACTCTAAATAGACGTGCGTAGTTGCTAGCGCAAGGAAAGGGGACTACATGGTTAAAAAATATCTTCGAATGAAGCGACTCGTATAATAATGATCGAACTTCACTTGGAAGTTCGTTTGATCATATATCAATCATTTAAATTTCTTCAAAGTAAGTATTCTGCGTATTGATTATTCTATGTAGGTAATTGTAATAATATGAAAAAAAAATGTGAACCGAAACTCTATGAAACTATTAGCTATAAAACGGTTGTATCTTGTACTGTCATTTCACACCATGGATCGACAGATCACTTCTTGTTCCCTTCATCTAAGTTGTGTCACTAGCTAATGTGTATTTTTGAACAGGGGGTCGCAAGGGGTTCCCGCCGTACCCCCCGTTCGTCACGCCAGGGCCGCCTTCGGTGGCTGAAGCCGTCGCCGCCGGCCATGGCTTGCGCCAGCAGCACAAGTCCAAACCCCGGAAGTCCATACGCCCTCTTCCTAAGCCAGCCAAACCAAGGTAGGGCAAGGAAAACTTTAATTATTTCCTCCTCCGTACTTTAACGTTTTTTAGTCCTCTGTTGTATCAAAGGATTTGGAACGGCAGACAAATAAGTGATTGCAATATGCCTACATCGCTCGAAGTAGTCACTGCTTCATGTCCCCCTAGTTATTCAACACGATTATCTGACGTCTGTATAAAAAATAAGTTCAAAAACTAAAACCCGACTACAGAAAATTCACGTTCTAAAAAGTATGAAACAAGAAAATATAGCCGTGGTCGTATGCCACTTTGCCTTAAATTTTAGTGCTAAAGTTTGATGTTTACTATTAACATACTGTTTTACGTGTGGCAAATAATTATTATACGAGTATATATTTGAAATGTGCTAATTAAGTACTTTAGTTTGACACGACCATATTAATAAAAAAGCGCCTTTTGTAAATATTACATTACACAATTGTTTGCAACATAACCTAGTCTATAACCAGCGGACAATTTAGACGCTTCCAATGACACCACATTTGTCAAATTATGATAAATGGTTTAGAAGTTATGAGGGAACAGATGGACATATATACATAGGGGTACATGCATACAAACATACCGGTCAAATTCATAACCCTCCTTTGCTTCGCCTGTGTGTTTTCCAGGAGTCCCAAAGCGACCGATGTGAAGTTATCGTACCAAGCTATGAAGGCGCATGCGCGGTGCTTGCGCAGACATGGCGGCGTCCTCACCGAACGTCTCGAACGCATTGCCAAGCCGCGCCGGCGCACTATCATATACTTGTGGCGGGATAACGCAAATACTCTGCCCGCAGATACGGTCAGTGCCCAATAAAAAAAATGCGGACTGAGCTTTACCTGATGGTTAAGTAATTCTCTACTTTTGATTTATGGGGCAGTGAAAAAAGTAAACCGGCTCTGTGTGGGCTGGCACGACTGCACGAGGTCGCGCGGGAAATAAATCCAGTCCAGCAGTGGAACAGTATAGCTGAGAAAAAAAATAAAATATTATGTAATATTGCGGTTTGTGCCACACTTGATGGTAGATAAGTACTTGCGCCATACGGAAACTCTTCGACTTAATTTGACTAGATAATGACAATATTTTTATCGGTATACCCACTCTTCTCTTTTTTTCTGTTCAGATTTCTCGTTTGAGAGCCATGTTGGATGCTGATGAACCTTTCAAGCCAGATCAGGCCTACGCATATTTCGTTAACTTGAAAAAGTCTAGGAGGAGAGCTGCTGGGTAAGTTATCATCAACAAAGTTCTTTTAAAAGATCGTGCCCGAATGGTTAAAAGGAAAGGCGTAGTAGTCCTAACAGAAAGAGGTTATCGTGCGAATACCCGATCGTCGTGTTCATTTGTTCGGCAAAACCGAAAGACGCCCTTTGTCGGCGCGACGACGCGTTCTGGTTTGTCGTACAAGTGAAAGTGAAGACCGCGACGACGGGATACATACGCAAGATCAACAGTCATAATATCAACAGTTAAAACATCAACACCGTAAGACCAACGATTCAAAATCTCAACACTTCAGAATCTCAACAGCTTAGTAAGTCAACAGTTCAGAAGATCAAAGTTTAAAATCCCAACTTTGACATGGGGCACCCCGACTCGGACAGGTTAGGTTAGAAGGGGATGACCCCGCCATACCCTTTGTGGTTATTTTTTTCAAACCCTTGAGCCCCGCGAAGCGGGGCTCCGACTTGCTAGTATTGACCTAATAGGTACTTTCAAAGTTGGGATTTTAAACTTTGATCTTCTGAACTGTTGACTTACTAAGCTGTTGAGATTCTGAAGTGTTGAGATTTTGAATCGTTGGTCTTACGGTGTTGATGTTTTAACTGTTGATATTATGACTGTTGATCTTGCGTATGTATCCCGTCGTCGCGGTCTTCACTTTCACTTGTACGACAAACCAGAACGCGTCGTCGCGTTTTTTCAGAGTTGGTCCCGTAGTAAAAGTTGTTTATAATGATGAGTACTTTCACCCCCTGAAAGGTTGCTGGTGTTTTACAAATAACTCTGTATATGTTGCAGTCAAAACTCTTAACCAGTCAAAAGTACTATTGAGTACTATTGAGTTCAAAACGTCATTATGGTTAACACCCCGACTCAGAGTACCCCGACTCGGATCGGTTAGGTTATTTTTTTTTTAAACCACCCAGAAATAGGAGCCCCGAGCGAGGGCTCCGTCGACCTATCTTAGCACAGGTGTTACATCAGTCAAAAGTACTTTCGACTGGTTAAGAGTTTTAACTGGAACATGTACACCTACCTCACTTAAATATTTTGTATACGCCAAACGACATTGATATTGCTCCGAGTACAATCTTAATTTCTTTGTAGAGCTTCAGGCGTTGGTGGTGGAAAAAAGGACTTGATGGCTATATGCAACGACAAGAAATACGTTTGGGCGCGACAAGCTACTGTGGCTTTCGCTAAGGGCATCCAACTACGTTTAGGTAGGCCTGGACGCTATGCGCTCGCTGACGGGTAAGCCTCACCACAATATAAATATGGACAGTAGGGAAACTGCCTACAAACGCTCGAAACGGCACACTCACACAAACATGCACACCGACGAGACTCCTAAGGTGACTTCGCGGGACTCGCAGTAGCAAGTGCCGCGTCAAGACGAGTGGTCACGTTTAACTTTTTATTTTTGAAAATGCCAGAAAAGTATTGCGTATACGGCTGTTTGAACTCGGCTTCATCAAAACCGGAGCTATTGTATTTTAAACTTCCTGCTGATATTGAAAGGTAAGAATGATTTCTAGTTATTGTTATTAATTAATCGTTATCGAATTACGTATAAGTCCGTGTGATCGATCATAATGAATTCGTGAACTTACTTCTAAATCATGAATGCTGCGGTTTTGAGGGTATTTTAAGCTGATAGTGCAATAGTGATAGTGGTAACAATAAGTACATCCAAGATGGCGACTGCAATAGGTATTCTATATCAATATTTTCGTCATGGGTGTCGTTTTCATGGTTTTCGAGGGTGTTGAAGCCGATAGTGCTGTCAAAATGTGAATCCAAGATGGCGGATACAATAGGTATAAATTTTTTCGTCATGGGTGTCATTTTCATGGTTTTCGAGGGTGTTGAAGCCGATAGTGCTGTCAAAATGTGAATCCAAGATGGCGGTTGCAATTGGTATCAATTTTTTCGTCATGGGTGTCGTTTTCATGGTTTTCGAGGGTGTTGAAGCCGATAGTGCTGTCAAAACGTGAATCCAAGATGGCGGCTGCAAAAGGTACCTATCAATTTTTTCGTCATGGGTGTGTATTTTTTTATGTACTTAATGGGTTTTTTAATTACTAGATATCACACGCATTTTCGGATTGAAACGTGGTACGGTTCGTAGACGCTCATGAGCCCAGCCCGCGCGCCACCTGCGCTGCGGCGTCTACCATGCGCCCACTCCGACGAGCGCCTGAAACCTTTTTGTCCAACCGCGGCTCGCGTACGCTCCCGCTAAAACTTGTAAAAGGTTCCGCCGTAATGACAAAGTCAAAGATCTTTAGTTCTACAAGTTGTTGTGTGTTAATATTAAATTGATTTCCGTGTTTAAACTATCGTCTTTTGCTGAGGTTAACCGACGCCATGAGATTACCTATTTAAATTATGTTTGTAAGCTATTTATTCAAATTCGATTGATTGATCACTACAGAACAAAAATGTAAAAAAAAATATATCAAAAACATTAAAAGTGACAACCCTATTGCTTCAATGGAGCGTAGGTAATTATGTTCTCAACTAGGCTTAGTTTCCCTACGGTTCATATTTATACTGTGGCCTCACTCTTCTTTTTGAGTCGATGTCTAACTTATTAAATATTTTTTAAGGTTCCGTACGACCGCTTGAAAAAAACGAACCGCCATTTGCGTTCCGTTTTTTTCATGCGGTCGTACGGATTTTGGACTAAAAATATTTAAAAAGAAAATTTTAAATGACCTATATTTTTTAAACCTCTAATATTTCAGGCTTTTGGTTAATTTTTGGACCAATAAGTATGTTTTCATCAGGTGCTCAAAAGTGCTTATATGTGGGCACTTGGTTAACCCAGCGTGTGGCTCATGTTCTTGACCGCAATTTTATTAGTCAAAAAGGGTCTAAAGAAATCCATTTTGCAATAGTGTTACTGTTTTGCAGTGGCCTACGCTGATTTACACAGTTAGCTTCATCTAGCTAGGCTTCATCCTACCCATATTGTATCAAGACTTTCTTTATGCAACTAAAAGATAAATAAAGTAAAAAAAAAACCGCCCGAGTGCGAGTCGGACTCGCGCGAATGGTACCGTACCACCATCCACCTACCACCTACCATCCATCACACAGATGGTAGGTGGACACAGCCTTAATAATTATATATTACATAATAAGTCTGTGGCAGCTTTGGACAACACTGTCATCTCGACTTTTACACGCCTTCTTATTTTACTTCTTGTTTTTACCTATTAAAATATTTATTATTGTTGTATGGGAGCGGGAGCCCCACATAAATAGTTCTGTGAAAATTTCAACTGTCTCTAGCTATCACGGTTCATGAGATACAACCTGGTGACAGACAGACGGACAGCGGAGTCTTAGTAATAGGCCCCGTTTTTACCCCTTGGGTGCGGAACCCTAAAAACGATGTATCACAAACCATTTGGTGGAATTTGGAATCAATACACTTTTTAGAGTGTAGTGCTACGCTTGGCTACGGCGTAGCACCCGCTACGACAATGCGCGCGATTCATAGCCACAATGTAAAGATTGACACCTGATCCCTTTTTTACCCGACTGCGGCAAAGCCAAAAGGAAGGGTTATGATTTTAGCTGTCTATGTATGTATGCATATATGTATGTTCCCGTAGCGCATAAACTACTGAACCGTTTTTTTTAACAAAAAATTCAATTAATAAGATTTTTGTACTATGGCATAGCAGTAAAAGGGGCGGCCCAGACGTACCTACCTACTCGTAAATATGATCAGTTACTTAGATACATTGCTATTCTTAAAGTTTTTTTATTTCTGTTCCATAGAATGCTAAGGCTGTCTGATAACATATTGCAAGATATTTGCGGTATTATGAAAATGAGAACGCCGACAAGGCTTAGTAAAAATCCCAAAGCGAAGTTCATGATGGAGATGTCAGACAAGGTACGTGTAAATATTTAAAAAAAAACCACATGCAGTGTGCTTCTTTGTGTAATATTGAAATAAGTTATCGTAGCTACAATATTATTCACGCGAAACTGGATTTATTTTTTTGGTACGCTTTCTCACCTAAATCACAGAACTAATTTCGATGAGTTTTGGTACAAAGATAGACGAAGAGCTAATGTAATCCTAGCGAAGCCGCGAGCGTAAGCTAGTGCCATGCATAATGTTTTTTTTTTATTAATGATGGGTTTGCTCTTGACTCTAGTCAATGTCAGATATGGCAGAGACAAAGTCTACAACGGAGCGAGGTTACCCAGAAGGAGCCTGTTCACTCTAACTTTGAAGAGATTAAGGCTGTAAGCTTTTGGAAACACAGACGCAGGCAGAGAGTTCCACTCCTTTGCTGTGCGCATTATGAAAGACAGTTTCAGTAAACGATGCATTTTTCTTGTCAACAGATTGCCGTTTGGATCGACGAAATTCTGTCTGAATCAGACGACAGAATGCTCATGATGGACGTTGACGAGGACGACGGTGAGTACTTACTGAGTTTAAATAGGTAATGGATATGAGGAACTATTGTCAACATTTTATTTGGAGCCCGCGGTAGGTACTTAACACAGTCCAACACACGAAGGTAAGCTGTGCCATTTGAAATTGTGACAATCGTTCATTAATGTGTTTGATCTTTGGATGATATATAAAGTATTAATGTTTCCGAGAAAAATGCTTATTGAACATCGAACGTTTTGAACAATTGTTTACAAATTCAAATAATGACTTCACTCTATTAATTATGATAAGCCAATTTTCTCGGAAGCTCAAGGATTTCATGCATGGCCTTAAGGTACGTTACTCAAATTATTTTTTTTTTTTACGAGAAGACGTGGAAAAGTTCTACTCTTCTCAAGGGAAAAACAAGGATGGGACTAAGAAAGATAGCAAGGAAGGGTCGCCGAGTGGCTCGCCGGCTGGCGCTGCCACGCCTCGTACCACACCCAGCACCACGCCCGGCTCCAAGTCTCCCATCACTTCACCACCACGCTCCTCGCCTTCCAATACTTCTGGTAATCAAACACCTAAGAGTGTCACCAGTGGGACATCAACCCCTACCAAGAAGGGTGACTAATGTCAAAAAGTAGTAAAGTAAGTATCTCTTAATAACCTCTGCGCTACTTTAAAACTCATCAGAAATCTACTTATTTAATGAATTAATGTTCTTTCACAGACGTATTACTGGCTGAAAGAGGCGGCGGGTTGTATGGCGACGATGACGGTGATGATGGCGGTAGTAGTGGTGTAAGTACCCATCAACATTTCTACACCCTTTATTAAAATTTCTTAATCCTAATAAATTAAAGCACAATTATTTTAATAGGATACAATCTTCAAGACTCACTTTATGGTCTACAAGGAAAAGAAACCAATGGCATTTCAATATTTCAAAGACAATATAGAAACAGCCCTTGAAAGAACATACGTATACAGACCTGAAGCGACTGCACCTACTTGATGCAGTACCTACAATGAATCTATAAGAATATGAAACGAAACTTTAAATAAAAAAAACGCGGGCTAACATTACTTAAGTAGTTATAAAACGTAAAAATAAAGTAAAATTGATAAAACATGATCATTACTTTCTTTTTCTATCTCTACAAGTGAACACGGCGCGATGAGGTAAATGATTTCACAAAATTATTTTTGCTTGCATCTTCATTTTCCACATCTGATAGTCACTTTTCATTTAAAATGAAGTCCATATTCTTAATGATTCTAATCTCTCTGATATCAATCGGACTTGATTTAATCTCACCGTTGTGTTCATTTGTAGTCAGGTGGAGAATGAAGATTTACGTCATAATTTAAATAAATAGGTTGTTTTTTCGTGAAATTTATAGAGGCATTGTTTTCAGGCCAGCGGCGCTGGGGGTCCGAGAGGGAGTAAGTAAGGCCTCAGATGTAGTACTTGCATTGAATCAACAAGTAATAATAATCTTTTTTTTCTTCTTTTAGAGCGACCCGCTTATATGAAGTTTGAGGGTAAGTCTTTTATGATAAAAATTATGAAAAATATCAGTATAATCGGAAAAAACAAAAATTAATTAAAATTTTGATGACTCATTTTTTACATTTAAGGAAATATGAAGAAATCTTTCGAGATATTAACGGCCGCGATGGTGGAAAAGGGCCCCGAGAATTTATTAACGGTTGGGAAATTTGACCAAACATACCAACAGGCCGCTACTGAGTAAATTACTTTTTATATAATTTTTCCTCGTTTATGAGCCGGAATCTATTTTTGTTTGATTCATTAGGTTACCAGGCCTGTAGGTACTTATCTGTCCAAAACAAACCGTTTTAAATCTATTTACATTAAACTTTAGAACGGTTCACCAGATTTTTTTTCTTGTGTTCATAATTTTCAAGACAAGGATTTTTTTGGAAAATTCACCGGAAATTAAATTGCACCCCTGCGAAGCAGAGCGAGTCTCAGACTGAATAAAATACACTCTGTGAAGAATCTTGAGTTTTTAAGTACTTACAGTTTATTAATATAATTTATATTCACAGGTTAAAACGTGCAACTGATCTGTCAGCTACAGAATTTAGTGCACAGGAAGGAGAAAAAATTTACGACAAGCTTGATGAATTGACCAAAGACCAAACTCCGCCAGAACTTGGACAGGCCATGATAGGTGGCTTTACAATCCATACTTATTTTATAAATGAGATAGTAACTCCGTCTATCTGTTTGTTACATTTTCACGACAAAACCGCATTACTAATTTTGATAAATTTTGATGCAGAGGTTAGGACATTGGATCCAAATCATTCCGAGAGTCCTTTCCGTGGAAATAATTTCAGACATTCACACGGGTAAAGCAGCTCGCAAAAACTAGTTTATTTTTTCCCCAGCCCCTTTTATTAATGTCACCACATAATACCTCATGGGTACCTAATAATTCCCGTTTGTGAGTGCAGTTGTAATCTTCGATCAAGAATTAACTAGGTGTCCGATTAGCACTTGAAAAACAGCCAGAGAAAAAGACTTCAAAATAAAAGTGTCGTCTTATTTATAATTAGAACGTCCAACCGTAGCCAAAAAGTAATACAAATATATTGTTCTTAATCGAAATTAATTTTAATGTACTTAATCGAACTTAAATTGAATGTTTAAGGACGCGTTTACAAATGGGTACTCAAATCATTACTTTTTACACAAAAGTATGTTTATTAAATAAAATGTTTTGCATTCTTAAAATGTTTTCCCATGAATTGTTGATAGATGTGCATGGTACGATTCTGAACTATAAATATAATTTTAGATAGGTACATTTTCTCAATAAATGTACCGAAGTAAAAAAAATCACTTCGGTACATTTATTGAGACACTGTACCTATCTAAATAGATATATAAATGTGTGCAAACATGGACACATTTCCGACGTGATTTTGTTCCTGATCCTCAATCTTGTGAATTCTTGATCGTTTGTAATCCCTAAATTCCCTATAGTCTGGTTTAGTTTCGGCTTACCTACTAATCTATTTATATTTTTTTCAGATATACTCGAAATATGTGCGAACTACTTGGCGCAAAATGCAGAATATAATAGTATGGATTTAACGTTATAATCTACTTACATATTTATAGAAATATAGATTAGATACCTACAACATACTTTCAATCATTGTTAGAAGATTTTATATTTAATCAGCATTATTGATCTCAATCTCGAATGTACTTAACAATACAAATTTCTGTGTTTTGATTGGTGCCTTTGCTGTTCGTCGTGTATATGTGCAGCTTCAATAATATTTTTCTTTTTCAGAGAATAAGGGCCCAGCATTTAAATTGTTAGTCAGCGAAATGAATAAACAGCCAAACGTTAGAATGTATGAAAAGGGTAAAATACAACGGACAAATGCTCAGGCTGCCAAAGAGTTAGTGTCAAATCCTTTTTATTAGGTACTGGAGACCTAGTTACTATTGGGTGCAAACTGTTAGAAATACCTCATTATAAAATACCTATTTCGAATGAAGCTGAAGAGTCCATGTGAACCTCGCATTGTAAACTCTGTGCCTTTGTTTTTACATTCCAACAGTTTTCACATATATGCAATACTTACCTTTTTAGACTAGAAAAAGCTAAAGGCTTGGAGACCGATCATGATGATCCCACCTTAACAGATTCAATATTTGGAGCAATGAAAAAACTAGTATCTAGAGCTACGCCTAAGGAATTAAAACAGGATATGGATGGTATGTAAGCGCTGTAGTACCTAGTTGAAGATTAATTGATGAAATTAACTTTCCTCACAAAATTATATTTTTTGTAGAAACCGTGGATTCTTGCTCAAAATATTTGTCTCAGAAAGCTATAGACGACCGTAAGTATCATAAATCATTTTAACATTATTAATAAGGATGTCGTAGTATAAACTACCAGTTAAGTATATTACTTTTAGGTCCAAGTTGGTTGGGTACCCTTCTTAATCTGTTTCACCCAAGTCATTCAAATTCAAAGCATTTATTTCAATTAGACCATTAACAGGTACTTTTGAATTGTCAAGGTCGGTCGGTCAAAAAGATGAAGCTATTTGCACGTTCCAAAGCGTAGACCTCTATGGAGAAAAACGTGCAAGAAACTCCACGGACACTCTTTTAAAAATAGTATATTGTTACAATATTATGTGAGAACGATATAGAAGACGTGCAGGATAAAAGCGTCCGGAGTAAAAAAACCAACAATTCAAAAAAATATTAAAATAATCTATAGCAGCCGAGATTTTTTGTCGTTAGTTTTTACCTTTTTTGAGACCCTCTAAGGTGATAATTATTTGTTCTGTAGTTTAATCGGGTGTTACCGCTAACGTGCAGTTGACGTAGGTATTTGATTGCCCTTACCAATAGTTATGTCTCAATTTCAGTTGAACGCGGTCCAGCGTTTGAACTCTTGATAAAGGAGCTATATAAACAAGGAGATCAGCGCTTCACTGATTTCCCCGCGCTCAAAACGGCAGCCGCCGCGGCATACGTGTGAGTTTTAGATATTGCAATTTATTTATTTAATACTTCATGCACACAAATGTACAGAAGTCATGTCAATTTCTATGAAGTGCAGGGGACACCAGATAAACTGGCAAATCTAAGTACACAAAGAAAATATTGAACTGAAAAGAAGTAACCCAGTGGAATGAAATTTAACCCCATCAGGGCTGTTGGGGAAAACAAAATTTGAAGCAGAGTTTATTACAAATTATCTACGAAAAAAAGAACCTAAGTTCGCTGGCTACGGGACATGATGAAAACTTCTGCCATCAGTTAATTTGTGTGAATGATATTTTCAGGTTAAATTCAGCGCCTGGTCTAGGGAGCTCCAAACCCGATCCTAGAAAAGTTGAGGTGTTTCAGAAAGCTCTACATAAAGCGATAGACTCCAAAACGCCTAAAGAAATGACTGAAGATATGAACAGTATGACTATCATTTATTTATTAAGCCTCTCAAGCGCCGGACATGGGAAAATAAAAAAAATGTAGTTGATGCTTAAGAAAAACTAGTCAGTCGTAATAAAATGAATGACAAGAAAAAAAAATGAAGTGAATTATGTACGGCAACAAAAAGAACGGCATCTATCCCGTTAGCAGCGAACTAATAGCGAAGTCCTGCATCGCGGTATTGATATCGCGATGCAGAATTTCGAGTTCAAATGAACATGTACAACAGTCCGAATATCAACTATCGGGCAGTTACCCACCAGACATAACAACCGTCTGGTCGGAGGATCCCCCCTATTCAAAGGAGGTTCGCGGGGCTTAACTCTCTGTACCGCATACCTCCATAGCTTCAATCTTAGGCGTCAACCAAAGCAAGCGAATATGCGATCGCTGCATTCATTTCTACAGCAAAACCGATTACGTCATACCGACACAGGGCGCCTTCTAGTTTTGCCGAACAAGACTTTTTGTATTAGGACGAAGCCCAGAAGAAAAAATACCTTATAATATAAATCTTTATTTAAATGCATAACAAGAAAGTCTTTCTCGCACTAGTAGGTAAATCTATTTTGAAAAACTATTTTACTGCTAAATTCATCGCGTTTATGTTTTTTACTCAGATAAACATGAGTTCTAATCTAATCACTTTGTTTCCTTCCAGATGTGATTATTCTATGCAGCGGTTACTTGTCGGCTTTCATTCGTGACAGAAGTGAGTTCTTTTTTTTTAATCTTTTGGAATGTTCACTAAAGTGTTCTTTGGCTTTGTCACAATATTTGCTTTGTGGCAGCATCCATTCCAATTGAGACACTGTAGGTGCTGTGAGAGTCGTTACTAAAATAATTATAAGTACCTGAATGACCGACCGAGCTTTGCTTGATTTTTTTTTTTGGAAACCCGGATTAAAACAACGTTTTCTAAAAATGAAACCTAGCTAGATCGATTTATAGCCCCTGAAACCCCCTGCATACTAAATTTCATGAAAATCGTTGGAGCTGTTTCCGAGATTCAGATTATACAGGGTTATTTGTAAAACACCAGCAACCTTTCAGGGGGTGAAAGTACTCATCATTATAAACAACTTTTACTATGAGACCAACTCTGAAATATCAAAAATTAAATCAGCTGTTTCATACAAAATGCAATAGTCACCCGATGAAAATGTAATATATAATAATGAAATAGCAGATATTTTTTTCGATTTTTCAGGGTTGGTCTCATAGCAAAAGTTGTTTATAATGATGAGTACTTTCACCCCCTGAAAGGTTGTTGGTGTTTTACAAATAACCCTGTATACATATACAGGGTGTTCCAGAAAGGTGTGGTCATATTTAAGGGTGATGTTTGGTAGCTGATATACATTATGGAAAATATGTCAAAACATAAAAAAATAGATTTTTTTTTTTAAATTCGACCCGAAAAAACGTCTAAAAACTTCCAAAGAAATGACTGTTCAAGCAGTCTGATACAGCTGGTGACATCAAATCTGTAATTGAACTGAAGTAAATGGCACCAACTCAAAAAAACTGCTTGAAAAATCATTTCTTCGTAACTTTTTAGTCATTTTTTCTGGTTGAATTTTTTGAAAAATTTAAATGTAACGTTTTGACATTATTTTCCGTATATACAACGTGTAACAGAATAAACGCAATACCAGTTAAAGAGTCATTGTACTCATCATTATGAACAACTTTTACTATTGGACCAACCCCGAAATGGATTTTGTTTTCGCAATTTCAGTGTTGGTCCCATAGTAAAAGTTGTTCATAATGATGAGTACTATGAACTCTTAAGAGGTATTGCGTTTATTCTGTTACACATCGTACACAAGAATTACTCGCTTAAAGGTATTAAACAGCGAATATGGTATGGCACATGACAATAGAATTGAATTATTTTCAAGATCACACTTTTCAAACATATAAGAAATTAATAAAAAGTTCACTAACAACACAAATCTTCAGACATTAGCAATGGTTTTATTATATTTTTTAATACTTCGATTCGTTACATTTTATTTTTTATTTGTAGCTCTTGCGATGCAAGCTTTGTTAGGTATGATGAAGGGCAAACCATCGACTGTGCTTGCTAAAAGAAAAGAGTATACGATGGACTACAAGACCGCGGCAGACGAGTAAGATTAACATTTTTTTTTAAACAAAACTAATGGCCAACCTATTAAATTATCGAAAATTATTAATATTGATCGACCTTTTTATTGCAGCGGGCCGTGAGACATAGTATTTTTTGGTTTTTTCTAAGTATCTACCGTGCGTGTTTTAATGTGCTAAATAAAATTTATTATTTTTCAATATTTTAGAATTGAGAGTGCACCCACGCTCGTCCCATATCTTCCTGTAAAAGACATCGCTGATGAAGGGAAAGCTAACTTAACCAGAGACATGAAGGGTCTGACGCCTCCAGAACTGACTGTTGCCATGAAAGGTTGGAATACAACGCATTTACTTCATATTTATGCATGTCCTACTTCCTATTAATATTTTAAACGCGAATGTTTGTGGGGATGGATGGATCGATAAGTGTATGTATTAATTATGAACACTAAAACGTATGTGAATTAAAACAAAAAATTTAACCTTGTGGGAGTCGACTAAAAAAGAAAAAAAATACATTTTCAAAAATGTAAGGGATGATGACGCAACCGCAAGATGCCTGCCAGAACGGTATTTTCTTAATTGATCGATTATAAAACATTACGAGTATTTAAAAATTTCTAGCTTTGTGGGAAACGGGTTAATCGGATGGGTTCGGTACCTCTTAGGCTTTTAGTATCTTAAAACTTTCGCTAACCTGAAAATAACCCAAAATGGATATGGTTTTCAGGGTCAAATCAGCTCTAGTAAAACACATTTTAAGGAAAGCACTCATTTACCAGTCAGCCTGTAAATTCGTGCATATTATGAAGAACACATTTTTTTGAATCGCTATAACTCAGAAACGGTGATTCTTAGGAAAAAAGTGTTCAACATTTTTTTATAGATTAATTGCATGACCTACAGTTCTTGTCCGACCTATGTTTATGATAAAACTTACCATTTGGCTGAAAAATGCAAAAAAAAATTGCGAACTTTTGACCTTGAATAATTTTTTTTTTTGAAAATGTGGGTACGATGGGGACTTTTCACATTTCATTGCAATGGTGATCGAAACATTCGTACCAATTTTTAGCTTTATGCAATTTATCGAATAATATGAATCTTACTTACCCCTATATTAACTATTATAACGGAAAAGTTCATGATAATAGTGTTTTTTATTCTTTCACACAAAAACTACACCACGGATTTTGATGAAACTTTACTGCGCTTAATATGTATAGCTTATACTTATTATCAGAACAATGAACAACACATATAATACTTTAATTTTGTTTCTTCCAGCATTGATCAGTGACGCTTCTAAACATTTATCCCAACTGATTGCTATGCGAAGTAAGATTATATTGAATAAAGTAATATTCCTTTAATGAGACTTGTATTAGGTGATGAAAGTTCACATTTGTGCTGTGTTTACTAGGTGGAGCAGCTGGTGAGAGATATAAGATGAACTTCTTGTCTGCGGTCACAAAGTCTTTGGGGTCAAAGCCTCTTTATAAATATAAGACATACGCGAAAACGTATGGTGATGCGTCTGAAGAGTGAGTATTTTCTCAAAAGTTATTGTTTATATTGGATAAGGTCTACTTCCATATATCGCGAGCCCCCTCATCATTTCCAGTTTGGACGTAACCTGTCTATTTCGAGGAACGAACTGGATGGGTTTGACTGTGGGAAATATTTATTTTCATAGTAGATATTGTGTTACACATTGTATAAAAATGACAGAATATTTTTGCGTTCATAGAAGATCGCTTTTAGCGATGACTCGTTGTGGCACCATCATTATGTGATTTTGATGAGTAGTAGGTAATGATTTAAGTAATCATTTCATTAATTGCATAGACGACGTTAAAAGAAGACAGTCTCAACTTTGACGTCTGAGTTTGTTTCGGTGTTCCTCCTTAGAATAGTTAGCTAGGAAACACCGACCTTATCGTATTATTGGACAAAAACCGGCTAAGTGCGAGTCGGACTCGCGCACGATGGGTTCCGTAACATTATCTATTAAAAACGGCAAAAAAATACGTTTGTTGTATGGGGGGAGCCCCATTTCAATATTTATTTTATTCTGTTTTTAGTATTTGTTGTTAGAGCGGCAACAGAAATACATCATCTGTGAAAATTTTTCATGAGATACAGCTTGGTGACAGACAGGTGGACAGTGGATGGAGTCTTAGTAATAGGGTCCCATTTTTACCCTTTGGTTACGGAACCCTAAAAAATAACGTGAAAAATGAAATAAAATGTATGGCTTATATTAGTATCAGTATGCACAGTGAGTGTATGCATACTTGCTAGCTTGGGCCGACGGCCAATTTACGGGTACCAGGTGCTAAAGGTACCTACTGAACTAAGTACTCACTTTTCACACAGTCGCAAGTTAAAGTTCTCTGTGCTGATCTGTATGTATGTTTAGTAGAATACTGTTAAAAAAAAATGAATACTGCCGGACATTTTCACTAATACATTCTTTTAAGTAGTTTCAGTTTTGGTCTTTATCTATAAGCAGCACTTCGCCCGCGAATTCGTCTGCGCGGGTTTAGTAGGTACTACACAAATAGTCCGGTCAAATTACGCCGAAAATAAGGCAAACTTAGCATTAATTCTTAACTCCGATTTTTTGGCATTAATGTGTAGAGTATAAGCAGAGAAGTATGTTTAAATGCATCCCGCGAAAAGTTAACCCCCGGATGTTCGTTTTTTTTAGCAAAACATTTAATTTCATAATAACTCGTTGGGAAAAAATATTAACTGGCATGTTAGTTTGGGACATTTGTAGAACAGATTGAGCTGTACAAGTAGGTAAGAAAATTAAACGTTTTTCATCCACGGAACTGTACTTTTTTTTAAAGAATGTTATTTTTTGACTTTGTACTTCAAGCAAAAATATTAACTTGACAAAAATAATGCTAAATGGATTTTAATTAACATGTTTATTTATATTGAGAAAATTAAAACAATACTACCTCGGGGTTCCGAGATGTAAGAAATTGTCATATAAGTTTTCAGGCAAAAATGTAACTCTCCTGAAAGTTGTTTAATAATGGAAAATGTACAAACACAAACCATAATTTATCAAAATTAAACAAATCAGACGTTATTTATTACCTATCTCTTTAATTGTTAATAAAGTGGCATCTTTTTTGCCGCACTCGGTTAAGTTCAACTATTAGAATCGTCATCCGTGTTTTGTTTCTCTCATGTGTCAGAATCAGTCAGAGTACAAAATGCATGAGAAAATTAATTTTGCTCATAACTTGTGTTTCGTGAATTCTTCCAATTTTTTAAAATATTTATTCTGCTATTCAGGGTGAAGGAAAATAAAAAAAAGATCATTCTTGAATTACAAATAGTGCAACTAACCCATTTTTTTATTTATAGATAAAATCATGCAACAATGTGCTGCTCTTGAAATGATTGCAGCAAATCGGTATTTTTCACAAAATCGTCTTATTTCAGCAAAGACGAAAGAGCTGCATTGATGTTTTATTAGTACCTAGTTTATGAAACTGTTACATACTTACCTGAAATTATTAAAGAAACTAGAACGAGTGTACAAACGAGAGTCAAACGAGGTTCATAATTCTAAAAGAATTCATAATTGTTGTGATGAAATAATAAAAAAAATACATTTTGAAACTTTGTTATGCACAGTTTCACAAACTACTCTGTCGTCTAAACTTATGCAACTTTATCAAAACACATCAAATTGCATCATCATCATCATCTCAGCCAAAAGACGTCCACTGCTGGACATAGGCCTCCCCCAAGTGTCGCTACAAAAACCGGTCCTATGCGTCTCGCATCCATCGGCCACCAGCGACCCTCACCGGGTCATCGGTTTATCTTGTGGGAGGCCTACCAACGCTGCGTCTTCCGGTACGCGGTCGCCACTTCCTTTTCAGCCCCATCGACCATCAGTTCTGCGAGCAATGTGCCCTGCCCACTGCCACTTCAGCTTGGCGATCCTTCGGGCTATGTCGGTTACCTTGATTCTCTTGCGGATTTCATCATTCCTGATTTGATCACGCAAGGAAACCCCAAACATTGCCCTCTACATTGCACTTTGTGTGACTTTAAGCCTTCTGATAAGACCCATTGTGAGCGACCACGTTTCAGTTCCATAAGTCATCACTGGCAACAGGCACTGGTCATAGACTTTCGTCTTGAGACACTGTGGTATGTGAGACGAGAAGATATCACGCAACTTCCCAAACACCGCTCAGCCGAGTCGGATTCAACGGTTGACCTCTTTCTGGAAGTTAGCCCTACCTAACTGGACCGTTTGTCCCAGGTAGATGTACTCGTCAACAACTTCGATTGCAGAGCCTCCGATCTTGATAGGAGTGGGTGCTACATATCCCATGACCTTGGTTTTGTCCATGTTCATTTTAAGACCCACTCTTTCGGAAGCTCTACTGAGGTCATCGAGCATTGTACTGAGGTCCTCCATGGTCTCAGCCATGACGACTATAACGTCAGCAAATCGAAGGTGAGTGATGTACTCGCCAATGACATGAATGCCTAGCCTTCTCCAGTTCAAAACCTTGAAGACATCCTCCATTGCGGCCGTGAACAGTTTCGGAGAAATGACGTCTCCCTACCTCACACCCCGCTGCTGGAGGATAGGTTTCGAAGTCTGATCCTGAAGTCGGACTGACATGGTGGCGTTTTCGTACAAACACTTAGGCACCTCGATGTAACTACAGTCGATCTGGCACCGTTGGAGAGACTGCAGCACAGCCCAAGTCTCGATCAAATCGAAGGCTTTCTCGTAGTCCACAAACGCTAGGCAGAGGGGCAGATTATACTCTTCGGTCTTCTGTATAACCTGCCGCAGCATATGGCACTGGTCAAGGCGCCCAGTTTTGGAAGATGGGCTCGTTTGAGCGTCGTGCAGGTGCGGGGTTAGACTCTGACGACTCTGTATCTGGCATCAGCTCAGCGAGCTGTCGTCGTTAGGGAATGGGGGCTGCTGCGGAGAACTCCAGGCTCTTCCGTAGGTGGCGCAGACTAGAGGATGACCAGGGTTTGTCCTCCAACGAAAAGTGGGCCGCTGGCCCGAAAAATTCCCACCAGTAGGGGAGGTAAGGGCCGAGAAGGAAGCAAGTGGAGGGTGCTCACCTCCCAGAAGACAGCCCAGCGAGCCGCTAAGCTTGGGAGGAGGGGCGCCACCCAAGAGCGACCGGTCGAAGGGCTATCCCTTCGGCTTCTTCCGGCGGTGAGCCGGATATCGCTAGCGGTTCCAATAAGGAGCGTAAGGTCAGGTTTGCGGAGGTCGTGGAGGCTGCAGTCCGCAATGTGGCCTTGAAGTGGACGCAGGCCTCTAAAAACAAGGCCTAAGCGCGGCGTTGGTTTCCATTCTGGCGGCTGAGGCTAATTGTGGTGGGCCTCCGTCGGACGAAATGTCCAAGCTGCGGGCAGAGGTCACCCGCCACCACGGAGTTTCTCCAAAATGAAAACGCAAAACTCCGAGCAGACCTAGCCGGGCTCCAAAAAGTTGGCTTACAGGGGGCGTCAAATGCGGACGATGGCCGAGTGTCAAGGCCCGCGAAGTGCATGGACATACGCATTCTGGGCCTGGATGACTCTGTCACGGAGGAGGAGGTGGTGGCCGACGTCGTCAGGACGGGGGGTTTCTCTGAGAAGGTGAAGGCAAGCACCATACATCCTGACCACACGGGCATGGGAACCGTTGTGGTGAGCTGCCCCGTGTCGGTGGCTAAGATAATATTGGAGGGCCGAAGGCTCCTGGCGGGTTGGGTTTCTACGCAGGTCAAACTGCTGGAACCCAGACCTCTGAGGTGCTTCCTCTGCCAAGTGTGCAACCACGTAGGCAGCCTGCGGACCGCCGTCCGCAGGCATCAATAGCTGGAGAGCAATGAGTAGCTCGCCATACGATCAGAACAGGCCTGAGTCGACTGCGCGTTGTGTTCCACGTGCGCCAGAAAGAGCTGTCAGCAAAGACGCTGGGGCCCGCTAGGGCCAGAGACTGCCAGGGTTGCGGAATTTGTTCGAAAAAATTACAGCGGCCCTGGAACGCAAAGGGCAATAGAAGGAATACGAATGGGTTTTAACCAGTAAGAGTTTGATACTCCCTTCCGCTCCTTCGCACCCAGAGCGGAGTTCAATTGTATGACGCCTTACGATAAAGTTCGTCGGATAAGGATGAGCTTTGGAAATTTCGTAGATAACAAAGTTCTTGCGGAATTTTTTCGAAAGAGTCACCGCGGCCCTGGAACGCAAAGGGCATTAGGAGGAACACGAATGGGTTCTAAGAGTCTGACACTCCCTCCCGCTCCGCCCAGAGCGTAAGGAGTCATTTGATGATTCAATTCAATTCATTTATTCAATAACGATTAACATCGTGTCTGAATTTCTATAACTAAATACATTAATAATCATTATGCATGCAATCCATGTTAAATAATTACAATCCAAATTAAATTAAAATCAGAATAATAATAAGAATAGGTAATACAAAAATAGTTAAAATAAAAATCAATGTCAATTCATCATATACAATAAAAAAATTCCATTACAAGTCAAAAAATTCCATTACAAGTCAAGTTTATAGTTCATCAATAGAATAAAGACATTTGTTTAACAAGAACTGTTTAAGTTTATTCTGAAACCCACTGGTATAAAGTAGACTTTTTATTTCTGTTGGCAGTTTATTAAAAAGTTTTACTGAGTTGTAGTAGGCGCTATGTTTTACAACGTTCAGGTGAGGCACTTGATTAATCTGGAGATCTTTTCTTCTTGTACTCTCCCTTTTTTGTCTTTCATCTTCAGTCTCATATTCAAAGATATATTTTGATAAGTGACTAAGTAGGACCAAAATGTACAAGCCTGGGACTGTCAAAATATTTAAATCAATAAAATGAGGCTTACATGATTCTTGCTGTTGAATTCTAGTTATGGTTCTGACTGCTCTTTTCTGAATCACAAAAGCTTTTTGGTTGTTGTAATCATAGCTTCCTCCCCAGAAAAGTATGCTGTATCTCAGTTTTGACTCTACTAATGCGTAATAGACCATTTTTAAATGTTTTAGGGTTACCTCGTTTCTTAGACTCCTTAGTACGTAACAGGCAGAGCTGATTGCTTTCTCCAGGTATGCTAGCTCTTGTTTCCACTTTAACTGGCTATCAATATGAACTCCCAGAAACTTAACCACCTGGACCACGTTCACTGTTTCTCCATTTATGACGCAGTTAATGTTCTCTTTATTCTTGGAAGTGGAACGAAAAAGCATTACATTCGTTTTGCTGGCATTCACTTTAAGACCGTTATGAGCAAACCAGCTGTGAAAGATATCTAAGGTTTGATTAACTATGGAATTAAGAGTGTGTATATTGTCAGCCGAGACAATGGCATTGGTATCACGGCAAACACTATAAGCTGGATAGATCCCGCAGCTTTTTCTATCATGTGTTGTATAAGGTCATTAACAAACACGATGAAAAATATCGGACCCAGTATGGAGCCTTGTGGTACGCCCTTGTACACAGGAGACAATTTGGACCTGTATGTTTCTTGACTTGGACAATTTTTACCTGAAGACTTTGTCTGTGACACCACAGCCTTGATCTCCACGAACATCTTCCTGTTTTTTAAATATGACTTGAGAAGTGCCAATGCTTTACCCCTGATACCGTAATGCTCAAGTTTTTCTAGCAGTAGTTTATGATCCACCGTGTCAAATGCTGAACTTAAATCTAAGAAAAGTCCAGCTACTCTCTGTTTGTCATTCAATCTGCTAACTACGTCCTTAATCAGAGTCGATATTGCGTCCTGTGTCCCAACGTTTTTCTGATACCCAAATTGTCTTCTACTTAACACTCCGTTTAGGTTGAAATGTCTGAGTAATCTAGTTTTAATTAGCTTTTCTAAAATTTTTGAGTGAATAGGTAATAAAGAGATTGGTCTGTACATTTTTGGGTCTGTTTTTGAACCTTTTTTGTGTACAGGTATTATTTTGGCTATCTTCAGCTGATCTGGAAAAACACCTTCATCAAAACACTTATTATAAAAAATGCTTAAAGGTTCCGCTAGTACGTCTATATTGTCCTTTATTACAGATATATTTATGTCATCATAGCCAATCCTTAAAAATATAAACTACTGCCGAGACTATATGACGCTTAACCGTTTAAGCACTGACATGTGAGAATTCCAAATCATGTAATAAATAAATCCCGCGGTACACCGGTGTGCTGACAGTGCTTGAGCGGTATTAAACTGTTTGTTTATTATAATATCCGCCACCTTGACAAATATGTATTCATCAGATAGTCTAGTAAGTCTATGAATTATTTTCATGTAATACATGTTTTGGTACTTATATTCAACGGGTATTCAACGGGAAATATATGTTTTAGTATATTCCCGTTGTCCCCGTAGGCCATATCTCCGTTAAAGGGTACGAAGGAAATTTAATAAAATAATAAAAATTACTTCCCGTTGTTCCTGTTAATTTATTGTAATAATTAAATATACTTTTCAAATGATGTTGGTGCAAGAGTGAGCGAAGTGAGCTCGGGACTTGGGGCAACCCGACTCGGACAGGTTAGGTTGGAAGGGGATGGCGAGGTCAAGTGAGCGAGCGAAGCGAGCAAGCAGACCCCGCCATCACCTTTGTGGTTATTTTTTTTTAAACCACCCAGAAATATGATTTACTTCCCGTTTTCCCCGTTAGCCGAATGTACGTTATGGGTGTAACGTTGTAATTATTATTTAAATATGAAAATAAGTAAGCGGTTGTGACATACGAAAACTATATTTTTGAATAATGACATTACGATGATGGTTCACAATTTGAACACTAGGTGTCTATACTTTACATCTCCCTTTCTTTGTAAACTAAAAACATTGCTTTCTAAACTTACATTTTGACTCAACATATTCATTTTTTAATTAGCATGAAGATAACATTAAATTATAGATTTTTTGCAAAACATACTATGATGTTAATGGTAAACTAATTATACCTATAATCATAAATTGCACAGGACAACTTAATATAACTTATAAAATAATATTGTAATTACTAATTTAAGTAATTATTAAAGATCAAGTCTATTTATTGGTTTAATTATTCTACCAAATCTTGATGATCTTAGTGCTGTCTCTGGTTGAGCCAGGTTTGACTTCTGCAAATGATTAGAAGTGTTTGGTGACGAGCTTGTTGATACTGGGAGTGACTTAGGGACAGTTGGTGATTGTTCTTGTGCTGGAACCTGTTGTTCTGCTGGTTCATCTGTGTATTTAGTTTCAGGAACTACCACTCTGTTGCTGGTAATGTCTGCTTGTGTCTTGTGTAGATGACTGAAGTTTCTACGTAGGATTTGGCCTTGATCAGTTTGAATTATTACAGATCTTGGTAGACTTTCAGGCTTTTCTACTACTCTTGCCCCTTCCCATTGGCGATGAGCAACTTTGTGTCGGACTTTTTCATTAATTTCAAAACTGTCTGGTCTTTTAGTGTGCTTATTACTGTACTTGGCTTGTTCTTCTCTTAATCGCTTTAGTTCAGCTGTGACTCCTTGCATTATTTTTGGTTTTAGGTTACTGTCTTTTGTAGGTAATGGAGATCTGGTTATTCTGCTGTATAGACGTTGGTTAGGTGAACCTAAAATATCATTTCTTGGTGTATTTCTCCAGTTTAATAAAGCGAGTTGAACATCGGACTTGTCAATACTACATTTTTTTAATATATTCTTAGCTACTTGAACTGCTTTTTCGGCGAGCCCATTGCCTTGATGGTGATGTGGACTGGATGTGACATGGTTAAATTTCCACTCTTTTTGAAAGATCTTGAATTCTCTAGACATGTATTGTGTTCCATTGTCAGTTTGTAGCTCTTCTGGTATTTCATGTACAGCAAACCATCTTTTTAATTGTTCTATAACTTCGTATGAGGACTGACCTTTTAGCTGTTGAAAATCTAAATATCCAGAGTAGCTGTCACAGATTACAAGGTAAATTTTTCCTTTTAATTCAAATAGATCAGATGCAACTATTTGCCATGGAAGTGTAGGAATCTTTTTAACTAGCACTATATCTTTAATATTGTCTTTTTGTGTTTGTTCACAGACAGAGCAGGTTTTAACTAGTTTTATAATGTCGTCATATTGTCCCTTCCAGTAGAGAATTTGTCGTGCTCTTCTTAAACAGCTTTGTATACCTGCATGTCCTTAATGAATATTCTTTAGCATTTTAGGGATCTGTGATTTTGGTACTACAATTTTATTTCCTTTAAAAATTATTCCTTTGAGATAGCTCAGTTCTTCTTTAAAGTTAAAATAGTGTTGTAGTTCTGTGGGAAGATCACTGACTTTTTCCGGAAATCCTTGTATTATTGTCTGAAGTAGTAACTGTAAATGTGGATCCTCCTTTGTAGCTGTAATTAACTCCTCTTTTGCGTCAAGTGACATAGGTAGTATTACTGCAACTTTCAAATTTTCTTCTTGTTCATATTTCAGATTAGATGCATCGCAGTCTCGACTGAGAAAGTCTGCTAAGGGTATTTCTGTGCCTTTTTTAAATATGACTTTTGGTGCGTATGGTGCAAGATTAAATAATATGCGTTGCAGTCTCGCTGGAGCAGATTGTATGTTTTTCTTGAAGATTGTCTCAAGTGGCTTATGGTCTGATTCCACTGTCAGTTCTTTACCATAAACATATTCGTGAAACTTCTTACATCCAAACTGTATAGCTAGTGCTTCTTTTTCAATCTGTGGATAATTCTCTTCCGACTTGGTTAACGCTCTTGCTCCATAGGCTATTGGTTGCCCTTCTTGAAGAAGTGCAGCACCAAGATTTTTTGAACTTGCGTCTACGCTTAATGTTACAGGTTTGTTTACATCATATAGTCTCAATACAGGAGGGCTTTGAAGTACTTGTTTTATTTTATTCAAAGCTTCTTTGTGATGAATTTCCCATATAAAGCTTGTATTTTTGTGTAACAAATCTCTTAGTGGATTTGTTAGGTCGGACATTTTCGGAATAAATTTATTTAGGTATGTGATCATTCCTAGTAGTCTATGTAGCTCTGTTTTGTTCATTGGTGTCTTCATTGCCTGTATAGCTTCTACTTTTTCTGGATCTGCTTCTAGTCCGTCTGCTGAAACAATGTGCCCCAGAAATTTTATTCTTTCCGATTCAAAAATGCATTTGTTTTTATTAAGTTTGAAGCCTGATTTATTTAGTGTTTCTATGACTTGACTAACGGTTTTTTGTAGTTCTTCTCTACATTTTCTCTCTCAAATTTGTTAGAATTTCTTGGAATATTTCAGGTGCTGATGATACTCCAAACGGAAGTCTCTTGAAAGAATATCTTCCCCATGGGGTAGCAATAGTTAATATTTTTTGTGTTCTTTCTGAAAGTTTAATCTGCCAGAATCCTTTTGTGCAATCTAATAATGCAAAGAATTTAGAACCTTTAATATCAGCTGAAATTTCCTCTATAGTAGTAAGTGGAAAATGACGTCTCAGTATGTTTTTGTTTACATCTGATGGATCTATACAGATTCTTATTTTGCCTTTTTGTCTTACAATTACCATAGGACTTACAGCAGGGGTAGGCTCTGTTTCTGGTTTAATGACATCTAATTTCACCATTCTGTCAAGTTCTTGCTTTACCTCATCTCTTATAGCATGTGGAATTCTTCTTGATGGTTTAATTTCAAGTTTTGGGTTCTCGATTAGGTCAATATCATACTCATAATCTTTATAACAGCCTAAACCTTCGAAAATGTCATCTTTACATTGACTTACCTTCAGTGTTTTCACCCTTGCAATAAGTTCTAACTTTTCACAAGTATTAAGTCCTAGGATCGGTGTAACCTTTTCTTCAACTACCTTGAATATAATGTTGTTTTCTTCATTTTTTATTTTACAAAGTAGCTCTGCTTCGCCTAGAACTGCCATTTTATCTTCGGTGTAACTTACTAATTTTTTTGTTCGGCTTGGTTTCAGACTTGCCTTCGTTTTGTTCATTAAGTGTCTCGGTAACACATTGCATTGTGCTCCTGTATCTAATTTGGCAATAAATTTCACATTACCAACTTGTATTTTTTCTGTCCAGTCTTTCTTTTCTCCGACACTTAAAGCTGATATGTATACCTCATCTTCAGAACTATTTGAGTTTTCTTCTAGTGCATTCACTCTATTTTTCTGTTTGGGATGTTTCTTCTTAGTGCGGCACATATTGGCAAAATGACCATTTCTATTGCACTTAGTACACAGTTTGTTAAATGCTGGACATTCTCTACATTTATGGTTTGTACCACATCTCTTGCAGTCAAAATATTCATTTTGTTTATTTTTGACACTTTTATTTCTCACTGCTAATACTTTATCTGCTTTATTTTTCCCTTCGAACTCATCTAGTTGTTTGGAAGCTTGTTCACTAGTTTTACAGATTGTTATAGCTTTGGTCAAGTCTAGTTTATCTTCTGTTAGCAATTTCTCTCTTACTTGATTCGATCGGATTCCGAAAACTATCTTGTCTTTTAGCATTTCGTCGAGTAAATTGTCAAATTCGCATTTGCTTGCCTGAGTTTTTATTCTGGTTAAAAATTCGTTAAATTGTTCATCTTCGTTTTGTACAATTTTGAAAAATATATATCTCTCAAACGATATATTTGTTTTTGGTGCGAAATACTCTTTAAACTTGTCTTTAATGATTTGCAAGTTATTCTTGTCTGCGTCGCTTAGGTTAAAACTGTTGTATATTTCGATCGCTTCTGAGCCTATCACTGCCATAAATGTTGCTGCCTGGACTTGGGCTGGTTTTTTATCTATTTGAACAGCGATTGCATACCACTCAAACTGTTGTAACCACTTTTTCCAGCACGTTGATTTGTCCGAGTCAATTTGTAGGTTAGCTGGCGGCTTTATTCCAGATACTGCGTCGTTCGTAGCCATCTTACAACTTTCTCACGTATTTTCTTTTATTTAACACGTTTTTCCATAATTCTGACACCATGTAACGTCGTAATGTCATTATTCAAAAATATAGTTTTCGTATGTCACAACCGCTTACTTATTTTCATATTTAAATAATAATTACAACGTTACATGGAACGATGACAACGGAAAATAAATTTAATCACGTCCCGCTGTCCCCATGACGGGATATGGCATACGGGGACAACGGGATTAAAGGTATGTTTTCATAAAACTCATTCCAAATATGGCAATTATTCCAAGTTGACCTTTTTTTGTGCATTAGCAACAAAATGCAATTGTAATGCATTAATTCTAATAGCAGCTCAGGATAAGGCTGCGTTTCCTAATAATACAGATAGACGGAAGACGGTCAAGAAAATGTCTGTTTATACGTATGACTGCAGTTAATTTAGAAGTCTTGTTCATAGAAGTTGATCATGTTAAACAAAACACTCACATCTGACATTAGATGTCACCTGGAAAGACTCGTCTGCAAGTGCAAGATATACGAAAACTGACCGATAAGTTGGAGAGTTGATGTGAATTTGCGAATATGATTAGACTTGCAATTTCTTGTACTTGTTACTACGCGTTAATGCGTACCAACAAGGTTAAAGTTTGACGTGCTACGTTTCCCAATGCAAAAATACTCGCAGAAATTTTGCATGACTTAAAATAAAGTAGTCTATGAAACTGCACATAACTGTATTTTAGTAAACCCTTACGACGATTGTGATTTCGAAAGTATATACTAATAAAACCTTTGTTAGTAGTAGTGTACGTGAATATTAATGAATATACTAGGTAAAATTATTATGGGACTTACAGCTAATAAAAACCAACAAAAAAATAAACCATAGTCATTATCGTGATATAATTGTTAAATCCATAAACTTTGCCATAATTATGATTCTAAACAAAACACAATAGGTAGGTAGGTAACATCTTTTAGATACAGATTTTGTAGAACAAGATGATTTTTCATAGTTATTTAAATTCTGACTAAACAAATATTGTGATAAAATGTGCTCAATTCGATCCAATCTGACAAATGGGTTTGAAACAACAGGGCCACATTAGGAAGATAATATCAATCTGTAATGTCTCAGGAGCCAATAAAACACACTTATAAGCACTCAGGTGGATATAGGGTATGCAAGATACAGAACACGTGTGCTCCCGGCTACGGCTAGTGAATGAATGACGCGCCACCACCATCGTGCATACACTACATTCCTTCTTTATTTTAATTGATTTAAATTAGTTCAAAATTACATCAAAACTTAAATCTTTATAATATGACTGGTAACTCATCGGATGTTGTAAATATTATTAATACTTTAAATAGGCATTATATTACAGATTTTCAATAGATTTTTCATGAATAATTTTCCGCTATTTCCAGGTATATACCAAACTTTTCCCTTTTTTCTTCACTTGCTTCCCAAACTGTCTTTTATAAAAGTCTAAGTCAAAACGTTCATTTCAATAAGGCCATCAAACGGCTCTTTTGATCGTCATCATTTATATCCAAATACTATGTATACAAAATAAGGTGACTCTACTGTCCGTTCGCAAAGGTAGATTCTTATGGAGAAGAACGGACAAGAAACTCCATAGTTACTCTTTTCAAAAAAATGTTTTACAATATTTTGAATACAAAAATTAACTTTAATATAATTATGTGAGGTTGATGCACCTAGAGTATACTGCTTATAGAATTCAATGTATTACCAGCAGAGGTAAACTTTTTCATTCTCTTAATAAGTACATGGTACTCACATATTTACAAATATTGGAACCATTAATAAAACAGTGTGTGAGTTAATAGAAAAATAAAACTCAAAAAAAGAAAGAGTACATCTATAAAGTTAATACATAAATTGACCAGATTGATTTTGTCTACACTACACCCTTGATTGTTCTATTCAGCAGCGAATGGCGCAGTCATTTATACCGTAGCGCCATGAATCCACGACACTGCCATCCGTGACTAACACCCATGCTCGGGTGTAGTACAATATCCAGTCATGGGGGATTCGTGCACAGTGCTCCCCGCACAACATTACGGACAACGGAAAGATATCCGATCTATCAAAATAAATTTCTGAAATGCATACTCACTCATGAAAATTCCGTTATAATCTGTGCGGGAATCGAACCCGCGACACGCAGCGCAGCAGCTGATCGCTCGTCTACCACGCGACGAACCACCGCACCAACCGTGTCGTCGTGTGAGCCATTATTGATGCTTACACTAACGTTTCCCGGTCTTTCCTCACATTTATTCTTTAAGCATGGTCATATGTGCGGATAATATTTGCGTGACGAAATGCAAATAATTGATCCTAGCAAAACCAGTGCCCTGATTAAAATAGTATCGATCTACTGATTTTGTTTTATATTTACAATAAGTGGGTATGTAAGTTATTTACAACAAAAAATTAAATATGTCCAAGATTTACGATAAAAATTGGTTACTATTTTTATTTAAAATAAGAAGCGTGCAAATAACTCAATTATTTTGTTATTTAAATGAAAGTACTTACTCAATAATAATAATTAACAATAATTTACTGTTTGCATTACAACATATTAAAAATAATTGCGTACTATCCAGGCATGGCCCTTTGTTTTGTTGTAAACAACACTCACTGCATGGCCTTTGTAACATTTACGCGTATCAGTTGTTTACCTCAATCGAAGCAGAATTGTTATTTTTCGTTACTTAATCCTACGAAACTGAGGCAACAAAGTAATCATTACCTGTAAACATCTACCTTGTTTAATTTTGTTGCATAGAGTACTAAGGTATTTAATTGAATAATTTTATGAAAAAAAATCGGAGTTAATATTTTTGCCTGAAGTACAATTCAAAAATTTAGTTTTTTTTATTTTTTCAAAAATCCCGAGGGTGAAAATGTTTAATTTTGAAGAAAATAATTTGCTTTACCTATTCTCGACATATTGTAACTAACATTTTCGAGTTAATATTTTTTTCCGAGTTTTTATTAAAATAAACGCGTTTTTGTTTTTTTTACCGTGATCCGGTTCTGGAAAATGTTTAATTTTTTGTTACTATTAGAAGAGCTAAGGTCAAATACACGATTCAAGAAAAAAATCTGAGTTAGGAATTTTTGCAAGGTTCAAAGCTAATTTGACTGGACTAAAACTTTAACCTCCCTTTTAAAGGTTAGTTTTAGAAAATTAAAAGCACAACGATTTTTATTAATTACCTAGCCATTTCTGCTGATATTTGGTCTCAGGATCAAGTGTTCACCCTGTTCACTCCGTCAGGGGGTTTCATTTGTTTCAATTATCCCACTTTTAGTTGGTTCATAAGTACCAAGTCCGACGTAAATTGAAGCAAGCAATAACTACTTACCTGTCCTCCCCTAAAAACTTCATCATCCTTCTCTCCTTATTAAACTCTTTTGCGAAAAAAACGGGCACTTTAGATTTTTTTCTCTACTTCAATGAAGAAGAACAAGAAATAGGTTTTGTTAATTTCACGATGTATTGGCATGTTTTTTGAAGCATCCTGGCATGATTCTTTACGTTCCAAATTTAAAATTTGAAAAGAAAAATAATGATTATTGTGGATTATTCTAAAATTGCTTTACTAATGGCGCGAATTGCTGAAACGATTTTTAACTGATTACGATATTTTAAAACTTTTTGGATATTTTCTGCAAATTAAACAATTTAATCTTTCTTTTTACATTAAATACCACTTTTTGATATGAGTGATAAAGCGATAAGGACCGGTAAAATTATAGCCCTACTTGAAGAAGGTTGTTCGCAAACTTACGTGTCTCAGCGGCTAAATGTGAGTCGTTCAACTGTCCAGAGGACTTGGCAACGGTATCTAGAGACTGGTTCGGTCAAAAGAAGACCCGGTTCGGGAAGAAAACGATGCACAGAACCAAGAGATGACCGCTTTTTGGTGAGTCAGGCGTTGCGTAATCGTAAGGCGTCAAGTGTGGACCTGAAGAAGAGCCTTGAAGAAGTAAGAGGAGTAGAAGTTAGCTTGTGGACGGTCAGGAGGAGGCTTTTGGCTGCCAATATCAAGAGTTACCGCCCAGCTCGGGGCCCTAAATTACTCCGTGAGCACCGTGTTGCTCGACTTCAGTTTTCTCGGAACTGCGCTTCATGGACTCTGGAGGACTGGAATAAAGTATTGTTTTCTGATGAAGCTAGAATCTCTTTGTGTGGAGAGGACCGACGCCGGCGAGTGCTGCGAAGACCACGGGAACGCTATGCGGAAGTGTGTTTCGAAGAAATCACTCCTTATGGCGGAGGCTCCGTTATGGTTTGGGCAGCAATTAATTCGACGGAGCGTACGGAGTTAATTTTCATAGAAAATGCAACATTAAATGCACACCGGTACATAATGGAAGTCCTAATTCCATATGCACAACCCACATTGACTGCACTTGGGGAAGATTCCATTTTTATGGACGATAATTCTCGCCCGCACCGTTCTGGCGAAGTGGAAGCGTACATGCAAGAAGTTGGGATCCGTCGTTTAGATTGGCCAGCTCGAAGTCCTGACCTCAATCCAATTGAGCATGTGTGGGATGTTCTAAAAAGACGGGTAAGATCAGTGCAACCTGCTCCACAAAACATCAGGGAGCTAAAAAGAGTCATTGCAGAAGAGTGGGAACGTATTCCTCAAAACGTTATTAAAAACATCGTGGAAAGCATGCCCAGAAGGATTCAAACTGTGATTTTGGCAAGAGGAGGTCACACTCGTTATTAGGTTTTTACATTTGTAACTTTATTTAATTAAAAAAAGTAAAAAAAAAACTTGTCTTTATTGCCCTTCTTATTGTTTGGGCGTGTACGTCGATTTTAAAGAATCCATCGTTTTTTTTTCTTTTAATTGCTCGAATTCACTTCACGCGCATTAATTTACACGATTATAAGTATACAGACTACGTCAAAGAAATAAATTTCATTTAATTAACTAAAATCGACCTTAGAACGTAAATTTCCTTAGGTGCCCGTTTTTTTTGCAAAAGAGTGTATATAGTTTATTTTCGAAAAATCCTAACATTTGTTATTCTTCATTTTTCATTTCTATCAGAGCATGTTTATTAGACATTGGCCTTGGGTCAATGCCCTTAAAACTTGTCAAGAATACTGGCTAAATAAATTTCTTTCATGTTTGTTTGGGCTGAACCTTCGTAAATTTTCACTTTATGGTGGTACCCCGCTCCTAACAACACCACTGGAAAGTCTCAAGATAGCAGAATACGCAATTTCGTATACATGTATGTTTTTCCATCTATTTGGATTTAAAAACCAAACTATTGACCCAATTTTGATAAAATCTAAATGGGACCAATCGAAAATTATTTTTTTTTTCAAATCGGTTAATAAATGACGGAGATATGAGGTAACAAACATAAAAAATACTACCGAATTGAGTACCTCCTCCTTTTTTGAAGTCTGTTAAAAATCAAGAGTGAGACTAAAAAAAAAATATAATTTGGAAGCTTTAAAGCGTCGGGCATAAGTTACCGCGCCGACGAGAAGTGTCTGACAGTATTCATTATTAATTTTTAACAGTATTCTATGAAACGTATAAATAAACAGAACAGCATTGAGTGTTTAAGAAAAATTAGTAGTTTTTTTACGTACCTTTGGCATCTGGTACTTACTTATCATCACTTTTTTTCTACAGATTACAGAACGTAGATTCCACGCCACCGGCAGATCTCGACAAACCAGCGGTGATATTGGGCAAAGAGATTAATTCCGAAATGAACAGAGGAATACCATTGAAACTGGCACCCACAGTTATTGAAGATACAAAACGTAATAAGTTTCATTTTTAATAAACAACGACACCCATAGATACGGAGTTCTTTTGAATCTTCCTCTACTCTACTCGACTCAATTGCCATGATAACATTTAAAAGAAAACTCTCGAATCGAGAACTAAAATGTCAATTTATTATCTAAAAAGTTATTTAATTGAAATTTAATTGAATAAGCTGGGAATGAGACGAGGGGAGGCATATGACTTACTATGGGTGTACGTTGATGACTGCGAAGTTCTCCAGAACGTTTAGACCATTCATTTACATATTTTACAATATTGAATACCTACTTGATTTTCTAGCAACTATGGATGCGGCTGCAATGCATTTAGCAAAACGTGGAATTGTAAAAGGTAAAATAAGTAACCAAGTACCTGTATGTTTTAAGTAATGCAATAATAGAATCGTTTCTAACTTTGTAACTGTGTCTATTCAACAGGAGAAGCTATGGATTATATGGTAAATCTCATGAAAGATAGGGGAGATGAAAACCTTGCCAAACTACAAGGGTATGATCAAACTTACGAAGACGCCGCAAGGAGGTAAGATATTTATGACAGAGGTACTTAATTATTCCTGGGACCTCGCAATCTACTTTATCAATTTTGTCCAAAATTAACTTACCTACACTCAACGTAAGGCTTAGTTGAAAACCAGCGTCTGACAATTAATTACTTAATTGTCAGACGCTGGTTTTCAACTAAGCCTACAAGTTAGTTGTTTCTTTGGCATTTTGCTGAACTGGACCTATTTGGTGTAGCCGTAAGGTGCAAAATGTTATTGTTTTAAAATTGAGTCTCCTTATTTTTGTTCGTACATTGTGTCTGCGAAATAAACATGTTTCCTGTCTGTCTTTCCTTCTTACTTGTAGACTTGAGGATACCCCAACTCTACATAATTCGAAGGTTGACATGACAGCTTACGCCGATGTGAAAGGTAAACTCACTGAGATGACCCAAGAGACACCAGATGAGAGGTATCAAGAAGCTCTACCCGGTAATTAATCAATATTAAATTAAGTCAGGGAATTCATTGTTCACCAAGTGAAACCATCTAACTGTAAGGCTGCCATCAGACGGAGTGCGCCGCAGCAACTGCACGTAGTCGATATATTCAACTACGTGTTCGACTTCGTAGTCGTGATATCAAATTCACGCGGTCAGTTGCAGTCGTGTGTAGTCGATATTAACTGCATAAAGTCGCGGCTTCAACTTGACGCGGTCGGCTAGTCATGTAGTGTCGACGCACCATCGCTAACCACATACAGTAAGGCTGGTTTTGTTGTTACGCGTTTCGGCAGCGCCGTTGGAGCGGGCGCGTTCGGAGATGTATGGGGTAATTCTTTGCATTTCAAAGTCGCGCGCTTGAGCAGCGCCGTTCAGTAAACGCGCGCTGTTCGCCGGCGCTGCCAAAGCGCGCGCCGCTCGTGCGCTTCTACGACCAGGGCATGGCCAGTGTGCGATTTAGTGCGACGCCGTTGAGACGTGCCGTAAGATATTTGTTTACAAAATGAATTACCCGTATCGATACGACTGTCTCACAGCAGCGAAACGCGCGGTACTAATCTCGTTTCACAGTGCACCGCTGTTCAAGCGCGCGCTTTTAACAGCGCTCTGCCCAGCGGCGCGTCTAGTGGCGTGACTATAAAACCAGCCTTAGTATGCTTTAGTCAAGAAACAGAACGCGCGTTTAAGTTGGATAGTGAATCCTATTCCGAGTACATAGTCGTTAAAGAACGTTAGGCTGCCACGCCATCAGATGGACTGCACGGAAGCAACCACATGCAACTGCATGCAGTTGAATACATCGACTACGTGCAGTTGCTGCGATGCAGTCCGTCTGATGGCAGCCTTACATAAACAACTAGACCTTGTCGTTTTAATGTCGCCTTAGGTTGAATGAATGTCATATTCATTCAACCTAAGGCTTCGCCCGTCGTCCTAATAAGAAGCGATCATTGCGCGAATACGACATCGACGCGAAAATGTTGTTCGTAAAACCAGAGGATGCATTACGATAACATCCCATACATTTTTGACATATTGAATCCCATACATTTTTGAAGTGTTGACATTAGTCGCCTTCGCCACGCTACCGCTGACAGAATCTCACTTGTCTCGGGCCCCAGAAGGTGCCCACTGTCAGCGCGACGACCCGTACGGATCTGTATTAGGACGACGCTTCAACGTGGTAAACAATGTATTTCCCTGATTCTATGTTCGTAGATAACGTTGTATTTAGAGTAAATATTAAGAGCGTTTACGCGGTACGGCTTATCATACAAACTTTCAAATCCTTATTCTTCAATATGAATGAACCAATTTTAACGAAACTTGGTATGCATGCGCTAGATATCCAAGTCTAAATAGTTATCAGAAAACATTTTTGAAAAAGATTTCAGAGAAAGAGAGTGATTTTAAGTTTTCTATAGAAAGTGAAAAATCACTATATCCTTCCCCCTGAACTCTTTTTCAATAATGTTTTCTGATAACTATTTAGACCTGGATATCTAGCGTATGCATACCAAGTTTCGTTAAAAATCGGTTCATTCATTTTGAAGAATAAGGACTTGAGAGTTTGTATGAAATGACATACGGCGTACACGCTCTTAATGTGAGAATAAAACAACAGGACCTCCATAAGAGAGGAATGCCATGGCCATGAGTGTTTTTAGAATAAGTAATTACATTTGATAGGTACTAACTTATTTTTTTTTTATTTTATTTAATTTGTACATTCGCCTCATCATAATAAATAAAATTCTTAATAAATAAAAGGTTGTCTCTTCGAAATCGTTCTTTAGTCATTTATCCTGTTTATTTTTGTTAAATTGCAATTTGTAAGGATGGATGATTTGTTACTTACTGTTAAGCATTTCAATGTTATAATATCTATTATCATAACGTACATTTCGCAGACGTAATCGACGATTCTGCAAATTTTCTGGCGAAGCCATTGCCGGAGAGTAAGTGAACATACAGCTATTAATATTTTTCTTTCTTTTAATTATAATTTTTTATTCATAACCTTAACTGTATTTCTCAGCAAACGCCGAAAAAAAACAAGTTTTAGCGGATTTACTGAGCCGAAAGGGAAGTGAAATCATTGGAGAAAAAGAAGCTTATAAATTAACTTATCAAGAGGGCGGGAAAGAGTAAGTCCTCTTAACGACAAATACTATGCCAGGAAATACTAGAGAAATACTAGAGGGAACTATGCCAGGGAAAATATTAACCACCTTAAGGTTTATAATTGCCTGCACACATCTATGTCACAAGGTCGATATGTGATTTAACTAATTATCGAACAAAGACTTTCATTGACATGAAGCTCGGTCGCTCAAGGAGGTGACTTAGTAAGTCAGCAGTCAAATTTTAAATTAAGAAATGAGTTAAATCAGTTTTGGATAAAGCAACTTTTTGATACAAATAATAAAAAATATAGACAAAAACCTACTAAATCAACTAGCGAACCTCACTACCTGATTTTTTATTACAGCCTTAGGAGTGCTCCAGTGGGCGTCACGAAGGCCCACGATGAAGAGAAGAAAGAAGTAATGGTTAAACAAATTACAGCTGTTATACCTGATAAGACGATGGAGACTATTCTGGAAGGTATCATTGTAAATTTTATCTTCACTCACAAAAACAAAAAACTATTGTATAAACACCAATGATATAGAATATCATTGGTAGACACGTACTTTTTTTTCGTGGATGGGTAAAATAAAAAAAAACCATTAGAGTGCAACATTTTCCTTCGATTTTCAATTGCATCATAATAGTAGTTTATGCAACGACCATATAAAAAGGGTTATTAAAACACGAGTGTGGGGCTATTTTATGATGTAGTTGTTTAAAAATCGATGGAAAATGTTGAACTGTAATGGTTTTTTTTTTTAATTTTACATAGCCACGAAAAAGAAGTATGTGTTTATGCATTCGTTTTTGAACTCATAATTGGAACATTACGTTGTGAGTGTAGATAAAATAACTTTTTAATTTTATAGCACACTTTTACATCTTAATTTATTGTCGCGTATGGGCTCATTGACAACAAGAAAAATAGTGTCATTGTCTATGATGCGCAATGATAATCTTAATTTTCAGCCTATTTTTTCCGTGGCTGTGAGTTTGGAATTCTACTTTTGTTTTATTTCAACTGTGTGAGTGAAGATAAAATAGTGTATGCAACGGCATATATTTAGGTATTAAATAACCCCTTAACCCCTAATAACCCATTTAATATGACGGTTGCATACTATTAATCCTCCTTTGTAGAATTACACGCAAGATATAATAACTATTTTAAAAATCAGTTTGATCATAAAAGATCTAAACATCTCATTCCAACAGCATTTCATATTATCTCTAGGTATTCTATTTAAATACTTATATTTGTGCTTAGGCGTGGCCAAGCGTTAATAAAAACGGAAATTAGTAGCTTAGATGATGGATTGTTAGTTAGAAAATGAGCAACATCATGGTTAAAAATATGTATTTTACCATATAAAGGTCACAATAAGGTGAAGCCATCATCCGCTTATATCTTAACCCACTATGATGATTGAGTCGACTTCCAGTCCAGACTAACACGATGCAGCGGAATACGAGTAGTTCACATGAAATGCCCGACTATCGTATCTTTACAACTCAGTTCTGCTTAGTTTCAAACCATACCTATTTAATCAGACTGGTTGCCAGACTGTTCGCGCTTCTGATATCCTACATTTTATTAAGTACCTACCTTATTTGCTTTTGTCTGTACAAGCGTGTTAATTTTCAGAACCCACGAAGGAAGGCGCAGCTTATTTGACAGATACCATAGAAGGGAGAGGTAATTTATTTTCTGTTTTATGTTAGAGCCACGGAAGTTATGAGTTAGTTCTGTTCAAAAATCTTAGATAATCCCATGAAGTGGTTTAAACACGTCCGATATTGACGAAGTATAGAATCAATCTGTTTATTTTTTCGAGTCAGTTTACATATGATAAAATAATAGAACATACATCTAAGCCCAGAATGTTTTCACTTATAGGCCAAGCGTTGCAAGTTATAGAAGGCAGTTTAAAAGCTGAAGGTCCAAAGGAATTTATAGATGTAGGAGACTACAAGAAAGATCACGCACAAGTAGCGGAAATGTATGAATTAATCAACTAAACTTCCAAAAAGCCCTTTGGTGTGAACAATAATATACATAATGTCCGACTTTGCCAGGTTGATTACGGCACCACATTTAAAGAGCGAACACCCTTCACCTGTGATATTGGAGAACGTGGAGTATCACCTCGACGTGTTACCGAAAGAAACCCCTATGGGCAAGCCAATGGCTGTGGAGCATATGAGAAGTAATTTTATTACTGTAACAACTAGTTTCTTCTATCATCAATAATTTAGCTGAAAGACGTCCAATGCAAACGACAAAGGTCTCCCCCAAGCGTAACCACATTGACCGCTCCGGTGCGTCTCGCGTCCAGCGAATTCCCGTGGCCTTCACTAGATCGTATCTCCTTTTTTTTATGGATGGGAAATCATCAAATGACCTGCCGCTCTGGGTGGAGTGGGAGGGAGTGTCAGACTCTTACTGACTAAAACCCATCCGTGCTCCTCCTAGTGCTCTTTGTTTTCCAGGGCCGCGGTAACTCTTTCGAACAAAATCCCCAACCCTAGCAGATCGGTACTCCTTGCGGGGAGGCCTTAAAACGCTGCATGTTCCCGTACGGAGTCGTCGCACTCGTCACCCCAGAACTTTCGGCCCCATTGACCATCAGCAATATGCCCTTGATGCGCACTGCCACTTAAGTTTGGTGATTCTTCGAGCTATGTCAATAACCTTGGTTCTCCTGCGGATATCTTCTTTTCTACACGTAAGAAAGCTCCGAGCATATCCAAGGATAGCCTCCCAAAGGGTCTCTTCATTGCCCTTGGGGTGCGCCTGGCTTGGCTATGATTACATAATCAGTATGTCAAAACTATTCAATTTTACAGGTATGACTGATATCGCTGCTCAGTACATCGCTTCGGAGGCAACGAAGGAGTGTATGTTGACAGTGCAAATTTAAAATACTTATTTTTATAAAGTGCTCTTAAACGTACCATATTTTATGGTCAACATTTTCGCTCACCTACTTAATGTATAAATAAACAAATGAATCGACTTAATAGCTTTGAAATGGTCGTATCTAGATTGATAGCCTGTCTATTTCAGATAGATGGTGAAATGGAAATAATGTGACCGTGCATTATTTGGTCAGTGTTTCCATTATAGAAGCGATTGCCTTTACCAAAATTATGCTGTAAGCCTATTTAGTAAAAATGTGGCCCATTTAAGAACACCATAAGGCGTCATCTTAATAGAAACCGATCTTCGGGAGAATACACGATCGTCTCTTTCATTTGTGTGGCAAATCCGAACACGTCGCGCCGATAGAGGTTACCTTACCTTACGTACGATATCTTTCGATGTTGCCGACTAAAGAAATGTGACGATAACGTATCCGTTCGTTGATCATTTTCAATTAGGACGACGCCTAACACCGGCCGAATTTTAGTAAACAGAGTAATAATAATACCGTCGTTGTTTAAGGTGGTCTGGATGCTGAGCAACTAGCAGCACTCGACGCTGCCGGATTTAACGCCGATGCCAAAGCTTTAGCGTATGAAATATTATTACTTTTGGTCCTTGAATATTTGCTGGAAATCATAGTTTAAAATCGTAGTTTATCTTCTGTGTATTTGTTGTTTGCAGTGAGAAACGGAGATTGGCTGCAATGGCAGCTGGCCCTGGAGGAGGCGGTCTAAAAATAACAATAACTGAATCCCGTGAAGATCGTATTGCGAGATTAGCCGCGGAGGCAGAAGCCAGAAAAAGACAAGAAGAAGAGAGAAAGAAATTGGCAGCAGAGGAAGCAGAAAAATTGAGGCGAGCGAGGGGTAAACTCGCATTTTCCTATGTACCTACTAAACTATTTATTGGTGGTCTAGTGATCGTAAGCGCTGTTGCTGAGTATTAGGGTCCTAGATACGATTTCCACATCGGGCGTACCATTATTGTGTGTTATTCAACCAGCAATGGTCTCACTGTACATAACTGTTGGAATGTAGCTTTAGATAACAGGGGCTTGAGAGGTTATAGTGAAATAATTCTAAAAGGAATATAATTTAAAAAAAAAAATGAATAGAGGAAGAAAATGAGAAGAAAGAAAGAAGAAGAAGGAAGAAGTTTCTATTGGAATAAGCAGTATCTTTGTGCTCTTTTCTCCGTATATTTTTTTCTTTTTTACGTATATTGTGTGCTGTATAGGTAAATAAATCATTATTTAATTTTGCCTTTGCAGAAAAATATCGCGGTCGAGCATTGGGCGCTGGTAAGTACCTACCATTTTGCCAACGTAATAAATATTTTGAAAGCTTCTGAGCAGACGTTTTGCTAATAGGACGATCTGCTTATAGGACGATTTGCTAATCGGTCATTTTTTGAATAGGACGTTTTGATACGGAGGCATTAAGACGAATATTGAAAAAACACGATTCCGTATGCAAAGTGAATCGTCAAGATCCCGTGTGAATGCGGCCTCATAAAAGAAACCAGTGGACATAATGTTCCAGTGATGGTTCCAGTCGCATAATTTTAGAAGTGCGTTGATGTCAGTCGTTTTCTCATCAGCTGTCATTAAAGCAGACACAATAGTAAAACAATGGCGTCACATCTCCTGGAGATGCAGTAACTGACAAGTGTCTATATGTGTAGATTATGACCTGGAGCACTTGGGGGCCTTGGACATCTTGCACGAAGAGCTTAAGGCGCATGCGCCCGAAATATTCTACGAGCAGCCGCAAACCATGCTCACGCACGGAATGGCTTCAGATTGGTACTATGATTTTTTTCCTATTTCAATAACTTTATTATGAAAAATTAATTGAGGCCCAAAAGAATGTGTCTTGTTATACTGTTGTTACGTTTAATATTAATATGATATTGATTTAAATGTAAAGCTCTAGAGAAGCGGTCACCTGATGCCGCGTAAGCTAGTGGACATGATCCACAGCCGTCCATGCGCACTCTCCACTCCCATGCGCACAGGATTTTGGAAATTCAAAAGTTATTTGTTCTCCATTGCTTTAATTGCTGTAGGTATGGCGTTCCAATACGAGGAACGAAAACGAATAAAAAATGACGTTCACAAATAAATATAATGAACAAAGCATTTTATATATTATATAGATGATAATGAAGTCAAAAGCACCTGTACCTACATGTGGCTTTAGTGCTAGTTTTTACCCGCCTATGTGTGTGTTCATCAGCCTATGTATGTATGTATGTCTGTTTGTTCCTTTGTGGCACTATAGAGACCAAACGCGTGGACCGATATTGATCATTCTTATTAAATAACTTGGTTGCGTTAACGTAAACTTCAATTTTGTACTGGAAATGCTGGAACGCGCACAGCAAAGGAGTGGAACTCTCTGCCTGCGTCTGTGTATCCAAAAGCTTACAACCCTAATCTCTTCAAAGTTAGAGTGAACAGGCTCCTTCTGGGTAAGCTCGCTCTATCGTAGACTTTGTCTCTGTCATCTCTGACATTAACTAGAGTCAAGAGCAAACCCATCACTAATAAAAAGAAAAAATTGAATTAGCGCCGTTTAGAAAAAACTATTTTCTGGTTGTTTTTCCAATGAACCCGATAACTTTTAACTGGAGCATAAATACAGTTTGAAAGTCAGTCTATCTACTATATAAAATTGTTTGGCAACAATTTATTTTGTTTGGTCCTGTACCTACACAGCAACTTAACATTATTCACTTACGTAACCTTATGGTCCGCACATGTACCTACAGGTGACAGTGCAATGATACTTACACCAGTAGCAGCAAACAGTGCGATACCGCTCTTCGGGTGACAGATCTTTGTGACAAGTGACAAATTGTCCCGAGAGAAGATGTTTATCGAGACTACACACTTGTGTGTGGACTGGTTTGATCCTGACAAGTTCCGATTGGAGTTTATGCATGCCATCGTGTTGAAAGAGTTAGCCAATCGACTGAAGTTGGTTACTCAGGGTGGGCACGACGAAACAGAAGGTCGGAAAGTACGTCGCTCTATGAGGCTCCGTTCATTTATTTATATCCCTTAACATAATAATAATAATAATGCTCGGGGCCAACCGGCCCCGAGCCGGGTCCCCGCTACCGGTGTTTGTGTGCAGCGCATGAGATGGACGCAGTCCATGAACGAAAACGTCATGCGTGCATATTACGGGTCTACAGAGGGGGGAACTAACCTCACTGCGTACCGTGTCAGGATGCTGTCTCTGTTTCAGGGCCTGGAACCAACTATGAACGTCTCGGCCCAACGATTATCGGATCAGGTGCGGGTCATCCAACGTAATCACAAGTTGGACGATGCCGCACTTGATAGGCTGCGCTCAGAGGTACTGAACAACCGTATCATCTCGACCCCGACACAGTCCGTAGTACAGGCGCCAGCTAGTGGCGCGATCACACCGCGGCCCATTAATGTTTGTGATGAGGTAGATGATAGGGTTGTCACGGTAAGTAGCCAGTGCAACGACCGACTAAGGAGCGCACTGGAGGATGCGCTTCGCGAGTATAGGTTAACACCGACCGAACTTAGGCCCCGACTACCACGTTTGCCTATGCACAAAAAGAATAGGGCGCTGGTGTGTGCCTTGGACTCGCTGCTGCAGAACATCTTTAAAAGCAGCGAGAGCCTCGTTGATACGCACTCAATCCTGTTTTGCGGGGCTGTTGCGGCATGTCGTATAGCAAATATCATGTTTCCTAGTTGTAACGAAGCTATACGACCAAAGCCTGCTGCACCAGCCTGGCAGTGCAGGATCGAGCGGCGTATCGATGCGGCTAGGGCACTCATCGACAAACTATACTGCTTCAGGGAGCGCAATACACGACCACGTGTGATGCACTTTGTGAGGCGGGCGTTTTCGGGGACTGTAATCAGTCCTCAAGATTACACGTCCCGTGTCACAGAGCGTATCGAATTCCTGAAGCAGAAAATTTGTGCATGGGCAAATCGTATTCGGCGGTATAAGAGACGGGTTGACCGGTACTCGCAGAATCGCATGTTCCAGGGCGATGAGAGGTGGGTGTATAGAGCTTGGGAGCGACCTGAACAAAGTGTGACTTGTTGATGATATCACCAGGAGTACATTCTGGCGTAACATCTGGTCGGCGCCCGTCTGTCATGCCGAGGGTGGCTGGATGCGCGATGTCGAGCGCGTGTGTGAAGCTATACCACCAATGGAACCAATTAACATCACCCCATTGGATGTAGCCAAAGCAGTCCGTCCGTTACCGAACTGGAAATCTCCAGGACCGGACGTACTGCATAACTTCTGGCTCAAATGGTATAGCAACTCACACGCACTCCTGGCATCTCAATTCCAGTCATCCTTGGAGTCTGGGTCGCTATCACAGTTTCTAACAACTGGCGTTACCCACCTGCTACATAAGACTGGTAGTCCCGCGGAACCCAAGAATTACAGACCGATTACTTGTTTGTCGACGGTCTATAAACTTCTTACATCCATTCTGAGAGGGAAAATTAATGATCACATTGAGAACAACTCAATTATGTCCGCCTCTCAGAATGGATGTAGGAAGGGGTCCCGCGGCACTAAGGAGCTACTCCTCATAGACATGGCCATAAGCCAACAGGTTCGTCGATCCCGCAAGGATCTGTCGACATGTTGGATAGATTACAGGAAGGCCTCTCTGTGCCACATACATGGCTCATGAAGGTGCTGGAGTTGTACAAAATAGATGCAACTCTACGCACCTTCCTTGAGTCATGTATGAGGCAATGGAAAACGGTCCTTCGCTATCCAGGATATCGACCGATTCAAGGGAATGATGAGCCTGTATGGACTAAACGGGGAATATTCCAGGGCGACAGTTTGAGTCCACTTTGGTTTTGCTTATCTCTGAATATACAGCATACTGCTGGAGGATTCAGGCCTAGGCTACCGGTTAAGAAGATGTGGTCAAGCCATATCTCACCTCCTTTACATGGATGATCTGAAACTCTTTGCCCCCAACAATTTGCGACTGATGGAGCTACTGAAGGTAACTGAAACCTTTAGTAGCGCCATCAGGATGGAATTTGGTGTGGACAAATGTGCAGTCATGCATGTAAAGAAAGGAGAGATTATGGAATCTGAGCGAATTCAACTCTCGGATTCCATAGAGGTTAGATCCCTCAGCTCGACCGAAACCTATAAGTATTTGGGTATGTTGGAAGCGTTGGGCATTAACGGTACTGACATGAAGCAATCGCTGAAGGAGCGCTTCTTTGGCCGCCTGAAAAAGGTTTTGAACAGCCTTTTGTCGGGCGGAAATAAGGTGCGCGCTTTCAACGGTTGGGTCATGCCGGTATTAATGTACTCTTTCGGCATACTCAAATAGACTGAAACCGAACTCGACGCCCTGGATAGGAGGGTCCGTACACTACTGACCGCAAACCGGATACATCACCCACGATCGTCGGTGATGAGACTGTACATCCCGCGGAAGTGTGGAGGTCGAGGCTTTTTAAATGCTAAGACTTCATGTGTAGTCTCAGAGAATATTTTCTCAAAGTTGATGTGGGTATGCACCGTGATGTGGTCGCAGTGGACAAGGGACTTACCCCGTTGTCCATGGCTAAAGAGAACTGGCGCAAACCTGTGATACTTACTACAGATGACCGCAAGGAGGTATGGAAAGGCAAGGAGCTTCACGGGCGCTTCGATCGGGCTCTTTATGGGTCCGACGTAGACTTCCTGGCGTCCGTGGCCTGACTACGTTTCGGTGATCTCTTCGGAGAAACTGAAGGTTTTGTTTGTTCAATTATGGACGAAGTTTTCTTGACGAACAACTACCGCGACCGGAGACATATTATGAAGGACGGGACGGTTGACTTGTGTCGGGCATGCCACCGTCCGGGTGAGTCCATCAGACATATTATCTCTGGTTGTTCTCATCTGGCTAACGGCGAGTATTTGCACAGGCATAACCAAGTGGCAAGGATTATTCATCAGCAACTTGCTTTGAAATACAAACTTGTGGATTCGGAGGTACCGTATCACAAGTATGTGCCCGACCCAGTTCTCGAAAATGACCATGTCACGTTGTACTGGGATCGGTGTATCATCACTGATAGGACTATCATCGCTAATAAGCCCGATATAGCGGTGATAGACCGGTTAGCGCGCCGCACAATGATAATCGACTTTACCATTCCGCATGACGAGAACCTCGTGAAAGCTGAGAAAGAAAAACAAATCAAGTATCTTGACTTAGCACACGAGGTTGTCGACATGTGGTATGTGGACTCGGCTGTCATTGTGCCGATAGTCGTTACGGCCAATGGCTTGATAGCCAAAAGCTTCGACGACCACCTCTCGAAGCTGGCGTTACGCAGTTGGGTAAAGGGCCTGATACAGAAGGCAGTACTCCTCGATACGGCTCGTATTGTGAGGAGGTTCCTTTCTCTGAAGCCCTAACCACCGGTAGCTTGGACCCAGCTCCCGACACCGGCGGACTACTATTTTTTATATTTTTAAATGTTTTTTTTTTGTTTTTTGTAAGAAATATTTAAAAATGTAAATTTGTATGTACAGAAAAATAAATAAAGAGAAAATAATAATAATAAATTCATTTATTTTCTCGCCACAATATTTAAAGATAACATGAAGATATTGTTTAGTAATAACAGTAAAATATACTACAATATTGTGGGAGACTGGTGCCTAAGCTAGAACATAGACGAATAAACAAAGTCCTTATGTTTGATTCTCAGGCTGATAGATCCGGAACCCATGAAAGTGGACAAGTCGGTGAGAGAATCCAATGACACCGCTCGCCTTCATAAGAAGTTTGAAAGAAAACTGAGTACGCTCGTCAAGGCAAAAACACCACCCCATCTTAGTGACGCAATGCAAGGTAAGCCTTATTTGGATATACCTTATTATTTAAACATAAGTAGTCATCGTGGGGTCGACTACCAGTCAAACCGCATTCAGCAGAATACCAGTATTAAACTTAGATATTCATTTTTTCTAGCTGACCTGCGCAACTTCGTCTGCTTCACATTTTTCGTTAATGCTCCACTCCTCTTGGTCGTAGCGTGATGTTATAACCTTCCTCGATAAATCTATCCAACACTGAAATATTTTTTTCAATTCGAACCAATACTTCCTGAGATTAGCGCGTTCAACCAAACAAACAAACTCGTCAGCTTTATAAGATTAAACACGCTCAATAAATCACAATGGTCTAGGATAAAAAAGGACCCAGTATATCTAGAACAGATCGTCGATGGTATGGGGTCGATGTTTCTGAAGCGGCGACCGCGACAATGAGGCCGGTGACGTGGTAAAGGCCGCGGGGATCTGATGGTTGCAGCGAGACGGATAGGATCGGTCGACGGGCACTTGGGGGAGGCCATATCCATTAGTGGACGTCTTTCGGCTGATGATGACGAATGATGGTCTCTAGGGACAGTTAATACTACTATTTCAAAGGCCTACGTTAATGCCTGTAGGCAGGCCCTACCTATGCCCTGTAATACCACTTTTACAAACAATTATTTCATGATTTTTTACTAATAATTATTTTATTGTAAAATGCACACAGATGTCATAATTGAGGCCGCACGAAAAACTGCAGAATTCTTCGTCGTTTCACGTGAGTAAATATTTTCTTTACGCTTTTTTTTAATAAACTAAGTGTGGATAATTTAATTTAACTGTGTTTGTTTACTAACTAGTCTAGCAGGCAATATCTACTTTAAAATCTTGACAAACTTTAGCATTTAAATAGAGCTTCTCAAGTTTCAAATAATAAATTTAAAAAAAATCTATCATACCTATTTTCACTACTGCCGAGGCAAACAACGTTCCAAAATACATTGTCAATTTTGGATAAAGTTTACGATGATTTTTTTTCTCTTAAATCACCAAATATTATTTGACTCCCTAGATTTCAAAGCCCTCGTCAAAGATGGCTTGGTGTCAGCAATGCAAAATCGCGGTAACGAAATACTTGTGGAAGTGGATGGCGCGGCAGAAACCCATTTCTTTGCGGCTCAAAGGTTTAAAAAGCTTTTTTAATGTTCTCACCACCTCCGACAGCGAATGTAATATATCTGTCGTGGCTTTAACGTGGAATTGGCCATTTCATGATGTGGCCAGACAACTTCAAACCTGACTTCGACGACTGAGCCCCACTCCTCATCCCATATGAACTTAACCTACCCGTGTCGGGGTGCACTAAGTTACCTTAAAACTAACCTGAACCAATTGTACAGATCCTAAATACTTAATTCTGTGCTTTCTTCGTAAATCATTGTTAAATTTTTCAACCAAACTTACGGCCGGCAAGTTTTACAACACTTACTCGAAAACTAGCTCCTTCACCAACCGCTTTAACACTCGCAATGAAGTTTACTTTAAGAAAATGTGCACTGGCCATCTCCCAACTGGTCACACAGGTCGGTAAGCCCACGAGAAAATCAAGCAAAACCCACAAATACAAACCACAAAGCAAGCTTTTCTCACAATAATTTTAAACTTTGATTTCTGAAATTTTAAATACTTTTTCGAGTAGATAGGTAAGTGTATTTAAAAACGTCGTTTGATACACGTGGGTACTTTCATTGCGGTATCTCGGCTGCGATAAAAAGTTACCCACTTGCATCATATGTACTAGACTACTACTTTCATATCAAAAATAAAAGTCGTTTTGTAACATTTATTTTGGCTCCATATCACTTACTGCGGCCCTACCATGACGTGTTAAAGCGTGAGTAGTTCGTGCGAGAAGGAGGGATGAAGCTATACACCCTATATAGCTCCATCCCTCCTTCTCGCTCGAACTACTCACGCTTTAACACGTCATGGTACCCTGGTATTGGATCTTTTTACCCTGTATAATATGTCACTTAGGCTTCGGGCAAACGGGCCACCGACCACAGCTACCATTGGCTGTCACGCACAACATCCTTTGGTATTTGGTACCGTGTAAACGAAGGTGGTCGGTGGGTGCCACGAGTGGTTGGTGACCGCCACTAGTATATTATAAAGTCGAGAGGAACGTCACGAGTGGCCGCCACTGGTGGCGTGTCGCGGACACTGAGTCGCGAGTGGAAGCCACTCGCCACACGTGTCCGGCCATTTCATACAAAACGTGTTAAAAATCATGTAAATAGCTTGTCGCCAGCCACGGGTGACTGTGGTCGGTTGCCCGTCTGCGCGGAGCCTTAACAATAATTCATAAAATGTAATCTTAGGATAAAGAGGAAAGACCCAGACGCCGTTCACGAACCATGCTACCAAGTCGCTAATGATATAGAAAAGAAATTGGATGAAGTGGTCCATTCTCGCCCTATGCCAAAAAAACTGAGCATAACAATGAGAGGTACAGCTAAATTTATCACTATCGGTATTATTTTCATATCAATTCATTACGGAAAATCTCGACGAATTGATTGTTGAAGAACATTTTAAATGTATTAGGCTCAGCGAGTTATGTTTTTTTATTACTCTTATGGTTTTAGTTTTGGCAATTAACAGCCAGTTCGTAATACACTTATAACTTCTATGTTGCAGAAAACATTAAAGACACTTCTAAGTATTTATCATCTGTGGCAACCAAACCTGGTAAGCACTCTGGCAGAAACTTTCTATTCCTATTGTTAATATTTTTTTTATAATATTGAGCTTACAAATCAACGACTTTTTCAGATGACTACATTGAGGCTTATATTGCGCTGTTAGCCGAAATGGAAGCAGCTGGTGACGCCTTACTAATTGAGGGTGACATCCCTAAAACAGCCAAAGAATCTGCAAACTAGTTAGTTCTGCTTATAATTTTAGCCTGTGTTGTCTCCTCTGAGTCATCTGTCAGGAGTTCGTAGCTAAATAATAACAGCCACACGGGTCGATCTTCAAGGTTAAGTAACGCTTGCCGAGGTCGGTCTGTGGATGGGTGACCATCTTACATACCGAGAATCCTCCGTGCCTCAGAAAGCACGTAGAGCCGTCCCCGATATCTAACTGGGAAACGGCTGGGCTGATGATGTTATCTCATCGCAGGTTTTGCCCAACTACACCACAGGCTTCCCTATTATTTTTTCCGCCCGGTTTTAGGCCAATCCTATCAAACTTTGTACAACCTATCTAGTTACACATATCGGTTAGTAGCTTTATGCAACAAACTAGCTTTTGCCTGCGACGTCGTACGCTTATATCCCGTTTTGTCCCTTTCCCATAAGAATTTCGGGAAATTCTCTCTTAGTCCTCCCCTACACTTCCAATGGAACCTACATGCCAAATTTCAGGTTTTTTTTTTTTTTTTTTTCTTTTCTTCTTTGGCAACTGAGCCGATGACGACTATTCTGCCAAAATTTCAGCTTTCTACGACCAGTAGTTTCGGCTGTGCGTTGTCTGTCAGTCAGTGTCAGTCACTCAGTAAAGGAAGAGTTTTATATACAGAATGTTCCAGAAAAGTTTGGTCAGATTTAAGGCTGAGGAAAAACTGTCAAAACATAAAAAGTGTTTTTTTTTTTAATTCGATCAGAAAGCCAACCAAAAAGTTACGAAGAAATGATTTTTCGAGCAGTTTGTTACAGTTGGTGGCGTTTACTTTAGTTCAGTCACGGATTTGATGTCACCATCTGCATCAGACTGCTTGAAGAGTCATTTCTTCGGAAGTGTTTAGTCGTTTTTCTAGCCGTTTTTTTTTTTTTTAAATCAGCAAAACAAAATCCGTTTTGACATTTTTTTCCTTTATGTATATCAGACATAAATATACCACACCTTTCTGGAACACCCTGTATAATATTATTGATATTGATAACCGTAATGTAGGAAAAAAAAATAAGACGTTTGATGTTTTTTTGAAGAACCTTGAAGGACTGGGAAACCGTTTCAATTTAATATTTACTTTGACAGTCTTCGTACACTCACCACGTTTAAGGACAATATTGCACGTCCGAATTCGCCAATGCAAACTGCAATTGAGACCAAACTCAAGAACATGATGGCGCATGTACCAGCAACCGGCAGAATGAACACCGTCGCAGTTATGAATTGTAAGTGAATTGAGAGGCTACCAGTGATCCCTGATAATTATAATATAATTCATTATACTCGTATCTACAAGCTTTTTTATTATTATAATTTTTGTCTATGCGAAACCAGGGGCGGATCCAAAATTGTCGTTTGGGGGGCGCTTGACCCCGCTGAGGGTGGGTTTCAGCAAAGTAAACACTAAAAAAGCACAACATTCTATTTTGCTTAACGTTAACAAGCCTCATTTGATTACTTTTCGTAAATTCCTCAATGTCTTCGTTAGGTTGTAGACTACCTAAGAAATCTAGGTCTTTTGGGGGGAACTTAAAAATTGTTTGTTCAGCATCAGTAACGGACTCCGTTGCAATAATTTATAGCCCATGCAATTTTTTTTTTAAATGGCAAAATTTATTTAAACTTCATGCACAAAGGTTACCTAATTAATTTATTTTTCTTTGTTTTTTTTTTATTTAGAATTTTTGTTTTAAGTATAACGAATCTTTAGATGAAAACACATGTTTCGTTTTTGTGTAACTAAAAATAAATTTGCATACCCTCCATTCTCCATGTTCCCCAAACCTCATTAAATATATTATTTCTTCTTAACTTGTCTTTTAAGAGTAAGCTTCTTAATTCTGTAATTTGGTTTGTTTTAGTCGTCATCACTGATGCTGCAGCGCTATTGGTGTCGTACGTTATGTTTCAAGGTACCTATGTACAAATATTAAAGATAGAACCTTAAACGTCAACCAAGGTTTTTCCTTATCCCACTTTATTTCGAACTTCGTATTCAAAACTTTGCTCACGTCATCACCTGCTTTTTTATATTTATTTATTACTAGCTGTGCCCTGCGGTTTTACCGGCTGCTCGGCTTCTAAGAGTCGTAGCGTGATGTTTAATACCCTTAAAACCTTCAGAACTGGCTTACTAAATGCAAAAACATGAATTAAATCAGTAAAGTCGTTCTCAAGACAAGTCATGGCGTGACCAAGGGATAAAGGGATTAATTTTATGATTGTATCTATTCACGTGTAAATCAAAACTACGTCATTTTAGCTGCAAAGGCTGAGGCATTGGATTTGCTTGTAAAAGAGATGCAAGATGCAGGAGACGGAGCGCTGTTGAGACATGGACCCATTCGCAAGTCTTTCAAAGAGGGTGCCGATTTGTTAGTACGAGTGTTTTATTAATTTTGTACCTATGACGTGATTTTTTATCACTTTTTTCTGGGCATAAGGTATCAATCAAACACACGATGTTTACAAAAATCAATTGTTTCTCTAAGTTTTTCCTAATTATACCTACGAACAAAAACGTGCTAACAGTAGTTTTTTTTCAATATTCTTTAAGAGTTGATTTTGGGTTGTGGTAAAACAATCAGGCACACGTGTCTGGATATTGTTGAAAGTGAGTTTTTACAGAGCAATCTATCAGTCGTTTTTTTAACAAAATATCGTAGGTATTTATTTTCTTCCGTATATCAACTTGTGTGTCACTTATCTAGGTTGGATGGGAAAACTACAGATGACCTCCATGTACGCAATGCAGATCCCGTCGTTGCCAGAAAAATTCAAATAAAACTAAATAACTTGATGGTGGCTGAAACCCCAGCTAAGTTTGAGGAACTCATGATTGGTAAGTTTGGTTTGGTTTGTTTGCTTACCTATGTGCTAATTTCATAGAAAAGGGTTGATTTACTACGAATAAGACGTTATTTTTTCGGCTTAGAATCTTGAAACATGGCACTTCTTACTTCGGTTGTATTTTTTTCAAACTACCAGCGGCCCTACTACCATGACGTGTTAAAGCGTGAGTCGTTCGAGCGAGAAGGAGGGATGGAGCTATATAGGGTGTATAGCTCCATCCCTCCTTCTGGCTCGAACTACTCACGCTTTAACACGTCATGGTAGGGCCGCTGAAGGGATTTAAAGATCGCCAAAATCGAGCAATCAAAGAATATCATTTTTGAAGTAAATATGAAATGAGCAGGAGTCACAGGCAAATAGCTAGTTTACAATGTAACGCCTTATTAAAAAGAGTTACACTGATGATTAGGTAGGTAATTATATCAACGGGTAATCTTTGACACTATCCAAGCAATGAAAGGAGACACTGACATTAATTAGCTAAATGTTTTCAGAGGTCATCGCAGAAGCCACAATGTTTTTGGCTGTTCATCTTATAGAACCAAGTAAGACTAATTATTCAAATACTTTGTTATTATTTACTAATACCTACTATATTTATATTAGGTATAATTTGACAGGGCTCAGCGCAACTCGTTTGTTTCTTTCATTATGTCCTGTCAACCATCACGCTTTCACTGATTCCCTTTTCTTTCATATCACTTCTTATACAATTTTCGTTTTGAGCCTCCCTCTCCATTCATATTTAACTTGTTGTTGACAGAGGTGTTCAAGGTTTGCAAGTGCTACAAGAACGTGTTCGTGCAGTGCGAGCTGTGGTGCGACGAGATCCTGCGGCGCGTGGCGCGCCCGTGCTGCACGTGCTCGCGCCACGTGTCCGTGCAGGCGCTGGTCGACCTGGCGCCCGCCGACTTCCTCGCCGCCAGTCCCGACCAGTCTCACGTCCTCGGACCCGGCGTTGAGATATCCTTCAAATCGTGCCCCAACCAAGCCAGAATACCCAAAGGAGACCCCTTACCCCTCTGCCCCGGAGTACCCCATACCACTGCATCATACCTCTTATATGAAACGACTCACAAAATATACAGCACCAAAGATATAACCGTGCAGCCGCAACCGTCACCCTCATTGACACCGAGCACTTCGAATTCTGATTCTTACACACCTAAGTCGCCTTTATCATCAGAGTCTCCCCTAATGACGATGAAACCATCTTCGCCCGTTAAAACTCATTTGCATGATTTTCATGCCGATAAACCACAATTTGTACGAAAGCAACAAGAACAATTGTTTGCCTGCACATTAGAGGATTCGCAATCTCTTTCGTTCTCTTCGTCTAGTTCGTTAGATTTCGAAGCATCGTCATCACATTCGGAACCCAGCCGCGAGCGCACCCCCCAACAGATGTCATCTCGGGTCTCACAAGCTAAGAGTGGATACAGCTCGCGTAAGTAATTTATCCCTTTGAATTAATCCAGTTGAAAACTAAACTTGTATTCATAGTGCTAATCACATTTTAGGTACTCCTATAACATCGCCGGAGCACATTGTCGACTGGGACTCCACGATGGTGAGTTTGTTGTGGAATGTGCTGGCGTGGCGGGATTGGATTCAGGAGATTGTTGATCACGCCTTAGCATACCAATACTCCAGTATCAGCAGAGGTATCATCACATTTTAATATTTAATAAACCTGTTCTAAAAACAAGATTTTAAAAAAATATAATTTGTTCCTAGGATTTTTCAATTTTAACTGATATCCACTTAAATTCTAGGGGAAACGTCAGTCTCTTCTTGGTTATCATTCTATAGGAGGGTGTCTACGGAAGCGTTACAGTGGCGTCAGTACAGTGTGTTCAGCCGACAACTGACGAATCGTCTTCACTTGCGGTACAGGGACAAAGAAGTAAGACTATGATTGTTTACCAATTTATGATTGGTACCCATTTCATGATTATCAAATCCATTTTTTGGATGTTCTGGAGACGGTAAATCCTTTTTTACCTACTTATCCAGCTTGGATTTGAGAGGACTGCTAGAAGCAATTATTTACCTATTCTGAACTTTCCGTATGTCGGTTTTAGATCGTGTCCCCGAAGCGTTCCACGGTGCAAACCAAAACTTACATTGAATGCCAGGAGGCAATGCTGGACATTATAGAGATGTTCAATAGGTGGAGCCAGTGGCTGACTTTAGTCGTAAGTAGCGTTTCCAACTCAGTCTGGATATAGTACCTAACTGGCTTTTCGAAAAGCCCTCACCGAGACCCTTGTCTTTTGCATTGTTTTTTTTATTCTAGGTGAATTAAAAAAGATATTTTTTCGGACAGTTTTTTTCAAATTTATCAAATTTTGTAATGGTTTATAAAACCTAATCGTCTTTTACCAATTTTAATAGGTCAAAGAAACCGATTCGTTGCAACAAATCCCTGGCTCAGAGATCCCGCTTCATCAAATGTAAGTAAATAATTTAAATTCTTGTATAAACGAATTTGTTATGAGACTTTAAGACGACTTTACCTATACTTTACCTCTTAATGTTTAAACACAGGCGTTGGAATCATTTGAAGATGAAAGTTGAGGGGTATGCCAAGGATTGGGTGAATTACAACAAATTCTTGAAGGTATCCTGGGAGCAAAAGTACAGTGCGATTATTGCGGGTATGTTCTCACACAGCACGATAAGATATTTTGTAACCTGTACGATATTTAAAACAAGTTTTCATGCCCTGGACACCTATTCTATAGGTAGCATAACGACCTCAACCGGACCAACAGATATGGGACTGCCAATAGAAACTAAACAAGAGGCAAACAACTTTTCCCATATTGTATCTCATACAATTATTGCTATTGCCCCTCATGGTCTCAATCTCATGTCAAATAATAATCCTCAATCCTCATCTTAATCGCCAACAAAAAGCATAAGAAGAAATTAAAATGGTTGAAGAGCATTATGATGTACCTAAAAGTTTATAAAACAAAACATGCGAGTTGTTGGAACTGCTGTCACCAGTCGTGTCAGCCGGGCGATTCTGTCGACATCTCACGGCGTACACCAAGGCGGTGTGAACGATAAGTGAGCTGTCATTCCATCTTATTTGTATGGTTTGACGACTCATCCGTCGTGCACCCCGCCCAAGTGTTCACTTCGACATGTTTACAGAATCGCACTCCTGCTGGTTGATTCTGTCGACATCTCACCTAGGCGGAGTGAACGACGCCTGAGCTGTCATTCAATCTTATTTGTATGGTTTGACAACTCAACCGTCGTGCACCCCGCCCAAGTGTTCACTTCGATATGTTTACAGCCGGTCGATTCTGTCGTCATCTCACGGCGTTCACCTAGGCGGAGTGAACGACAATAGAGCTGTCATTCCATCTTATTTGTATGGTTTGACAACTCACCCGTCGTGCGCCCCGCCCGGGTGTTCACTTCGACATGTTTACAGAATCGCACAGCTGGTCGCGAACCATCGGACTATGTAAGTGAGTTAAGTACCTAAGAGAGAGTGTGCACCGGTGTTGGCGGCCACACTTGTGCATTATAATATGTCGCGAGTCGATGGTTAGTCATCGCAGGCCATAACCGCCATGAAAGGAATTGAGGCAAGGGGACTATTCGACTATATTAAGAAGCTGTTGTGTAACATGTGTAATACATAGTTTGCTTGTCGGACAGACTACTTGCCTACGTGGAAGAAGCCGGGTCCGGTGTGGGTGGTGAGCGCGAGTGGCGCCGTGCCCAGCGGCGCGGTGGCAGCCGGCGTCTGCGACGGAGAGGTCATATGGGTCGCCAGGACGATGCACAGGTATTCAAACATAACTGCAGTGCTATTCTGTAAAAAATCTCACCGTGTCACCCCTAGAGTCATTTTGTCAATGAATCAACCCCTTGATTCGCAACGTTGCGTGTGAAGTCTCCAATTCTTCGCATCTTCATCGATCTCTTGGATTCTATTATTGGACGAAGATTTTATTGGCATTTTAGAAGTAAGTACTGTGACGGATTCATGAAAGTGGTTAACCCTTTTTAAATAAAAAATATATTTTTTTCCTTGTTTCCTTTTTTTGTGTATATACTGGGTAATTTTTTTACCAAACTTTGAGAACCACTTCTGCCCATGTAAATGAATGACAAAAAAAAATTGAGTCTCCCATACAAATTGTGGTCAGTTGATGACAATTTTGTATGGGAAGTTCAAATTTTTTTTTAGGAATTGACTATGGCTTTCTTGGGGAAAGTTGTTCATTTACATGGGCAGAAGTGGTTCTCAAAGTTTGCGCACTGGAAAAAAAGTTATCCATTATAATATATACAAATAAAAATATAAAAATCAGCACAAAACTACTAGGTACATATTATGTACCTAGTAGTTTTGTGCTGATTTTTGTATTTTGTTATTGAAATGAAAACTGCTTTAGCGGCGTTGTGCACTTTTTGGAATGGGTAAAAAATGTTAAACACGTGAACCAGGGGCCTAACCACCAACTCTTAAAGCAGTATTACTTCAATATTACTTCCAGTGGCAAAGAGACGGAGCTTACTGGACGTATAGCTCCGTCTCTTTCCCACTGGAAGTAATATTAAAGTAATACCTACTGCTTTAAGAGTTGGTGGTTTAGGCCCTGATCGAAAATTCGTAAGACGGAGGGAGATGTTTAAAATATGGAAATTGAACAAAGTGAAAACTTGCCGCCGTCGTTTTTTTTATTTTTTTACCTTTTTTGTTAAAATTTTAGATTTATTTGCTTTTAAACCGTTGTAATTAAATAATCAATTAATTAATTAGGAGGAATAACAGCCGGTCTATTCTGTCAACATCTCACTGTGTAAACTTAGGTGCAGTGAGTGAACATGAAGTGAGCTGTCCTGCCATACAAACAAGAGGGAATATACCTAACTGCAGTGCGATTCTGTAAACACGTCTATGTGAACACTTGGGCGGGGTGCACGACGGGTGAGTTGTCAACCCACACAAATAACATGTAATGATAGCTCACTTGTCGTTCACTCCGCCTAGGTGTAGGTACACCGTGAGATGTCGACAGAATCGACCGGCAGCTCTACAGATATAATAATATGCAGAATCGTACTGCAGCCGGTCGATTCTGTCGTCATCTCACGGTGTTCACCTAGGCGGAGTGAACGACAATAGAGCTGTCATTTCATCTTATTTATATGGTTTGACAACTCACCCGTCGTGCGCCCCGCCCGGGTGTTCACTTTGCCTTCACGCTCACGTCACCTAAACTTTCACGGTAAGATGTTTACTTACAGAATAGACAGGCTTTTTTCTTTCGCATATTTGAAATTTTCATTTCAAACGGTTGCTAGATATAATCACCCTACTTTATAAGTTTTAGTTCGATGCTTTTCTCATTAAGAACACAGACTGTAGGTACGTTAGGGCTTTTAAAAATGGATTCTATTAATGTGCCAAACATTCAATATCGCTCTGTAGATTTGAAATAAGGCCAATCAATGTTTTGAAATTGGTATTCAGCACACAAATATATTATATTTGTGTAAATGTAGTGTAGTTAATAGTACTACCCTGGCAACTTTTAACCGTCTAACAGCCAGACGGTCACAGTACGAGCTAGACTCTAGCTTGTAATGTCATTTGTAAAATGATAGTAAACTTTCTCTCCGAATGTTGAATGATGATTAACTGTCTCTTGTGCATGCAGGTGTACGGTGCTACCAGCCACGTTGTTGCCGTCTAAGCACTGCTGCCTAGTGTACGCGGAGGGACAAGTCCATAGTTACAGCAAATATCAGGTGAGGAAATACTTAACAAACGCTGGAGGTTGATAAGTTGGGTCCCGTTAGCACCTTTTGCGCATGAAACTGCTCAACTGCCTGCTTATTCCAACAAAAACTGTTGATACGGTCATCTCTAGGGACTGAGCAGAGTAATGGTTACCTACCATGTCTCAAAGAAATCGAAGATGATCATGTCTTGAATCTGTTGTCATTATTATTGATACACTAGCGTTTGACCACGATTTCACCTTATGGAAAGCGATTGATCGACGAAGGAGTCTGCAGTGCGATTCTGTAAACATGTCTAAGTACAATCTTACGCGAAGTGAACAAGTGAGCTGTCAAACCATACAAACAAGGTGGAATGACAGCTCACTTGTCATTCACTCCACCTAAGTGTAGGTACACGGTGAGATGTCGACAGAATAGACCGGCTGTTATCCTCGTGCACGCTAAAATGGTTCATTCGCCCAGGTGATGTGCAACGCTGAGGTGCGCTGGCTGGCGTGGCGCGGCGGCTCCATCACCGAGCGCGCCGTGACCGTGGCCCCTGGCATGCACGTGGGCCGCGTGCACTACCACGGCGACCACTTGCTGGGCGCCGTCTACGAGCCCGAGTACCACTGCCACGTCGTCATCTTCGGCAGACCCTTTGCCTTCAACTGCTACGAACTTCTCATGATTGCAGGCGATGATGACTAATGAGCTTGCTACAAACTACGGTAGGCGATAGTGTAATAGGACACGGATATTTGAGTAATATCCGTAAAATATGGGAATATAATAGGGAACTTTCCTGATCCGTCAGATAGATTACCAGCAAATATTGGACACGTACTTTTCAATATTTCACGAAAACAAAAAATAGAGACGACAATGCATTGAAAACTCACGTGACGCTACGCGTTGTTACTGTTTTTACAAAGTGACATCACCAGCTCCCACTCCTGACTTTGATGCACATCTTTGTCAATTTATAACTATTTCAAAAGCCAAAAAAACGTGTCCAATATTTTTTTAATCTCTAGCGGATGGACTACACAAAAATGAATTTTTGCTCCACTCAGTTTTTGAATTCTTGTTTCTGCTTTCCCTTATTCTTATGAAATTATCTTTGAACGTAAAGCTGTCGCGTACTGTAGGTACTTAGGAATTATTTTTTGGGAATTCGTTTTATGCGTTTCAGCGTTCGAAATCCATAACGATTCCCATTATATTCCTGGGATCGATAATGTGATTGAAAATATGACCTTAAACGTGATCTGGTCACTCTGGGATTAACTAATCTGATCTCGAATCCTGTCCTGATTAAGATCCTGTCACGTGACAGCGTTTTGTATTGTCTTGTATTTGGCGTGTCGGTGGATTTGTGAAAATGGTTTATTTATGAATGTTTAATTGTTATTGATTTTATATGTATTTATTTATTTGAATTACATAGATTTCTTGACAAAACGATCTTTTACTACATTACACCTTTACCCAACATCATTTTTTTAGTTCTCTACACTTTCATCTCTTTGCTCTTCTTGCACCTCCACTTTCTCTATGATGCCTTTCGTTCCAGAGAGTCGTACTAAATCTCCTGTTTTGAATATGTCCGTCGCATTTGCAGCGCCTACGATGCAGGGCAATCCATATTCTCGAGCTATTACGGCACCTGGAAATTGAAAACGTATTATTATTTCACTTTTCTAAATCATGTATGTTTAAAGAGAATTTGGTATAGCTACAATAACTAGAAAAGGAATCTAAAGATAAAGAAATGGGAGCGTATTTAAGGTAAATGTTTCCTAAATTACTAGACCAGGCACAGTAAACCATATCGAGAATTTTGTTCGAAAGAGTTACCGCGGCCATGGAACGCAAAAGGCACTAGGAGGAGCATGGGTGGGTTTTAGTCAGTAAAAGTCTGACACTCCCTGCCACTCCACCCAGAGCGGAAGGTGTCATTTAATGATTTCCCATCCTTAAAAAAAAAAAGTAATATGCGCCATATGCGAGCGAGCCACGCATGTACCAATGACGTTAATTCATGCGTAGCGTGTCCGTGGGTTGCAGTGGACACAATTAAGTATTTTTTTGTAAAGCGAAGCTTAACGCACGTGCGTAGCCTCCGTGCGCGGTGGGTTTCCGCCTTTAAGATAAGTGTGTGGCGGCACAGAAGCGTCTGTCAAGTTTTTGTTTAAATAAAGTTCTTCGCCGTGCACGTGCTATCTTTGTATTTCGATGGTATCTATGACGTACCGTGAGATATAAGTCCGCCGAGCTCGGTGACGATACCGGTGAGGAGCGGGAAGTAAGGCGACCAGCCAATGTCAGTCGCGTGCGTGATCAGGACGTCTCCGCGTTGAAGACCTCCAATCTGTTTAAAGAAACCATTATCGTACGTGTACTAAATTGTCGGTACACCCGAAAAACATAATAAACGATCGCTCCATCATAGACCTCATCTATCGCTTTCCATCAGGCGTGACCGAGGTCAAGAGCAAGCTCATTCCTCAATAATAATTTAATAAAAAAACCGATTTAAACAAACAGTCTACGTACCATCAAGTTGCCGGTTAGAGACGTAAAAAAATAAGTTTGAAAGTCAAGCATCAGCCACCCCTTATTAGCAAGTCACCAGATTCTCAACTCACCAGATTCGCCTTTCACCAGACTCGCAACTCATCAGACACACTTCTTTCACGTCACGACCGGCGCGTCTCAGTCATTCTTATGTAATCTTAACGTTGACGTGACTTAAGGTCTTCTTAACGGTGACTTATATTAGCTGACCTTAAAGAAAGGCCAAAACAAAAAAAGAGACTAACTTCTGATTCAAGATCCTTGATGACGCAGGCCCTCGCGACCACCTCTCCGCCGCACACTGAGGTGGCGCATATCTTCACGTCGCCAGCCGTCAGGTTCGGTGCCCTGGGTTCCAGCTTGTTCACCCACCCTACATTCAGTTCTGCAAACTTTAGCTTACACCAGCCTGGATGGTACTGTTGGCGTTGCAATGCTCTGAAAAATTACCAAGGGTTTTTTCACTGAAGGCGGAGGCGGGCCGCGTGAGGGCAAGAACCCTCACGCCCGAGCCGCCGCAACATAGGGAGACCCCCCGGGCGTCGGGACTCGCAGGGCGATTCCCGGCCACCGTAGGCGCGGGTCTGCGGACGGCGAGTGTCGCGTCGTGTGGCTCGCCGTCCGATCAAGGCCAGGTCCGGGTCGACGGCGCGTTGTGTTCGACGCGCGCCTCGAAAGAAATGTCAGTATAGTAGACGGGGCCCGTCAGTGCCAGAGCCTGCCAGGGTTGCGGATTTTGTTCGAAAGAGTTACCGCCGCCCTGAAAAGCAAAGGGCACTACGAGGAGCACGGATGGATTTTATTAAGTAAGAGCCTGACACTCCCTCCCGCTCCGCCTAGAGCGGAAGGAGTAATTTGATGATTTCCATCCATAAAAAAGGGTTTTTTCACTGCCAATATTGAGATCACTTTCTACACCTTTTTACGCCTGTATCCTCTGTTTACGTGTTGTTTATTTATTTATTATACCAGCTACAGCCTGCGGTTTCGTTGTATCCCGGTGGTTTTTACGTTTTCCCATGCATTTTTTTTTTCAATTTTTCAAATTTTTTTATAAGAACAAGCAAAGTATCAGAAGACTTAAAAAATAAGTTCAATCAAATCGGTCAAGTCGATAGTAAGTTATGGCGTGACACAAGGGTTTCTGGATCTCGGTAAATCGATGCAAACTCATGCTATTTATAATATCAAGATTTAGTAGAAATACAAACACCTCCTCCAAAATTCAGCACGATCAACGAACGTACAAAAATTTTACAAGGGTTTAAATGGGTCCCTCAATCCTGATCTGTTTGAACTGAGGGTCATTGCGTTCTGGCAAACTGGCTATGTTTACAAAATGTATTCGTACGTCAATTTTTAGTAAAAGTCGTCTAATAATTTGTCATCATCATCATCATCATATCAGCCGAAAGACGTCCACTGCTGGACATAGGCCTCCCCCAAGCGTCGCCACAACAACCGGTCCTGTGCGTCTCAAAAAAATATATATGAAATACGACACGGTTCAAAAGTTGTAAAAGTCGAAACGTTTAATTTCAAAAGACATTATTGTCAAGCATCGCCAAATCAACCGGTTTTGGTCATTTCGCATCCAACGGCGATTCACTTCGAACAAAGTGTCCGAATAGGTATACCTACGAGAGCAATTCTTACTTTTTCAACAGAGCAGGATCTCTTGTAGCGAGATATTTCCTGAGCTCCTCTTTACGGAAGAAGAAAACTAGGTCTGGATTCGGTATGTACCATTTTTTAACCAACAAGTTGCCGAGTCGGAGGAAACCGATTCGCAATTTGTGAATAACTTGCACCAGAAGTGCTTTCGTGGTCTCTCTGTGGCGCACAGTACGATGGCATAACGGCAGAACCCAGCGAAGAACTTTCCTGTAACAAATCATGTGAAACTTTAAACACAACTTTTCACTGTAACCTCGCTGACCACCTCAAAACAACCGAACCTCAGGTTTATCAAAGAACAAAAAACTTTGGATACGGTTGGGGTACGCACCTCGTGTTTGGCTTCTGAGGAGTTCTTAAAGAGTCGACAATCTCCTGGCTAGTTTTGTCATGTTTTGTTCCTTCAGTGCTAACGCGTAAGTTTTGAAGAACTGTCATCATATTTTCGGGCACCAAAACCCATGGTTTAGTAACTAAATCAAACTGAAAACCAAGTACATTATCAACAAAATATTTTTCGAAGGGCTAAGCTGTTGCAGTACCTTCATATCGATCAACTTTCTGTTCAAGTTACCTCCATTACAGCTCTGTAACCATGTTGTTCCAAAAAATCTCTAACGTCAATGTAAATGTCATCGTGGGCATTTTCTTTCAGCCATTGCAGGGCTTTCTTGGGGTCCTGAGCTCTAAATTCTTCGGCTAGCCCAGACTTCTCCAATTTCTGCACTATGTTGGCCAAAGCCGTGGGCACTCCTGCTGATAGCACGTCACCCGAGCTAAACAACGAACTTATTTCACTGCACTGCTCCGCAGTAAATTCTAAAAGTGAAATATTACTTACTTTTATTTTTTTCAATACCTTACTCATTGACAATTTTTTACATTTAATATTTCTTCCAATAATAAGCCTCACTATTCCCAAATGTTATTCGAATTCGTCATTCAATTCTAATGTTAATGTTAATTTGTAATTCAATGTTAATTTGTAATATCATTTGAGTTTGTTTGTAATGGCACGATACCTGATTTTCCCTCCAAAAATATTGTCATAGCCACTAACTGGCTGCAAGTACTTCCTGTGGTGGAATAAGTATGGTTGTAAGAGACGCGTTCCATTAATTGACGTGATTCCAAAAGAGCTTCCAACAGCTTCTCGGAGTTTTCGATTGGAATGTCATAATTCACACCACGCGCCGCTTTCTCAGAGTCATTGACTGCCCATTTCGACAAAACAACCGTCTGGAAGTCAAATTAATCATTATTTATTTTAGTTAAAAGTAAATTTTATTACAATATAAAGTGCATCTAAGTAACTTAAATATATATATCCACATTGCTGTCATCCGTAAGGCAGAAGATTGGCATAAATACCTACCACGTTGAATGGCAATGCTAATTCTTTGGGCAAAAAACGAGCCAGCTCTTAGGTCACAAAAAGTGTCAATCAGTCGGCGAAATAGTCGAAGTCAAATATTCGTAGTAATAGGAAATAAGACGTGCATATCTTTTACATGTAAATCTCCAATAATCATCCTCCCGACAAGTGTGTACGCAAACACAGGTGCACACACTGTTATTAGTCCGAAGGGACGGCAATCCGATACGACCGGAGTGAGGTCAAGCGCAGGACCAACGGCTTCCTGTCCGGCCCCGGCGACACACCGGTGTGTCGCGAATTAATCGCGAATTTAATGTTTATTTACATATACATAAGATTTACTTTATATTAGGGAATTTTCACATGTTGGGCCCGAGTGGTTAATGCTTTCCGAGGCATGGGGGTGGCACACCACCAACTTCTAAACTCTGGATGTTACTCTTCGAAATCTGTGATTCCAGATAGTGGCAACTTAGATGGGAAACATCACCTTTTGTGAAAAATTACCTTTATCATGAGCCAGATCCCAAGAGGCTGGTCGCTCCAGTGAGGTGGTCGCCTGTGCTGTGCTGTTTTCAGTATCTGCTGATCTGCTACGAAATGTCCATGAATAGCCATTTCCATCATGCGTACACCTACATCTAGTTCTTTAGGTGCCTTCCTATATAAGGTCTGTAAATCAAAATAGAAATTTAGAGTATTTCGATATTGGGTATAATTTTCTTCTCAAAATAGAGCCAAAGCCTTCTGAGCATTCCGGGCTTGACAAATGTAAGAATGTAGAGGCAGTCTAATAAGTTCTCATTTAATTGCTCTTGAGTGCATTCGTTAGACTGACGTACCATCATGGTAAAGCACACCAGTCACGTCCACGTGGCGTTGCCGGTCAGTCACATCATAAATATAGTTTAGTAAAATGCGTAGAACACCGGCCCCACACATGAGTCACATAACAACTGGCGTGTCTCGGCGATACCACGGTGACGTGACTGTTGAGTGTGTAGAAATCTTTACTGAAGTGCCTCAAGAGCCCAGAAGACCCTGAACTGCAAATGCGAAGAATATCTTCAAAGAAAATTGAAGGCGATGCTCACATTGTAGAGTGATAACGCGCATCTGTTGTGGGTGAGTACTACGGATTTGTCGTACCCGCTTTCGTTGGTACCGACAGCTCTGTCCATGCCGGTTAACAACGTAGAAGTCACCACATCGTAACTCATCGGTGATAATGGTTTGGGAAGGACCTGTCAAAAGCAAAACAATTTGGCTGTTAGTGTTTATTACTAAAACAATTGATTCACATACACTCAATTACTACCATAGTTTCCTTATGTGGTCCTCCTTTTGCAAAACTAAATCATTTTCATGAAGCCCATTGACCGGAAGATGGTAACACAAATTGTTAGGTCATTTTTAACTAACGCCCACGCAATGGGCCGCCGATAACGACGCTATGACCATCATTTTTCTTTTTGTCATTACGTAATTAGACCCCATGAAGAACCGCAATACTGGTACAAATGAACTAACAATTTGTATCACCATCTCCCGGTCTACCAGGTTAGTATTACTGAGAATTATTTGCTACACACATCTTACCTCGCCACAGTTACCAAACGAGGTGATGTCGTCATCTGCCATAACAGGTGAGTCCAGTTCAAACAGTAACTCTTCTTCGGTCCAGCGGTCAAGGGACGTGATGGGTCGAGCTTGCAGGAGAAATACTTCGTTCTAGGGATGAAAAGGATAATGTAATTGCAACTTTAAAGTAAAACTGACAAGATCTTTATTGTTTTACATTTGGATCATTATCCACCCATCTCAAACGCAGTGCCAGGATATGCATCACCTCCATAGTTGCCCGTCGTGCACAACCACCTGCACCATCCAGGATATAAACGAGGCCAATGATTGACCGATGACAGGTTCCTCAATATTAGTCGGAAAAATTAAATTAGAGGCAATCGACACGAAGAGAAGAAGAATGGTTTTACACTGGCACTTCTTTAATATCAAATTTCTTCATGGTAGGTACCCTCTGTGTTGTGACTATAGAAAACTGACTTTTTCTCGGAATGTTTCTGGCTGTATTCAGAGTTTGCATAAAGCACAACACTAGCAAACGCGGCAATAGCTATAAAGAACGGTCGTATCGTGAAATCACAACACAGTGAGAACTGGTCCCATTATAACATTTTTTTCTACCGATGATGCTTAAATCGATATTACTTTTATAAAGTTTTTACCTCTGTAACGGCCCACTCGATATCTCTGCCAGCTCCCCACAACTCTTCTTGAGACACTCCGATGCTAGCCAGTTTCAGTACTTCCGTATCAGTGATACAAGCCACGTTTCTTTCTCCTTCTGGTACATCTTCCATGGCTATGCCACTGCCTTCCGTCTTGACTCGACGACTCTTGGACCCTAGTTCTTTCTTCGCAATAGTGAGCTGAACGTCCCTTGTTCGATTTATTATCATGGTATCAGGTTCTACTGCCCCGGATACAACACTCTGTAAATTAAACATGAATATTTTGTTAAGGAAACTGTTTCGTCAGAAACAGCAGTTTGATGCACCAGCACCATCGACACTAGAAAAATAGGATGCTCTTCTCCTTTTCGGGCCTTTCTCATTTTGTGCCCAGTTGATGGTCACGTTTATAGGGGCTATATCCAAAGAAGATGTTGCTCTAACTCTAGAGGAAAGGCGGGTTGGCGAGCGCAGTGTAGCTGTTGCAATGTACTGAGAATGCTGCTGTCCATTCTCTGGAGAGTCCCTTAGTCGCCTCTTACGACACCCACGGGAAGTGATGGGATGGTTCTATTCTTTTACGTCCAACACCAAACGGCACATGTCTGATATACGGCGTTCGAAAAGTAGGTATTCATGTGCTGCTTGAAAGATACGTTTTTAATCATCATCATCATCATCTTCCTGCCCTTGTTTCATGCCATGTTACTTGAAGTCGGCGCAACGCTGAGATACTAAAAAGTGGTGACGGGCGTTTTGAAAGATTTGTCTCTGTCTTTATGTAAAATTTTACGATCAAAAAGTACTGACTCTCAGCCTAATTTTTGACTTTTGATTTTGAATACCATTCGAAGGAATATATACCTCGCCAAGGCCATAGTTAGCAGTGATGAGCAGCCTGGAGGGGTCTCCGTGCGCTGGGTGCCGCGTGAACATGACGCCGGCGGCTCGCGGGCTCACCAGGGCCTGCACCACCACGCCACCGCCGCACAGGCATGGCTGCCCGTTCTGTCTGTAATGAGTACATTATATTATGTTAATAACTTGAAACATTAATTATCATTGCATCCCCCTCCGACTAATAATAAAACGATTTTAGGCATAAGGAGCCTCAAAGTTTTTAAAATAAAATTTAAAAAACGAGAGATAAAAAAATATTGAGTTTGATACAGGAATCTGCAACATGTGCTTACCTGCGATAATAAGTGCTGGTGAAGGCGAACATCGATGCCCAGCACTTCTGGACTCCCTCTATGATGTCATTGTCACTAATACATCCAAGAATTGTTTCGTTCTGCCCGGCAGCTGACAACTCTTCACTGTCTTCTCCTACGGCTGTATCAAAAATAACTTGTATGATGTTGAATATTTCCCTTACAACATTCTTTAATCCTTGTAGTTGCCAACTTACCAGATGATCGAACTGCAAAACGTAGTTCAGAGCCTAATTTTTCTTCAGTAGCTTTGATTCTTAATTCCTTCATGTTAATCAATATTTCATCTCTCACATCTCCTTTTATTTCTGTGGTGACAAACAATTCTGATGCCCTGGAAAGTTATGATACGCTTTTCATTTATAAAATCTCGTACATCTCATCATCGAATAATCTCTGAATCTCTTACCTTTTACATAATTCTTTGAATGTAGTTTCGTTGTAATTTTCGTTCGCAGCCTCAATCTCTCGAATTGCGACCAGCAGTTGAGGGTTTACTTCCAGATGCTTCTCCAAAGCTTTAGTGGTCAGGCAGAATCCGGGTGGAACACGGTAACCCTGCAAAGAGCACAGTATTCTGTAACATCGAAAAAAAACATTAATTATCTGGTCAAATAAGGGCCATTCTGGTCTGTTAATGTACCTCATCCTTCTGCATGGAAGCCAACAAAGCCAGCGAAGCTCCTTTGCCTCCAACAAACATAGGGCATGCAGCGGCACGGTCCTCAAATGTGACGCAGTAGCCCACGTCACCAGCTTGCTTCTCTGTCAGCCACTTCAGGAGTCGTGGTGGAAGAATACGTGAAGATGGCTCTGACACAACTTTGAAAAAAAAAACAGGTTGATTTCATTGGTGCAAAAATCCAAGTTTGTAACACTAACTTTACTGTTCCTCTGAGTACTTATTTCATAGTTACCTGAAGGTTCATATCCAAGTTCTAAGATGCCTGTGCCCGGTATGCAGTTGATGTCCACCTGCATGGTACGATACACCACTTCCTGCTGGTAAGGAACCCCACTGAAAAATATTCCGCCATCAGCGTTAATTCTTAGCACCAACGTCAGAAAATTGTCGTCAGCTGAAAAATCAAGGTTCAATTTTAAATTGTGTAGGTACCTGGTTGTATTGTAAAAAGTTCAAGGATGTAATGAAAAATCAGTTTTAAACTAAACTAAATAAGAATATTTTCGCCAAAGCTTTGAGCTTGACTCCAGTAAGATTACAATTACTACAGCATTATCTAAGACGAAGATTATCTAAACACACACATTCGTCTAACCTTACATGACGAAAAAAATACACGCACAGTTAAAACATTCTGTACAACTTACTGCTCACATTTATCGTGTAAACATCGGGCAAGCCGTCAGGTCGCTCGCAGAAGTCCTTCATCACTATGTCGGTGGACGTAATACCCTTGGTTAGAAAGTCAGGGAATCTGACACAGCCAGATACACAACTGGAAAACAAAATAGAAGCATTAGTAAGAAAAGCACAGAAACTTAACCAGATGCTTACTGCATAATCATCAAATGACATAATTTCATCATCAAAACTATCCCAGAATACTCAGTTTTTTCGCTGTTGATTTAAATTAGTTGACCTTCTAAAAGAAAGAAAGAAAAATATTTATTTGGGACTCGCACAAAACAAACAAAAAAGTAATAAAATAGGTAGGTAATAAAAATTAATTATAATAATAAAAATACTTTTTCAACAAAAGCCAAAAATATAAATCAGTTGAAATACTCACTGGGTCAATTCATTTTTGTACGACAAGCACCGTAGTTGCACGGTGGTGCCATCACTGGCCACTGCAGTGATGTTGACGGATCGTCTGAGACCCTCATATGCTTTGGGAGCCCACCTCCGCTCCTTTGTACCTCGAGTCCGCAAGAAAACGCTTTTGTCCACAATTCCTTCCTCATCGAACGATTCAAAACGACCTTGCGCCGCTCCCCATTGAAGCCAGCCGCCTTCTTCAGACTTGCTCCTGCAAAATGTTTTATGATGACTATTAACACATCAAATTATCCACACGTTCTATAAATATTTTTTTTTGAGAACATTTTCTATTTCAACACCAACTGGGATTTTAGATTAATTTTCTGTTGAAAATTTACTTACAGCATATAGGGCCACTGGTTGTCTCGCCACGATTCAAGAGCCAATGCCTCCGCTGCTAGTTTATTGCTCCAATCATCAGGGTACCGGACTGGTTTCGTAACTGAGCCCCAACTGAAAAAAATATTAAAACTCAAAGCAGGTTTTTCTTTTTATTACCTATATGTTGGTATTTTAATTACTTAAATGATGAATAGATGAACTTTGTGTAAAAAAAACGGGGGAAGAAATTACGTTTGATGTATGGAAGCCCCACTTAAATATTTATTTTATACTGTTTTTAGTATTGTTGTTATAGCGGCAACAGAAATACATCATCTGTGAAAATTTGCCTGGTGACGGACGGACGGACAGTGGAGTCTTAGTAATATGGTCCCGTTTTACCCTTTGAGTACGGAACCCTAAAAACCATGGGCTGTATCCATAATTTATATTTATTGAGTAGGTATATACTTTTTTGTACTTACGCCGTACAACATTTATAAAAAAAATAGAAATAGAAAAATAGAAATGAACTTTTCGACCTACAAAATTTTACAAAAATCGGTTGTACCGTTTCGGAGAAGTGCGACCACAAACACCGTGACACGAGATTTTTTATATTCAGATAAGGAATAACATGAAAACCAAGTGTGCAATGGGCGGTCTAATCACACATGGGACAATCTCTAAGCAACCTTTGGTTGGACTGAACGAACGGAGATAGGTTAGATTTTGTTAAGGTCCCATGCAGCCAGTAACTGGATTGTGAATTACAGATACGCAGCCGTTGCAAGTCTGCTGAATCAGGTTGAACTGGAACCTGACTCCAACATAGCTTAGAAAAGGCTAATCAAATGACGATGATGAATGTTAGGACAAAAACTTAATACAATAGTAGGAAGTTATTTTTTCACATCAACATTATCTCGCATTTCCGAACCGTCAACTTTACGCTTTCGAATGTTAATGCAAAAATTGGATGATAATAAATTACTTACACCATGTTCAGCTTCACATGCTGTGTAACCCCGTCTTCTACTCTTGTCAAGAGTCCATTATATAAGAATCTGTATCGTTCTTTTTCTTCTAAAACTTGGATCTTCAGCCCATCAGCGCTCCAACCACCCTCGACGTTCTGCCATGCACAAACTGCTGTATCTGGATGCTCTGAAGTCATATAAGAAACACGATTGAGTTTTTTGCCACGATTTTTTTTAATGTGACCCATAATAGTCTAGCTGACCAATATCGGCCATGGCGGCCAATCTCAATGGTGACTAGTCATCGGCGCGGGAGATATAATAGTTCACAAGTGTGTGCGCAAACACAGCAGCTCTCCCTTCTCCATCACTCTCATAGTCAGATGGGAGGATAATCCGAATCCGGCTTAGCGTGCTTTCCGAGGCACAGGAGTGTCACAACAACAGCTTCCAAACTTTGGGCTCTCACAGAGTAATTGAAAACCCAATAACACTTTTTTGCCCGACCTGGGAATCATGATCCTGTGATAATACAGTAATCGAGGTATTACGATTCGAACCCCTCCCGTTGTGTCCTCGTATGTATGTAGGTACTAAATTGGCAAAAATTGATATCCGCAAACAGTACCTACTAAAATCTTGTTATAATATTGTGTAATCGATTGTAATTAAGATAAGATGGGCGACGCTGAACAGCATATACCTAAATAACAGCAGTAAAATCAAAATAAAAACCGTCCACGTTCAAGGAGAGTACACGAGTCAGACTCGCGCGCATAGGGTCTTAACCAAAGACTATTAATCTATGGTCTAAACGAATCGCGTCTCAATCAATCTCAATCAGTTTTAACATGTTATTTTAAAACCGGGGAATGGTCAATTATCATAAAAAAACAACAACAATAGTTTTAAATAACTTTAAAACTATTTAACTTTAAAACTGTAAAAAAAATTGAGATACATAATAAGCTATTTCATTAAATAGGTACCTATATCCCAAACGATCCGTACGTCCGTGTTCGGTCAAGTCGATTCGCAGTAAATTGGCTGAGACAGACATACAGACACACGAGTGATGCGTTTAGGGTTCTTTTTTTCTATTTGGAAGTACAGAACACCAAAAAAAACTTCTAACTATACTTACGTGGTAACCTGTAAGTGGTCCCATCAGGTAACTTGATGTGCACCACAATTTCTGCAAGCGGCTGCCTTCCACATAGCTTGCGTATGGCCAGCAGCAGCGCCGTGCCATCGGAGTCGGTGGTACGCACGGCAAAGCTGTCCCATCCCTGGTACTGCTCCGGCCGAGGCAGCTCATCCAGGCGCGTCGGCTTCAGCTGCGACTTCCAGCGGCGCACAGCAAAGCGCGCGAATATCAGCCGCAAGTGATAGTTCCAGCCTAGCCAATTGAGGGAATTGTTTTTACACAGACTTTTTTATAAATCCAGAATGCAGATTTACCCAGACAATACAGACTTAGGCCAATGAATAACATGATATAACTATAATAGTCCTCCTGACCGATTTCAGCCACGGCGGCAAATCTCAACGGAGACAGCCATCGGCGCGGAACATATTATAGTGCACAAGTGTTTGCGCAAACACAGGTGCACCGCCTCTTCCATCACTCTCATCTATTACAATGGGACGGCATCCCGACACGACCGGAGAGAGATCTGGCGCAGGACCAATTACGGCTTAACGTGCTTTCCGAGGCACGGGGTGTCACACCACCAACTTCCAAACTCCGGGCTGTCAATGGAAAAGCCCAATAACCCGACCTGGGAATCGAACCCAGGATTCCAGTCGTGCTTGAGACCGCGAGACAAACAGAGCTGTCAAAACCTTGAATAACCTATTAACAGGTAGTTCAAGGGGCAGTGTCCGAAAACTAACTTAAAAAACCTGTTTAAGCTCATGATAGGTCAAAGTTGAGGACCTACTCTAGCCAGCTCCGTTAGCTGTCGATCCAATTTAGAGACTTAAATAACATAACTAATAAAAAAGTTGGCGCCCCTGCAGGTAGCGTTAACGTCAGAAGCCCACGACAAAATGTATGGGAATGATAGGTGATGACTTTCCACTCCTAATGTCATTCCCATACATTTTGTCGTCAGCGTCTGACGTTAAGAGCGTGTACGCCGTATGTCATTTCATACAAACTTTCAAGTCCTTATTCTTCAAAATGAATGACCCGATTTTAATGAAACTTGGTGTGCATACGCTAGATATTCAGGTCTAAAACGAGTTCAGGGGGTAGGATATAGTAATTTTTCACTTTCTATAGAAAACTTAAAATCGCTCTCTCTCTCCCTCTGAAATCTTTTTCAAAAATGTTTTCTGATAACTATTTAGACCTGAATATCTAGCGTATGCATACCAAGTTTCGTTAAAATCGGTTCATTAATTTTGAAGAACAAGGATTTGAAAGTTTGTATGAAAAGCCGTACCGCGTAAATGCTCTTAACGCTACAGAAAAGTTTTTTGTCTAGGTCAAGACTCGCGTACCGAGGGCCCGAGGCCGAGGGTTCCGATCGAGTCTTGATTTTTTCCAAGTAAGTATACATTACACACATACAGCTTGATTTTAAGTATTTATGTAGAGTTAGTAGGTAAAGTACCTACAAACTAAAAATACCTAACCCCGAACTCAGTCGAACCTCAGACCAAGGTTACTTATCCATTTTTAATAATTTAAGCAAAGTGACAGCTATACCTAAAAATAATATTTTTTGCGAATTTAGGAAGACCTCTAAACAAATTTAGCTGTTATCTATAATACCAACATCAAAACACTTGAGTTATTTATTATAAGCTAAGTACCTATCTATTTACCATCGCAATTAGCCAGGCTATTCATTAAAAACTTTCTTACCAACTCACAATGTCGGGAGACGCAGTTCCCTGTTAATATGGCACGTAGGTGTATCTAGTGTTTAAGAAAGAAACTGCCTGACAGCACTGTTAGCGCCAGTGCTGTGAAGAAGATGACGGTCTACAACGCAACGGCGAACTTTAAAAAAGACTCGGTGTTTTTATACAATGATTGCATTGCAGCAACTGCACTATCTAATGAGTTAGTTCAAAATAGCACTGGTGTGTGGTGACTCCATTCCCAATGGCTATCTTTGAAAATAATCACTTTGTAACCAGTTCATAAGTCATTGTTTGGAATACAGTTTTATTTTATCTTATAAGTACCTACAGAATCCACCACCACAATATCTAATCATTAGTAGGTAATCATTAATCGTCTGCGATGGCTTTCGTGCACGTTTGATTGTTGTCGGGCATATAGATATAGACACTAAGACTTAGGATAAATACACAACAATTTATTAATTTCATTCTTTCATTCCCTGACTTGGACCAAATTATTTAAAATACCCTCCCAGCAGTTTTATTACCACAAATCACCTAGATAGAAACACAACTCCTAAGGCTCCCTAAATAGAGTTAGGTATATAATTAATCACTAAACAAAAACATCGTTTTTTAATACCTAAGTATTGTAAGCTTTACTTACCAACTTCTCTATAATGTCCCTTATTTGGCGTTTGCTTCTTAATAAACACCAAGTAGAACACTATGGCACCGGTTATCAATCCAGACTGGAGGAGGATATCGTAAATATCCATTTTAGATTCTAAACTACACGATTTACATTAGATAAACAAACAAATTGCGACCACTTTAGCGTTCAATGTCAGTCGGAATTGGAGACCTTGATAGAGCGAAGTGACGAACGACGAGCGTGTGCGGAGACTGTGTTGCGCAGAATGTGACATCACAACAGAGCACCTAATCATTGCTGATAATAAAGTAATCAATGCTAGGTAACAATGTTGTAAGTAACTAAGTCATCCGCAGGTGTTACGACTGGAGTAGACGTCTGTGTTCTTAATCCAGTTATCTTTTAATACAGATATATCGCGTTATTTTGTAGCAACACGTACCTATAGTGTAGGTAGATATCTGCCATCGAATTACGATAATAACTATAAGTACCTACCTGATGATGCAAATGTATTAATAAATAGTTAAACTAATGTACCTGAGCCAGTACTAATCAGTTAAGTACTTTGATAAACCATTGCGGACGTAGAACCTACCCAATAGAACATAACTGAAGTTCTAATTAAATCAAATTATCTATTCATTCTCTGAACGCTACTAATTCCAAAGTTCATTCTAAACAGGAACAACACGATTAAGATATTCAGTTATCTGAAACTGGAGATACCTACTTAATTGCTATTTTTTTTTATCATTCACATTTTGATTTGAAATGAAAAATCATTCTTTATAAATAGAAATATTTATTGATATTATTAAGATATCAAAATATTGCGCAGTTTCTGGTACCTATGTGGTATCTGGTATGTAGATAGATCCCTAATAAGTAGTAGCCTATTAGCCTAACGAATTGGTTAAGACATGATATCATCACCGCTTTGTATTAAATTTCGGCCGTCCACCTCAGCGGCGCTCAGGGGCCGTACCATGACGTGTTAAAACGTCAGTCGTTCGAACGAGAAAGAGGGATGGAGTTATACACCCTATATAGCTGCATCCCTCTTTTTCGCTCGAACGACTGACGTTTTAACACGTCATGGTAGGGCCACAGGCTAGTATACTATTGTAGTCTTTGGCCGCAGGTCTGTCCATTGAAGCTGCGCGATGCCGAGCTACAAGATTCCGGTTATTCCGTTTATCAATCCCAAATCAATCCCCCCGAAACCCACCCTCGGGTGGAAACTCGGAAACGAGTGTACCAGCCCAATTTAACGTTAGTTTTTTTAAACAAGCGTTTCATAATGTGTTTTATTTAACTTAATGATTTCATTTGTATGAACGATTGCTCACAATCACTAAGTAGTACGAATATGACCATTTAGTTACAAAAGAATAAGGTCTATGTTTGTATAAATCACTCACTTGGCAAAAGTCTGTGTTGCCTTTCCTGAATCTATCATGAACTCATCCTAATCATAACATTAGCGTTTTTTAATTTATAAAAGTATTTACCTACCTAATAATATTTTTCAGTGATTAAACTATGGATTAAACTATGACTGCATGCTTTTATGTTATATTAACCTACTAAATATTTTGGACTAAGGATAAAATAAATAAAAGTTGTCAATATAATTATAGACATCATTTTATTGGCAAAATAAGTCATCCACAAGAATCGATTTCGTTCAACAAACAAACAATAAATAAGGTCCAAGTAACAATTAAATCAGTACCCGAACGTAAATACATAATAAAAAGAAATTAAATAGTGAAATTCCGTAAACGTGATGGGTATCGGTATCGAATGACGATCAAACAATAAAATATCTAAACTTTTAATTTCAAGTATCTTAGTCTTCAACCCCACCAAAAATTAAATGTGGTTTCTTAAAATTAATAGTCTATATTGTTTTGTTTTATCATCATTATATCGATTTGACCCTGTACAGCATCGAGCTACGGAAAGCGACTGTCACAAGTACGAGTGAGATCGTTTCATACAAAGCGATCCCAAACCCAATCGCGTCGATAGAGGGCGCCTTCGGCGTCTTCCGAATACAAGGCGACGACCGCGTTTTCGCGTGATAATCGCTTTCAAACGCCTAAACAGAAATGACGTTCAACAAAGCCGAAGAAGCTTCTAAAACTGGAAGTAACTATGTATTTCAATCGGGTACAGCGGTTTGCATCTAAGGCCTCATTTACGGAGACGCGGGGCGTAGCGCGTTGCGTTGAGCGGCGCGGCCCGCACTGAATTCAAATATATGGCGTTGTATGAGTGCGTTTACGGAGAAGCGATTTTAGACGCGTTTGTTTGAATTAGGGCGTTTTTTGCGGCCGAGCCCGCGGATGGCACCGACGCGTCCCACGCGGCGTTTATCGCGGCGGCGCACGCAGCGGCAATTCTCGATGAAGCTATGTCCGAGGCGGAATCTTCTGTCAGTCTTATTTAGAAATCGCGCAACACAGACGTAGTCACCATAAAACTAGTCGATTTGATCGAGGCGAGCGTGCGCCGCCGCGATGCCCGCCGCGTGCTTCGCTACACGCTAGAGGATTCGCCGCGGGCGCCGCGGCGGGCACCGCCACGCTGCCCGTCTCGCTTCTCTATGAACATGGTCGTATATTGCTATAAGTTTGTGTTTACGCGTGCGATGATGCGTGCCGCTTCACGCGCCGCCCCACCGTAAACAGAAAAAACGTCCGACGCGCCGCGAGACGCCACGCCACACGCGACGCGAGACGCCCCGCGTCTCCGTAAATGAGGCCTAAGAGTACTTATAACGGCAAGCAACAAAACAATCTTTACATGTTACATAATACGATTTATTTACTAACCATAATTAGGTAATCTATACATTATTGCTTTGTTATAAATATAATGTAACAGTTTTGTGTATATAGGTCAACAGACGATAGCGTAATGTTATCTATGTTTGTCTACAACAATATATGGGAGGAAGCTCTATTATATATTAAAACATGTTAGTATAATGGTTAAATCATAGTGTCTCTCATAAAATGTAAAGGTAAATATTCTGCACAAATAAAAAGTATGTAGTTGGAATTGTAAATTTTATAGATCATAAATACAAATTTTATTTCTAAATAAATAAATTATACTAACTAACATGAACAGCTCCGATGCTGTGATGACGTAATAATAATTACTGAATACAAAACAAAATAGGTATGTAAACGCTTTCAATTTTTCTACGTTATTCGCAGATGAAATCGAGTAAATACATTACACAATTACACATGTACAGAACCACATAATTTATGAAATACTTAACCCCTTAAGTTCTACATAATATTTAATAAGTTCACATAGACATTGACATAAGAGTCCATACTCATCGCGAGCATTCGTTTCGCGATTTTGTTTGGCAAACCGCCACTTTACGAGGTTCTGATACGCAACGAATAGCACTCTTGGAAAGAACAGTTTTGTGAACACGCAAGTCCAAACACCAAAAAATAATATAGCTGTGCTTGCGCAAGAATGTTGGCTGCGTTTTGGCGAATGTCTACAAAACAAATTCGCGGAAAAAATGCTCGCGGTAAGAACAAATGAATTTTTCTCGATAAATCAGAAAACAAAAGTGTAACGCATAAGTTTCCGCGGGGCCCGCTAAGCAGAGGATTCGCTTCGTGTCATTGAATTTCACACTCTAAACTCAGCGGCATACAGAGCAAAGTCGAACAAAACCGTCAAATTAAACGGCTCATCAGATGTGTCCTAAACTCCTAAAGCGAGCTATTTCGATTGCATCTTACGACTCTAATATAAAGTTTATAATTCAATGTTATAACAAAATCCTTTGCTCCGCAGCACTTATGGTACATACGCTTAGTCTTAATCCACAGCCGTTTTATTCAAGAAAGGATTGCGGGACTCGCATTGATTCAAGTAGGTGCCTCTCAGTGAAATCGGAACATGATCAATAGCAGTAACTAACTACGAACACACACAAAAACATCAAAGGTTTTCTACCTACACCCACCTCATCATCTTCCTCCAAAACGTTATTTTCTTCCATTCTGTCCTGTCAGCCTACGCTACTTTCACGCTGTCACTAACTCCCTTTTCTTTCATATCACTCCTCACACATCCATCCATCACACAATACACCCACTAAGCTACTCCTACTAAGTACTCCTATAAAGTTTAAGTTTTGTGACACACCAAGTATTTTACAACCATGATGTCCAACCATGTGTGAGGTAATTAAACCCTGATGTTTTTCTTTTTTTTTTCTTGAAACCCTATCAACGTTATACGACTTCGTATGAGTATTGATTTCGCCGAAAGGGATTCGAACATTTTTCTAAAGGAGCTGGCAAATAATCAAGCTGGGAACTATTATTTATTTCAATTTAATCTTTATAAATAAGCACTTAATTAAGTAATTTTTAATGATAGTCATGATTGTCACATGGCGACTGTAGGTATCTCGAAATATCTCCGCAACGTGACACTTAGGGGCAACATGTTCCTAACAATTTTGTTTGTTGAAGTGTCCTATACCCATCTTAATGCATGTTAGATCGAGCGCTGCTACTTTTAAAAAATCAAAATGGCGGCGGGGGGCTACGCCACAAAGGTTCTATCCCCTTTAAGCAAATAGGGAAAGTCCAAGATGTAAGCCAAGTCACATGATAAATCCAATAGCATATATCCTACAAACAAAAATGTGATAGCGCCGAAGTCAAGCAAAAAGCAGTCTTTAATACAAGTATTTTTTTCAGGGATCAGAAACCCTCAAATTAAATATCAAATAATAAATTTAAAAAATGCATTTAATTAGCTAATAATCACGCTAAATATTCTAATACACAGAACACAATCCTATGTTATTTCATTGTTTTACAATAAATAGCTATCACAAAATAATTTAAATAAAAAATATCGGATTGTAATTACAAAGTAATCTCTCTCAAATCTCTTGTACGAGAATGCTACGCTAGCTTGTATGTCAAAACTGAAACGAATCCTTCACTGAGTTCAGTTCTTCATGTTTTCTTACGTCGATCGCTCTCGTTAGGATTGCAAAGTATACAGGGTAACTTAATTCAATAGAAATCTTGAATAAAAAAAATAAAACGCTGTTTAATACAAAGTGTAACACAGAATAAACGCAATACCTCTCAAGGGGTAATTAGGTACGAACAACTTTCACTGAGACCAACACTGAAATCGCGAAAAAAAAATCGACTGGCCATACATTTATACGCGCATAACTCGGTAAAATGTACTGAACAGTTGATTTTTTTTTGCATTTTCGGGGTTGCTCCCATGATAAAAGTTGTTCATAATGATGAGCACAATGATCAGATGTATTGCGTTTATTCTGTTACACGTTGCATATATCACACGTTGCATATATCACACGTTGCATATATCGCACGATGCGAAAAAACATAGTTGATTTTTGGGTTGGCCCAGAAGCTAAAGTTATTCAAATTCATTACTTCGTCTCCCGAAAGATTGTCAATGAATTAAGTCAGCCTGTTGACTACGCAATCCTAGAAATTTATTGCATTAACTTTGGATGTGCGTGCTCATTTAAGCAAAGAATACCTACTCAACCTCTGAAAGTAGTCTGGTAGCAGTTGACGACTCATTTCATAATTTATCGGTCATGGATAATAGTTTTTCAAGCAGTTCAAGTCAGACAAATAATATACTAACTAATAATAAAATAATAGATAAAACCCTGGCCACAAGATGAGCGAATATCTATCTAAAAATTGTCTAGTCTTCTATACTAAGTTTATAGGAAACAAATATGAGTAACTCATAAAGTAACACAATGTCATTAATTCCTCATAATAATCTATTTCGTATTAAAGTAACTATCATAGATTCACTTTCAAAATATCCGATCCAAAAATGTAAAAATATTAATTTCCATAAATAAACATAGCTATGATGCAGTCTACTAAATGCATAATATACAGGGTCAATTAAATTAGCTAGTGATTCCCCGTTCGCGTGTTGGCTCTAACTAATGAAGATGGCATCAAGAAGCCTAGACAGCCACTGCTAGAGACAGATATATCTAAACTATATATACGAACTAAGTGTCAGTTCAGTTCAGTTCAGTTCACCAGAAAATTACAGATGACCGTGAATAACAGCCGAAACTTTTACTCATCGCAATGAGGGTTTTCTGAAAAAAAAAACAGGCCAACAGATGGCGCGACCAGAGCAAGAGGTTTTCGAAGTTTGAAAACGTGGCTTACGACGTTGATGTCAGCTTATATCGAGAGCTTTGACAGGTTCCTGGACCTGACGGTTCAGAGCTACCACCTGCCATACCTACGTAATTTCAGAAAACCGAACAAGGAGGATGCGGCGCCAAATACAACATGTAACAGAATAAACGCAATACCTTTTCGCGAAAAAAAAACGACCCCCATTTTTGTGCGCATAACTCGACAAAATGTACTGAACAGCTGATTTTTATTTCGCGATTTCGGGGTTGGTCTCATGGTAAAAGTTGTTCATAATGATGAGAGAGACAATGACCCCAAAAGAGGTATTTCGTTTATTCTGTTACACGCTGTATAATTAGCGTGCCGTATTCTGTTGCGATGATTTATTAAGTTTCTCCAGCTAATATAACTTAACCTTGTATTTAATTTTTTAGTCTTTTGTCTTTTTTGCACAACTTAACAAAGACAATGAAAAATGCCTTTTTAATAAAGTCTAGTCGTAGCGCTGACTCGAGTAGCACCTTAAACAGCCTCTTTATGGTACTATAGAAATCTCAAAAAATAATTTATTTGACAACTATTCTTCTTTCTGCTTAATGGGCTCCAACTCCTCAGGGTTTCCATCCATGCTGGATGCGGTGTCCGTACGAGACTTGTCAACTGGGTACAACCTGAAATAAAAGATATTATGTTCATAAAGATAAAGCATAATATTACCGTCAAAGACGCGGATAACTCCTGGATGAGAGGGCCGGGAAATATGGCAGAAAAGAAATGAGTTCTAAACCCATGTACGATTCTATTCTTTTGATAGATTCAGATTCAGGTATCATTTGAGGTCAGGTATGATTTTTAACAAAACAGTAATTTGATTCAAAAAAGACAAACTAGAGGAGGCCTTTACCCAGAGAGTACCCTTAAATTGAGCATATTTGAGCGGATGCGGTCGCCACTCCAACTTTTGGGCCCCATCGACCATCTGTTCTAAAGCAATATGCCGCCCACTGCCATTTCAATTTGGCGATCCTTCGGGCTATCGGTAACCTTGGTTCTCTTACGAATTTCATTTCTGATTCGATCACCCAAGAAAACTCCGAGCATTGCCCTTGGCTGACTTTAAGCCTTCTGATGAGGCCCATTGTGAGCAATCACGTTTCGGTTCTATAAGTCATCACTGGCAACAAGGGAATGTAATCTCGTTCTCGCGAGATCTCGGCCTTTTTTAGCGAGATTGATCTCAGACGAAAAAAGGGCAAGATCTCGCGAGTTTAACGAGATTGCACTCGGGCATAAAAACGTCTTTTTAATTCTTTTACTTCTTTTATATATTTTTACTTCTCGTTGTTTTGTTTGTTATAAAAGAAATGTTTTATTACTAAAAGATTTTTGTTTGATATTAGAAGAGAAGACTGGATATTTCTTTCACTTAGAAGTTTATTAAAAAATTATAGACAGATACGTCAAATAATGTGTGGTGCATAAAAGTCTATTGGAAAAATTCGTGTGTTTATCTTATAATACATATAATTTTTTTTTTTCCTAATCTATTCAAATATTGTGATTATTTGCAAAAAAAAACCACACAAAACTGCCAATCTCGCGAGATCTCGAAATTGGAGAGATCTCGCAGTATTGTTATTCATAAACTCGCGGGATCTCGCTTGAGCCCCAATCTCGCGAGATTTGCATTCCCTACTGGCAACACGCACGGGTCATAGACTTTCGTCTTGAGACACTGTGGTATGTGAGACGAAAAGATATCACGCAACTTCCCGAACGCCCCGAAAACGAGTCGGATTCGACAGTTGACCTCTTTCTCGAAGTTAGCCCAACCTAACTGGACCGTTTATCCCACGTAGACGTACTCGTCTACAACTTCGAGTGTAGAGTCTCCGATAGGAGTTGTTGCTACATGGGTTTTTGCCATGACCTTGGTTTTGTCCATGTTAATTTTAAGGCTCACTTTTTCGGAAGCTCTACTGAGGTCATTGAGCATTTTACTGAGGTCCTCCATAGTCTCAACCATGACGACTATATCGTCGGCAAATCGAAGGTTAGTGATGTAGTCGCCATTGACATAAAAGCCTAGCCTTCTCATCTACATTTTAACTTGATTCAAAGTTGCATATAAAATTCGTTAGGTCTGCTTTATTCCGGTTAGTTTGTGTGTTCAAGGTAAATCCAGTACCAACACATAAATTACCGCTATAGTGAACAGAGCGACAATTATCATGTTTGGAAACGAATTAGTTCTGGCGATAACAGTAACTAATCTGTTTGTTGAAACTTAATGTGCATAATATTTATGACTTGTTTCAAGTTTTTTCTGCTTTTGCGATATTCATAAGCGGAAATTGAGATTCAGATTATTTTGATAAGTTGGCGTGTGATACGAAAATGAATCTTCTCTATTCTTACAAGGCAGGGGTTTCCAAACCTACCTTAGCCGGGAACCAGAAAAAATCTTAAAAAACACACATACTAATTCTAACTATGTGAAAGTGAGTTTTTTCTGTCACGCATTCACGCATAAATCGCTGAACTAATTTTGTTGAAGAAGTAGATATGGAGTGTCCCTTGAGATGGCTTAACACTAGCGAAGCCGCAGATAAAAGCTGTCTGCAAGTACTTCACGTCTAAGCCAGTATTTAACCGATTTTAATGAAACTTGCACAAGGGTAGGTAGACCATGTCCTAGAACCGGGCATAGAATACTTTTTTATCCCAAGAGATAGTTTTCTATATTCACGTGAGCGAAGGGTCGGGCAAAAAATCAACTCACCATCTCTGATACAAATAAACTAGGAAGACGAGATCATCTCTGAAGCAAGCCACCCGATGCGCGGTGGGCATGGTGATGATGAAGGCGAACACATCGTCTATGAACGTGTTGAACGCCTTGTACATGAAGGCGCGCCACGGCAGCGCGGCCACCGAGCGCAGCCGATAGTTCACGAACAGTTGCGGCAACATGAACAGGAACCCGAACGCGTATACACCGTTGACAATGCTGTGTAGAGCCCAGGAGTACCAACTGTGAAGAGTAATTTTATTGTAAGCGAATGGCCGAAAACGAATGCTGGCTTGCTTGCTACAGGCAAGTGCATCTTCCAATTTATACAAAAATAACTACAGAGAATTTAGATAACAACCCAATTTCTGAACATATTCAGCTGGTTACTGGTAGCAAATTAATGGCAGACCTGGAAAAGTGTAAATTATAAAATGATATTTATTTTGTAACTATGTTGAAAATAACAGTATTTTATGTCTATATTTTTGGTCATTTAAAATTAGATGAGGCCGGTGTTTCCTAGAGAAGAAACACCGAAAAAACTCTGAATTCAAAGTCTGGACTTGTAAGTGAAAGTGGACTTAAGAGTCCATACAATCGTATTGGTCAACTAGTATAGTAGACCGTGATTCATTGCAATAAAGTCGAAAATAAATAAGCATGCCTACTTCGGCTGCCTCGCATCTGCTTTCTCTATTGCTTCGTCACGTTTGCACAGGCTCTTAATCTTTATAGCTGACGCTTAGCGTCTCTTATGTAACTCTTTAATTAGCATAGCATTTGTTTTCTTCGTCGCAACGAGTCTTAAGTATTTACCCCGATCCTGCCTTACCTTTTCCTAGCTGAGGGAATATCTCGGAAGTACGATCGCACATTGAGCATATCTGTTTTTTTTTATTTCACCTAATTGGTGCAGAAAAATTAAAACGTTAAATTTCATATTTTTCGCATATCCGGTATGAAACAGTTGACGAAAAGAATCTTAAACCTTACCTCTTGTGCGGCTCATAAACAAGCGAGTAGATGGCGCCGGCGAAGCAGAGCGGGTACAGCAGCATGGACAGGTACTTCATGGCCTCGGCGTCGGCCCGGGCCGTGCTCCGCTCGCCCGCGTCGGCGCTCGAGTCGCGCCACACGCGCAGCCTCCAGCCGGAGAACGATATACGGAGGTGCAGGACTTTTGTCACTTTCCATAGCTGAAAGATGTAGGCATATTTATTTTATTTGCCCTATAAGTTAGATATTAAGTCTAATTTCTTGTTTTGCTAACAAAAAAGAAATTGGCAAAGAATACTGACTTAATGAACTGATTGTAACAAATTGAGTAAATAAATCCGCCTTTGAACCGTGTATGAAGTTTAAATAAAAATGAATGTTTTAATATGAATGAATGGCTATGAGTGAACGGATATGAATAAATGGATATAAATGAACGGATATGAAGGAATGGATATCAATGAATAAATGAAAATAAATCAATGAATGGAAAAAAAACCTTAAACCACATACAAATAGGACCAGGCATTGCCTTACCTCAATAATCGCGCTGATACCGGCCGGTATAAGTACAAGGAGCGAAGTCTGCTCATCCAGCAGATAGAAGAATATGACCATCTGTGAGAACGCTCGCCAGAACACGGTACGCGCCGATAATCCCGCCAGAGAGCGCTTGCGGCGCCAGAATGATACGTCATTCTTGAATGCCAGGAAGTCAAACAACAGCTAGAATAGAAATAGTTCCATTAAACTGGGTCATATTAACTAACTTACCAAAATTCTGTAGTATCAATGCCTGTTGACGCAAAAACAACAAAAAACTCAAGTACTACTAGAAACTGTTTGAATTTATATTGAACTAACTATATTATTTAGCCCGCCCCGGCTTCGCCTGGATGTATCTTTTCTTCCGGACTTTCTCACTGTTTAAACCTTCCCTGGACTTCCACTAGTATGGTTTTTAAACCAAAATTAGCCAAATCGGTCCAGCCGTTCTAGAGTTTTAGCGAGACTAACAAACAGCAATTGATTTTTATATATAAAAGAAGAAGAAGATTACTACTATAATAAATGCATGGATTTGGATGAATTGATGGATGTTTGCTACTCAATCACGCCGGACCGGCTGAACGGATCTCGGTAAAATTAGCATAATGATAGAATAAAGTCTGAAATAGCACATAGGCTTTATTTCCCGGGAGTAGTTCCCTTGGGATAACTTCCGACACCCAGCTGGCAGCTAGTGTGCCACACACGACACAATCTTTGCTTTTCCAAAATCATTAGGCGAATTTACAGTATCACTGTATTATGTCTTGGTGGACATTTATTACGTTCGTGTGTGCACATTCAACCTCCAATATGTCTCCTGAGTGATTCTAGTGAAATTTATGACTGCATTTTCAATATCTTCATTATTTTTTAGGGCTATTTTGAGCTTTAGTGACCTATATAACATATAATAATACTGCGGAATTCGGTTCAGTCCATTCTGGTGTTGTATAGCCAGGGATTTTTGGCAATTTAGAACAGTTGCGCCAATCGTTACAATGACCAGGGATGTGTGTGCTCGTCAAAACGAGCCATCTAAGCAAGATTCTATCCTATAGAAGAGGCTGTTCCAATCCCTTCATAATGAAGAAATGAGGCAGTTTGTTGGGGTCTGTCAGCCAGTGGGTTGGCTCGGATGTGGCAATTGTAGTTAATTGATTCACATCAACACACTTTTTGAGCTCTCTTCCTTTGGTTGTGTTAAGTCGAGAACCCCAGTGGACATGCTTTAAGTTCCAGTCTCCTCATGATGCAAAGCGAGACCCAAGACTCCTCATATAGACAGAGTTGTTATTCTTTAAGCTTGTGTTTTGGAGGACATTACACAGAAGACACTGTGATGTCTCCATTACTAGCATGATCGGCTATTGAGGTGCTATTGAAATTCAGCACAGAGCATATACGCCTGTATATGCTCTGTTAAATTGTGGCAATCCATAGTCTTTGATGGAATCTCTTATTATGACAGCTGTTCCACAGTGTGCAGTGGTTCAGAGTATATGTATACAGCATATGTTCAAATATGTTGTAGTTTTTTATTGTGATTTCACTGGTGGATGTAAAGTATGTTTATGTATTGTGTGGTTTGTTCATGTGTTATTTGGGTTGAAGTTCTTTCATGCGTTAATGCCTTTACTACATCTGTGTATTGTTTGCGTTCATTAGTAGCTTCTTTCTTTTTTTAGTCCTTTGGGTTGTTCCTCTAAATTTTTGTTGGCACACTGTGTGTTTTGTGTAGTCTACTCATAGATTTTAAGAGTTAAATATTATGCTGGTTTTTGAGTTTTTTTTTCAAGATCAACGAAAAAACGCCGGAGTGGTTCGCAAAATTCGGCCGAATACCAAATAGTAGCCGAATATTCTTTTATACTTAAAGACAAGGCAAAATATTTTTTTGTTTCTACTATAGTTTCTTAATTTCTGATTTATGCTGAGGTATCATTCCTACACAGATTAGGTGTGGTGTTAGAGTTATTCTAAGTGTCTGATGAACATTGTGTTGACATACTCACATGACAACTGGCAATCAACACAGTAGCTGATAGTAAATACAAGTTGGTGTCAGCGAATATTCCTTTGACATCATCCACATCTTTCTCACTGAAGCCTAGAGAAAACAGCTGTTCCAATGCTAATCGTACATGTAGTGCCAACCGTAAGGAACCATATGATGTTGGTGCCACATTGACTGTAATATTTGCTTCTGTTGAGCTAGTGTTTAGCAGTTGGTAGTGTGCTAATCTGGACTTCAGAACATTGTGTTGTAGTATAGGCAGGAATTTACCGCTTCTGACCCTAAAAGAAGAGATAACATGGATATTAAACATTGTAAGTTTCAAATGATGAAAACTTCTTGAATGATGAAATTTTCTAGACAAAATAAACCGCTTTAAAAAGATGTGCAATTTCCTGATTTCTTTTTAAAGCAGTTTATTTTGTCTATTGGATAGCCTCACTTTGGGCATGGTTAAGCCCCGCAAAGTGATCCTCTGACTAGAGATGGGCTTAAGCGTTAAAAAATAATAACACTGCTAAATGCTAATGCTAACAATAATTAACACTTTAAATTAGCAGTTAATTTTTAGCAACTGTTAAATTTAATCACAGACAGGTTGTTAACATAATTAATTCCTTCATACTTTTCACAACTTAGGACTGTCAACTTTTTCTGTTGGCGTATGTATCTAAAATAAGAATCAATTTATTTGGAACAATTTCTTTTTTTTGTATCTGTTTTTATTAGTATTCGTAATTTTTGTTTATTAATATTATTTATTTTTGTTTCTTTTTCTATTCTTTTGGTTTTTTTTTTTGTGAGTTGTGACTGCTAGATTTAACAACTGTTTCAGAATTTATTTAACAGGTGTTGACACTAAAAAAATATAGCAGTGTTAATTTAGCAGCTTATTAATTTTAGACATGTCATCCCTACCTCTGACTACTTGTGTGACCAGTAGTGGTTTCAATGCTAGCCTCAGGAACAACATGTATTGAATAGGTGCAGTTATTCGCTCCATCATCATTGAACCCAACAGTGCTATCATTATGTGACAATTTCTGGTTCAATTGCAGGTTTGACTTTTATTAAATTATTCAAAAGTGCAACTCACCTTTACAACAGACTCAATTAGGCCAGTAAGAATAGCTTCTTCATAAAAAAAAGCTAAGTAGTACATTATGGTATTATGAATTGCACTTACTACTCAAAGTATGATTATTACCTTATGTAAGGATACAGCTCTCCAGGTATCTTTTTACTAGGTAGTCTCAGATCATCTGTGAGAATGGACAGCGGAGCTACTGTAGTTATGTGAGAATATGGACGAACTGCTTTCTTTTCTACAACTTTTTTGCCCTCAGCCTGGAAAACAACATACAATTAATAGACCATAACCGCCTGATGAAAAGCATTAATATGAAGATATGAATGAATACTAAATAGCTCACGTTTTGCTGAAGAAGATTAAATGTTGCAGCTTGTGGTTCAGTATGTGTCACCAGCGGGAGAGTATGTATGGACTCCGTGCGAACTATCTCGTCAAATTCCTTGTATAAGTGGCCGTCATCCAATAAAACTGCATGCATAAACAATGTCCCATTGTGGCGTGTTTTACGTGGCACTTTCAATGTAATATCACTAAAAAACAAGTCAAAATTAATTCACTCACGAAAACCTTTACAGTACAGATTTTATACCAAAACCATAAGCGGAGAATACGTACAAAGTTGCCGGATTTCGATAGTCAAACTTAAGAGAAGTATACACTTTTGAGACACTTTCCACAGTAGAACCATCTAAGTAAGGATGCTCTTTTACAGAAGTATACAGAACTAGATGCTGCACTGGATTTGAAGTTAAATAAGATGAAAAACATCTCTCGCCACGACTACATTCGGGCGGTATAAATATTTCAGCTAAGGTCCATATAGTATTGATAACATAAACAGCAAAAATTATGGACAGTATTAAACTAGCAGATATATATTTCATTCCGGAGAATTCCTGGACTACTTTAATGAAATAAAAATATTTATGTTTCGTAAAATTACAAAATGACACGATTGTGCACACACTATTTTCAACTAAAGAAGGATGTCATGTCATTGTCAATATTTTTGCAATTGTCAAAGTCAAACTGACATTATTTTGCTGCAATTTTTTTTTTATTTATCCCGAAGGGAAGGCTTAGTTATAGTCTTTTGACTATATAGCCTAATCTTACGTCTTTTTTTGCATTATTGAGCGGGTGTAACCATGTAACACGTTCTAATGTTTGCTGGAGTTGGCAGTAAACATATCGAGTCAGCCTTCTCGGCAAGCTTCGCTGTGGTAGTCATGCTGCAATAAAATTCACAGCTCCACATTACCGAGATCGCGTCTGTTGCAATGATTTTACATATTGGCCAGTTGCGTAGATACTTGAGACATAAAATTATGTAGGTAAATCAATTTTACATCACAATATCCACCAGGAATCAATTTGCGAATAACAGCCATTAAACTTCACTCGTTAACCTCATAACCGCCGGACATGTGAAAATTCCAAATTATTTAATAAATCTTGCATAATGGTAATAATAAAGATTAAAAACGCGTAAATCACGCGACACACTGACGGGTGTGTCGCCGGGGCTGGAGCGGAATCCCGCCAAAAACTCCCTCATGCTTCCTCACGAACGTGTTCCTATTAGTGTATTATGTCCTCACATCTACGCTAAGTCCAATAAAATTACCGATTGACGAATGGTCGCTAAAATGAATACGTCAAAATCGACTAAATGAATTGCATCACATTTTTCTCATTTTCAGTTTTTCTAAGGTTCTGTTTAAAATATACCTTTCACGACTAACAATTTTTTGTTTGGTATGAATGAAAAACTGTAATTTTTAAATGAAAAACTTTTTTCTATCCATTCTGTGAAACTACGCACAAGCACAGCACAACCCTGGTGTACATTGTTTTTTTTTGTTTGGGTAACATCATAATTTATGGGGCGACTTCAAAACGTAATAAATCGGTGTTTCCTTGGAAATAATATTGATGTTTCATGAAATTAGAAGAAATACTAAAGGTAGATTTGATATTATAAGTTGATACTCAAAGTGTTAGGCTTTCTATCCCAACTATAAAGGGGGGCCTATGTGGCATATTGTTTTGACAGTTGTCACTATATTTAGCTGATATTTTGTTTATATTTCAGAATCGAAATGGTTTTGTGCAACCTCTGGTTAATGAATTGTTCCAAGGAATTTAAATTGGCCCTCAACTGAAAAATGTTTACACCGAATACGAATATGCGTCCAAGTTACCGTGGCAATGGATGCTAAAGACTTGAGGACCGAGTCTGCTTTGAATGATCGCAACAATGACGGCAGCAAGTACTCTCAAGGCGGAGGTATCGCGCTCCACTGTGACAGAAATAAGTCATATCAAGATATTGGATCTAACTCATTGGGCAAAGTGGACGTACCGAACGCGCGGCCGTGTGCCGTTATCGGACCTGACCGAGTCGTGCCTCCGCCCGCTGCCAGTGAAGCGTATCACTTAAAAAAAGGTCCTGTCGAGCCATGGCCATGTATGGACAACGCGTATCGACGGCCTCCCGAATACCCCCACAAGCTAACCAATTACCAGAACCCCACAAGAAACATATCACCAAGACAAACATTCCAAGAGAACATGCAGCGTATCATGGTGCCGCCTACATACAACTCTGTCAAAGTAAATGAAGACACCAATTATGCTCAAGTATCAGATAGAAGCAATGGTCTATCTAAAAATATCAAGTTAAACATGCCGCCCGAGGCAAAGTTCTGTGATGTGCCTTATGTTGTTAATCCTACTAATAATGAACATAAAAATGTTAGGAACCCTGAAATGTGTTTACCTAGTGTGAATCCCGCTCATACACGGACTGCTCCCCATGGATGGCCTCCGGGCAGTGTTAATTTACGTTCTACAAGGATGTACAGTGCTCCTGAATTGTATCAATATCAAGATTATCCCAGCTGTGCCGGTCCACGACCGGTAATGCCGCGACCTCATAGAACTGTACCAGAGGAACAAGGCTATGTCTACGCTGAACCATACTATCAAGAAGGAAACCTCCGTTTCAAGCCGTATCCAACTTCAAAGGAAAGGTATCCGCAGCAAAGGTATGAATACATTGGTAATTATGCTAATCCATTTCATCCCCCACCTGGCTTTCCATCTCATAAATATGAGGTACAGAAACCTATGGCCCCTCATCCCTATGCCCCGTATCCTCCCATTAAATATCTGGATAGCCGAGTTGCTGAACCTGTTATTGAAGGATATCAAAGAAATCCTCAAGGTCTAGGCCCAAACTTCAATATTCAATATCGTAATCAAGTTATTCATCCAAACTATGGACCAGTAGTTGGAAATGGTCCTCAAAATAAAATGCATTCCTACCCACCTGATGCTCATATGAAATCCATACCTCCTAACAAACTACCTTATGATAGCAATGCTAAAGCATATATTGAATATGAAAATAGTCGACCCAAAATGTATCCCCCATCTGATAGCTACTTTATCAATGAAATGACAAGAATGCCCATGAAAAGTCAAGTAATAATGCCTAATTATTCAGCATTAAATATGCACAACATACCACCAAACCAATATTACAAGAAAGACACCCAACATATTAAAAATTATGAACATATGGCTCATTTTAGAAACATGGACCCTAATTTAATACATAATCCTATGCCAAGACATGCACCAGTGTTTTCACCCAACACACTAGCAATTTCACCCACTGATTCTAACACCAGTAATGATACTACACAAACTCATGGAACTTCTCAAGAAGACTGTGGTTATGTGAGCCAATCATCAACTGCGAGTGTTCGAAGTATTGATTCAGGCATCAACAGACTACCAAATGAATACATTAGAAAATATTATGAAAATAGATATGGACCAATAGTTAGAACATCACCTATGATGTCAAAGTCTCAAGTAAACCCTAATAATAACACATCCAAAGACAAAAAGCAAATAGATGTTAGACAGTTTCTGCAAATGTGGAATGAAGGTGATGAAGAACAAGAAGAAAATGGCTCCAAAGAAACGACAATGCAGACAGGTTCTAGTGATAAAAGCAATTTTGGCAAGTCACACTCACATGAAGCTATGAATAGTCAACAGTCACAGGAACAACTATATGTCCTAGGGCTGGTGAATGTTCCCAGTGAGGAACTTGCAAAATATGAACATATTCAAAAAGTTTCTAAATTGCCTGAGAACATTAAAGGATACAATAGTATTGAATTGCTCAATCAGTTTGAAGAAGTGATAGAATCGTCACGTATGAAAAACTACAAGTCACCTACCCCTAAAGAGTCAATGTACCATATGCCAATGAAAGGAAGTCATCCAAAACAGGCGACAGGGATAATTCCACCGAGACCAGTGTCGCCTTTGGATGTAGAAGCTAAAATAAGTCAGTCAGTCATTCATAAAGATGTGGGATGTAATTTTGAAATAAAACCTTGTAGTCCTAAAATGCTCAATGTAGAAGTTGCAGCACCCGTCCAAAACATTTTGGCAGAGAGGTCAATAGATAAAGTTGCGAATCCAGTCATGCTGAGATCACCCATGTTAAATGGCATGAATGAAAATATTGACTGTAACATGATGAAAAGAACTGATCACCGTATAAATATGAATGAAAATTTACGAATTCCAAGCTGCAAAATGCTAAATACCCAATATTCCAATAGCAACTCTATTGACCCAATGAAAAGTAGCTACAGTATACATGACTTGGAAAGTAACTCTGGCTTATGTCTAGCCTCTCTACCCAGACTTGACAATGATATTGAATTAAACTTCCCTGAAGTCAATCAACAATTTATTAATGCAAATAAAGGAGATAAAACCGTTTTAGCAAATTCAATAAGGGACCTGCCAACACTAGAAGTATTGGATCAATCACCAAACCAAATTAAAGATAAATTCAATAATACAAAATCACCTAGGCGAGAATATGATCTCGTTAAATCACCATATACAGTTGACTCTGAAAAAGAGTTTTCTAAATTGAGTAAATACCGTAAATCTAAAACATTTGAGCCAAAAGAAAGTCTTCTACAACACAATGTTAATGCTCTCAGAACTGACAGTGTTATCATAAAAAATCCTGAAAACACAAAGAATTATGAAGAAAATGTAGATTATTCAAATAGCTTAAATAAAGTCATCATGGATATTCAGCAGGCTCCAATAAACTTGACTTCACAAGGGAACCTTTCAAGTAATTTAGAAAATCCACTTGATACGATTGATCTTCAAGTTGTAGAAAAAGAAAAACACTTGCCTGTAGAGATTGCAATAGACTTCAGTTTAAACAAGACAGGCATCCTTAACCATACTGGATATATAGACACAAAAATTGAGACACAAATTAATACTTCAACACAAAAAGAAGAAAATCCTTTAAACACATTAAATAAAAATAAATCATCTGATTCAGTTCATTTACTTGCTGTATTTACTGAAAGATTGAGTAATGTGAATAATAAAGATGAAAATTGTAGTCTTGATTCTATAAAAAATAGTCAGGATGTATCTAAACCAATCGCAGTAATCAATCATAAAAATAATTATGAAGTAGACTTCAAACAAATCCCAGCAAGTAATAAGAGCTATCAAAATATAGAAGGCAAGGCAAACAAAAATACGTCTAGTGTCGCGGAGGAGATGATTGTAGAAGTTAGTACCCAATCGGCTACACAATCAGAAATAGCTGGCAATGAACATGGAAGTAACATTATTGGTGAAAAGGAATTATGCAACAGTGAGGACTTAAGGACATACGAATTGACTGAAGACGCAAACAATACTTTAACGGAAATTGATTCAAGAATTACATCAAGTCTTACGCCAAGTTTAGAAGAAAAATATGAAATGGAGACACCTGAAAACACCACAAACATTGCTATAGACGAAGACTTCGGTCATAATCGTAATTTTGTTGATAAATTAAATAGTCCGGTACATACGGAACCTAACACGGATTTTGACGCTTCAGATATCAATAATGCAAGCGATATAGTTGATTCCGTGGTGACTGAACAAGCACAACAACCTGACAAAACAGATCTCATAACGATTGAAGAAACATGCTATAATGGCTGTGAAAGTCCCGACTTGAATACGAGTTCAGAATCACATACAATTTTAAAGGATTATGTGATCGATCATGCGAATATAAATGAAAACATTGAAGACGGTACGTCTCAGTCATCAGAAGAGATCAAATCAACCCAGGAAAAAGAATTGAAGGATTTTGAGGAGACATATTGCGAAGATACGCAGAGCAGCTCAGAAAATATGGAAGAATCAGATTGTGAAGATACACAGAGCAGCTCAGAAAATACTGATCTACGTGACATTGATTCGTCAACCGACGAAAACCTAGAACATAAATTCGAAGAATCGTTTCGAAGAAACTTATGGTTTGGCAGTAAAGAATTGTATTCACCTTGGATTCAAAAATTACTTACGTTTTCTGAAGGAGATTGTAACAAGGCAACGAAGGAAAATTACACGGACAGTAAAAGCGATTATTTAGTAACAGCAACAGAAACTACAGAAAGTAATGATAATCACGATTATTCTGATTTGGAGATAGGCAAATCAATACCATTCGAAAAAATAACTACGGAAAATGATATTGATCATGATGATATTAATTTTGAAAGAAGAAAATCAGAAAAAATAGAAAAAGTTACAACTGAAAATAATGAGTGTGAAGATTCTAAATTTGAGATGGATAAATCAGTACCAAAGAAAGAATTAACAAAAGAAAATAATGAGTATGATGATTGTGATTTTGAGATGAAAGAAACAGTACCAATAGAAAAAGTAACTACGGGCAGTAATAAAGATCATATTAATTCTGATTTTGAAATGAGAACATCAGTACCAATAGAAGTAACTACAGAAAATAATGATTATTCTGATTATGAGACGATAAAATCAGCAACAATACAAGAAGTTACTGCAGAAAATAATGATCAAGATGATTCTGATTTTGAGATAAAAAAATCAGTATCACCAGAATATGTTACTACAGAAAATAATTATAGTCATGATGATTCTAATTTTGAGTTTAGAAAATCAGGACCAAAAGAAGAAGAAACTACAAGAAATAATGACGATCATGATGATTCTGATTTTGAGATAAGAAAAACAGTACCAACAGAAGATGTTACTACAGAAAATAATTATGATTATGATGACTCTGATTTTGAGACAAGAAAATCAGTACCACCAGATGTTACTTCAGAAAATAATTATGATCATGATGATTCTGATTTTGAGTTGAAAAAATCAGGATCAAAAGAAGAAAAAACCACAGAAAATAATGACGATCATGATGATTCTGATTTTGAGATAAGAAAAACAGTAACACCAGAAGATGTTACTACAGAAAATAATTATGATTATGATGACTCTGATTTTGAGATAAGAAAATCAGTACCAACAGATGTTACTTCAGAAAATAATTATGATCATGATGATTCTGATTTTGAGTTGAAAAAATCAGGACCAAAAGAAGAAAAAACCACAGAAAATAATGACGATTATGATGACTCTGATTTTAAGATAAGAAAAACAGTACCACCAGAAGATGTTACTACAGAAAATAATTATGATTATGATGACTCTGATTTTGAGATAAGAAAATCAGTACCACCAGATGTTATTTCAGAAAATAATGACGATTATGATGACTCTGATTTTAAGATAAGAAAAACAGTACCACCAGAAGATGTTACTACAGAAAATAATTATGATGACTTTGATTTTGAGATAAGAAAATCAGTACCACCAGATGTTACTTCAGAAAATAATTACGATCATGATGATTCTGATTTTGAGTTGAAAAAATCAGGACCAAAAGAAGAAGAAACCACAGAAAATAATGACGATCATGATGATTCTGATTTTGAGATAAGAAAAACAGTGTCACCAGAAGATGTTACTACAGAAAATAATTTTGATTATGATGATTCTGATTTTGAGATAAGAAAATCAGTCCAACCAGATGTTACTTCAGAAAATAATTATGATCATGATGATTCTGATTTTGAGTTGAAAAAATTAGGACCAAAAGAAGAAACCACGGAAATTAATGATTATCATGATGATTCTGACGTTGAGATAAGAAAAACAGTAGCAAAAAAAGAAGTAACTGCACAAAATAAGGATCACGATGATTCTAATTTTGTGAATAGAAAATCACTACCAATAGCAGAAGAAACAACAGAAAATAATTACGATGATTCTGATTTTGAGATAAGAAAACTTGTACCAATAGAAGTAACTACAGAAAATAATGATGATGATAAAGATGGTTCTGATTTTGAGATAAGGAAACGAGTACTACGAGAAGAAGTAACTACAGAAAACAACGATGGTTCTGATTTTGAGATAAGAAAACCAGTACCACTAGAAGAAGTGTCTCATAAAAATGTAACAGAAGATGTGAATGAAGGACAAAACAATTCCAACGATACTGCGGACGAAACAGTAGTTACCGGTGTTTTAAATCCACGTGTTTTAGAAAATAACCTTGATGAAACTATAAACTCGGAGGATCACTACGAATGTAAAGATATTACTAAAGATGAAGCAATTAATCATAAAGAAAATGAGCGCGCAGTAGATCAAGTCGATAACATTGCTACTGCTGGCACTGCATTGGTCACTTGCGCATTCAACGAAACCAGCATTATACATCCTTCTTTAGAATTTGAACCTGACAACAATGAAAATACAGACATCAATTCTGAAACGCAACTTACCAGTGATATTGAAACTCAATGTGAAGCACCCGACACTTCTTCTAATATTGAAGAAGTTTTGTGTGAATCGTACCAAGAAGAAGAGCGTTGTAGCGAACAGCCCGAAGATAAAGAAGCAGATCTAGAATTATCTGATCACTTTGAACATGTGCGATTTTCTTTTAATGAATTACAAGCAAATGACGTTCCATATAAAAAACCTCAGCGGCTTAAGAGATCACTATCCGACTCTGCGTTAAATATGTACAATAGTGATGAACGGACAAAACAGGATAGTGAAGAGAATGTCCAATTTATCTGGCCGTTTAAGCGCAGAAAAATGAATGCTGTTGAGAATGATTTACTAGCCCGAAACTTGTGCAGCATCATAAATCATAACCGCCGAAACTCTGTTTCTTCTTTTTATAACGAAGACAATGTTTCGTTTTGTATTTTAATAGATAATAACTGCATTATAACCGAGGAAGAAAACGAGGAACCAGAAAAGGTGTGTTACACAGAGCTGTCAGAAGAATGTTTAGCTGAAATACAAAGTAGCTGTTCAAAACACGATGAAAATATAGAGACATTGACGGAAGTCGCATTAAGTCCACAACAAGAAAACGCGTTTGAAAATTCAGATTCTTTTGCGTTGGACTGTGAAGAAGATAAAACACTCGAAGAATCTTGGGATGAGGATGTTGGATGTGTAGAAACAGTTATCAGTGACGATATTGCAGAAGATATTGAAATCTGCGGGACTTCTCCAAAAGATGACTCCTTGTGTGATAACGACGAGTCCGGTGTATTTAGTTGCAGTGATCACACTGACAAAGTTAAATTCATATATGGTGACAAAATGTGCAATGATGACGCTCTATTTGTAGAAACCTTGTATAAAACTCCACAAATGGATGTAAATAAAACATTATATAACAGAGAAACACGCGTCTCTGAAGAGTATGATAGGTATTATGATAACGATTCTTTAGAAAAAATGCTATCAGAATCTAATGAGCCACCAGTGTCACCTTATGTTCCACAATATATTGATGCAATGTTTCCTTCTGGAAAAGTAAATTCTAAAGAAACTCCAGAAAACAAAGAAAATATGGACATGGAAGCATATCCTCCATTCCAAAGCAAAGGGAATGCCTTAGATATTGTTGTCGACATTAATGTTGATAAAAATGAACGTGAAAGTACGCATTCAATAGAAATTTTTGCGAAAACTGGAAATGATACCGCACATTCTTGCGAGTCAAGTGTTGATAATGTATTTACGTATAATCAAAAAGATGAAGACGCAATCTATACGTCTAGTTCTCCAGAAGTGTCTTCAACAACATCTGAGGAAAAGAACTCTGGAATATTACTAAAAATAACAAACTATCAAGGTTCTAGAATATCACAAATTAATGATATTAGTAGAGTTACTAAGAGATCGAGTTGCAAATTTACCGAAGAAAAAGAATATTTACATACTCATGCCAATTACTCCTCTAATCGGCCGTTATTGACAAAAGCAGCTCAAAAGTATATTCCTCCGCTAAGAGAATCAATTCGTGACCTAAAAGTCAAACTTTCATTACCTCAACACAGCCTTATGAAACTTAAGCAATTAAAAATATCCAAAGATGAACCAAAGGTAAATAAACAAATCGTTACTACTAATCCGCGAATTCCTAAGAAACCAAAGCCTAAATTTGAAGATGTCCTCAAAAGCATAGATGAAATTCAATTTAAAAAGCATAAAGAAAAGACTAAGAAAACAAAAAAAGCTATTCCTAAAGTAGTCATTAAGAAAAATCGAAATGGTTCTCATTATGCTAGTACTTCAAATAAAGATGATTTCAACCCAGATTTGACTGGTAGGAAATGGCAACCGTGGGTGTTTATAGAAAAAAACCATTTCATTGATAAAATGGCGACCAGAAAGAAAACTAAAGCTGTATACAGCCACAGGAAAAAAATGTATGTTTTAGCTGAAAAGTTTCAGAAGTATAAGTCGGCAAGCAGCGCTAAATTTGTGATATCACCACCGATATCTGACACCCCTTCTACAGGACTTAAATACACCATAAGATTGAAACACAATTACTGAGGTAGTTTGTTTTGAGCATCGCTGTTCCTTGGGTCTATTTGTGATGATTTAACAGCCATATTGGCTATCGTGTTAATGGATCCCACCCCAATAAAGGTCTCATATTATCATTCCTGCAATTCCATTTTAGTTTTTTTAGTAGTTACCCATGTTAGTTTATTATGTAGTTTAATATCAAAGCCAAATTCAGAACTAAGTGTGATATGGGAAAGAAAGCAAAGACATTTTATTGTTTGATAGTGCAATTTGATCTGATCTATAATTTTTTACTATGTTTCAAATTTTATTATAATTGTTTTACCTGCTGTGCCTGTCATTCCATTTTTTATTAGTGTTATTGTAACTAATTTATTTCATAGAATTGCACCTTCAAGATTTTAGGTAGCCATAATTTATGAGTATTATCTCTGTTAAATATTTGATTCCAAATAATACTGATATTTTTAATTGTATTTATAGAATATTTAGGTGTTTTTTTTTTGGTAATTTTAATATTCTTATTGGCGGCGGAGTCCATATATCCGAGTTAGTATATTGATTGTAAATATTGTACTTGTGTGAAGTTGTGTGTGCAATCAAGGTCACCTAACATTTTAATGTACTTATGCCTAGTCTATGATAATTGGTAATAGAAAAGTCTTATTCCGATATATCTCATATTTTTGTGTACCTGTATTAAAGAGTTTATTTTTAATCATGATATCGATTAGTCGACTCACTCCATTGTAAGGTAATATCTCGTTACTCTCCTGTCTTCCGTCGCCAACGTTGAGAACGTCGCTGTCGTGCGTATTGTGGTGCTGCAATCTGAACCCAACTTGGTGAGCACCATTTTGTGCGTTATGTGCATCAGCTTTACATCGTCCGGCGCAATACAGCTTGCCAAAGACCAGATCATAATTATATAAATGTCCAAAGAGCGCTGCACCATCGGCCGATATAAAGTTGATGTACGAACTTTGATATTTATCTAGGCAATGAAATAATCACTGTGTGGTTTTGACAAAGATGTTATATTAGTGTTAGTATGGTCAGTGCCTTCGGTACTGTCAAGATTGCTCACATATATTATATTGTAAGCACATGTGTAATCATGTCTATTAGATATTGATTTGACTACGACATGTGTATCTATGCTACTGTGTTATAGGCGAAGTACAAAATTTGCACACTTATTGTTAATACCATATAATCTTAACATGTATTTTGTAAGCAAGTTTTCGTTCAATATCATTCAATAATTTTGTTTGTAATGATGTTGCATTGAAATTTGAAACAACATAGTGTAGGTAGGTAATAAAATTAAAGCGTGAAATAACCAAAGCCAATACTCAGAAATAATAGATGTTGCGAAAGTGTGTACGTAGGTACTACTTTGAATTTATACCTACACGACAAATAACTACCAATACGGTACGTCTGGAACGCATTGAAGAGCTAGACGTATAGTATCAATAAAAAATATTATCCAATATATTGTAAATTATTGCACCCAGAATATTTATCTGGCATATTTTCATAATTATACGTACCTAGGTTGCGAAGTTTAAATACATTATTCCAATAATACAGGTACTTGTTTTAATAAATGAGGGCGCGTTAGGATGCGCTGACAGTGCCTTTGACATTGTGCTGATATTTATATCAAGTATCATATTTAGGATCCATACGTTTTGGCCATTTTAAACATTTTGGAAATATCTGTTGATCTCATAAACAAGGCACTCACCGATTCATGTTTTGCCTTATCGTGCCTATAAATATATTTTATAATGTTAAATACACTATTTTGATATCATGTACAGGGTGTTCAATAAAATATACCAAATATATGTGCTTTTAAGTCCTGCATACATGTATTTGCAAAGTGTTGCCTTCGTAGATAAAATATTTTAAAAATTATTTGTATAGTGTAAGTTATTAAATTAAAATATTTTAAATGTGTTAAAATTCCGTATAGAATTATCGGTCAAACTGTTTAATTTATTTATAAATCATAATATATTGTATGAGAAATGGTAATTGTAAGTACTAGATTAAGTTTTAAGGATAATAAATGTACAAAGGTAAAGTTAAGAAATGCGTTGATTTGTGTCCAGTGTTTAGTGATTTGGACATCATAACCTCAGTTAATGTTGAGGCTGAATATTTACCAAAATTATAATTTGCTAGTGCACGTGTATGTAATGTTGTAATTCGAGGAGTAGCGCCGCGACGCTACACCCGCGCTTCCCTGCGCCGCTTGCGCACGCTTGCTCGCTGGCTCGGGGATGCTCGGAGTTCAGAGATGCTCGGCGCTCTGCCTCGGTGACTGATGACTGAGTAACTTCACGTTTACTGAGCGATACCGTAGAACTTATTTTCATCGTAGTTTTCGATACCTTGTATGTTTGTTATGCACTATTGAGTGGATTGTTGTTTTAGTTTTCCTGCACTTGTTGGCCATTGTTATAACTCTAAGTTAATGGTATATTCTATTGTGGTTAAATTATTTAAATTAAGGGTTATGGATTAGTTTTTATTGATGATTTTAATAATTAGATATTTGTTTGTCGTTTAAATGTTAAATGCATATCTTCTTATGCCAGTAACGCACGTGATAATGTATGGTGATAGACGTAATATTGGACACACTTGCTCTAAAACTGAGTGTTTATAAACTGAAGTGTGACACATTATTATACTGTTAATTAATGGGATGTTATTATGTATTACGTTTTCGAGTGGTACCTAGTTTTGAAATTGTTCTATAATTGACCAAAATAAATGTGTTCGCAGTAAAATATGTTTATTAATTCAAAATGCATTACAATTACACAGGTATATTCACTTTAACGGCTTCTTGCCTAATGGCGCTGATCAGTTCTTGATTCACCAGAAAAACGAAGCGAAGACCGGCAATCTGGGTGGGGACAAATAGAAACTGCATTAATTTATTGATACCATAAAAAATAGAAGTCTCAGTTTCTTAAAGAAATCACCAAACAATGGGATATTGAATACAACAGCGGTAGCGGAGCAATAGGTTGCTTTATGAATCAGACAGACATCACTCAACTACCAACCAATGGTATATTAAAATTTCAAAACGCACCAAACCAGCCACACAGCACCTAATGACGTGACGTCCAAAATCAAGGTTTGCAGCACAATAGGCATGATATAATCAACCGAACTAATGATACGCAAAACATTACGGCTACCAACCTCAATGACGGCGTTGTGATTAAGCTTGACTTTGTTGCCCGGCAGCACGGGTCGTCCGTCAACGAAAATGGGCCGTTTACCCTCGGATGACATGAAGAAATCGCCACTGTTCCGCAGACGGATTGTAGCTTGCTTCCGAGACACTTTCGCCGCAGGCCCTTCCAGTGTCAAGTCCACATCAATGGAATTGTCCCGCGTGCTGCGACCAACTGCGATCTAAACAAAAAAAAAAGTTTAGTTTTAGTTATTGAAGTTTTGATTTCGAAATCATGTGTTTGACGCACGTAATTTGCATACAATGTCTTTAAAAATGATTTGAAGTACCTCCGTAATTAACGTCTAAAGTTAAATTAATTCCAAGTTAATGATCATTATCATAGTATTTTTTATAACTAAGTACCTAAATAACTCCAGTGAGTACCTACAAATGAATTCGTACGTGTTCAATCGTCGCTACTGCGCACGATATTGAACTAATTATAGCACTAAGCCATAAATGCAGTCGCTAATTGATATGCTCGAATAAAGCAGAGTGGTCGAACTATGGCACACTTGCAGCCGTCGTCGAAGTTACCTGTCAGAACATCTTTTTCAATAAACTCGCCGAATGCATAACCTCCTGATTTTATAAAGTCGGTAAAGAGATATCGGTTCAACTCCTACCGTTCAATAAGTTAGGTACCTACATCGTTACATACAGTGCGTGTGTACCAATAAAATTTCACGTTTTCCCCATAAACGTATAACTGTTCAATGTTCACATAGTCACCCACGTGTCGTAATAATGTGCAACGATATCTTTCTTCACATGTTCGTAACAGAAGCCATCAAAATACTGAAACCACTGTACAAGTTTTGCGTAAAATCGACGTTTATTAAACACGCACGCAAGCAATTAAAACACAATCGAAATCGGAAACTAATTAACGAAGGCACTCTGAAACGAATGGTTTTGATAATAGCCGTTTAAAACAATACCTGCTTATATTAATTTGTAATGATGGCAAAAAACCGTCAGCACACAAATTATAACATTGTAGGCACATGTCTTATCTTCATTTGCGTGACTATAAAACGGCCATGTATTTTATTCATATTTGAAGAATACCTACATAAAATTATGAAAGCATGTAGACAGCGTCAGTGATATTTTAAATTCTTAAATAAATTACATAAAACATGATACTTCGTTTACATAATTTAGAAGCTAATGTGAGCTGCCATAGTTGAACGTGGAATGGGTTGATGATCTTGACTTTTTGTACGACTGTACTGTTTAATGATTCTGTTCATTAGTATTGTGTTATTAACAAACCAGATAGAGCTGTTGACATACTAATTGAACAGATAAGGTTATCAAGTAGGTACCTAACTAGTTATTCGTAAAGCTGATTATGTGTAAGTACGTCGCAATGTTTGTGTCGAGCATTATTTTCCTCTAGTTCGTCGGCTGTGCGACTTATTTTAAATGTATTTTACTTCAATTTTATTCTTATAGTTTTCCGTTTTAATTGTAGAGTGGAACAAGTTTTACTGGTCCTTTTCCCTATGTAAATATCGTCACATTGTAAAAATTAAACTATACTTTGTTATCCGATGGCGCAGTCGAGGCTTATATTAAATGAAGCTACGGTTTCAATCTGCAACTACAACGAAATGCAGACAACCTGGCTCTAGAAACCCTGAAGGTATTTTTACATTATGCAAGTCCCCTTGATTGTCCCTATGTGGAGACATCGATACGACATTAAATGAAAACACTGGCAATACTGGTTCAGATGAATATTTTTGTATAAACTATTAATCCTGTCACCGAAATTAAAAATAAATTTACCAATTACATAAAAACGTTAAAAAGAACTCTAGGTAACTAGTCAAGGATACTGACTACTATTCTGACGAAATGTTCCAAGCAGTCTGTTGCAGTTAGTGACATCAAATCTGTGATAAAAGACAACATATTCGTATGAACTAATATTGCCAGTGTTTTGCTTTATTGTCATATCGTCGTCTCCACCTTGTATACAACTTTCATTACTTACTGAATTTTGCCTATCTCCGTGCCATCAATTTCAAAGATCCATTTGAGATTCCGACCCAGAAATTCAAAATAGTTCTCTTTTTTTTTTTTTTAAGGATGGGAAATCATCAAATGACCCCTTCCACTCTGGGTGGTGCGGCAGGGAGTGTCAGACTTTTACTGACTAAAACCCACCCATGCTCCTCCTAGTGCCTTTTACGTTCCAGGGCCGCGGTAACTCTTTCGAACAAAATCCGCAACCCTGGAAAATCGTCGTCTTAAGTACCGACACGTTAGCCAATGATAATGGCATTAATGATACCTACTAGAGGGGTCGATGTACATCATAATGGACACTTACAGGTTAAACATGATAAACTCTTTCATTAAGTATATCTTAAAACACCTAAGTACATACTGACTGCCTAGTTATCGAGTATAAGGAGCAATAAGACGCTACCAGACGGAATATTGCACTAAGTACAATATTCAATGGATCTTACTCGAGAAGTGCAGTGGTTCACTGTCATGGATATTACAAATGCAGTGACACGGATATGCGCTTTCTTTGGCCGTGGCACGGTGGTTTTAACCACAGTACCATGAACACGACTCGACGACGCAAACCTACATATAACGCAGAAGCACCGTTCTGAATAGCCTGTGGAAACAAGTGTTTCTCTATAGTCTACATGTTTTTGGAGAGTTAACCACTTACCTGCATGGGTTCGTGGAGGTGACTGTGAGACCATTTGTACAATTAATTGAAGAGGAAACCTACCTAATTAAATACAAAAATAGGCTGTTTATGTCGGTAATATTACGCCGTTATTTTCTAAACGGTGGGTAGATTAATAATGTTTGCGGTTAACCAATGTCAGCACTGCATACAGCACTGATTTCCTAAGAACAAATTGTACTCATATACTTCAAAAGATATGGAATGAATTGCAGATACAAAAATCCGATTAAAACAATATTCTAAAAGCCGAAGCGAAGCCGGTATTGGTTTCGGCCGAAACCGATACCAATAATTTCAACATTTTTACGTTTTACTTGTTCGCATTACTATTTTTCACAGCGTGGTAGCCCTACGATTAGGTACGAAATATATTTACGCTCCGAAACGATATAAGCAACTTTAGTTTCTTCATTCTTGAATATTGATTGTTAGTTTTCAAGTTACGGATGGGACGGCCGCTTGTTAAGTTACTAATAATGTAAGAACTGTGCTGTCTGCCGAGTGGAACGGCGCCGCATGTACCTACAATTGTACGTAGATGGGAGTCTACGCCCGAATTCGCCTCCGCACCCCTAGTTATGGTAAACTGTTTCTTTTTTTGTTTTTCACAAAGAAATGGATACGCTGGACACCATTAATCGCATTGATGCAAATAAACCGACGTTGTGATTCAACATCCTGGTTTTGATGTCAAGCATGCAGGGACACCGAAACTTTTGTTTTATAATGTTTTTAAAATCTAGAACGGGCTATGGTTTCGGTTTAAATGTTTTTTTTTACTATCAGCAAATGAGCTATAGTAATTTTTTGTTTTCAAACCTCCTGCTCCTGCCCAAAACAAAATGGCCGGGACAACAAGACGAAGTAATTGTTTCTAAGTTTGTGCCGTTAAAAGTAAGCTTTGGATGTCTTGTTTTCTATCTTAGCATATCACAGACAGACACCTTTATCATTCATGTTGCAGAAACAGTCAATTTTAGATACTTATCGAAAAAAAACAACCCAATATTTATATTTCTTTATGAAAGGTTACGAACTCTTAACACGTCAACGTTAATCTTATTGTTATATTTGCTGCTAATAATATTTTATCATTGTCGTGCTTTTGCAACATTCTGTTTTTGTTCATTCCGATACAACACAACTGCGTACGACTGATTGTAGCATAACAGGAATGATGATCATAAAATTATTATCTGTAGACCAAGTACCCTCCTGAGCCCAATCATTATTAAGGAAAAAAACATCGCTACATCCGCTACATCAGTATATTATTATTAATCCACATTTTCCGGAAATTGTACAATAACGTCACGCTGTTTTCATGGCGGAAGATGGCGGCTGGATTATCGATTCCAACTTCGCAAAGAGACGTAGCTGTAGCTTTAACTATATATAATAAAAATAAGATAACATTTGTGTAAAATACCTATATTTGCTTTTATATTTATCCTGCACTATCTGTGCTGTGCTTCATTATTTCATCCGTTCGTGTTTAATTACGATAGTGCTTTTGTTACTTTAAATTAAATCTGTATTCATTTACTTCGCGAACATTAACAAGTGAAAGGTTCGCCAAAGTTTCGTCATTTTACACCGCTGGCTTCTCGAATTTCCATTTGCTTGCATTCAGTTGAAGTGTAGCCATTCTTGGTACTAAAGTGATAAAGATAATGCGAGGTAAACAACGTCTGAGTTCTGTCTTCGAACATTGAACAACAGATATTTTGAGTGTGTTACTTAATATATTTGAGCACAGATTTCGCGCAGACCAATCCAGTGGTGATCCGTGTGTGACTATGGAGTTTTATAAGAGAACGATTAGCAGTTGTTACCTGACTGCATGTAAGTCCAGCGAGAAAGAAACACACTTATTTAACTACGATGTATAATTATATCTTACACAAGGAGAGGGGAAAATTGTACGATCACTACCATAAACTACATAACGCTCCCACTAAACGCTCTCGCTATACTAAACCATACAATTCATCCGGTTTCGAAATTGGCATGTCATTAAAATTAAAACAAATAAACGAACATTTATGATAAAGCATTTAAACAAATATGTAGTTCCCTCGTATTCTTATCCAATCTTATGAAACAAAGACTACTTAATACAAATTGATAAAGTGACTATCTTTATCGAAAAGTACAATTAGCCGTCGATCGGTCATGATAAATAAAATAGATAAACACATAAATAACGCATTTCTGCGAAATGTATATCTACCTTAGTACTGCTGTGCAACGAAATGAATTATTCATTACTGCTGGCCACTACTATGAAATCGTGCCCTTATACATAATTAATTATAGACCAGTTAGCATTTTTATGAAACGACTTGAACCAGACATATCAAAACAATAATAATGAAGTGATTTAGTCTAATAAACGCAAAAGTAACCTACACAGTGATTACCTACATGAAAATAATAAGTATCTAATAATAATTATTAAGCTCAAGTACCTTAAACAAATAGTGAACATTGGACAGGTGTCATCAACAGGTGGTCACTGAAAATAACTATTTAAATATGTGACTCGGTTACTTTCCGCAGCTTTATAAACAACATAGCTTGAAAATACCTAAAATGCAATAAAATTACCACTTGTCTTAAAAACTAGCTATCGAGTGTTGCACGCTATTTATGATTAATTATTACCTACAAGTCAACATTTCAGCTTGTCCTTATCAATTTACTGAGGTAATTAAACGCTTACTTATCAAATAAAATTTACATTCACTTAAAAAAATATGTGAACCGGCGCTCACAAGGCGTTCGTTTCTACATTTAGATAATGTTCGTCGCAACTCGCAGTGCAATGAATTATTCGCACACCGTAATAAAATACAAGTGTTGTAGCGGCAGCCGCTTTCATAAAAATAATACGACAACAAAAATAATAAACTTAAAAACGCGCTTAACTACAACTTACAACGTCGCGTTGGTACTAAACTGTTGTTATTTTATTGGTATTTCTGAATTGCGCATAATCAAATGACATTTGACCCCTCGCTGTCCTCGAGACTAATTTTGTACTACCCTCCCGTGCGTAACAAAGAAATTACCACTACTTATCGGTATAATAAATTCGTATTAAAGTGTTTCCATATTCATTGGCGACGTAGTATGAATAACAATATAATATTACCTACCTACCTATTCAAAATTCGACAGAGCTAACTTAATAGCTGGTGAGTGCTGTGATTGTGACAAAGATTCGGAGTAACCGCTTTTCCTATTTACGGAATCTATTAGTGCTTTTAACATTGTTAGCGGGATGCTAACGGTAACGTCTGTCGTGTATACTTTAAATTGTACTAAATGAAACACCCGTTACGTGGTGACAACTACGACTAACTCACAAGACTTACTGTTCCGAAGAAAAGACAGTTCCACTTAGTTATGGACTGGTTCAGGTAAATAGTTGAACAAGAAATGTTTGCGGGAACATCGCATCTAAAACTTTGGTGACACTAGTTACTTATTCATAAGCTGGTTGGAAGTTCATCTTACTCGTACAGGGTTGTGAACTACAATAGCTATTCAGGACAAGAAAATCGATAAGTTACTATTATGAATAACCTACTTACATACCGTCCTCTAAACGCAGCAGGTAGGTTTACATCTGACAAATGTTTGCTAAAGCCTTGAAACTGAAACAATATAGTAATATAACGTCGTATTTTAATTATAATTATGACGCTATTTGTAGAAGATTTGTAATTATTATCCCTGTTTACTTGTGGATATTTAGTGGTTATGTGAGGTAACTGAATTACATGTAATTACGTGTTGCTGTTACTTAACTCTATGAAAAACATAGCACGTTTCGTCAATGACATCCAGACACATTATAAAGTGCAATGACAAGCGAAAGACGTGTGATGACATTGACAAAAATATTGTCATCAGCAAATATTAATAAAATTGAAAATGATTGTCGATAAAACCAATGTATAGATAATTTAAGTATTTTCATAATAATGTAGTTGCGGGTACACTGCTTCATATAGACTGGTTTATTTTAATATGTATATAAAAATGACCTGATGTTATCTACAGCACAATCGTGCATTTTAACATCAGATAACGACTTTTATTTGACGTGTAATTCTGTTTACTATCGCAATAATGACCTTTCCGACTGTTAGTGATAGCGATGACTTCACGTTCTTTGTTCAATAAGATTATAATGAATAACAGTAACTTTGAATGGCTATCTATTAGAAATTCCAAAATATTTCTTTTACCGAAAACGGTTGGAAAGAGTTATAAAACAGAAATTTTACCACTTCTGTTTGTTCTTAATTTACGCCGAAAGCCGAAACCATAGTTTTGGGATTGGCTTTCGGCCTCAATGGTTTCGGTTTCGGCGAACGAGTTGATACTATGTTGGCTATGGATCCATAATAAAGGAAAAGAAAAAAGACGCTCTATCACATTGTGAATGATTATCTACTTCGTTTCCCAAGGTTTAACACAAGGTAATGAATCGATCTATTGCCGAGAAATCGAGGGTTTCGCATTTTCATATGAAGACATTGAAACTGAATTCTACTGGAGACCATGTCGGCGTAAGCGATCAAACAGATAGTTAATTAGCAGAAACTTTATGGTTCAAGCTCACAGTTACACATTTAGAAATCCGACTCAAGGATTCAAGAGAGCAATATTAGGAAGGAATTGCCGGCAATAGAACAGAACTTTCGATACCATAGTTCCAAACCTCCAATAGAACAAATAATTAATTAAGTAAAGTGTAACTATATCTGTCTATGTGACCTCGTTGACCCACTTGAAGTACGTAAGCCCTGCAGGTAAAGAAGGTTACTGCTGAGCAGCCCTTGGGCAAGATCCGAGCAGTGAAGCAAGTCGCAAAGTGTAGGTAAAAAGTTATTAAGGTTGTTTTTGAAAATAATACATTAATAACTAAGATAACATCTGCTCTTAATAAATTGGTAACCCTTTCGCTTCTGGCGACTTTTAGACAAGACATTGACTGATGAATGGATGATGATGACCAAAATATCGTAATGATTTTCAGACTAAAACTGGCTGCCTCACTGGAAATTTGATTTTACCTAAATAATGTTTCTGAACTTCTGAGGCTCGAGATAAGTGACATTCTGTAACTTGTAAGCGGTAAAATGGCGAAGGCGTCGGCGAAAATGCATAGTATTTATTGACAAACGCTGTCGGAATTTCACGTGATAAAATGGCACTTTATCTAGATCAGTGGTTCTTAACCATTTAGTCATAAGGGACCATTTGACAAAATTTCTGTCTTCCCATGGACCACCAACTTTTCGGTGGAGATACGTATATAGATTTTCCATGTCACTGCATAATCTTTACTAACTTCTGAATCCGGTTCAGTGCTGCTCAAGACCAAAAGCATGCCAATACTGCCATCCAACTGATTTTGGTGCTTGTTTTTAAAATTATCAGAAGCGGTGAGAAACCCCCTGACATAGATATGTCGATGAAAATAAAGTTAGGTAGCGCTTTTACAAACTTTGAAAAAACGTCTTCAAATATGTTTTTTTCTAATTGGGACCCTTTTTTATAGATGGGAAATCATCAAATGACCCCTTCCGCTCTGGGTGGAGCGGAAGGGAGTGTCAGACTCTTACTGACTAAAACCCATCCGTGCTCCTCCTAGTGCCCTTTGCGTTCCAGAGCCGCGGTAACTCTTTCGAACAATCCGCAACCTCTTTTTGGACCCTTAAAGTTCAAGTTTCAATTTATTCAGCTGTGCGAAAATATTGCACTATAGAATGGTTTCGCGGACCACTTCAGATGCTGCCAGGGACAATGACTGGTCCACGGACCACCGGTTAAGAAACACTGGTGTAGAACCTCTGATTATGGTGATGCAGCGAAGTCAGGTCCTATCATCACGAAGCATGGGTCACGAATGCCTCAATCAATAGCCTGCTACGTGTGGTGTGTGTAGAGGCGAGCGCTCACAGCGCGAATGCACATTCACGGCGTACGATCGCAGTCAAGCAACAGGCACTAATGCCTTTGTATGATTACACGAGACTTCCATAGAAGAAGCATGTGAAAAGAGAATGTATTTGACATACAACGTGTAACAGAATAAACGCAACGACCAACCACAAAACTGCGAAAAAAAACGGCTGTTCAGCACATTTTGTCGAGTTATATTAAACACATAAACAATGTATGAGGCAGTGGATTTTTTTGCACGATTTCAGGTTTGGTCCCATATTAAAGTTGTTCATGATGATTACAATGACCCTTTATGAAGTATTGCGTTTATTCTGTTACACGTTGTATATGTCGCACCCAACTATCTTAATCAGCCGTTTCATTAAAAGCCTAGCCTTTTCATTTAACTGCGCCGTTTAATCAGGGACTTATGTGACATGAGCAAGTCATTAAACGATATTTAAACAAAGATGATACTTAGGTCGCTGAAAAATCGGCGCAGTTAAATGAAAAGGCTAGGCTTTTAATGAAACGGCTGATGCTGTTGAATTTCAATGATTCTACTAGAGCGATTGCTGATCTGATGGTGATGAAATCTGATCATTGCAATGCAATAACTGGAAATTATTGACATTTGTATGTCACCGGGTCCGACGCGGATTTGAGATCCGCGAAGCTTAGTGTTCTCAACGGTTAAGATTGAGTCCAGCCAATGAGCTTTTTTATTGACCTGAAAGGAAGCTCATTGGCTGGACTCAGACTGAGCCCTTGAAGACTACTAAATGAGTTTTTAGTAATGTTTTGGGCCACCTTAATCTAAATAACTGTCGTGCCAGCGAGTGGCACGAAGAAGTATTATTTAGCAACACCTAAACGACTTATAAATGTGACTACAAAAATAACAACATGGTGTATTAATTTATCACGGAAAAGCATATAAATACCTGCCACGGCTGCCACGGTATTATAATGACCATCACATAAAATGTGAACCACGGTTGACAATATCCGTGATCAATTATAATAAATGTTTACTTATTTTAAATACATCTATGACCTCAAAAGAAGGTTGTCCTTTAAATTATGAGGACTAAACTATTAAGCAGATTTTATTAAAATGTTTTTTATTCATACTTCATAATCAGAAGTTTTTTGTATTGCGTAAATTAATGATAGATTTTATCTATTTAATTTGGTGCCCATTGTAAACAAGACAGTATTTACGTACTAAAACCATTTTTATTAAAGCTTTTTATATAAATGAATAATATGAATAATATAAAAGAGACACGTCATTACTTACTTCACTTATCAAGAAAATACGATCTTGTTATTCATAATATAATTTGGGAAATGTCTATAACACTTTGCCTTGAGGGTTTAAAATATTTCTAGAAACCAATTTACCTACAAAGGTTAGGCTACATCGCATCGCACATTGGGTCATCTAATTTGACTGAATATCGTCTTTTTCACGTGACTATTAATCAAACAATTAAAATATTTTTAATTGACTCTGTTCACTTTTTTTTTTTTTTTAGGTATGACTACTAGCAAGTTAACACACTTGGGATATCAACTGCTTAACCGGACTAACCTGTGGTGGCCTCAAATGAATTTAAGGCCCCCAGCCAAGGCAACAAAACTAGCTACAAGCTAAAAACTACTGACGGCTCGCTAAGGGCATTCCCTGTGGAATACGACCTCGGCTTAGCGGCGTCAGTTAGGGACAGCAAGGGACAATCAGGCTGGGTCGTTTCATTAATTAGGGGTTATTAAAGCTAAAGGCTCAGCGGCGCGGGCTGGCTCGTTTGCAAAAGTCGGGGAGGTGACTCTGTTCACTGTTTTTTAACTGACTTCCAAAAAGGAGGAGGTTATCATTTCGGATATATATCTAGGTATACTTTTTATGTATGATCGGGCATAACTTCTTCATATACAACGCGTAACAGAATACTTAAACGCAATAGCTACCTCTTAAGGGGTCATTGTACTCATCATTATGAACAATATTTTTTTTACGAACCGGTCTATGACGGAGCGAGCGTGCCCAGGAGATGCTTGTTCACTCTTGCTTTGAAGGCAGATGGCTATGTGGAAAGCAACACAGACGCTGGCAATAAGCTAATTAATGTGGAGGAGAAGCTAGTTATTTGGAAGTCGGTGGTATTTGTTTGTAAAAAAGTTTTTTTCTTGTAGAAAATTAAAACTCCCAAAACAACATTAGGTACTATGAAGTAATTTAAAAATCAACATTAAGGATTAGAAGGCCCAACCATGAGGCGATAACTCTACTCCATTTGTCTGTACATAATGTAGTCGCGTTCTCCGATTTTTATTTTTTATGAATTTCTTCAACCGTATTAAAAAAATAAAATGCAATCACACCAAACTCATACTGCATCACCTTCTCTCTTTCCCTTAGTCCCCTTACCCTTAGTCGCTGGACACACAGAAAAGACGTAAGGCGCTGGACACAGAAAAGACGTAAGACGAGGACAGGGCGCGGAAATATCTCTTCCGCGTACCTTTCATACAAAATGTGTAGAAGCGTTGCGATGCAAAACATAGGAAAGACAGGGCGCGGACACGACGCTGACTCGTCTGCGCCCTATTGTAAAACATACAAAAAGGACGGGGCACGGGCGCGAGCGGACAAGTGACGAGCGAGAACGGGGGTACGGGCAGGTGGGCGCTGGTGCCGGGACTCGCGCGTCGCTTTCACACATAATTAACCACGTCACGTCCGTGCATCGTCTTTTCTATATGTTTTAAAAAGTCGCGACGGCGGCGCCCCGTCTGTTGTCCGCGCCCCGTCCTCGTCTTACGTCTTTTCAGTGACCAGCAACTTAGACGGCGACAGGGCGCGGACAGGGCACAGAAGAGGTGCCGTCGCGACTTTTATAGACATATAGAAAAGACGAGGTATGGACGTGACGCTGGGTGCCGCTAGTGTTCCAAAGATGAAGATGTGGTTAATTGTGGTGGTGTCTTATGTCCAGCGCCTTTCAACAACAAAAAGTTTCATTTCTTAGCCTCTTTGACGTTACTTAAGGACTAAATTAAAAATTTCAGGAAACTATGGTAAGGAGATTATGGAAATATCAAAAAGTACTCGAAATAAACTTATGAAACAAGAAGTCGAATTTAAAAAAAAACTAAAATCAAGCTTACACGAGTCTTCACTTCCGCACTATGTATGAATGAATAGCCAACAATAGCTATGTAAATGGACAGTTTAAAAAAAGAATTTGTTAGTACAGCAAGATGGTCGGGTATCAGAAACTTCGCTCAGTGGATTCACCGGACATCGACCAAGTTCCACAAGTTTACCATTCCATTCTCTATTGATACTCATTGTTTTGAATATCCAATTCACTTCTAGTGCCCAAACAATGGCCTTGTTATAAAAGAATGTTATGTCAACAACGGTGGCTACCACCGGCCAGCTCTCAAAACAAGAGCCACAGTAGGATTTTTCTTCTGTACATACTTATTACCTTTACTCACAAGTGAATAGTTAACTGTCCCTCGAAGATAACTTACTGTAATATCAATTCAATCAATTTTGAACGTAATTATAATGTTATTTTTACCGTTTCGTATCGCTGACTGAAATACTGTGCAATTAGAGAGTGAGAACTTTTGCTAAATTCAAATAAAACAATAATAACTGCACAATAAAAACGAGTCTGGTGTAGAAATCTCGCTAATTATTAAACATGACGCATTATATGCAACAAAATTTGCGTGAAATTAATAAAATTTGCATTATTTTAAACGGAATGGCTGCAAAAAGTAGCTCGATTATAACCAGGTAGCTATGTCAAAGGACAAATACGTTATAGGTAGGTGTACTAAAGACAAAAAGATTACGCTATCTTAAACTTCCTTGAAAGATAAAGCCTGAAATTCTGTATTTTAAAATAGAAGACATGAAGTTATTGAAACGAGGGCAATCGATACAATATGACGATATGTGGGCTAGATAGTGAAATGAATAGATATTTTTTATGTTGGCGGGTGGTGACCGTGTCATTGGGGGGTGGGTGGGGTGTCCTTGAGACCGTCGTCAGGGTCTACATGAACCAGTCGATGTGTTATATATTGTACCCCATATTGACGGACAGGGGGAAATGCGCCGTGGAAACAATATTACGGTGCATAACACTAATTACTTTTGTTTGCTATTTTGTGGACTTTATAAACATGCAAGTGCCTTATGCCATGTGGAAATTAATATAGTTGTGTGTGTTAGTTTTTTCTGTTTACCTACTGTCGTTATTAATTAACAACTAGTTTTCACATGCGGTTTTATTCGCATCCTTGTAAAACTGTCTGTGTATGTATCATAATTATGTGGCAGGGCCTGATACAGGGCCTAGTGTTATAATATCGTGTGTACTATCCAATTCGTTCAGCGTTTAGCGAGATTGAGTATGGATGTACAACCTTTAACAGAATAAACGCGATACCTATATATGAACAACTTTCACTATGAGAACAACACTGAAATCGCGAAAAAAAAATCGACTGCCCCAAACATTTATGTGCGTATAACTCGACAAAATGTACAGAACAACTGTTTTTTTCGCGTTTTCGCGTTTGGTCCCATAGTAAAAGTTGTTCATAATGATGAGTACAATGACTCCTTAAGAGGTATTGTGTTTATTCCGTTACACGTTGTATATTGTAAGTACAAATCTTTCGAGGATTTTTCCAGATTGAACAAATTGTCTGAAGGAGCAATGAACGCTGAAGTGAAGTGTCAGACATTGACAGTGTATACAGGATTTATCTATTAATATTCCCAGGACCGGTGAATTTCCGTCGTATATTGGAGGCCTATGTCCAGCATTACGCTACATTCGGCTGAAATAATGATGATGATGAAAACTGAGTCCTTATTTCCGGTATAGAAGAGAAACTGCAAGGAGGTGATGGGACTGTTCAGGAAGGCAGAAGTAACATGCTTTGCAATTCACTAACACGTAATGCAGATATCAATAAGATATTCATAATTTATGAAACCATGACTAATGCCTTATTATCATATACTGTAATTATAAACCTTGAATACTTGCATTAAAAATATAAACCTTAATTTATACTTTGTAGAGCACAATTTTCAAGAAAATCATTGACAAATTGTTCTTTTTTAATATTTTAGTACCTATTGACAATGCTTTATTGATCGATCCGCCTAAACACAAACAGTATCTATATTGCCTTGAAATAGTGATATAATAAACATTATTAAGATATCGAATTAAGTAATGTACCTTTATAGCAACACGTTTTTATTTTAATTTGTCACTGTCATATCACCAGACATGTTTGTACTTATTATACAAAATAAATGTTGAGACGTTGGTCAAGCTAAGTTCTTTAGTATTACGACCTACGTGTCTCTTACTTATAACAAATAAAATTAATTCACTTATGTCTACTACTTCTTGTTTTACGTTATATTGTCCGTTTTTTACAAGGATATTCCTGTTGGAATTCCACAAGGTTACGATCACGCAACCTTGTGGAATTCCAACAGGAATAATAATATAGCAACAGGCGGCAGGATTGGGTAAGGAAATAAGTATTATCATAATCATATGATAATACTTATTTCCTTACCCAATCCTGGCGCCTGTTGCTTCAAGTTGCCTGTAACTGAGGTGCAAACCTCGCACTCGGCAACCGTAAGCTTAATAGGGTATTTGATTGGATTTTTTAAATAAATTCCTGAAAACACTATAGAAAAGATCAGGCGAAGAAAAATTAATATTTAAAAACTGAAAAAAAAAAAATAACAGAGTTGTGAGTGTTTTAAAATCTGTGATAAACAGAGACAGTACTAATTTCGCGTGACGTCACTCACTAGCATCGCCCGCCTCGATTTTTGATAGTTGTCAAATACCCTATTCCATGATCAAGGCAAAAAAAAAACGCTTTGTAAAAAACACTTCCGTGTGCCAAATTATGAGCTATTCATTTAGCAAATTAAGTGACGATAATACTTGAATGTAAAGACTAAATACAGCAGCAGAAACGCTGATGAAGATGAGTGGATGATGATTTTGATGATGTTCGAAAAACGAAATCGAAACCTATAAAAGGGTGTACAAGTACATGTGTACTTGAAGACACTAACATGAGATGACGTCTATACTCTGCGAAGGGGTGTTTTGTTTTGCCAGTTATGTGTAAGTCCCATATAGTGAGGGCGATCCTATTGCCATCTACGAGTACCTGGCATACTCGTAAATGCAAACCGGCGGCTGCTGCTAAGGATTTCTAGATAAATAAGATTAAACTGACATTATATTATTACAACACGACTAGTTGAAAAAACAGACACCTATAAAATCTTAAATAAATTAAGTATTATATGCTTATTTACGACAAAGTATATGATAGATAAAGTACAATGAGCAGAAAGTTATTCACGGGGAAAACCCCAAACAGAGACATTTATCAATCAATTACAATTTTAATAGAATGGAATAGAAAACATTTACTAACACAGATACAACACAATAGCAACAAACACATAGTAAAAAAGAGAACAATAATAGATATAACATAACAATGATAGAGTAAAATTGTGCTGAGCGTGCCCATACCGACGACGCCCACCGCCCAGCAAATGCTGAGATGATAACTCTACCATCTCAGCATTTTCTGGGCGTCAGACACCCAGCGCTGGTTTTCAGTTGGCGCCCTGCAGTGACACACGGACGTGGGTAAATAAAATAGAAGCTTCCTTGAATATTAATAATAAACAGTTGGTCTTATCTCTTAACTTGACGTGGAACGTACTAGTGTCATAACGAGATTGAAAGCCGAAACCGATACTAAATTTTGGTATCCAGCTTTTGGCCGAAACCGAAAGCCATAATTTATTGTATAATATACTAGCTTTTACCCGCGACTTCGTACGCGCATATCCCGTTGTTTCCAGTTCCCGTTGGAATTTCTGTTACCGTATAGCATATTATTATACCCAACGTGTAACAGAACAAACGCAATACCTCTTAAGGGGTCACTCATTATACTCATCATTATGAACAACTTTTACTATGGAACCACCACCGAAATCGCGAAAAAAAATCGACTGCCCCATAGGTATATTTATTTGCGCATAACTCAACAAAATGTACTGAACAGCTTATTTTTTTTCGCGATATCGGGGTTGGCCCCATAGTAAAAGATAATACAAATGAGTACAATGACCCCTTAAGAGGTATTGCGTTTATTCTGTTACACGTTGTATATGAGCGGTACATATTATATGAGGAGTTTGATGGTCGTACCTATTTTTTAGTTTTACCTGGTGTTTAAGCAGAAAGGAGTAAGGCAGTACAGTAACCGAGTGGCGTTCTTGGACTGGTAGTATATGTTAATCGGGCTGGTTTCCGCAACTCCACGACTAAGCGCGTATTTTGCGTGCAGGTAGGACAAATGTTTCATTCGATCCACCCCAGCTCCCCAAGGAAGGCCAGTGACGCCTTGGTGCCCCAGCTCCCCAAGGAAGGCCAGTAACGCCTTGGTGTTACTATCTCACGCGGTACCTGGGTTTCCGAAGTACTTAGCCCTGTAATCGGCGACTACCGGGCAGCATAGAAGCAGATGTGCTGCTGTCTCATCCTCCTCCATGCAGGCTCTGCAGAGTGGGCTGTCAGTGACTCCTGACATGGAGTTGTTTATTAAAAGACCCGTGGCCAGTTGTGATGGCTGTGACCGTACGCAACTGCTGTTTAGTCAGTCTTAGGGCTTGTTTCGTGAAAAGGCCATCAAAGGAGGGAAATGCCTCCTTGGCCTGCTTACACTCACTATATTCAACTCATAATTTGTGATGTTTGTCTCTGGTGCGTTTCCTTACCAGGTTGCGTAGGTAACCGAAAGGGAGTGGCACCAAGGGTTCAGGACCTATCGCTGCCATACTCGAGCCCCTTCTGGCGAGTTCGTCCGCTACATCGTTGCCTCGGGATTCACTGTGTCCCTTAATCCATTGAATGGTTACTTTGTTGTATCTACCAACCTGGTTCAGACGATATGGTGACACTCGAGGATCAGCCCAGAGTTAACTGTGTGGCTATTCAGTGCTTGCAGGACGGCCATGCTGTCCGACAGTATGCGTATTGAGTGGTCCTTAACTTCTGTTTAGAATGGCTAAAGCCGCCAAGAAAATGCCCATGCACTCAGCTTGAAACACTGTGTTGTGGACCCCCAATGGTGTGGCTATATGAATGTTGAGATCCTCTGAGAAGATACCCGCACCCGTGCCAGTACCTGTTTTTGATCCATCGGTGAAGATCCGCAGCTCGGCGGGGCACAGCCCCTCGCAGCGGTGGTCCTCATGCAATTGGATTTTGTATTTTTTATCAAAGATAAATTGCTTGGGTACCCGGTCGTTGATTGCTTTTATTATGGGGAGTTCATTGTTGAGCTCCTCAAGCAGAGCGGTGTGTTGTGTTTCTCTCTTACCCCAGAGACCCAGTGCTTTAAGACTGACTGCTGCTATCGTCGCTTCCTGTTGTATGAACAGGTGGAGCGGGGGAGTCCCAGTATGGCTTCCAGCGCCGCAGTCGGAGTTGTCCTCATGCAGCCCGTCGCCGCCATGCAGGCCAGCCTTTGCATGTGTTGTAGTTTGTTTACGGCTGTAACCTGCTTTGTGCGGGTCTACCACACCACGGCCCCATGAGACTTTTAGAAGTGTTGGTCGTCCGGGAGCGAGGTGGGTAGATGACATTGCGGGTAGAAAAAGAAAAAGAAAAAAAAGAAGTAAGTACGGAGTCACAGATTACTGAATAGTTACTACGTAACAGATACTTCACTCAGTAGAAAATTTCCAATACCTATTACGATAATTGCCTACTCCCTCGCGTCAACAACCACTGTATGCTAAAATGCGCCTAAATGCTCAAGCGTACAGCAGTGATTGCTTCGCACCGCGCGATTCCACAGTAATCGCAGGGCTGCCTCTTCGATAAAATTAAATTAACATAACTTTTTATCTATGTTATTGAGAACTGTGAATATGTTCTGACTTTTATGTGGCAGTTAAAAATTTTATCATTTATAAAATATTTAACCAACTTAAAAAAAAGGAGGTGATCAGACATACAGGCCAAACTGAGAAGTTTGACTTGTATGGTTAGGTATGTATGTATGCTTGATTTACACCCATCTACAGCACATAAGGCACCACACGGCATCGTAATACGCGTACGAACGAACAGCACTATTAAAATTGAACGGCGTGCGCGCGCTTCGCTTGCGAAAACCGCACTGAATTTGATCCGCCGGCGGACCGAGACCGCTCGGCTGGGCGGTAGGCACTTATAGCGCGCAAGTACATGGAGTGACGGAGGCCTGACGGAGTGCAGTGCGCATAATCAATAAATTTGTGCGTAGTGAAAATATGGCATATCATTGAAACGGATTGTTATAATTATATTAAAAAAATATAGTGATTAATTTTTATTTGTTATTCTAAACAATTCCTTAAACTTGCAATTGATTTTTTAACGCCTTATATTGATGATGACTGATGACTAATTTCTATGCTACGAGTATGTAGAAGACTGCTACTAACAGTGTAGTGTATTTTATGAATTCGCACGCTGTTGTTTCATATTAGATTCATTCTTTTTAGGGTGACGTACCCAAAGGGTACAAACGGGACCCTATTACTAAGAATCCGCTGTCCGTCTGTCTGTCACCAGGCTGCTTCCCATGAACCGTGATAGCTAGACAGTTAAAATTTTCACAGATGTATTTCTGTTGCCGCTATAACAACAAATACTAAAAATAAAATAAATATTTAAGTGGGGCTCCTGGAAAAAGAAAAAGAGGCAGACCACAGAAAAGGTGGGATGGCAACATTAGACAAGTCGCTCGAACAATATGGGATAGAGTGGCCATAGAAAGGCCGGAACGGAGAAGATTGGAGGAGGCCGCCTGACAAACGGACACAAAAATGGAACAAAAGAAGATGATGGTACGGAACCCTTCGTGCGCGAGTCCGACTTGCACTTGGAGGTTTTTTTTTTTTGTTTTCTAGATCTGAATTGGTAGAGCAAAACTTCGAGGAAGTAACATATAAAATCTGGGATTATAAAAACATAAACTGGACTTAGAATAGAAGTCGACGCCAGATAAATTTGCAATAACGGTCACTTTCCTTAATATCTCTTCGTAGGTACCTGGACAATAAATTAATGAATCGTTTTTATTACTAGAAAATGTAAACGATCACTATAGATGCCGGATTCAGGACAGCTTTATGTCTTTAGTTTAGTTTTGTTCTGATTTCGGAATTAAGTATGTCAATAAAGGTAAGTGGGTCAAGGACCGTTATTGCAAAATCTGGCGTCGACCATAGTTACAAATTATTGTTATTTCATATTGTAAATTATTGGAATATAAGATTCTTCAAATCAATGATTTCTTCAAGTCAGGAATTCGGGGGATGGCGCCGCGTAGGCTAGGGCCCCATTGGCAAACGCAACTTCAAAATTCGAATGTATGGCCAGTTCGACCTTTCATCCGAACTTTATTTATTCACAAATATGTATAAACTTTTTAGTAAGTACATAAATATGGTATACATAAAGCTCTGTGAAGGATAGCACAGAGAAACATTTATCTGGTAGAAAAATCGGGGGTGCTCGGCCCTTCCTCCACTTGTAAATTCAATACAAATACAACTAAATACCCCACTTCTATGGTCCACAAGAAGTATGAATCAGTTCCACCTTGCTGCATAAGTAATAAGATCCAGTGTAGCTTCAAAACTATACTTACAAGGTTGACTGTCCATACACACATTGTGTCAGGGCCTCAGACTGTGCCTCATACTTAGACGTCCAGGTATACTGTTCAGTCTGGGACAAGAATGTCTGATTTCATTAAACATCATCAACTTGATAAGACATGTCTGAGCCATCAGTTCTGGATACCGAAAAGCCTTGAGCTGTGAAGATAAAGTTTGAAACAAATAAAACTACATAACCCACCTCTCGGGATCTCATCAGGAATCTAACCAGCCTGCCTCGCAGCACGGCTAGTGTGTTCTTATCCAGCTCCACAGACGTCCCAGACAGGGACTGCACCAATACCTGCCAACGCGTCAGTGAAGCCTCGAGCAGACGAATGTCTTTCTTGTCCACTCTGAAACATAGGATTTTTATGTAGAATGTCTGCTACATTTATTAATTTACTAGCTGCCGCCCACGGCTCCGCCCGCTTGAATGTCGATAATTATCCCAAGGGAACATACTCCCGGAATAAAAAGTATCCTATGTGTTATTCCAGACTATAATCTACCTCTGTGCCAAATTTCATCAAGATCCATTCATTAGTTTTTGCGTGAAAGAGTAACAAACATACATCCATTCATCCTCACAAACTTTCGCATTTATAATTTTATTATATAAGTTTAGTAGGATAGGAAGTAGGATAGTAAGATTACTGCTAAGCAATTAAATCAATCAGTTTATTCTGTGAAGAATTTTCCGGGTGAAGTTACGACACCAGCCCGATACTATACTTCTATACTATATTTTACAGGGTGTACAAGTCCGGTACCAGGGTGCGTGGTCATATTTAAGGGTGGTGTTCTGTAGCTGAGAGTACAGAAACAATAATAATATCAAAATATTGTTTTTTTAAAAAAACTCGACCTTGAAAAACTACAGAAACTTTAGAAAAAAAAACACTTTTCAAGCTGCCTGATGCAGTCGGCGGCATCGAATCTGTGATTGAACTAACATAAACACCAGTAACTGCATCAAACAGCTTGAAAAATGATTTTGTCTTAATTTTTTGTAAAATGTCAATATTTTATTATATCCTAATTGCATAGCAGATACAGATCACCAACCTTAAATATGAGCACGCACTTCTGGAACACCCTGTATACTATTAATACTATAAATGCGATAGTTTAGATGGACGTTTGTTAATCACGTCAGAACGGGTGAATGGATCTTGATGAAAGGCGTAGACATTTTTTCGAAATTCACACAGGTGGAGCCGTAGGCGGCAGCTTGTACAATAGAAGTCTGCTAAACAATGGCATGAGACATCCACCAATCCACACTGTGCCCGCGTGGTGAATTACAGCCCACTCACAGAGTTTGAAGGCCTGTGTCTCAACAGTGGGAACAATAAAGACTGATTGTGTTATGTTACTGTTAAAAAATATTTAGCTACTCTAAAGGACATCATCAAATTACCAAACAAGCACCGCCGCGTCTCACAAGACAGTCTTGAAAAATAGACTAGAACCCGTGTGGCAAAACCATATACTATTTTCGAAGCATTACAAATAAAACAATAAAATCAGTTCATTGTTTTATTAGTAATGCATCGAAAATTTGCAGTTAGCTGTTGAAAATTCGTTAAACCACTCACAATAGCTAATGCGCATAATAATATGATTAATTTGTCACATTGATTTTCCAAACATTTCGGTTCCAGTAACTGGGCTCAAGCACTGTTATTTTGGCAAATTGTACAATTACTTGTAGATGGGCTGCCGCATCTACAAGTTATCCGAGATATTTTAGAGCAAGAGATCAGTAGAGGATTTGATGCTTCTCTGCAGTGGATTCTTGCAACTAAAGAATAACTTGCATTAGGTTAAAATATGTACCTGTCAGCTAGTTGCATCTCAACATCCATGCCATCTTCCTTGTAGTCTGGCAGCTCATTGTCATTCATTGTCTCTTCAGCGTCAGAGAATGTCATTACTTCTGATGAATCTAGAACATTACAACAAAATATATGTTAAAATCTTGGGACGCATGAAGTTTTCTAAGCATGTGTTTGTTGGAAAAAATGTAATTGCTGCTACAGTATGATTTCTGGTAATAATTTCTGGTAATAATATTTTTTTAACTGTTTTAACTGTTGTAAGCCCTTGCACAGAAACTACTGTATTATGTGTGTAGTTATGGTTAACATTTGACAGGCCTGTTGGTCTAGTGGTTAGTGACCCTGACTGCAAAGCCGGAGGTTGTGGGTTTGATTCCCACTCAGGACAAACTTTGTGTGATGAGCATAATTGTTTGTTCTGTGTCTGGGTGTAATTTATCTATTATATGTATGTATTTATAAATTATATAAGTATGTATATCAGTTGTCTGGTTACCATAACACAAGCTCTGCTTAGCTTGGGATCAGATGGCCGTGTGTGAGTTGTCCCAAGATATTTATATTTAGATATTTATTTAACATTTTTAAAAAAATACTCTTCTTCCAGTTCAATATTAAATTTCATAACAAGCGAATATGAATGATTTCTTACTTTTGGGCAATGGTTGTACAGTCTGGTTCGGCAAAAGATGATACTGTTTCAGGAGCTGCCAATGTGCCAACAAAGTCTTAGCATTCCGGGACGGATAGAATACATGCGGGTTCTGGTCCAACAGCTCTTGAAACTTTTCCAGTGGTGGGAGAGATGACTGCAATCAAGATAAAATTATAAAAATATTATTATGGGTTGAAAGTTCCCTATTAAGATTATAATCAAAGAAGAAACTGGTTTTTTTATGCCATAGAGTAGAAAAAAAGCGGAACCCCCTCCTTGTGATATGTGGTTTTGTATGATCTCTGATAGGGTAATTCACTACTATCAAAAATCTCCATGAATTAATACTTATCTGAAAGCTGTTACTAGAATTGTATGCTATGTAAAAGCTGAACTAAATTGGTGGAAAAATATAGAAGTTACACAATTTTTAAGTTATTCTCCTATCCTTGTCATGTATACTGCGTTTTGTATTTTCAATCGAATTTGAGAAATTAATTAAAAATTTCTGCAATAGGGTCCAATTTTTAATACCATTGAATTACTATTTTTGTATGACATACCACACAGTTCTTTTAAAATGAAAAACAAGTTTCATTGTAATTAGAAGGATGATAAAAATGACAATTTATTATGAAATGCCAATAACAACTTACTGGAACCATTGGTATTGTTGCAAGTAATTCTTCTTCAGCATTTGAGTACAGCGCTTGTTGCTGCACTAATGCTACCAAGTCAGGATGCAAGTTACGCATGGCTGCGATTGCCACTCGTGATATTTCAGCATTGTACAGTAGGGCATACCAACGAGACTGCAGCTCACTGACTGTGAAGCGGCAGGAGAACTTCACTCCTCGGTGGACTATGCGCAAGTCATTTGTCTGGAAATGTATGGAATAACCTATTAATTCCCAATTCAAAACTTTCACATTTATAAAATTGTAAATATACCTACTTGTAATTTTATAAATGCGAAAGTTTGGATGTTTAGATGGATGTGTGTTACTTAATCACGTCAGAATTGCTGAACTAATTCTAGCTTATAAAAAAGTTATTTGTATAGTGAATACACTTTGAAAATATTAATATGCAGTTCAACAAAATTCTTACCTGTTGCACTCCTAGGATTAATGCAAGATCATCTGTAGGCTTCCAACGTCCAAGATCCTTTGTCGACAAGTGACTCAGTTGGCCTTTACGACGGATCTTGCGACCAATGCTCCCTCCAGCAGAAACCTTGCTAGAAGCTCTGCGACGCTCTGGAGCCGGGTGCGCAGGAGGCGTGGGTGCGCTGGCTAAAGGAATCTCCGACACTTGGCTCGTATACGACTGAGTGCGCATTCTTTTGTCCCCTTTCCCGAGTGAAGACCCAGGCAAACCACTGTATTCCACCAATTCATCGTCAAATCGCCTCCTTTTTATTGATCTGGATGAGCTGAAACGTGAAATCAGTCAACTACTATTACTACAACACAATCTTATATGAATTTTTCATGTTTTTCATATATCCAACAAACATTACCTGCGTCTTTTATTGTCGTCTGGCGCATTATGAAAAGGAGATCGCGTAGTGTTTGGGTATTCATTGCTGTCCGAAGCATTAGATGGAGTAGCTGGGAAATCCATTTTTGACTCTCTAAACACAATACTTTACAACTAAAATGCCATTTTTACCACAGTTTAGTTTTTCTCGTACAAACAAAATTTGACAAAATTGTCAAAGTTTAGCTATCAAAATAAAAAGATCATAGACTATAGATTGGGCGTATTCCGATTTTATTGATTGCATGCGAGAGCTACAAATTATTTGGATTATATTCTCGTTGCAAGACACCTTTCATTAATCTACATTGTCTATGACCGGAGAATTTCATCGTAGTCGATTTCGTTGTTTGAGTGCTTCACTATTTATCAGGTTTTTAATTTTTCGCAAATAAATTCCTAGTGTGTGTTCCTATTCCTATACATAAAACTACACCCTTTTACCGTGTGGTTTTCTGGATCACTTATTCGTATCTCTAAACACAAAAAGAAAGCTTGGTCAAAATGGAAGCGGTACAAAAACCCAACCGATTATGAGGTATTCTCTTTGTATAGAGCGCGCTTTAGAAGAATGTAGTAAATGTTTTAAGAAATACCTATATGAATAGTGTCGAAGATGCCATTCCTAAGGCTGTTAAGCACTTCTGGGTTTACTTGGCAAATCGACAAGGGAGATCGGGTATACCATCTTGTATGTTTTATAAAAATAAAACTTCTAGTGACCCACTTACAATATGTAATAATTTTTCCAAGTTTTTTCAATCTGTGTATGAACCATCTTCTGTCAAACCTGACTGGTGTCCGGCTCCGTATCAGGCAAACACTAATAATAATTCACTTTGTACCTTGGATTTCGATATGGATTCTGTTTGTAAGCAACTCAGGTTTCTGGATGCAGAGAAGGGGACCTAATGGTTTGCCACCACTGTTTCTGAAGCGGACAGCTGAAACTGTCTCCAAGCCTTTGTCCCTGATATTTAACAGATGCATACAAAAATTTCCGGCCGTGTGGAAAAAGCTAATATTATACCAGTATACAAAAGTGGTTTAAGGCAAAATATTGAAAATTATCGACCTATTTCAATACTTTGTATTCTGGCAAAAGTATTTGAAAAGCTTGTCCAGCAGGCCATTTATCCCTTTTTACGACATAATTTAATACCGGAGCAACATGGATTTGTTAGGCAGAAGTCTACAAATACTAACCTGACGATCTTTGTTAACTTTCTGTTTAATGTCATGGATAAGGGACTTCAATCAGACACAATTTATACGGATTTCATGAAAGCTTTTGACAGAGTGGACATTCTGTTAAACAAAATTGCGTTCAACGGTATCAGAGGAAACTTGCTGCGCTGGTTCTGTTCATATATATGTATTAGGAATCAGATTGTAGTGAGCAACGGATATCATTCCGAAGCATTTTTGGCTACGTCTGGTGTTCCCCAAGGATCCATCCTTGGTCCTCTTCTTTTTATTATTTATGTGAATGATATTGGTAACTGTTCCCTTCATAGTCATTTTCTGTTGTATGCTGACGACCTTAAAATTTATCGAAAAATCAACACTATAAATGATTGTTACCTTCTTCAAGAGGACCTAAATAGGTTAACTGAATATTGTCACAAAAATAAACTTAATCCGAAAAGAAGCTATAGTTTTTTGAACATTTTGTCTAGTCTTACGTCCTTTTTTATTTTTCATTGCATTAGAAATCGGGTACTTAATCATATTACAAGCAGCTCCACATTACCGAGATTGCGAGTGTTTCAATGATTTCACATATTGGCCAGTTGTGTGTTGTAAAATTGGTGTATTTTATTTTATTTGGGAAAACAAACAATCTTACATTATATTTATACATCGATATGGTCCGGCGACATACCGGTGTGTGTTTATTTACCTATTACATAAGATTTTTTATTTTTTTGTGAATTTTCAAATGTCGGGCCCGGAGCGTTAAACTATACTTACATGTACAATCCATGACGTTTCCACATCTTACTTTTGTAGGAAACAATGCAGACACATGCAATTAATATATGTATGTATACTTAACTAAAAAATAAATAACTAATCCTCAAATACATGATTAACTGATTAATATTTATTACTTAAACTATTTACTCTGACTCAGAAACCAGAAGGCATTTAATTATTTCTTTCTTAAATAAAATTTTTGTTAGGTTAAATATGTCTATATGATTAAAGTGGTGCTTCAGACGACATTTATACTGCGTATTTTTGAGAAATTTACGCTGCACTCGTTCTAATGCATTATCATATTTGGCGTAGTATGGGTCCCAGATCATGTAGGCATATTCGAACTGAGGGCGTACCAAGGTGTAAAACAGATACATATAAGTTAATGGCCTTTTAAAATCTGAAGCAGCCCTCATCACAAAGTTATGCATTTGGAAAGCTTTAGTGACGATCTTATCAATATGCAGATGTAAATGCAGTTTACTATCAAGAAGGATACCCAAGTCAGAAATACTTGTTTCTCTGGCTAATATTTCGTTACACAGCGAATAATTGTAAGAAACTATTTTTTGCTTTTTTGTAAAATTAATATACTTACATTGAGGAATACTTAATTTAAATTAAAAAAAAATTAGGTACTACACTGTCATCTGTCTGTCGACTAGACATGGGCGTTTTCGTATTTAGTCGCAAACGGATATGTAACCGATATTCAGTTTTCATATCGATATCGAAAACCGTTTTCAGATATCGATATCAGTAGTACGATTTGCACAAGTAACTGTGAAACGAACGAAACGCAAACTAACGACAAACGCAAACTCACAGTTTTATAACTTATGTAATGGTGGCCTGTTGGTCTAGTGGTTAGTGACCCTGACTGCTAGAACGGAGGTCGTGGGTTCGATTCCCACACAGGACAAATCTTTGTGCGATGAGTACGATTATTTGTTCTGTATCTGGGTGTGTAATTTATCTATAATATGTATGTATTTAGAAATATATAAGTATGTTTATCAGTTGTCTGGTTGCCATAGTACAGGCTCTGCCTAGTTTGGGATCAGATGGCGGTGTGTTGATTGTCCCAAGATATTATTATTATTATTAATCTTTGTTGTAACTAAATAAATAGAAACTAGACCTTATTACTAGCGCGTTAAGATATAGATATTACGCACGCACTATTATTAACCAAATAACCAATCACTAGCCGAAGTTACGTAATATTCGCTTCATCACTTTTACGCCAGTAAAAAATTGAATGGTAAGACAGAGACAAAGCGAATAAAAACCATCGATGTCATATCGCTCGTTATTCGTAGTTCGTTCTCGTTGTTGCGCTTTGGATAAACCATAACTCGATGAAGTTTTTGTAAAAACGGTTATATATATTTAGATATCGATATGGTATGATAATAAACACATATCCGATATAAGTTACGTTTTGATATATCGAACCCATGCCTACTGTCGACTGTCAATGTCAACTTTAGGTTATGTTTTGGACGAGGTTGTAATTCTAGGCATTTCCTATTAAAATGGCACATTTAATTCGTGCTATAGGATTTAAACCAAGAAAAATAATTACCAGGTGTTACAATAAAATCGTTATAACTGATGATGGTTCAACAATAGTCGCACTTCATAAAGACCAGGAATTTCCTTATGAACACTCCAGACCTCTCCCGGATGAAACCATTACTGATACATCGATTTTAAGAATGAGTGATAAGGGCGAAGTGTACAGAGTGTTCAAGGATTTGAAGCCCGAGATAGCAAGAAAACAGTTGTCTTCCATAACCTTAACAACTGAGCATCGGTGGTGGCCCAGGGCTAGAGACAAGAGGGCCAAGAAAACAGAAATGAACCGCCCCTATTTGTAAAACAACCAGTGTACCTATTAGTTAAGCATATTGTAGTATTTAATAAAAGCATTATTCATTACTACCTATATTTTTACTTATTCCTCATACCATCCGCACCATACCACATACTGCTTGCAGACAATAAATAAAATGATAATACCTGAAGCCATTTCTGGCTGTTAAAATTAATCAACACACTCGCTTTCCTGGGTAGTGATTTAAATGTATTTATTATAGCCATAGGAACGCTTAAGCTCAAATACAGTAGGCATGGGCTAACTATATCCAGTAAAAGATTGGATATATAATATGTCATTCCAAGTAAAGATATATATCCGATTAACATATCCATATCCGCTTAATACATCCGGGAGTGAATTATTATTCGTGTCTTTCCATAAAATTAGCCCGGTGCACCGGAGCGGACCTGCGGAGCCGTCATTCAGTTCGGTCAACTTCGGTCAGAGTGAGCCGGAGTTACTTGGACATAGGAAATTACATTATTTTTTGTATAGATGTGTCCGGAGTTACCCATGCCTAAAATGCAATGTATCAAAAATAGTTACTACCTACTGTTAAGTGCTTCAATCATCTGCTGGGCCGTGTGACCTTTCACCTTTTGCAAGGTAGCATGCTGCATTGCCTGCCAGTTAAAAATCTCTGAAATCTAAATAATAGGAAGTTTCCTTACCCTACTATAAATAGGTGGGTACCTATACTTTACCTGGTACTATACGGTGCAATGCACCCGAACTGCGCGCCGGATCCGTCCTTCATAAATGTAAGTTATTGCCATTACCGACTATATTTCATGGGTCGGCGAGCAAATCGATTGATCTTCGAGGTTAACTTACCGGCCTCGTACGGCTCGTACCCTACACGCCGAGATCCCATCCTACTAATATTATAAAGGTGAAAGTTTGTATGTTTGTGTAACAATCAGGCAAAAACGGCTGAAGGGATTTGAATGAAATTTGGCACACATGTAGTTCCTATCCTGGAATAAAAAATAGGCTACTTTTTATCCCGGTAAGTGGTATGGATTAATGGAGACTGAGGAGGAAGTGGAAACTCAGAGCCGCTGCTGCCTTAGTACTTCAGATTCACAAGTACCAGGAGACCAGAAACATCAAGTACCTACCAGGAGACCAGAAACATGTCATAGTATTTTTGGGCAGGTGTAAGGTAGGTGTAGGGTAAGTGTAAGGTAGGTGTAGGGCAGGTGTAGGGTAGGTGTAGGGTAGGTATAGGGTAGGTGTAGGGTGGGTGTTTCCTGAGTAAAAAATATACAATACAAATCAGGAAACCTTGCTATTTCCGATGTTCACGCGAGCGAAGCCGCAGCTGGTAAAGCTAGTAAAAATCCGCCCCTAAGACGACCCACTGACCAGTAATTGTATAAGTTGAAGAGCAACCCTTGGTAGTGTAGCATTCGCAATCAGCGTCGGTAGGAATAATTATTTTACCGACTTCAAAAAAAGGTTATCAATTCGACGCATAAGTAGGTACCTACCTATGTAATATTGCTAGAATTGCATAGTTTTTGTGAATGGCTTAGGGTGGTAAGCACAGAACACTTATGCTAGGGAGGTGGTAAGGCTATTACGCTGTCGATTTGGTACTTTTTTCTTCTTTGGTATATTTCTTTTATTTTTAAATTGCAATGCCTTAACAGGCAACTAAGTTCTAAGAACCTACCTATTGTTACTATCTTTAAAATTCTGTACACTTTGTTCGCAATAAAGAATTTGATTGATTGATTATTTTTGATCTATTTGGAAGTCATACACCCGCGATTCTGACGGACACCACAATGCCGTTGCCGACTGTCTAGGTAAGTAGGTATAACATGGTATAACCGATGTTACTTGAATCTACAACAATCGGGTTACGAACGTTGTCAATCATTCTCAGTAAAAATACTGACCCTGACATAAACCAGACTTTCGCTGGCGCCCCGAGCCCGAGCGTGGTATGTCGAGCTCGCGACGGAGGGTAGGTATGTCTGGCACCGAATCAGTTAGGCCCATTGCCACATTGTTGTTATACCCACAGAGAACCACAACTAACCTTTACTCTATCCATGACTTTCCACCAGGTATGATAAATAAGCCGCATCACTAGAGAAACGCAATTTTTTTTTAATCTTCATAGCGAAAGGAGAACTGGAAAAAACTTACGGATAGGGCAACGTGTCGCGTTTGTTCAAAAAATTGAAAAATAAAATTTAGAATTGCGAATAATGCCGGTCTAAATTCACCGGCCAGGAAGGCCACGATTTCTATGTATCTCTAAAAGGCGCTGGTAATTAGAAGATAGAGAATAGAAAAAAAAGGTTTAAATAAATAACTTTATTTTTGATAAATACTTGTATATTCATTTCAATAAATTAATGACGCTATTAATGCAATCAGTAGCCTAGTGTTCCATTAATTAATAGTACCTATGCTAAACTGTTAACATGTATTTAACAGGTACTTACTTTTTGTTTTTATTTTTATAATAGGTACATGCAATTTTTACTATGAATTATTTTATTTATGATAAATCATGTAAGTATTAATAACGTATTAATTAAAGTAACATTTTATTAACAGTAGGTTCAATGCTTCATCTATCATTTTAATACTACCTAGCAAGGCTTCGGAATTGGCCATAGTAAAATTTTAAGTTGATAGTTAACAGCTTATATCTTATAATATCGCTAATAAATAGAAACTATGATCTGTGTGTACTATGTTCACATACCTACTACAATAATTTCTCTTTCTAAACACAATATTTATTCCTTCACATTCAATATCACAATGATTGCTTCCTTTGGTGCTCTATACATCTAAATATTGCACTTATAAACATCGACTAGGTTATCTTCAGTCACGAACCACATCTTCCAACCACGAGTTTCCTACGTAACCATTGCAACTGGAAATAAGTTGTGAGCTTATAAACTGCGCTAGTAAATTAGTCTCTATGAAATAGTTAAATCTAAAATAAATAAAATGGTAAGTATTACAAAAAAAGGTCTTCTGATTTATTGCACTATGTGATGAGAGGTATGATTCAAAATAGAAATAAATAGTGACACATATGTGCAGCCAAATGTCACGTGTGTTGGCAACTAGTGCGAGTCCTCGAACAATGAGTGCTCACTGTGTGTAACACCTGCCCACGAGGCAATGACAAACATGCTAAGCTAAATACCACCCACTACTATCAGTAGGTAAGCCACCACTCTAGTGCCATAATTGCCAGTCTTGAAAGAAAACTTAACATTAATAAAAATATACTCTCGGGAATATAGACATTATTGCATACGACGAAGTCATCTCATGACCATAAGGCTAGGCAAATTGTACTATAGTCAGATACCAATATTTACTCGCTATATAGAAGCTTCAACATCTTATTAACTGGACATAGTCTTAATCTACATTAAAAGAGTTAAAAATTATTTCTCAATCTCTACAAAAAATAACAGCCATAAATATATCTATCAATACAAAACAAAATGGCACACGAGAATATAACCCAGATACAAAGTTCTATTTCATATTAAAAATATAGAATTATTTTCTTTGAGAAATATATTATCATTGTAAGTATCAAAAAAATATGTCGATGTAATCACAGTAAATTAATAAAAAATTAAATGTAGGTTCTTTGGATTAAATAAAGCTTTTTTAAATAATTTGATTATCCTCATAATTTCACAAAAAAAAAATTTCTTAAATGTATTATTAAAGTGAGTTGAAATTCTACACCTTTTTTATTCATCATTTCTTCGTTTTACTTTATTTATGTACTTATTATTATTTTATATTTAGTATGATCAAATAACAGTCAAAATATGTACAGTACATATAAGATAGACTTTGAATTTCAGACTCTATACATAAGTTTCAAAACACGTTATAAAATACTTTAACAATAAGATTTTTCAAGGTATTGTAATCAATCTCAACAAAACCATTACCCAATAGATTTTATTTTTTGGCGACATACAGGCACGATCTCTCCAGAGTAGGTAGGTACTCAATATAACACTAGGCCAAAAAATACCGACAGGTATATATAACTGTATGTACTATATTATAAAAAAGTTACTCTAAATTAAGTGTAAATGGTGTAAATGTCACGAGTGTTTTGTTCTCTTCAGTTCTCCAGCATAACGAAATTGGATACGGCCTTGGGGAAGTAGCAGTGCAGTTAGATATGTTTCTATGTGCTCATTTGAATCTACGTACGTAGCAGAAAGATACAAATGGGCATATAGAGTGAACATATTAGTTAGTGGTAAAATATCTCGATCGCCTTCTAATAATGATAGAGGTAACTTCGATCCAGACTGCGTACTCGGCGCCGTCTATCTGCGTCGTCTAGTGAAAAATTAAAGAGAGACTGAAGAGAACTGTTTCGGTAGGGTCAGCGGATCCGATTGAGGCGCAGCTCCCGGTCCAGCTGCTGCAGTTGACGGATGAAGCCCTCATTGGGGTGAATGTCACGGCGAGAACGGACTGTTCCCAACGCTTCGGCCAAAGACATGCCACGCTTAATCATGAGAAAAGCTAGAGCACATGTGGCAGACCGAGACACACCCATAAAGCAGTGAACCAAGACACGTCCTAAAAATAAATATACTTGGTCAAGTAATTTATTTTATGACAAAATAAATAATACGTGGCACTGATCCGGATTACATACCTCCACTAGTAATTCCTTCTTCGATGAAGTTAGCAGCTATATGGAAATATCTTGAAATATCAGTTGAGGGCAAGTCCATAAGCTGAAAACCTTTGTAGCGCAGTCCGGGGCAATCACGATAGTAGAGGTGGTCTGTGTCCACTTGAGTGTAACGCTTGCCTTCAGCGGTATTGAGCACATAGTTTATGCCCATGCGCCGCAAGAATGCCTTGTCCTTGGCAGCAGCTCTAATTTAACAGATGAATAATATTTTTGTAAGGCACAAACTTGATCAGGTATCATGGGTACACAAGGTAGGTAAGTGTTAGGAGTATCAGCACGATACCGTCCGGTCTATAAATGCAAGAGGCAGGAACGTATAACTACTTACGCGTCTCCAACATACAGGCCCGGATAAACTTCATTTAGATCCGGAGTGGGATTGTACGTGATATCCGCGAATGGGCGAGAGCGGAACGACGATAGTGAACTCAGCACGGATGAAGGCGACGAGCCAAAACTCTGCGTATGAAAGGGACCCGTTATACATTTACACAAGTCCTGACCCATATTAATATCTTCCAACACTCAGTATGTTAATGTCTAAAGAGCACGAAAAGTTAGTTAGAACACAGATGCGTGAATAGATTATGAATTGTAAACATACATTAGTAACAATTTAATTGCATTGCAAATATTGATAACCAACTGCATTTAGTGTCACAGTGAGATAAGGATGAAAGCGCACATTACATCATTTATACATATTAAGAGTGACTACTGAATAACGTTACACATTTCCTGCAGTTTGCGTTTGTTACTTTCATTGCAATAAAAGGAAGTAGAAAAATACCTTTTTTTCATATTTAAAAGTAAACTTTTCCATCTCCAAAAATAAACAGTACAACAAATAATATGTGACTGTACAATAAAAGCAAAGCATGCAAGCCTGATTCTACACACCCACACACAAGTCCAATGAAATTAAGTAATAATTAATTTAAGTAATGTAAGGATTGTATCACCCTGTAGATATATTTTAAATAATGAATAAAATTGTTGAATGAAAATAAATTAGACTTGGCAACACTCGAACCATTGGTAAGGCAACATCTAATTAAATTAAATGTATGAATTCACATCTCTATGATAACCAGGAATATTTTTGTTTTGAACCAAATGAGAATTTCATTGAAATTTTATAAGAACCTTTACCATATTGTTTGTGTAGTAGGATAAAAACAAGCACAGCCAACTGTGCGATTTATGCATGGGTCACACGAACATAGGCCGACGATAAATACCATTAGAGTCCTTAGGTAGGATCCTACACGTTGCTCTTTTGCCGCACAGTATGAATGAGTTCTTGGGAAAAGTGAGTACTGCTGATAACATTACATACATTATTATGACGTTATTAAGCAAAATATATTAATTATATTACATTTTCAGCATTTTCACGATAATGTGTTACATAAATATGAAAAAGCAAACCATGTGATGTGTGTTAGATGTAACTTATAAAAAACACAACAAACACAGCTAGATTGCATGAAAAATTCAGTGCTACATTCCATGGTCATCTGTTTTTAAATGTCTTTCATAAATAGAATTTAAATATTGCGGTAATTGTGCAAAACTCTTTCCTGATTTTTTATCCTTATTTGTTTTTCAATTATTGAGGTACTTATTATTTTTAAATGCCTTACAAATATAATTGATTAAATTAAAAATACTTCAGTATCTATAAAAAGAAATGTGCAGAAAAATGTTTTATAAAATTAAACTACACATTTTAAACAATTGTAAAATAAACAAACAAGTTAGTTAAGTATTTATCACTATTATAATTTACTGTAACAAAATTGTAAAAGTCAAAAAGTATTAGGTAAGCAGTGCTTTTATAAAATATAAAATGTCAGATTGATGGCAAAAAATTACAAAAAATAAAAACTCATACAAAATATTTTTTAAGAGGTAAAAATAACTCAGCTAAGTTGCCTTATTATGTTTTGCAAATAATCAGAACACAGATATTTTTTGGAAGAAAATCTTGGAAACAGTTGAAATAACAGGACCATTTTAATTAGATACCTATAATGTAAGTACTTAGTTAAGATGTTTAACTTTGCTCAGATATTTTTTTATATAATTCAAGTGTTTTTTCAATTCTGTGTTCAGATCATTTTGAACATAATAGTGTTGTACATACATCACAATAAGTAACTTGACGTCGGGAATACCGGGGGTATAAAAGCTGTGGAAAAATTATTTTGCTAATTTTACTTCACTAACAACAAGAAATAAATAGTCAAAATAAATTATTTAATCTCTCAGAAGCTAGTATAGCACCAATATTTACTTATACATCCCAAAAGAAACATGTACAATAGGAAAATTGATATCTCTTCTTCAAGTATGTACATATAGACCACAGCAACCTTGGAATCAGTGACTAATAAAAAGGGTAAAAATAGATCAGGGTTATTTATGTTGAAATCTATTTTGGGTGCTATGAAAAAATTTAGGTATTTGTTTCTGAGTATAGTAAGTTCTCTGTAAACAGGATAAAATAAGATGTTCTGGAAAAATTAATTCTTATGAAATTGTTGTCTTTGCGACGAAATTTAAAATTTCACTTACCGTATCCCTGTAACTCATGTTGAATATTTACTTTACAGTTAGTTAAAAATTAATAAATGTGAATATTTTAAAATTGCGTGATACTTTTTTTCTTTTCCACGCGAACACTGCGCTCGCAGAATAATGAATATCGAAATTTAACAACTACGCGCCATGACAGGACTAGAGAGGAGAGGAACCCAGAGACTTGCGAATAGTAGTGTGACGAATATTAATATTACTATTAGTTAAGAGATTAGTAATATTCTATGGATTCATATTAGTAATCCGACGAACTGTCATGATGAACACTAATCCTCAAATATTAGTTAAGATATTATAATATTGCAATATTCATATTAGCTAATACTGAAAAATATCGCGAGTTTATTGCGATAGTTATAATAATAATTAATGTAATGCTTGAGAGAGCCAGTAAGAGGTGTAAAGTGTGGGAGAGATTTTACGGTATTTTACAAATTAATCTATACTTTTGCTGAAAAACGGTATTTGAAAAGTCTTTGCAAACGAATATCATCCACGATGTCGATGGATTATTCAACTCAAATAAGCTCAGGTCCAGACTGGACATGATTCTAAAGTTGATAAATATATGAAAAGACCAAGGTCCACACAAAAAAACGCAGGCCTTGTTTATGGGTGCGACTTGTTTAGTCTGTAGTTTATGGTATTACATAGGGAAGTCCATCGGGCTATAAAATTAAATCGATTAAAAAAAAGGTAATTTTCTATTGGATTCAAGCGATCATTTTCCAAATATAAAATTTAATATTCAGCACCAGCAAAATATTGTTAGATACAGCTACATAATTCCGGGTTGTCTTTTTTCAAATGCTCTTTTATGTGAGAGACTTGTTTGTTTATTTGGTTCTAAAATTTACCTCTAAATCAATTCGGATTCAGATACGTAACTGACGACATTAAATACTTGACTCCTTAGGAAATAGATGACAAATAGCTTAGCCCATTTAATTGACATTATTTGTTTAAACTATGAACTTGATTTGTTTTACAAATCATAAGAAAAGTTTGACTGATCATTTCTTTGGCACTAGATCACTGTTTTTTTGTTGTAGGTGTTTTTCTTTTTTGAACGTGGAATGAGCATTAAGCGTGAGCCCTAAGCTGTTTTCGCGAAATTGTTTTTATTATTCACATTACTAGCTTGTAAATGGCCATTTCTTATATATTGTACGTAACTTTATATTGTTAAAGGATTAGCTGTAAGTTTTCCCAAAATTAATAAAATAAACATGTAGTATAGTATAGGTATGTATGTTCCGCATGGTGTCGGGCGTAAAAGAATAGCACCATCCTATCTCTTCTCGTGGGTGTCGTAAGAGGTGACTTACAGGAGAATGGGCAGCAGCATTCACTGTAGGTACACTGCAATCGCCAACCCGCCTGCCAAGCGTGGCGATTATGGCAAACCCTCCCCTCCCCCCATGTGGGGAAGGCCTTTGTACAACAGTGGACGTCTTTCGGCTGATATGATGATGATGAATAAAATAAAATAAGCTCTAATAAATTTCAACGCAAGATTTTACGAATAAAATCAATCGATTGTTTTGAAATCGAAACAAACCAATGAAAGACTGATTTCTGAAATCCTCTTCTATGTCACGTCACTAGTTCGTATGTAACCGCGCCTTGTTTGCGTGATAATATTTTTAAATATTGTAAATCCTAATACTTAAATATGATAGAAACCATTTAACTGTGAAGTTTCTTTAGATTCCGGCTCATTTTCTTTTGAAAATGGATGAAAAAGAAGAGTTGCATCTAACCTCTCAGGAGTTGCAAGTTTTGTCGGAACTTGACAGGTACGTAACTAAAAATATTAAAACAAGTTACAATTTACAGCTTTTGGCATTAATCTGAATTAATTTTGTGTGCTGCTTGTTATACAACTTATTAAAAAGTTGCGATAAATTTTCTCAATGTGATGAAAACTTATAAAAATAAAAGAAAAACAAATAGTCACTGACAACTTGTTTCTCCGTAAGTTCAACCGTGGCGTTACACTGCTTTCTGTGTTTGTATTTTGATAAGAAACTGGTTAGTTAGTTAATATTGTAACATCCATTAAATCGTGTTTTCTTGATTTTCCTAGTGAACAATTAAATATTGATGTAAAAGTTTCATCAATTTTTTTAGATGTACTATCCTGTTTCATCATCATATTACACTGGAATCCGTTTCCCCAGCTTATATTGACCAACCGCTTATTATGAATGAATACAGTGAGAAGTTTGGTTTAATATAATATTCCTAATAAGAAGTTCGGATATAATGACAGTGCTTATTGAAATGTCGCTTATTATGTCCTATTTTCTAGAAATTTTAATTTATATGAAGCGACATGATTCCTAACATGTATTTGTTTTGATTGATTTCTTGTTTTTAAATCTCATACATACAATTTGTAGTGTTTCTCTCTAGTACACTAAATACCTAAGAAACATAGGAAGTTATTTTCTAAGAATATGCTTTGTATGACGTCTGCTTTGTATGATGTCATTTTAAACGGATTCTACTGTGTAAGCAATGACAAAGTAAAAAACTGGATATCATCTTTAATGAGACAATAACTTGATTTCAGCCGGCAGTTTGGTTTCCTGAAGTTGCGTGGTACTGAACATGGCAGAACCCGAGCACTTGTACTCAAAGCTGTCAAATATCTTGAGGGAATGCTGGTACAAGTCAAGGTAGTGTATAATTCTAGTTGCCCTGAGATATTGATCACTTAAGGGACTTGATAAACAAAGTGCTCTTGGCGCGCCACGGCGAAAATGCATGAAGTTTGGCTGTGACGCTAAGTATATTTTGTTCCTTTGATGCCATACATTTTATCATTTCATAAATGTATGATTTTATTATAGCTTCTAAAAAAATTAAAGAATAAGATTTCCCTTAAAATAATGTTTAGACAAATGGCCATCCTTTTTTGGCAAATAGGTTTGTGGTCATAGTTAGGTATCTGTTTATCTGTATACACTTAAAATAAAAATGTAAACTCCCAACTAAAAATGGTGTCAAAAAATCGTCCGCATTGCTGTCAACTCGAAGTTAGCCCAAAAGATTGGCAGCATTGCCAGTGATACTCTCAGCATCTGTGAAGTTTAGAAGTAATGCAATGTGCTTTGAAAGTTTGTATTTGTATAAAAAAAAGCCATTGATCACATGGATGTCCAATAAGAATTTTAATTGTTTAGTACATTAATTAACCGCTCCGGCCCCGGCGACACACCGGTGTGTCGCGAATTAATCGCGAATTTAATGTTTATTTACCTATTATAATTATAAGATTTATTTTTTTTGGGAATTTTCACATGTCGGGGCCGCAGCGGTTAATTAATGATACCTATTTCATATTTTGATTAATAAAACAATTTATAGTATTATTTTACTTTTACTTTGTGAACTTTATGTACTTATGTATTTACTGTTTTAACAATGTGAGAAATAGATACTTAAATATATATTTATTACCAGGAAGAAGAAAGAGCTTGTTCACCGGGAGCCAGAAGAGAAATATGCATAGACCCTAAGACATTCTGCAAACTGGGACATTTTCATCTGCTGCTTGAGGACTATGCTAAAGGTTAGATGATAAAAAACTACCATATCTATGTGGTGTGTACTATGTGGTTTAAGCTTGAGCTTTGATCCTAAACCCTCATGAAACCAGGTTGTTTTGCCATATTAATTAGTGTTCTTCCTAACTAACAAAATAATGTGAACTCTGAAGTATGTACGTAACGTAAGTAAGAACAATACAAAACTTTGAATTTATACACTTTTTAATCAGCCTCTGATAATTGTAATTTTTGGAAAAAAGTATTTGTTGAAAAACCTAGGTAGGTACTTATTGGGTTATTTGAGTATAACTTATGGCTTTATGACGAATTTAGCTGCTGCAGTGAAACTAGATCAAAATTCCCGCAATAATACACGTGATTATGGTTTCCTCTCATCCAATTATGTTTTCTAGGTATATTAATTACTCATTAATAATCTTAATAATTTACTTATTAATAATCTTATTGGCGATGCAAGGATTACGCGCGCGCCTCTAGCGGCAAAATTTAGAAGTTGCCTACGAACGACACTTGCAGTGTTGCCAACACCAATTTATTGCATTCACGGAAAATCTAATTCAAATTCCCTAACTTGAGATTCCCTGCAGTTTGGGGAATTCCCCACAAGTTGGCAACGCTGTGCGAAAACTGTCAAAGTCACGTTCTTAGACAGCTTCACAATTTTGACACTAGCGGCGCTAGTTAGAATCTTTTCATCGCCAATTTGGTCTCTTAGAAAATAACAAAACTCAATAACGATAAGTAGATGAGGTTATGTAATTAGATATTGTGGAGTGAAATATAAAGGATTATTATCATCATTCTGATTATTTATCTATTTTATGTAGGCAGTATCTATTGTTAAAAATTGGTATCGACAATTATTTTATTGTAATAAAACAAATCAACAAATTCGATAATTTGGAGGCCACTTTGATCAACGATAAAACTGACGAAGTGAAGGAATTTTCCTTTGTGAAGTCTTGTTAACTCCTTTTATACATGTTAGATGGCGCTAATGCCAATTACTCGAAACACTGATCCTGTGAAAAGTTGTTTGTTAGTAAGTAGATTTTTTATAATATGTATAAAAATCTTTCGGGCTTGCTTTATGTTTGAACCATCCACACGCCGCTGTTCAAGAGACGAAAGTATTGATATTGCATTAAAAATCATCAAAATACCGTTTACTAATACCGTACGGGCCGTACATTTTGTCTAGGAGGTATTATTACACATTTCTGCCTCAGGATCCCTCTAGTGTAACATCAGGGGCAGAACAACAAATATTGTTTACATAGTTCTGTGTTAGGCACATCTCCGGCTATCTTTGTATTGGAGCAGGTTCTATGAACACACAAAACTCTGAGGACCACGACCCAGAAATGTGTGGATTATGCCTTAAGGTCTTAAGGAAACATAATTTTACTGAACAGCTGATTTTTTTCTGATATTGCAGACTTCATCCAATAGTAAATATTGTTTAAGTATATTTATGAGTATTTTCGCCCCTGAATCATTGCCAATTACTTAATTAAAAGTCACCTTTCAATTTCTACAACTGCTTTGCTTTATTTGGCTCTGTGCTTGATTCTCATTTGTGCTTGTCGATTTGCATGCTTATTATTTTTACTAATAATTGCCATGGTTTCTGCTTATTTTGCTTGCTGGATGCATAATTCTCCCAAAATTACTCTAAAATTTAATTTTATGTAAAAGTCATCAAATTATGTATCGCATTATTTACCTATAGAGCACATAGCGCATGAACAGTGGTTATAATCATAAAAAAAAGTAACTCATTAGGTTCGAGACATACCCATTTTGATTTTCTGCTGCATGATGTTCTGTGAGTCAATACTTTCAGAACTTTATATAACATAATGCTGGATTTTGGTCTCGTCAATAACCTATCAATAACACTGCCTGCCTTTATGTATTGACAGAACATGTCATTCAAATGCCATATTCTATGGTAAGGGTAACCTATTTTCGGAAAATCAAATCTATATAATAAATGTATATTCAAGTTAGCAACTTCGAAAGACCTGTGGTAACTGCGCGGTGCTCGAAAAATCTCGTTTTAATTTTTGGCATATGACTTCTAAATGGAGCACGGTCGCACTTAAATTGTAGAATTATTTGCCTTTGGAGCAAATAATTCTACAATTTTAGTGCGACCGTAGCTCTGTAGATCTAATAGGTCACATCATCGCTTACCATCAGGTGAGATAGTGGTCAAGCGCGTACCTGTCAGGTTCCGCTATACAGCATTAACGATTGTCCCTGAAAAGTTCGAAATGTAGTTTTATAATGGAGCCGGACGAATTGCAGACATTTTAAAGGATAGAAAACAAAATAAAAGTTTATTTTCGAAGCCGGTGTTTCTCGTGTAGTTTGTCTGTTTTTTGTGGTTTTTTGACATCGACTTCCAAAATTGAAAGTTATTTTGTACTTAGTAGTGGTTTTTATTATGAAGTCGGTCGTATTTTTTTGTAAAAAAGTTTTTTTATTTATCACTTTTTAGTGCTAGGTACCGCCCAAAAATTCCAACCAGTCCATATCTTTTAAGCTGTTGATCTCCGAAGTCCTTCATCAGATATTGACGAAATTTAAATGAGACGATTTCGGAATAAACATCTTTCGAATAAAAAAAATAAGAATCTTGCAAATCCGTCTATATCCACTGTAAACATAAATGCATCGGAATTGATAACCTCCTCCTTTTTTAAGTCGGTCAAAAATCAACATAATCTGCGGAAAATGGCTTAGGTATATCATGGAAAATTAAATTGAGCAGGTACCTACAATTAATGAAATTAACGAATTAATTATAACAAAATTATATATGTATAACAGATTTTGGTAATTTGGGGAACCTGGGACGTGAAATAATGGCGGGATCTCAGCTGTCTCCTGCGTCAGAATTACAAAATTTACCTAAATTAGTATTTATAATACTTAATACAATTAATAACAACGAACGGGTTTAATAATAGGCTTGCCTTTTCGCACTTAGCGATACACTCGTGTTTTTTTGGAAGGCTCAGGTTCATCAGACGTTTCTTATGGCTCCGGACACTTCTCTTTAACCGGATTTGTGTCTTGGTGGTGATGGTAGTGGTTTTCCGAGCGATATAAGTAATTAATAACTTTCGCTCTATGCTTGCCCCTAAATGATTCCAGTTTTTGCACCATACCGGAGTAGTGAATAGGCGTTGCATATCCGAGACCCTGATCTATTTTCTAAACAGATAAATAGAGAACCTCTTAAAGTCTGTTTATCCATTAATTTTGCGTTCGTGCGCAGCTCAAGACAGGAAAAGTCTAGTCATGCGGCGTTAGATATCTTTGCATAGCTGTAAGATTTTATAGGCTGCCAGTTACAAGTTACAGTAATAAAGAAATTTTATTACTATTACTGCAAGCGAGACGTTTATGTATGGCGAGTTAACGGCTAGAATAGTTTATATTAGGAAGCACTCTATATCTAATGTACCCTCACCTCGTACGCTCATTAGTGCTTATTTTTAGAATTTTAAAGACAACTCTCCGTTTTGTTTAGAAAGATATGTGCTGACATGTTTCAAGTCGTTTGTTTCTCTAATGTATGTAATTTTGTCTTGATCTGACCTTTGAAGGCAGAATTTATAAAATCGTTTTTACAAAAAAAATACAACCAAACAGACTTTCAAATAAAAAACACTACAAAGTACAAAATACCTTAATTTCGGAAGTCGGTGTTTTTGGTTGTTTTTCTTTTTGTTGACACCGATTTCCTAAATTAAAGTTATTTACTTTGTAGTGTTTATAACCGACTTCAAAAAGGAGGATGTTGTATGTTTGACTGCGTGTATTTTTTTATGTATGTTCACCGATTTCTTTTTTTTATTCGAAATCACTCCTGATTTGGTCTTATTGTTACCAAATCAGAATCTAACTATGGGGTCCCAGGGAAATCGAGAGCCACATACAATGTTTTTCATATACTTTCTAACTCAATTCAAATATTTTGCCTGGCAATCATCATCTCATGTTGTTGAGCCGATGATGCAAAGTATAAGTCAGGATCTGATGATAGGATGCCAGGAAAAATGTTTGTTCAACTCACTGAACACGGATGTTTCGGGAGTTACCTGTTTCGGATTCGGCGGGAGGATACGCCCGGGTGTAACCATTGTGAGGATCGTCCGAATACCACGGTGGACCATACGGTGGAGGTCTGCCCTGCTTGGGCGGAGCACCGCCGTGTCCTCATCGATTCGATCGGCGGTGGCGACCTCTTGCGTCTGGTCCTGGTTCAATCCATGGTCTTAAGCGAGGAGGCATTGGAAGGCGTCACCTTCTTCTTCGAAGCAATTATGCTAGCGAAGGAGTAGGCGGGCTGCGTGAGGGAGAGGCAAACCTCCCTCCCGCCCCAGCCGCCGTAAAAGCGCGTCGGGAGTCGCAAGGCAATTCCCGGCAACCATAGGCGCGGGCCTGCGGACGGCGAGAGTTGGGTGGCTTGCCGTCCGATCAGAACCAGGCCCGGGTCAACGGCGCGTTGAGTTCCACGCGCGCCTCAAAGAGATGTCAGCATAGAATACGGGGCCCGTCAGGTGCAGTGCTTGCCAGGGTTGCGGAATTTGTTCGAAAGAGTCAACGCGGCACAGGAACGCAAAGGGCATTAGGAGGAACACAGATGGGTTTTATTCAGTAAGAGCCTGATACCCACTTCCGCTCCGCTGCGGAAGGAGTTATTTGACGATTTCCCATCCTTTAAAAAAACCCTGACAATAAAAATTCTCTCAGCATCTTAATTCCCAAATACATACCAATTCTTAATACTAGACTAAGTTAAAGCACGTGTAGGCGTAACTTAGTAAGAACAATAGCGAAGTAGTATCGTATTGATACAATTTTACTTATCCCGAGACGAGAATCCCTTCTTGGAAAAAAATGTGTAAATAAAAATAGAAGTCTGAGCTTGTAACCTTGACCATTGAACTAGTAACTTTTCTCTGAATTTTGCAGTTTCATGTCGTAGGTAACTGTAGCAGTTTTTCTTAGAATCTGAAGTTGTCGTAATATTGTATTTTGTAAGGTTTCCCATTGCGTAATACTGAATGGGGATTGTTCAAAGTTGGAAGAAACGAAAGAAGTACTTTATGACTCTGAGAAAAGTTTTTTGGTTGGGAAAGTTAATTGGTGTTTTTCCGCATTTCTTTTTTGCAGCTTTGGGGCCTAAAAATAAGTTAGGTGTGTTAGTGAATAATGCGTAACTATTTAAGTTTTAGTAGAACGTTTCGAAATAGGTGGTTGGCTATATTTCGACGTCGGACTCCTGATTTAGTATTTTTTAATTGTTGGATTAGTAGTTTGTTATAATTATACTATAATGACTTAGAGATCTGCCCTCTTACTACTGTCATATCATCTTGTACCTAGTACCTATCATGTGCGTATTTTTCTATGTTTTTTTTCTGCTATTGATTTAAATTGTGTCTTGCACCGATATCTCAGACTACTATAATTATTAGAAAATACTGCAATTTGACAGAACAGTTACGGTTGACGAAAGTCAAGCAAAATTTCATCTGAAATCTCATGCTATGGGCTGATGTTCAGTAGGCAATCATTTTCGAATTGTTTTCCTCTGTAAACCTGTATATAATAATAATAGCGTTTATTGTGTCCAAAAGTTATACATAAGTGGAAACACCAGAAGCAAAAAACATGTTTTGATGTTTTCAACTATGGTTTTCACGTTTTCTCACGACACTTTGTATTACTATTTGAATACAAAATTATTTATTTGCTTAACATTTACGTTATCACTCTTTCGCACGTATTAATACATATTAATTAATTCATTTCATACCATGCGTCACGCATACCTACGTCTGATGACCTAATACATATTTTTATATGTGGCTATCATGCGGTCATTGACTATTAATGCTGAATAATTAAATATTTAAATATTCTAGTATTCTCTTCCTCTACGGGATAAGCTTATCAAGGTAATTCCGTGGTTATTCCAAATAGACCGCTAGGGCTACGTCATAGATACTACTTCATAATAATATGTAGAACTACAATATTGTATAGGGTAAATAATAGTCCTAAATTCAGAAAAAAAAAATGTAACACGGGATAAATTTAACAATATTTTTTTATTATTAGTTAGGACGGCTTACTGTATCAATGAGATGTTTTAAGGGTGCCCTAGTCAGTCATTGTTTCATACAAACGTAGTCTGGCAATTACTCTACTGATTGGCGGTTTACGTTCAGAAAAAAAGTCACATTTATTTATCTCGGTATTATCTAGCCCTGTATGGAAACAAAACAAAAAAAAATTATTGGTGTGCAAGTTATTTGTGTCGAAACTTCCAAATTTAACATAACTTTGGGCGTAAATAAATAACGTATGTAGTACGAAAATGGCAAAATATTAACCATACAGGGATAGATTATTTCCTAAATTAAATAAACAGATACATACAGTACTTTTTTCATAATATCCTGACTACCAAATGTCTTTCAATACATTTTACGAGCTCATTTTCGTTATAAATCATCTTAGATACGGAGAGAAATATGTAGATTTTCCCGTCTTTTATTTGATGATGAGATTATAATTTTAGATAATATTATGTAGATTGATAAATTGCCATGGGTTGCCTAGCATCCGGGAACCGACACAGTATTATAATCACAGATATAGATAGACATAGATAACGCAAGGGCAACTACTTCGCATGCCCATTTCGCTGCCCAGCTTACGATTAAAAGTCGTAAGCCGCCACTTTCGCGCTCAATTTGCATCGGTGTACGCTAGTCGGACGTCAGTTATGTGGTTAGGTTAGCTAGGTGCTACACGTGGCGACGTCTTCGAATCGTTTTGATTTTCCCATTACCTAATAGTGCTTGTGTTGACGTCATAGTAGGTAGTCAAAAAATGGCACGCTTGGTTTTAATACAGATGATACTTGCGTTATATATGTCTATCTATATCTGTGATTATAATTATTTGTACTTTACGGACAATACTTCCAAAGCTCTGAACTATAGTGAATACATAAAACATTCAGCCACTAGGTATACTACTTACACTCAAGAATAGAAGGCTGGAAAAATATGCAGCGATATTTTTTATTTAGGCTTTATTACATTAAACACCTTTAAAAATAAATTGGTTACCCCATTTGACGATAGAAAATTCCGTCAGCTGCTCACTTTATAAGGGCGTAACTTAAGTATGGGAAGTTGCCCATCTGCCCTTCCTATGTTACCTACTCCAAGACAGCATACAAATACTTTGAAATGTCAAATACATTCTGTGAACCAAACAATAAGGGGTGAAACCGGTAGCCGCGTGACATTGATTTTTAACAAGTCTTATGTAAATCGTGAATTAAAAATACTGTTTGAAGTCGCTTCTTTCGTTTCCTATTAGCGTTAATATAATTTGCGTTAATTTGAAAACGGCTCGTTTTGTGTTATTTTGTTTTGATTTACACAAATTTTTGCAGTGTGATTTTTTTATTTGTTTATGTATTTAGATATCTAATATGATACGTAGCATTAAAATTAACTTTGTTGCGGAAATAGAGAAGTGGTACAAGCGTTTTATTTTTTATTTATTTTATTGTAATAAATATTGTTTCTTTTCAGCTTACATATTTGATTTGAACTCATTCAATGTCTTTTTACAGCAATGTCAGCGTATCAAAAGTTCTACGCCCTGGAGCCTGATAACTGGAAGGACCCGCTGTTCTTATATGGACTGGGACTCTGCTATTATCACTATAACGCTTTTGAATGGTAAGAATTCTCTTGAACAAGCAAAACTACTGAAAGTAAAAATTAAGCTTTTATAATTTTATAGCGGAAGTGATGGGGCTGTAATGTTATTTTTTTTTAGTGGAGAACAAGTTTAAATATTGCGGTCATTGTTACAGAATTCTGTTTTTAGTTAATTTCTTAAAGTAGGTAATTAGCCTTACGTCAATTTTTTTTTATAAGCCAATAGTCAATTGTAAAGATTGAGTATCAAAGCTCACCAAATTACCAATAGAACTCAATCGTCGTCGTTTGTGTTAATTTCGATTTCGATTCAATAAGTCAACTCTAAACAAAATACAGAACGCTTGGTCAATGGTTTCGGCAACTCCAATCAATCTAATACTAGGCAAATTGAAGAAAATCGGTTGTTATGCTATGAGTATTAGAATAAATTGAACAAGTGTAGAGAATTTATGGCCGAGAGGTTTGATCGATGAAGATTACAAAAGTGCGGACGGAACTGCTTTCTAAAGACGGTACAACGCTTTCAGTACCATGTTTGAATTGGCTGTAAAATTGTAGTCTAATCCAATTTATAAATAAAGTTTTCCAAGTGTACGTCAATGAAACGAATACTGTATAGACTAGAATAAAAAAATGTGTATTATGTAAATAGGAATGTTAACGAGCTTTCTGTGTTTCGTTTCATCACATACCGGACGGACGCGCCGGACGTCGCGTCGCTTTTCGGGAATATCTAACTTCAATTATAATTTCGGTCGGAGCAAAAGCACTGCAAGCTGTGGCCCGTCATGTCGACATCGTGAGTCGTGATTCACCGGACGTAGGACGAGTGGGCTCGGCGGCGCGGGGAGCCGCGCAAGGGCCGGGCGCGGGGCGCGAGGCGCGGCGCGGCGTGCGCGAGGGGCGCAGGGCGCGGCGCGGCGGCGCGGGGCGGGACGGTGCACGCTGCAGCGCGAGGTCGTCGCTCGCTCGCGGCGCGCTCTGCCAGTCGGGAGCGGGATGCGGTGACGTAAACTGCATCGGCGCGGGCCGCGACACCGTAGTGTAGGACGGGACGAATCGTGTTCGTATGTACCGTGTGCGTGCTGAACTACCCTGTGTGATCGAGTGCTTGTGCTGTTATCGCTGACGACGTCTCCGCTCTTCACTACGTGGGCCGCTGCGGCCGCTCCGAACAGCAACGGATCCGAAGATCCCCGAAATGGTGAGTGCGGTCGAAGCTCCCAACTCGCGGTTTGTTTACGTCGGCCCTCGTGCCGGCTCTCTCTCTCTACCTGCCGCCCGTATCCCTGCGTCGCGTTCGCACGCGACTCTTTCTATTGTGTTTTGTTTCCGAAATGCAGACACCAACGTCGACGGCTCCGGACCAGGTCCCGTCGAGAGGTCGCGTTTTTGTTCGTTTGAATGGTTTTTGCATGTTTTTTGTAGTGTTTTCGCAGGTAGCTGTTTGATGCAATTCTCCTCATCCATCCGGACGTTGGTAGCGCAATATGCACAGGAACATATAGGGTAAATGAAATAATGAGGGTGGTCAGTGCGTGCGTTTCTAAGGCTAGTAAATAATAATGAGTGTGCCGCCGCGCCGCATAAAATGTAGGTCGGTGGAGTGTGGCCGCAACAGTGCCGCACGCGATGCCTCGCCTCACCTCACCCTACACCAGGCTATTGCTAACCCATTGTATACATTTCCAAGAGCTCATCAATCACTTGTCATTGCGTATCTACATGATATCTACTCTCAATTTTGTTTAAATAACTCAAGAACACAGGTAAAACGGGCTGTTAGGCTTTTAGTTTTGGATGCCTGTGAGTTTAATTCAAAAAGTGTAATGATGGAACAGAGACCCATTACCCTGTTTCCCACCTTTTTACCTGTAAGTATACACAAATAAACGTATTTGATTTGATGGTCCAAACAATAATTTTGAAATAATTTCCTAAGCCCAACTAATCATGATTCGCATACCACAAATGGATAAGTATGGCCTACTTGCTTGCTTACCTTCGCGTCACCATAGGACATACGTATTCGTCTGATGAGTAAGCCTTCATTGCCGTGTATACAATTAAAATGATTTGTAGAGGGAAATCTGTGAGTCATGATTACTGACTAGAATCCGTTGTCCGATAGCTATATCAGGCAAAATTCGCGCACTTTTGTCTTGCGTCATTGGTCACTGGACCGGTAGTTGCGACACTGCTCGGATATTTAATGAGGCAACTTAGGGCACCGGACTGAAGTATTTCCATACGTAGGAAAAACCACTTCTCGCTGGGTTGTTCCGCTTGAGGAACATAATAATTTTAACTTCCTGGTAAATGAACTGTCATTTTACCATTAAATGAAATTCCAAGCGGCAAATTGTATTTTATCCTTTTAGAGTTATATAAAACCCCATATTCTGTTATGTTGGGAACCGTGAATTAGCACAGCACATTATGTTTTGCTATAGACATTCGTTTTTGGTTTGCTTCAAGCTTGTACACATTAGCACATTCGAAATTCATAATAACACAATATTACATTAGCATCAAAATGACGCAAAAAGTACAAATCTTACGTCCATATCGTTGATATCTAGTTACTATGTTTTTATCTCATTCATCAGCAGTATCGTAATAGTTATCACGAATCATATTGGCTATCAGTCGCAGACCGGTCCGCACATTATCTACGCAACGACGCTAACCGCTTCCAGTAACGGTATTCCACTCTCTGGACTCCTCCAGCGACTAGACTTGTTAGGCCCGTTTTGTAAACTTGTTCATCGATATGCTCGCTTAGTCCTTTCATTGTAGTCTCACGGAAATGTGTTCGCTGATCTAAACAAGTCGAAGACACATTGAATAAGTTAATTTAACATGACTTTCGCATGTTTATGCAACTTTTTTTTGAGCCCAGGCTTCACGGTGTTTCGAAAACAAATAAGTTTCAGTCAAGATAGGTGAATAAAATCTTTTCCCCTTCAAAGCATTTTACAGATTTTTCTGTACAGAATTGAGCAAGCTAAGTTGTAGAAGGTTTTGTACAATAGCCAAGCCAAAGTTGAAACAGATTTTGCACCAACCTGCGCGAGATAAAACTTTAAGCAGATTTTGCACAACGGGTTAAACACTAAATTGTAATTAAACTGAAAGGCAGTCTTAATTGAAGTCCTGAGTACTTATTGAGAGGGCAACTTTTTATTTAAGGAATATTATAAACTCTGAAGTTTTCAACAAATAGCATAGCAATTCTCAGACTATGAATTCACATAATAAAATCAAGTCTGTTTTTGTTTTTTCGAGGGCGCATTATCATTCATTTATTCTTATGGATATTTTAGAATGCTCCAGTAATCGACGCGTGGCCGAGTTTATGCGTATCGAACAATCTACACGCCGAGTTTATTTATGGGTATCGAACAATCAACAGACTATTACACAAATAATTTTAATAATTCCCTGGCAGAGTCTGTGTTTCCTGATAGCTACAATCTGGGAGTCTTTAAGTCAAGAATGAATAGGTACTTCTAGGCGAAGCCCGCGTCGCTGAACCACCATTAGTCTTAAATCCCATAAATAACGACCCCGCCTGTCCCTTGCTGCCCCCCCCCCCTCCCCCACCGAACTGACGCCGCTAAGCCGAGGTCCTTATCCCACAGGGGATGCCCTTAGCGAGCGGTCAATAGTAATTTATACCTATAAGGAATTTAGCTAGCTTTTAGCCCTGGCTGGGGCGCTTTAAATTCATTTGAGGTCACCACAGGATAGTCCGGTTTAGCAGTCGAAGAGTGCTAGATCTGCAAGTGGCCAGATCGAAAAAAAAAATCTAGGCGAACGTGCTCCATCTTCGACCACATCATCGCTTACCATCAGGTGAGATAGTGGTCAAGCGCGTGCCTATCAATAATAAAAAAACAAGTTAAATAAACTAGGTTCTTCCCTATCCCTGCTGGGCCGTTAAATAATTCATTACATTATGTAAGGAATGGAAGACAGCTGCTGGGTAATGTCAGACTGTAGCTAGGTAATGTCAGGTCGTTTCGTATCGATTGTGATGTAGTAATGAATGCTATGTAATTGTTAGAGCAGCTTGCGGTGGCGCGTGCCGGGCAGGTGCCCGCCGGCTGCCACCACACCTGTCACGACATCAGCTGCTCCTTGAACTAGTTATTATATTGTTTAGCTACCCACGACTATGTGTATCCGTCTTTATTCTATGGTCTTTACACTCAAACAAGTCCCGAGTTTCTTTTTCATGCGGCATCGTCAATGTTTTTTTCATTATTACAAACCTATCTACTGAAATGTCACGTCACAGCATTTGGTATAACAATATCATCATAAATATATTATGAGCTTACACGTGCTGATCGCTGCTATGACTTAAATGAGATATTTTTGCAGATAAAACTGCTTGACCATTGCAATGTAAAAACAGAAATCCAATGTTTTATCGCTGAATTAGCAACATACACGTTGCAAGTATAACGTAACTTCGTGTGCTGATAATATTGTTAGGTTTTACCACGCATTTCGTAGTAAATAAACATACTGTGCGTAGAAAGCGATAAAATTTCTCGACATGTTTGCCTGCTCACTGCTTTGCACAGTAATTGCATTCGGTAGTTAATTTTACCATTACCGGCAAACTTCCCCGGTAGTTCGGACCGTATCCTGTCCCTGAGAGGATTTCACGTAAAATGTTGCGTCTACATACTTAGAAATGGAGCTAGGGAATCAGCCAGCACATGCAGGCTAATGTAGGTATACGTAGTTTTAGCGAAGAGGAAGTCTTATTAGGGCCAGTTGTACACAGCCGTTGGCAGGCGCGCTCAGCGTATACCGTTTGAATGCATCATGAATATTGTTGTTTTACAATCATCTGTGTTACTGATGAAATAGCCATATCAACGTTCACGATTCTTGTTAATGTATTCGTCCCTCAGAGTCGAGTTGGTAAAATTAAAATAATGTATTGGTATACATAAAACATAATAACAGGTGACTTGTTATTATATATGACGTGGTTTCTTAAATTCGATGTTTAAAAAAAAAATGTTTTATAAAAGTTTCAAAATACATATTATTTGTTAATAAGAGACTACAAATAATAGACAGCCAAAAAGACACCACGTGAAAATTATTACGTCAAAACGACTGTGTTATTATTCGTACATAATATTATCATGTGGGAGTCAGCGTGGTTTGTTGAATGCCGCCTAGCAACATCATAGCGCGGACAAACCGGAATTTGACAGCGTTTTTCATGCTAGCTAGTGGTATTATGTGAAGTTACTGCCAAAGAAAATAGCGGTACACGCATATAGTTTTATATAAGTATATGTAAATTGGCTCGCAACAGGACTAACAAGTATTAGGTGCGCAGTAGAGAACGCGGTCTCCGACCCTAGGCTAGCAGTGCATCTAAGCTGTGTTAGAGATGTGCGGGCGGGGCGTAGGCTCGCCCTTCGTCCCGCAGTGTGCGACGAGTCACGTACGCACGGCCCTTCCACGCACAGGGAGGGTACCACGGCGAGGGGCCGCGCGCGCACCGACAACGACAAGCAGACTATCGAGTTGCCGAAAACCGTATGCATTATTAGCTCTCCCCCTTCACCCATCCCTATCCGGGCCCTGCCGTCCGGCCACCCGCCCGATTTAGGAACGTAGCTCGACACCCTGCCCTCTCATACCCCTAACCTCTGCGGTGGGAACGACTTTTCGATTTAAGAATTTGCGCGCTACGCCCTTTTTCCCTGACGTAACGATAGAGTCTATGTTTTTTTGTAATCTAGGTCACGGCTCAGAGTTAAGAGCAGGGTGAATGTAGTGATGTCGGCGCGCGGTCGTCGACACTAACGGATCGCTATTTATACCTGGTGCGTAGTGCACCGGAACTCGCTCGCTGCACTCGCTGCATCCGCGCCGTCCTCGCCTCCGCCCTGTCAATGACCCCGTCACCACGAACATTCGGTTCCTAAAACGCACTGGGCCAACTTAAAATTCATTCTTACAAAGTGAGCTCATTTATCATGTTCGGCACTTAGGCTAGATGTCCAAACGTTCATAATTCTTGATTCTCTTACAATAATCGTAGGACTCGTAGGGCGGCGAGCGTTGCGAAAGGCTCTGTAGCAAGCGGGTGCCCTTCGGCTTTGTTTGGGTTACGTAAGTAGACCCACCCACATCTGTAGGGCAACCACCCACGCAGGGCATGATCTGTGTCAAGCAGCCTGTCCTAGTTTCTATGTTCACAATTTTTGTTGTTTGCGCGTGCAAAAGGACATCGTTTGTTTTTTTTTAATTCAGTCAGCGGCAGTGTCGTTAACAATTTCTGCCCGAATGGGATTCTCTTCCACAAGTTGTATTTGTGCAAAATTGCAAATTTATTCATAAATTATGTACATGTTCGTGTAATCTCATTCAATTTCGCAAATTAGTGATATGACGTTATGTTATACGTCAGATTCGCTTAATTAATAATATTTACCTATTTGCCTGCTGGCAGTGACGTATTGGTATTGGTGTGCAAATTATGACCAGGATAAAGTAAAGTTACGCATTGATACGTACAAAATTATTGTTCTGGATTAATTTTCCTTGTTACTAAATTCTTATTCAAAGGGGCCGTTGCAAGTATTACGTAAGCAATATTTTAGCCATTTTCAACACCCCCCCCCCCTGTTCCTTGTTAGCGAATAGTAAGCGAAGTAGCGAAGTTATTTCCCCTCCCAGGAGGAAAGCAAAGCTCAAAACATAAATGCTTACGTAAACATTGGTATAGTTTAAATACTGGCGCAGGACTTATTTCCCCCGCTTCGGTTATTTCTTACTTAACAATGAAACACCGCGTGAGAACAATCAAATCACTGAAAAGCTAGCCATAATATTATGACAAATCTAAATCTACTATGATTGGCATACAAAAAAGTAAGTTAATATTGCTGACGTAGGTAATCACCATTCAGACCCCACCAAAAAAAAAAACAAAGAAAAAGTATAGTAAAGATCCTCTACCCCCCATTTGTGCTTACGAAATACTTGAACGGTCCCTTACTTCCACTCTACAATATTAATTTCAGAATATCACCACTAGGACAAATGTGGTAACAATTCTATAACATTATTTAGGTATGGCCGTATGTAGTCGAGCGGCGTTGCTAGGTCCGCATGAATTCGCAATCTCCGCGAGCGATGTCCGCGATGGAATTTCCGCGAAAAAAGCCATACGTCACAACATCACAACACGTCACGGCAGCGGGCGGGCGCGTAACGTCACGCCAAGCAAGGCCGCGGCTGAGTAAGCAGACTGTAAGCTTTTTGTTTACACCACCACTGACTAATATGGTCGTGTGATGTAATGCGACATATAAATGCCTATTGCATTTCCTTTTAAGAAAATCACTGTTCTATTTTTTTACTCGTAATTTTTTTAAATTATTTTTAGCATTGGCTGTAACCCGAATTTTACTGAATACAAATTTTTGGCCCCTTAAATATTTAATACAGATGTAATCGGATAATATTCAAAAAACGTAGGACTTAGTTCGACCTGCACGAAAATTCCTGGTAATTCACAATATTAAGCCTTTTCCGAGTAATTTGGACAACCGGCTGTCATTATATTATGTCGATCACGTAGATGGTAAATGATGATTCGCGTGAACTACGAGTAACAACGTGCGTTACGTAAATTACTGCGTACTTCACACTTTGCATGTTGTACCTACTCAGATAACAAGCTGCGAATTGGGTTTATCAACGTCACCACGACTAGTGTTTTGATAGTTCATGACTTCGACACTCTTTGAGTTCAACTAACTACACACGTGGTATTGTTGATACTGAGACTGACTCGTAATAAATTGAACTTAGTAGGCACTGGTTTATTCTGTAGAAACTGCTCTCATTTTGTTTGGGTGTCCCCAGAACCTAGAAACTCAACAGCATTGCTACAAGAGAAAATAATATGCTATGAACAAGTAGGTATTTAAAATTTTTCAAAATGATGAATCAGCTTGACAATTCATAAACTTTCTAAAGTAGCGTATCGTATCCAATATGTAGAAAATGTTTCTTCTTACACGTATACTTATTTGCATTCCGCATCGCTGATATTTTTTGGACAAATTGTGTATGATTCAGAATGACAGTGTCTTTATTAGTACAGTCCTCTTCATGATTTTGACCGAGCAAGTTGGTATCACTAGGTACTATATGATTACAGCAATGAGTTAAATTGTGTGAAAAAGATGTTTACTCATTACAAGCTACATTATTTACTTCTTTGAGTTCTACATAATATGTAGAACTCACAGAAGTAAATAGTTTATTACTTATTAACTTGAAATAACATGTTACGCTCATACGCATACGAACACGCATAATTATCGAGCAGCGGAGCTATTCTCACGGATGTCGATCTGTACTTATAATTTAGCCGTCACTTTGTACGCACAATGGGCATTAGAATTAGAAAGCGACCGGTGACCGCAAAAAGGTAGCATTCGAAAGGGCTCGCAGCTTGCAAGATTGTGTTACGTCAGTATTGAACGATCAGCTATGTTCCCCTGTGCCTCACAGCCACGCTAGGGAGGGCTCGTCATCTAATGTTCGTGGTGCGTGTCGCAACGATTCTACCATGCACGTATGTGCTACTGCCCTCGCTTTTGTCCGAACAAAAATCTATGACGTCGATAAAGGCTTAAAAATTTCGTTCTCAAAGGGTTCAACCCTTCTAAACTACAATGTTAGGGATGGGGCACATTTTTAATTCTGCTGCATGTAAATAAGTATTGTACTTGTTAGAACACTTGTGAGCTGTGTGTGAATCGTATGGGGTAGTTATCAAGGGCACTCCGCCGTTTGTAATGTTAATAATAGTGCAGAATGGTCTGTTCTTTTTATGTTAGGGGGAAGCTTTGCATGTTCGTGAGTGCGCATCAGAATTGAGTTTTAAAATATTACAATTTTAGTTCGGCTTATTCATTTTATTATGGAAACTACGCATAGCATTTTATTATGCGTGTTTAATTATTAATTGCTACAATAATCTACGGCTTAAATAGAAACAGCTGACGTATATTATTCGCTATTATATTACGTTATACAACATGTGCAAATAAAACATAAGTTGAGTAGTCCCGATGAACCTGTTCAGTAATGAAGTCGCATAATTTTGCTGAGCCACGAACATCTGATTTTATGGACGTGCTGAATATCAAGTATTCAAGTCGTGTGTGTATGAGTAAGTCGCGATGTGCAGCTGTGACCGGCTCACTTCCGCGTCCATGTGTCTTTGTGTCTGTTTACTCGTGTCTTTTCATAATAAAAAATATAATTATTATCTTTTAACGCACATTTATGCTGTGCAGCAAATATACTACAGTTGCAACATTATCCGTAATCAGTCGAGGCCTCTGTCGCATTTACTGTGTGCCTGTTAATTATAATTAGTGGTTAAAACGGTACCTACTATAAGTAAATGTACAATTATTATTGCGTATATAATTATGTAGTTAGTCGTTGGGGAATAAAACAGCTAATTTAAATAATAATGTAATTCCTAATGAACTTTATACGTATCGCACGAGTCTTGCGAAGTGTTTACGTACATACAATACTCATGGGTAGTCAAGAGTGTGCTCGTAGGAATATAAATTGCGAACATAATGCAATAATATTTTAACCGCCGGCTTAGGTATCAGGTACCGTAAGTGTAGCCTCTGACTGCCATCTTTATATACATTGTACACTGCGGTATAAAATAACAGGCTTTTCTATACTTTATTTCTTTAGTACGTTAGGTTTAGCATTGAAATCGATAATACGGCTTTTAATATCACAGTTGTTATCGAGAACTAACCTTATTTCATCATCCGGTATTTGAACATGGAGTTTCTATTTGAAGTCTGGTACAAATCTGGTACACATTAAAGTTTCATAGGCGATCGGGATTCTCGGTAGTACGACTTGTGATACACTTCAAAACGAATTTCGCTGAATACAATTTTCTCGCCTGTAAATACAGCCGACCCACATTTTCATTTGGCCTTAGAATAAAATAGAATTGGATATGAATTGCTTCAACTTTATGAGCACTCAATTTCAATTCTGTATAGTGAATTGCGCCGTTACTGAAAATAGCCGGCACATATCTGAAATATCGCGTTCATGAGATCATTTGTGAGTAGGTAACCCACTGAATGTATATAAGTGGTATCGAATGGGACGAAAGTGGGTCAACGAGCATGACGTCGGCGATAAACGAGCCCTCGTTCATTATCAATTATGTGTACGGCGGCACGTACGTTTCCCAAACTAGCTAAACTTGTGCCCTAACTGACTTGAACCTTGGTATCGCGTGCGCAAAGCAACGGCTGCACGGTGCGCCATCATGTCGCCAGATCCCTTTCGAAAGTTAAAACCGCAAAATAGTATTTACGCCGATCTACCAAGTAAGCAAGTATTGCTAATACAATCTAACTTATTGCAGCTTGTATGGGTATAAACATCGAGTGTCGTCCGCCAGACGTAAGCTACATGCAATCAAAATACCATTGTGTTTGCGAACTCTATTGAACGAAGGTAATCCTCCAATGGGAGTGGCTTGGTTATCGTTGCTATGTACAATTCATCAGGTGGCATCTGCTATGAAGGAAGTAATAAAATCTTGCATGTGTTCGTAACGCACTACGTTGCGTTGCCATACGACCTTTACTACGACTACCTAGTTATATAGTGCATACAATTGCAGTTTGTATTGCATTCTGTTGCCGTGGAGCCAAGGCCGTGATGCAATGAGTACAGTCAGGTGAATTGTACGTTCACGTTGAATACATCACGTGATTGCGTCATAATTATGGTCTCGGGAACTATTTTATCAAAAGGTACAAACTCCTCATGTGGTGAACTGTTGACTGTTTATTGCTTATCTGCTGTTATGTCATAGGATTTCGTCTCCGATCCGTGTTTACACCTATACCTTGTAGGTATCTAGGTAAGCAGGCAAACAAGTCGAACTTTCTAGGTTCCCAAAAACGCGGGTAGGTATTCATTTTCATCATCAGAATTTTCAAATCCGTCTCATAAAACACAAAGCAACTTCTTTTAATACTGAACTGCCAACCCCGTTTTGTCTTAGTCATTTTAATTACGTAATTGATAATTTCCGGTTGTAATCAGGATCGCACAAGTGTATGACTTTGACCTTATTTCTCAGCACCACGTGAGCCCTATTCAATCTTGAGCATCCCTCGTTAAATAGGTCTGTTATTGTGCGTACGTTCCCCGAGGTCGGCAGCTCCGTGGGAAAGTATCGCGAGTTCATTATGTGCAGCGGGATCACGTGTCGAGCGACGCACCTAGCGACTGCTTACTTCAGTTATGTAAAGTGAGTGCTATGACGACCGACGAATGAACTCTATAAATAGCGGTCGATCCGTCCTTGAGCCGCGCGACTGTGCAGAACTAGGTCAAGCCGAGCTGCCTCATGCCGTGTCCTCTCCCCGCGGCCCGCGCCACCAGCGCTCCCGCCCGAGCGTTGTTCGCTGTTCACCGCGCCCGAGTCGAGTGCGTCGCCAAACACCTCGAATACCACACATTCCATGCTTCCTGGTTGTTTGTTTTAGTTTTGCTATTGTGCAGGAATAACCACGGACGTCATCGGCCGAAACTATAATTCAGCTTATACTGCGTTTGGTTTTTGTCTGAAATTTACGTTACTTTATGGGGGCTCTAAAATGCTAACATTGTTCGTAACAACTCACCAGATGTTTGTTCACCCGGTAAATTAAAATTTCATTTGAATGGAAGTAAGAATTTCGTTTGTATCAATAGGGATCTACAATACCCTTACCTGAGTGAACTGATAATGGCCAAGGTTGGGCCCGGGCAGGTAGCGAACCGGATTATAATCGATCCAGTCGTTTACTCAGGATATTTATTTTTCCATACCATCATGTAGTTCATGTATTATTGTAAACAAATGTGCAAATGAGAAATATACACGAAAGCTATAAAAACCGTGAATTATACGACTAGTCATGGTTTCAGGCAATTATGGGGTATCGAATAATTAAAACATCTACAACCTATGTTTAGTAATTATGTATGTATGTACGTATCAACACCACCACAAAAAAACTAAGTAACGAAATATGTATCGCAACAAAAATAAACACAGCGCCTTCTATCCAACCAACGACGAACTACTGAACGAAAATCTTGCATCGCGATATCAGAGTTTTCCGTGCGATTTGAACATAGACAACAGTCCGAATAACAACTATCGGGCAGTTGCCCATCAGACACAACAACCGTCTGGTCGGAGGATCCTCCCTTTTCTATGGCGGTTTGCGGGACTTTATTCTCTGTACCGCATACCTCTATAAGTACATCATGAACATGATTGACTATCTACAGTTAGCTATATAAAGAGGTATAAATACAATTGTATTTAACTCGGTATTCGTAGATATCACTGACTTTTCGTGCTTACACAAACGCTAAATATTTTGATCAATATTGTTATCACGACATTCGTATACATGTCATGTTATTATCGTAGCGCGTGGGTGGGTGTGAAGTAGTGAACCATAAACCTAGTCGGCGATATCGCAAAGACCAATGTGTTATCTTTGTATAGGGGCACATTGGGCACTGGCTGCCCTGTTACACAATGTGTTATCGTTCTTCAGGGACCATAAATACTACTTTGAGCCGCCATTCATAGTGAAATTTTAAACTTAAAGTAATTTTACATTGTTGAAATGTTATGTACTTAATTAACATTTTTTATCATATCCGTCGACAAAACTTATCCAACGAAGACCTTCGTTGGATAAGTTTTGTATAATGTAATTTGTTAATTGGAAATTCGTAATTAAGTGAGAACTCATTCAAGTTTTTTCATGAAACTTGTTCGAGACAGTTCTTATTTCTTAGGTATGTGTTCCAACTCTCAACTAGCTTGTGCTCAGTCTGCAGTGAAGGTGTGAATTTGGGCATCGCGTGACAACCGGCAATCATAGCTCATTCCGAGGAACAATGAATGTGAATAAGAAGTTATGTGAAATATAATATTAATATGTATGTCGAGCATCGCCGGCGGCCGCACGGCCGGTGAAAGCTCTCTAAGGCCCGCCGCACTGACGGATTCGTGTGTGTGTGCGTATAATCGTCATTTAATTTTAGTCGTGGGCTTCGTGGTGAACTCGGCACAGCACCTGTCTCACTCCTTTGTTTCGGCTCCCAAATGTCAGCGGAGGTCATCTAAATACAGGCGTTATAGGCATCGGATTCGGACAACGATCGCTGTCTAGACGTTGTGTTGCATCGTCCTATCGATTGCACGACCGAGCCTCAGACGGTCATCGACCCCGCGGGCGCATCGGTGACGTTACGCTCCGGTGATGCGCTCTTCAATAACCTTACGGATATTATGGTTCAATTCCGTGTTTTATTTCTTACGCACCGATGTCTTCATCGCATTCTTCATCTTCTTGTATTCTACGAAACGCATTATACACTTATTTTTTACTTTCTCATTCTGATTTCTATAAGAATCCAAGCCTAGGTTAAGTAGGTATATTCCTTTTCCAAAGATGAGTTCTTTTCATTGAATCCAAAATGCGTGAGATAACAAAAAAAATTAAGAGCAATACACATTGAATGCGTTCGGATAGATTTTAAGAAAAAAGAATGTAAAAACAGCAGCATTGTCGTTTCATCCGTTCGTTTCAAAAGTTTTCTATAGGTCTTTTGAAGATTTATTTCACAAAAAAGTGAAATTTAAAGTCCGCATTACGTTTTCGCTTTTTGTTCTCTTGTTTGGTATCTGTACGGCGGAGAGTTGTTATGATAACTGTACTCATTCTTTATACTATTATTTACAATTCGTCTGACCTTGTCCGACAGTGAAGTTCAGGCTGTAACTTTGACATTGTTTTCTAGTCGGTCGGCAGAAAACAAAGTCATTTGTAAGGCTTTTCAAATGTAAACGATTCAGTTTATTGCTTGCTATCTTTTGTTTACCAATTGACTTGACAGGATTCTGTTTAACAATAGTCCGCACTCCGCAATAAAATTGGTTCCCCTTCACAATTTTGATGGGGAAGCTTTTAGCTTAGGTAAACGTTTTGTATGGCAGGGCGACAAAGGCGTTGCAAATGGCTCTGTACGTGTCGCCGGGGTTCACCCGCGCGGCGGACGCGCACCTGCGGCTGGCGCTGATGTTCAAGGCGCGCCGCCACTGGTCCATCGCCGCCGTGCACTTCCGGCGCGCGCGCCTGGCGCCGCACCAGGACGCCACCTTCACGCGCCTCGAGCTCAGCTTCCACGCCGCGCATCTGCTCGAAGCCAGAAGCCTGAGGAAAGCCGCCAGAGACGCCTATGAAAGACTGTTAAAGGAACCTAAGTTGTCCTCGACATTGAAAGCAGACGTCTGCAGGCAATTGGGTGAGTCTACAATTTGAATGATTCAATCAGCTAGTACATCACTTCACTGCTATACTACTCAAAATAATGACCTGATCATAATTGAAAATGTGTGATGGTGTGCAGGCTGGCTGTACCACCGCTGCGTGTCGCTGGGCGAGCCGGCGGCGCGCGCGCGGGCTGCCATCTGGTGCTTGCAGCGCGCGGTGGCCGCCGAGCCGGAGTCGGGAGCAGGGCTCTACCTGCTCGGACGATGCTTCGCGGCGCAGGGGAAGGTGCACGATGCCTTCATTGCGTATAGGAACTCCGTGGAAAAGTCCGAGGGAAATGCCGACACTTGGTGCTCTATAGGGTGAGCAAGAAGATATTAGTTAAATAAAGGCTTGTTTAACTAATATCGTGTCGGCTTGTGTCTTTACTTTAGAAGAATTATTTTTACTTGTGTTAATTTTTTGCAGTGTATTATATCAGCAACAAAACCAGCCGATGGACGCGTTACAAGCGTACATATGTGCAGTTCAGCTAGACAAGGGTCACTCTGCGGCGTGGACCAACCTCGGCAGTTTGTATGAAAGCTGTCAGATGCCCCGGGACGCGTTCGCTTGTTACACGAACGGAGGGGCAGCTGCGACCGCGTCACACTCCGCCCTGAGACAGCGGCTCGCCTTCCTGAGAGCACATCTGGCACACGCGCCCATGCCCTCTGTTACTGGAAAGTAAGTCACTGTCCTGTTTTTAATAGTTGAGTGATTTGATTAATGTTGATATTCAGCTGCATCAGTTCGGCCATTAAAAATAACTAATTTCATAAACTTTCCACAGACGTCGTCAGCTCCCATCGATTGAGGAAGCCTGGAACCTGCCTATATCCGCGGAGATGTCATCCCGGGCACCGAAGTCCGCTCCGCCGCCTTACCCGGGCAAGCGACCGGAGGAACCTCCCCCGCTCACACAACACCAGCTACAGACCCTCCAGTACCTACAGAAGAACTCCAACAATCTATCGCCACAGCAACAAGTACTAACCTCTTGTTCTACAATTAAAGTTTAAGCTGATTCCCGAACACGCGACAATGATGCTGAATAAAGAAGCCTAGCCCTATTTAAACTGACCCTTTTGTAGTGCACTCAAATTGTAACGACCACCAAAAGAAATCGGTCTCTTAGATTAAGTTCAGTGTGCTTCCGTGAATTGTCTAATCTAATAGCTTAATTTATCTATCGTACTACGAAGTTGTAGTAACGATCGTAATATTGTTTTCAGACTATGATGCAGCAGCTTCTGACGCAGTACCGTCAAGCGCAGGCGGCGAGAGCGCGTACGGTTTGTACTAACTTTAATTTCCCTTTTTTCCCGGGCGGCAGGATTTAGCATTATCGGTAGGGCTCCACAAAGGTTAAGTTCGTGGTGGTAATGTTGTGTTTGTGTTACAGGTGACGAAAAGCGAAGGTAACGCCACCGGCGGCGACAGCGCTGAGTCGCTCGCCGAAGATCTGTTGAAGAGATTCACAGATACGCAGCCTGAAATTAAGAAGGAGCCTGGGACCAGTAAGTCGTTTTTTTTTCTATTTGGCCTGAAATTAAAATTATCCTATTCCAAGCTAACACCTCTTCCTCGTACAAAGGAGAAACGAGCGATTTTGTCAACTTGATCACTGCGTCAAGTCAAGGATTCCTCACTAGATGTTTTCCTTCACCTTTTAGGTGCTAGACATTTTGTTTTTATGTCTTTTTACACATAATTTAGTAAATCAACAAACATTTTTTGTACTACACAAAATTGTGTTCCAAAACTTGATAACTTTTGATCCATTTAACTCTCCCTTGTGTAAAAACATACAAACTTTACTTATGTACATTTTGAAACAGCTCCGCAAAAAGAAACCAAGCTATCTTAGTACGACATGAATTCCACCAAAAATTCCTTTGTATCTCGAAATCTCGACAGAGAGAGAAAGAAAATTTTGTCTCAAGCTCGAATAATTATTTTGTTTGAATGAATTCGGTGCAAATCGTGAAGTATTTTAATTTACTCCTAAATTAACAAATACAATGAATCTCCCTTGAAGTTTTAATAAAATTATCACTAAATGAATTTCAAAATGAACTGAGATACCGAATGCAAACTTAGGCAACCTGCTTCATTTTTGGGACGTAGCTCCTACCTGCCTAATCTGTGCAAAAAACGTTCCACCGGATCTGCGCATCTGTTAAGGCCACATCTTCGTCTAAGCTCCCTTTTAAAGCTTCCATTATGCCATATCTTTAAGCCATTAAAGCGAGAATACGAGAATAATGCGGTGGCTAAACGCTCAGCGGACAAAGCCGTGCAAAAGCTCGCGATTCACAAAAGCCTCAGGTCGTCTTACGAATGATTGAGCGCCTTTTGTTATCCCTAAAACGTCTATTATTTGTCAAAGGGAATAACATTACAGTTTTTGTTCCGGAAAATAGAAAATAAATCATTATTTGTTGTAATAATACAGTCGAATGGATTTTAATGATGAATGAGGATAAATAAACGAAATCTCATTCCGTGACTGGTTGAATTTTGTCGAGTTATTATTAGGAAAGTGGGAAGGACGACTCCTCCGGCAGTTTATACGTTGTAGCACTCGTAACCACATAAATAATGTATAAGAGCACTTAACATTTCCGTGAATGTAAACTCGTTACACGTAAAGCTTTTTTTCTATATACTTTTCGAGTAAATTATTACTGTCAATGTCATAGCAATCTTGGACAGATTTTGCATCTTGTATGAAAAATTTTGGGTGCAACAAATAATGAAGAATAAAAATAAAAGTTAGTAGTACAAAGAAGATTTTATCGGTTCAAGTACAAATATTTACCAGTTCAATAATTTCCCGATGTAAATAATTTTGAAGATATTTTTTTAACATTTTAAGTTCTGATTTTGTAACTGGTGGTAATTTTTACGCGATTTTGAATCTGATTTAACGTTAGGTAGGTACGGTATAACTTTTGCCAGTTATTTTTCGAAAGCATGTAGCAAATTTGAACAATTAATTACTTTAACCAGTCAGATTCTTACGTAACATACGAAATTACTAACCTGAATTAAGATTTCTACTGTAATGTAGAACCTAGATGTGGATGTGGCGTTTCGATAGACTTGTTCATTTATTTAATGCACGCATATTTTATCAATCGTATATACACTGCCGTAATAAATGGTCCGTTTTGTTTGCAGCGGAAACCACTAGTAATGCAGGAAGCAGTAGCGAGACCGTGCTGGGCGGTCGGCAACCAGTCGTGAAGCTAGAGCCTCTCAAGACGGAACCGCTCAAGCCTGTCGCCTACCACATCGGCATGACCTCCAAGCAAATAATGGACGCTTGCAAGTAAGTCTCGCCCCTCTACTTCGTTTAGAGTCGTCGTCGGTGGGTCGTCAGTAACGTAACATTTGCCGCTCCAGGGACAACGCGGGCCCGCCCACGTCGTGGTCGGTGCTGGGCGACGGCTGCGGGCCGCCCGAGCCGCCCGCCGTGCCGCCGCCGCGCCTCGAGCCCGAGCAGCTGGCGCCGCCCGCGCCCTTCGTCTACGTGGAGTCCAAGCGCGACGCCTTCTCGCCGCAGCTGCAGGACTTCTGCCTCAAGCACCCCATCGCCGTGGTGCGCGGCCTCACCGCGGCGCTCAAGCTCGACCTCGGCCTGTTCTCCACCAAGACGCTGGTGGAGGCGTGGCCCGACCACGCCGTGGAGGTGCGCACGCAGCTCATGCAGTCCGCCGACGAGAACTGGGATCCCACCGGGCGGCGCCGCGTGTGGGCCTGCGCCTCGCACCGCTCGCACACCACCGTGCGCAAGTACGCGCAGTACCAGGCCGGCTCGTTCCAGGAGTCGCTGCGCGAGGAGCGCGAGCGGGGCGGCGCCGCGTCCGTGGGCGGCGGCGGCGCGCTGTCCGACTCGGACGGACGTGAGTCGGGCTCGGGACCCGCGAAGCGCCGCCGCGCAGCGCGCATGCTGCGCTTTGGAACCAACGTTGACCTTTCTGATGAACGGAAGTGGCGCCCTCAGCTCACGGAATTACAAAAGCTGCCAGCTTTCGCACGCGTCGCCTCCGCCGCTAATATGTTATCACATGTAGGCCACGTGATCCTGGGCATGAACACGGTCCAGCTGTACATGAAAGTGCCCGGCAGCCGCACGCCTGGCCATCAAGAGAACAACAACTTCTGTTCGATCAACATTAACATCGGACCCGGCGACTGTGAGTGGTTTGGCGTGCCTGATGCGTACTGGGGCGGTGTGCGCGATCTTTGCGAAAGGCACGGGCTGTCTTACCTGCACGGCTCGTGGTGGCCCGACCCGGAGGAGCTGCGCCAGCACGGCGTGCCCGTGTACCGCTTCACTCAGCGGCCCGGCGACCTGGTGTGGGTGAACGCGGGTTGCGTGCACTGGGTGCAGGCCACCGGCTGGTGCAACAACATCGCGTGGAACGTGGGTCCGCTGACCGCGCGCCAGTACTCGCTGGCGCTGGACCGCTACGAGTGGAACAAGGTCCAGAACTTCAAGTCCATCGTGCCCATGGTGCACCTGACGTGGAACCTGGCGCGCAACATCCGCGTGTCGGACCCGCGCCTGCACCGCGCCATGCGCACGTGCCTCATGCAGACGCTGCGCGCGGCGGGCGGCACGCTGGCCGCGGTGCGCGCGCGCGGCGTGCCCGTGCGCTTCCACGGGCGCGCGCGCGGCGAGGCGTCGCACTACTGCGGCGCGTGCGAGCGCGAGGTGTGGCACGCGCTGCTGGTGCGCGAGCACGAGAAGCGCCACGTGGTGCACTGCCTGGCGTGCGCGCGCCGCGCCTCGCCCTCGCTGGCCGGCTTCCTGTGCCTGGAGGAGCACCACGTGGACGAGCTGGCGCAGGTGTACGACGCCTTCACGCTGCACCGGCCGACGCCGCCCACGCCGGCGTGCCACGCGCCGTCGCTCGTGCCCATCCCGGACTGAGCGCGCGCGGGTCGGCCGGCCGGTTAGTTTCGTTGGCAGCGTGTCGGCGGCGGAGGCTCTTCGTTTATTTCTCCGAGCTGCGTCGCGGGTGTCCGAGTGACGACGGCGTACCTGTATTTATTATGTGTGCGAGTGTATGATAATTATGGTTTATGACGAGGTAGTTTTTATATATCGAGGTTTAGTTTCCGTGCGAATGGAGATCGAATGCGAGAATTCAAGTCGAATCTCGTACTCGATCGGCTCTTCACAGTTTAGACACAGTATTAGAAGCTAGCTAATTCCGATGATTGTATAGGTAATTATTGACGACAGTGTCATTGTTGACCAAGTAAAAGTTGTAACAGATGCACGTGATCTATTTTTATTAAGATGCGCCTGAATTTAAAATTGTTGTATGACGATGACTTGATGAAATATTTTTGGTGATAATGTAATTTTGTAATACGGAAACTTATACAGTTTACATGCTCCTCGATCACTTTTGTAATTGTGCGAGATATTTGATATAAGAAGTCAATTGTCGGCGACGACTAGCCGGTTCTAGCTTGTACGTATAATGTAATCGTCGTCGCGGGCGGCCTCGAGGCGTAGATAAGCGTAGAGTAGAGCTAGAAGTGTTCGGATAGAGGACAGCCGGCCCGCGAGGTCTCAAGTGCTCACGTGTTCACCATCATATAAATGTGTTATTTTTGTATAGAGGCGTATTTATTTATTTTTATCGTACTGTGACCTTAGTTTGATTTTTAGACAGTCTTAGCAAATAGTAGTTTTAAGTATAATTGCACGTAAGGAGACCCTACGTTTTAGTAGGGTCTGGAGAGAATAGTGCTGCAATGTCCCAAAGAATGTTATAATGTACTCGTGTAGGCAAATGGAAATTGCATGATCAATTTATTGATATTAATATCGACATTTCTTAAATATTTCTGACACATTTGGGATCTGAAGATTTAAATTTATTTGAGCAAAGTTGACTTATTTCATGAAATTGGACTGTATTAAAATTAAGCATTATTAAAATGTTGTTTCTTGGATTGATGTAAATTAGTATGGATTAGGCAAGTAAGCTCGGGTTGGCAGTAACGCAGGACAGCTCGCCTCTGACACTTGTCTGTTTGTTGTTTCTCTTGGAGTTTTATTGATGTTTGTAACATTTCAACGTTAAATATATTAATTTTTAAGTGTCAGAGGAGGGTATAGGTGTTGAGGATATGGAAGTGTTCGTCGGATTATGTATAGCGATGCCGATATATAATTATAAGTACCTAATAGTAACATCACTGCCATGTATGACCTTACTGTTTATACTGTAAATTACATTTTTAATAAAGAAATTTAAGTACGATTTTTTTTTTCTATTTTATTAGTTCTAGACGTCTCCCACATGTTAGGATATAGTTGAATAAATGGGAGTATTCCCATCTGTCCCCGAATGAGGACAAATGGGATTTTTTTTCAACGGAGGACACAAAAATTCCCATTTGTCCCCATTCGGGAACATATAAGAAAACATAAATAAATGGCTCTGAATCACACTAGACCCGCAAAAATAAAGAATAAAGGAACCTAACTTTTTTGTGTCTGTATGGATTGAGGAGCCACGTCAGATTTTAAAGGCAAACAACTAACACCCTTATTTAGCAGCAAAGTAGCTGATTTTGCGGCACAAATTCTGGATTTAGCAGCAAACTACATCACAAGTTATATCAATGCAAAACTGACTGCACAATCTAAACATCTGAATTGAGGAGCCACCTGGAACTCGTTAAGTAATAGATGAATATTATTGAAAATTGTTTATCATTTAGCAGCAATTATTGTATATAGTACCTGCTAAAAATTTGGGTTCGGTAGTGCTAAAATTTAAGAAAATACAATACTTTTAGTATGGCTCCTCGGTCTATTAATAATAAAGTGAAATTCCATGAATGTCATCAATTAATATATTCGACATAGCAGGACGTGGTGTTTGATTTTTCCAGCATAGGAATAAAATAGTAAGAGAATGAATTTGGTAAATTAACGCATTTGTTTATGGCCCCTCAATCCTGACATTCTGCAAATAAGTAATTGACTGTACCTACCTGAGATTACAATGGAATCAAAAGCCAGAGGCAGTAATATTTAGCAGAAATGTCTGCTAAATGTTAACTAAACAAATACTTAACACTATTCTTTTTAGCATGAAGTTAAAAACAATTTATAATCATTATCTTTGGTTCTATCAATAATTTTTAATAGTCTCAATGTAGAAATATAACACGAAAAAGTAAAAGAAAATATAAGTACTAAGTCCTGGAATCATTTACATATTAGGTACTAGCTGGGCCCGCGAATTCGTTCGCGTGGATATCGGAATAAAAATGTACGAACAGAGGAATGAAGAGACTGCTTGAATGAGTAGCTCGTGACTTTATAATAACAGCCGCACGGGTCGATATTCCAGGGTAGCGGAATTTGTTCGAAAGAGTCGCCGCGGCCCTAGAACGCAAAGGGCATTTGGAGAAACACGGATGGGTTTCAGTCAGTAATAGTCTGACACTCCCTTCCGCTCCACCCAGAGAGGAAGAAGTAATTTTATGATTTCCCATACATAAAAAACCGGCCAAGTGCGAGTCGGACTCGCGCACGGAGGGTCCGTACCATTACCTATAAAAAACGGCAAAAAAATGACGTTTGTTGTATGGGAGGGAGTGGCCCCACTTAAATATAAGACTTGGGTGAAGTGATCATGTGATCTTGGTGACCTGTCATTCCATCTTGATGACCTACATGGATTGACAGTTTATTTCATGCTCACTCCACCTAAGTAAAAGTGGTGAGATTTTGATAGAAAAGACCAGCTGAGCTGCATTTTCCATGTGATTCAACAGATTCTAGCTTCAGTGGGGAGTAGTGGGGGCCTTTAGGGGCCCGGAGGTGGCAAAACTAAGGTACGATTTAGACCAACCGGCTCTCGTGCCGCATCGGAACGGAGCCGTACGGATGCCGCGGCAGCCGAACGCGTCCGTCGGAGCCTTACCGCTGCCGCGCCATGCGTTCGGCTGCCGTGATAGCCGTACGCGTGCCGCGGCAGCCGACAGCGTCCGCTGAAATCTGTACGCACTCCAAGCGCCCAGAAGTGCTGCTCACATTGCGCCGCGTAGACGTAAAGTGAAATTTTATTTAAAATATGGTGACCGACCGGCTCCGAACGGACCCGACGGCGGCCGATTGGATGCCGACGGCGCAGTTCGGCGCCGTTCGGAGCTGGTCGGGGCCGGTCGGCCGTCGCGACAGCCGAATGCATTCTGCGACACGTCGCGGGATGCCGACGGAGGTAAATATGCGTAAGTTGCATGCAAATATGAACTGTAATTACTGTTGATACATTTCAATGTTCTTTACCGCATTGTAAAATGCCGCCCGGCCCGGCGCAATGCGAGCCGGTTGGTCTGAATCGTACCTAAGTGGGCCCTTGCCTCGAGAGGTACCCAGAATATCTGGACCGAGCCAAAACTGTTAGCTAATATTTTGTATTCGAAATAAAAACCAAGCACATTGGGCCAGTAATAACGGCTGCCACTTACGACGAGACTCAGGCAGGCACTTAACTTTGAGTAAATTATTTCATCATGCTATAAAAATCACGCTACAACCAATAGGAGCAGATCATTAATGGAAAATGTGACGCAGACGAAGTTGCGCGGGTCAGCTAGTAATAGATAAACGGCAATTGATTTTCCAAAATAGTTTATTTAAATCACTTAATACATTATTTAAATACATCACTTTTAATTATAATGATAGTTCGATAACATATATTTGCATAAACTATATTTTATGATGATTTAACATTATATGTCAATGAAATATTGCATTACGAATATATTTAATTCTAATCAGTGATAAACAAGCAGATAATTTAGATTAGTGCTGGAAAATTCTAATGTGTTCCTCTTCATTTCAGCAGTCATGGTGCTACTATACCAGCAGGATGTACGACGTAGATTCTACGTTCTTCATTATTAATAAAATCGTTTAGCGTCGGTTGATATATTACTTTTCTAATTAGTCCATTTAAAATTCAGTCCAGCGATGATCAACTCTATAATGGTTGTGAGGTCGAACCTCATTTGAGTTGATGTCCTCCGCTCCTCTACTCAATTGAGTCCATCGATTGTCTAATCAGCAGTAGATGCAGATCGTGTAGGTGTAATAACACCCCATTTCTCCCCACATTGGGGTACCAACCACTTACTCTTTGTGCCATTTAGTGTCACTACAATAAACTCTCACTAACGAGAGGAATATTTTTAAAGCATCAAACATTTATCACTTAACTCAGTAAAAGATTCGAGTCTAACATAACAGTCTTAAAGTAGTCTACGATTTACAGATGATGTGATGTCGTATGTACAGTTACACGACTAAGTTAAAATTTAAAATTATTTAAGTAAGCCATCATAGCACCTATCTGTTATTACTTTATTGTAAACGTATAATAAAACATTTAACCATAACGCAGAGAGCTCAGTGTATTTTTGTGCGATGTTTGTATGCGTCCTCTGGCATTACATGTATAAGACATTTTAGCAAAATACATTTTAATATAAAAATAAAACTCCTGTGTCTCGACTACAGTTTGGCATGGTCAAATTGCACAGCAACATTATTCTTATAATTAATAGAATATTAACTAATCTCATGCTTAAACATACTAAAACAAGATGGCGGCCTTCACTCCTAAATAAAGATTTGGTGAAGACTAGTATTATAATAATATATATTTAAAAAATAAAAATAAGTTTATTGGAAAAAGATCACAATTTTTGCAATAGCATTCCAACCAAAACATGACTTTGGTACTTAATTACAATTATTATTCTATCACTTCTATTGCGGATACATCAATACAAAATGGAATTGTTATAAATGCGTACACTTAGTGGGTCATTTTGAAAGAGCTTAATTCTATGTTTATTAAGGCCACATTACCGGGGTTCAGCTAATTTGAAATGGACAAAAATGTACTCGATGTTAGACAAAATAATACGAGGGCTATAATTTTTTGACAAGGGGACATAAAATCATCTGAAGCCCGGTAAGTGTTCCAGCGGTGACCATTTTCAGTAGACGACGATGTCCCTGAGGGACTTTAAGGAAGCGAATTCATAATTCAAGCGTCATCAATTCCTACAGATCTTGCAATGCGATAGCAACGTTGCATCATCAGTCGTAAACAAAAGCTGGGTGTATTGCGTGTGGAGTGACGTCCCGCGCGGCCCTCATGACGCGCCGTCTCGCAGCACGGGCTTGCGCAGCAGGAGCGCGGAGTCAGCCGATACGATTGGCAGCTCGTTGCTGCAGTGGTACTTTATGAGGTGCGGCACGCTTTCAAACACGCGGTCCTTAGTTCGCACCTAGCGAGGATTAAAAATTTTTTTACTATTTAGGTTTAAAGCAAACTTGAAAATTGTAATTTCTTCGGTACACATTTTAGTGAAAACTTCGTTTCTGGGTAAATACGTATTCCGATTGCCTCACAAAAGTTATAATCATCGCGAATGCTATAAGCTTTTAACTTAGTAACCGCTTTGGGCTGGGTACCAAACGAGCTGGCCGTCTACCTAATTGTATGATCAGCGCCGTCTCTGGACCTTATATATAGGTAGTAACTTTGTCATCTCAGACACAGCCGAAATGTGGCACGTGCCTGATAGTTGCCTACAGTAAAATCTTCAAACCGTAACACAGCTAAGCAGCGTGGCGTTCTAAATAAGTATGATGGCTTTCCTGTGGAAAGCGTTTATACAAAGAGGTTTCACAACTAGACGTCAGTTTAACACCGTTTGATAGCCTATCGACGGAGATGCATTTAATACTTACTAACTTGTCTGCTATTACAATAGTATCAGAATGGTCTATCATTGATTTCATAATTGTTGAGTTTGACAAGTTTGTTAATCTACTAATATAAAAGCGTCATTATGACTTTCCAATGGTCAACCACTGACACTCCATTGAAAGTAATGACATAGAATGGTAATCTCGTACATAATGACAAATGAATGACAGACGTATGCGGTAATCTGCTAAAATTTTGACAGTTCCTTTGATCAGTGACCTACCATTAGAACGTTATTGTGCAGTCATTGCTTTTCAAAGACATTGAATATTTAGAACCACGATTCTATTACGAGACCATTGACCGACCAATGATCGACCATTATGAATTTAGCGGATTACGAACTTATAGCAAAATGACAATGGGATCGTGTTGGAATGACGAATTTATAAAAATAGCAGAATTGGGGCCCTGGTTTGATTTTCTGAGTGCCTATCACTAACTACTTTAGGAATAGCAGCATCGATAAAGAAGGTAAATATAAAAGAATTTGGACATACCACTCCGTTCGGGTCGACGAGCAGCAGATGCTTGTGGCTGCCTTTCCTGGCGCCCGTGAGTACGAACTGACCGGGACACGCCGCTGACTCGCGCACCAGGAACTCTCCGTCTTCTACTACCAACTGTAAGAAGTATAAATAAAATCAATGAAATGTTACCTTCCGTTTTTGTTATTAGAATTCAACTCTTCTTCCTGGAACATAGAGTATATTAAAATGATAAGCATGGCGTCAAGACTAAGAATACTGAAAAAGAGTAGGTGTAGTGTACAGTTAAGAGCGTTTACGCGGTACGGCTTTTCATACAATCTTTCAAATCCTTATTCTTCAAAATGAATGAACCGATTTTAACGAAACTTGGTATGCATACGCTAGATATCCAGGTCTAAATAGTTATCAGAAAACATTTTTGAAAAAGATTTCAGAGGGAGAGAGAGAGCGATTTTAAGTTTTCTATAGAAAGTGAAAAATCAAAAATGTTTTCTGATAACTATTTAGACCTGGATATCTAGCGTATGTATACCAAGTTTCGTTAAAATCGGTTCATTCATTTTGAAGAATAAAGACTTGAAAGTTTGTATGAAATGACATACGGCGTACACACTCTTAAACTGTGACGAAAATTGTCTAAAATGTAAATTGCTGAAACTGGGAGTGGTTAACAAAGTTATTGTTTTCGGCGAATAGATGGCGAAAAACTTTGTGTGTTTTTGGTTCTTTCTTCGTAATTTAACATCGACCTTTCAAATTAAAGTTATTTTGTACTTGGTAGTGTTTTTTTTGGAAGTCTGTTTTTTAAAAAAAAAGTTTTTTATTCACTTTTTAGTGGTACCTCCCCACACCTAACAACTGGAAAGTCACAGAAAAGCAGAATACGTAATTTTGTTTACATGGATCATTTTTTTATTCAAATAGCTGGAAAAAATATGTTTTTCCAGCTATTTGGATTTAGAAACCAAACTACATTTTTTTACAAATTAAGATCGTCCAACCCGTAGCCAAGAAGAAATAAAAATATATTGTAATCGAAATTAAACATAACGTTCGAGAATAAAGGTTAGGTTTTTGTTTTTATCCTGTTTTGTACATTTCATAGTCACAGTTAATCATCATCATATCAGCCGAAAGACGTCCACTGCTGGACATAGGCCTCCCCGCGCGTGTCGCACAACATCCGGTCATGTGCGTCTCGCATCCATCGGTTACCCGCGACCCTCACCAGGTCATCGGTCCACCTTGTGGGAGGCCTTCCGACGCTGCGTCTTCCGGTACGCGGTCGCCACTCCAAAACTTTTCGGCCCCATCGACCATCTGTTCTGCGAGCAATGTGCCCTGCCCACTGCCAATTCAATTTGGCGATCCTTCGGGCTATGTCGGTAACCTTGGTTCTCTTGCGGATATCATCATTCCTGATTCGATCACGCAAGGAAACTCCGAGCATTGCCCTCTCCATTGCTCTTTGGGTGACTTTAACCCTTCTGATGAGGCCCATTGTGAGCGACCACGTTTCGAGTCATTAGGTCATTACTGGCAACACGCACTGGTCATAGAATTTCGTCTTGAGACACTGTGGTATGTGAGACGAGAAAATACCGCGCAACTTCTCGAACGCCGCCCAGCCGAGTCGGATTCGACGGTTGACCTCCTTCTCGAAGTTAGCCCTACCTAGCTGGATCGTTTGTCCCAGGTAGACGTACTCATCAACAACTTCGAGTGCAGAGCCTCCAATCTTGATAGGAGTGGGTGCTACATGGGTATTTACCATGACCTTGGTTTTGTCCATGTTCATTTTAAGACCCACTCTTTCGGAAGCTCTACTGAGGTCATCGAGCATTGTACAGTTCTCGTCAAATAGCTTTGCCCCTCTGAAGTTGTGTCGAGTGGCTGCGTAGTAGTCAAAATTACGAACACACTGCAACTGCGCATGCGCAAGAGACATGGGGGCGGGGCGCGATTTTAGTCGCTCGTTTACGTTCGATGCATGCTTGCGTCCCGCTTGCTCCCGTGTACGTGACTGCACCTGCGCTATTTTTGCAAATGGCTAACAAAGTTATTTGACGAAAACTGTACTGAGGTCCTCCGTGGTCTCAGCCATGACGACTATATCATCGGCAAATCGAAGATGAGTGATGTACACGCCATTGACATTAATGCCTAGCCTTTTCCAGTCCAAAACCTTGAAGACGTCCTCCATTGCGGCCGTGAACAGTTTCGGAGAAATTACGTCTCCCTGCCTCACACCCCGCTGCAGGAGGATAGGTTCTGATGTCTGATCCTGAAGTCGGACTGACATGGTGGCGTTTTCATACAAACACTTCAGCACCTCGATGTACCGATAGTCGATCTGGCACCGTTGGAGAGACTGCAGCACAGCCCAAGTCTCGATCGAATCGAAGGCTTTCTCGTAGTCCACAAACGCTAAGCAGAGGGGCAGATTATACTCTTCGGTCTTCTGTATAACCTGCCGCAGCGTGTGTATGTGGTTTACGGTGCTGAAGCCTTTTCGGAATCCGGCTTGTTCGGGAGGCTGGAAGTCGTCAAACCTGCGTGCGAGACGGTTTGTGATGACTCCGGAAAACAGCTTGTAGACATGGCTCAGAAGTGAGATGGGCCTGTAATTCTTAAGTAGGGCATTGTCGCCCTTTTTAAAGAAGAGTACCACCACACCTCTGCTCCACACTTGTGGCGTTTTCCCCTCGAGTATGACGGAATCGAACCGTTGCTGTTTTTAAGCTGCTTCAGAGCCATCCTAATCTCATACAGGCTGACGTCCGGGATGTCTTCGGTATAATGCCGGGTCAATCTAGTCGGTCGTGGGTCGTTCGCTAGATTTGCTGCGGGTTTGGTCATTGACGTGTATAACTGTCCATAGAATGTCTCGATCTCCCTCAGAAGCTCCGATTTGGCGGATATGGTTCTGCCATCGTCGCTCTTCAGTTTTGTGAGCAGGCTCTGCTGCTCAGCAAGCTTTCGGAGTTTTGGATCTGGATCTGTGCTGGACGGAGCGTAGACTTCGTCAGTCGAGACCTTTCCAGTCAGAGTCAATATAGATGTACATTTGTGTGCAAACGTGGACACTTTCCAGACGTAATTTTATTCCTGATCCTTAATCTAGTGAATTCTTGATCGAAGAGCGTTTTAATGTTTCGATTTTGTAAAAATGTTAGGGTCACAAATATTAAAGAGGATTGGCTGATGATGAGGATACGACAGCTCACCAAGATTAATTCATCACGGTATGAATGATTGTGATTGAAAAATGGAAGGATTAGGTGAGGAGTGATATGAAAGAAAATGGAGTTAGTGATACCGTGACGGCCGACAGGACAGAAATGGAGGAAAAAAACGTGTTGCGTCGACAAGTTACATGGGATAAGGGCAGGAAGATGATGACGATATATTAACGTAAGGCAAGACAAGTTACCCTTTCAGCAGTAACCCTGGAGATGGGTCCATGGAACCAGGGCTCGCGCGCCAACAGCGCAGCCTGTGCTTGTGCCGACAGCGGCTCGGCCGGCACGTCGCCCGGGGACGACGCCGACGCTGACGACGACGACGCGGCCGACGACGACGTCATCGGTGCTGCTGTGAACGGTTCTGTAAAGAGGAAGGTAGAATTATGTCAAACATTTATCAGCACACATATGTACACTTAACTTTCAACTAGAAATCACGCTTGTCATCATTCCCTATGTTTGTACCAGCCACATCCAGAGGCCCTAGACAGTGCCATTCCATTACCGAATAGCGACTGTCGAAATGCCAAAATGTAGGGATTTGATCACGTTGAAATACGTGATCAAATCCCTACATTTGATCAAAGCGTCTACCTGGTTGCCGTTATCAATGTCGAGCAAAAACAAGCAAAAAAAATCACGTGTGTTGTATGGGAGCCCTTAAATAATTATATTATTCTGTTTTTTAGTATTTTTTGTTATAGCAGAAATAGATATTACATCATCTGTGAAAATTTCAACTGTCTAACTATCACGGTTCATGAGATACAGCCTGGTGACAGACGGTCGGACAGCAGAGTCTTAGTAATAGAGTCCCGTTTTACCCTTTGACCTTTGGGTACAGAACCTTAAAAACATGTGTGTATGTGACAGCAGTGAAAACCACATCAAAATCCATATTGTAGTTCAGTAGAACAGTAAAATTTTGCGTCAAACCGACAGTTTGTTTTTCACTTCTCTTTTATACCAGTGTAACTCTACTTTGCATTGTAATCTAGTCCTAAGTTACTCAATAAAATTATTATTATTATTATTATTACTTCATGGTTATGAATTAGAAGATGTGTTTACTCACGCATGTCAAAAATATCGGTGTGGTGGTTGGGCAGCAGCGCGGTGGGCGGCGTGCGCGGCGGCGGCGTCTGGTTCACGTAGTGCCGCACGCTCTCCTCGCAGCTGGGAACATTACACTTACAGTCTCACAACGAGCACGAGCACTATATTCGGATTCCGAGATGGGTTTTTAACGGCCGCTTTCTATAACATATCTCAATCCCAATCTTGATCCCGATCCTTGTCTGTAACCAATCAACGGCCGAGTTTGTGTCCTTCACCACACAATCCTCACCTTTGATTGGTTACAGACAAGGATCGGGATCAAGATTGGGATTGAGATATGTTATAGAAAGCGGCCGTAAATGATTATGATGGTATAAACCAATTTCTGCAAATTGGTTCAAACAAATACAAGTCAGCAAAAAAATTTTACAGGGTGAATTATTCAAGTGAGCGTGGATGGCCAAATCCGAAAACTATGAGGAATAGCGATAAACACTGAAAGGAGTCTTGAGACCGATTTCCATGAAAATGAAAACTGCATCACTGGAATTATGAAAAAAAAAACCGGTCAAGAGCGAGTCGTACTCGCGCACCGAGGATTCCGTACTATCATGATGATTTCTGAAAAAGCGTGCTATTTAGAGGCATCGTTTTATTTTTCCTGTAATCTTTCCGTAAACTTCTAACACAATGGTATTTTTTTTTTAAATTTCGTCAAAAGTCGAAAACTATAAAGCTTTAAAATTAGAAAAAATGTTTCTCAATATGTGCAAATAGCGCTCTGTCATATGATATCCAACATGCCCTAGTTGCCTCACTTCGAATTTTTAAGACGGAAGGTGAAGACACCGTGGCGCTTCTCTAGCCACTCCTCAAATAGGGGACCTATCGCCACAATAGTAGCGTGCCCATGTACAGCAGTCCTGAGCCTTAAATAAATTATTATAATGTAGGTTCTCTTCAAAATTCAACAAGTAAACCAATAACATGACGTAATTAAAAATAATTTACAGATCCTCTTTAGAGTTTCAGTGGCAAACAAGTTCAAATAAGTTTGGTCCATAATCCTGTCACGCGAATTCCGTTCGACGACGCAGTCTAAGATTCACACAGGATAGGATTCATTCACCTTGTATTGTTTAAGGCTGAGATTAACAAGAAACTATGACCATACTATACCATTGTTAGTTTATGCTGAGATTAGCAAGAAAGTATGAGTATAGTATATAGGAACTTTTGGACAGTCGTTTCCTTATTGATAACAATACGTGAGGCCATAACCTTCATCCGATACGGCGGCACCTGGTAAACAATCTGACTCACAATGTATTAGTTTCCAAGAAAGTGAATCAATATTTATTTCGTTGAGTGATTGATTTTTTCCTTTAGGAGATAAAACAATAGTGAGTCATGTTCTTAGAAAGTGCGAATCATGCATCCTTGTTAAGGTGCATTCAGTGACCGTTGGTAAACTGCTAAATATCCGATCAATTTACGGTCGGATATTCAGCAATTGTTCTGTCCGGCGTTAGGTTATCTACGCCAAGGTTCGATAGTTTTACTCACACATATAACAATTGAACTCTGCCGTGATGAAAACATATCTGACTGACGTACGACTGATTAATAATGCTTTCTCTGGTGTCCCCATATGGACGAAGTAACCGTTAATTTTAATGTTATTATTGATAGGTGTATTATATCGATAAAAACACTTTTAAAAGCGACCGTATTGTAAATTTTTAGTATACTAGTCTTGAAATAGCGACAGCCGTTGATTCGAAGACCGAGCCAAATAGTTTGCGATTTAAGAGGTTATGTCCAAACACTGGACTGCTGCTTATATGGTGGAATTTCGAGAATAGACATTAATATCAGCAGTGCGATTCTGTAAACATCTCAGCGTGAACACTTACGGCCGGCGCCCACTGGCGACGCGGCACGGCAAGGGATTTTTGCAATACAGATGATTTCGAATCTTATTTAACACTGTCAACGTTCACATTTCATTGATACGTCACAGCCTGCTTCGGCATCCTTCGGCACGTTCTGGCATACCGTCGCATCCCGAAATTGGAATCCTTAAGCATGATAACATAAGATCTCAAGTCATTTGCGAAGAAGAAGCTGTTGGAGGAGACGTCAAGATCATATCACGACAATTTTACAGAATCGACCAGCAGGTCTCTCAGATCTTAACCATATGTAGATACTGTAACTACAAGGAAACGTTCTGAGAAGTCCATCATGAACTTTTTTTTACTGTAGCTACATCTCAAAAATATCTATCGATATACTCACGAAGACATGGGCGCGAGGTTGGCGAGCGTGCCGAGCGGCGGCGGCGGCGGGTGGCGGTACGAGGCGGCGCTGTCCGGCGGCGTCTTGTCCGGCATGTCGTTGTAGTACTCGCGCTCGTCCGGCGGCACGGCGCTGCTACCTGTGCTGCATAAGGAACGCGCTCCTCCGTTTAGATTTAACCTGGAAATTTAAGTTTTTTTTTATTATTACTGGAGCTTTCAACAAATTTCACAACAGGCAGGGTAGCAGTCTAGATTCTTGATTTGGAAGTCTCCTGTACTAGTCCAATAAATCCCGATTTCTGAATTTGAAGTTAGGTAGTTATCCATCTCTACTTTATCCTGAAAACCTGTCTGCATTTGGCATTAAAATATTTTTTGATAAATAATTATCTCCAAAAACACAATTCAGAATTCGGTCTTACGTGTGTGTGGATTATTTACCTATTTCAAGTCTGAAATAAGTCTGTAGTCATTGAAAAACCCCAAAGGTTCGGATTTCTGCATAGCTTTACACAAAAATCCAATTGGAATTCTCATAAACAACAATATTATTATAAAATGTCAATTATGTAAACTAAACAGAGCAGTGATTCATTCATTGTTTTGCATTTGATTGATTCATCTCATTCAATTAAATATTTTGATTTCAATACAAGTAGGTGATAGTTGAACATTTTATATTGTCTCACTTATTAAGCTGAATGAATGTTATGTTTGAGGCAAAATAATAATTAACTTTAAGATAGTCATAACAGTGGATCTGGAAATAATGTGTCACCGTTACATAAAAACGTCTACTTTAGATAAATGTTACATAATTATGGTTGTAGTATCTTAAACCCAATTAGGTATTGCATATTACAATTGTTTGTTAGCTACACGGTTGGCGCTTGAAAATATCTAAAACAATAAGGGATTCATGTAGGTAATAATGCCAGACACGATTAATTAAATTTTAAATTGATTTTAAGAAAATTTAATTTCTTGATCAGATTGCTTAGTAAGAATTAAAAATATTAAGGACATCAAAACCAAGTGTTTACTAATTTACTTGAAATCTCAATTCACATAGTTATTTAGGTTAGTAGGGAAAATATTTTTTCCTGTTAGTATTATTACTGATATAGTAGAATGACTTATTGGTGTTGTTCTGTAACTTTTTATATGCCCCTAGGTTTTAATGATTCACTCATACGAGGATAAATTTTCATTCACTTCTAAATAAAACATTATGAAATAATACATTATATTAGTCTGGTTTTTACAAAAATCTAGAGTAATACGGATACTTACGATGAGGGTTTCGTCAAAAATTCTTTGAAACGGAGTTCGAAAGCTTGTCCTATAGTTGCTATAACATCTTGTGCTAATCTGCCACCACATTCTAGTACATAACATGCTCTCCATTCAGCTGGAGGCACTGACTTCGCTACATAGGCTACAAAGTCTAATGAGTCTGTATCTCCACCGGATGCGAAAGAGACTCGTGGCATGTCATGACGGGCTATTGTCTCCCCGCCTTCAAGAGCTGCTAGGGTAATTGCTTTAGATGATATTGTCAGGGCTACATTGGCTCCGGAGTGTGCCATTCGTGGTCGAGCAGCGAGGGCTCGGACCGCAGCTTGGCATACTCTACGCTTCTTGTCAGCTGATCTTAAGCCTGCTGCTGCACATACTCTAGCTATGCATTCCCTGTAATGATAAGCAAGTGTTCTAAGAATTTAATTGTTGGAAATTTTATTGTTTTATGTTGGTTGGTGGTGTGAACACAGCTCTAAATCTATTTGTTAAAAAAATATGAACAATTTGTAAAAGGAAATGGAAACATGGTGGACATTATTAATAATATTTGGAAATAAATACTTGAAAACTTAATAATTATCAAGTCTGTAACTTACTTCGCTACTTGAGATCTTGTTTCAAAGTCGAGCTTTTTCATAGATGTTAAAACCTCCATGCAGCCAATGTACTGAAAAAGTATTATATAATTCATTTTCAGTTTTTTTTCAAAATTATAATGTGTAATAAAGCATCATGTCTATGTTTATTTCCCAAAGTCATAAATAGAGGGAATAAAATTCTAGACTAAAGTCGATCTACACTTTGCCAGAACGAAGTACCCAGTCTCCAACCTAGAAGTTTTGAGTTTCAGACCATTAACTTAATGAGGGAGTCTCAGGGGTATGTTTTACAATATTTAGTCAATGAGAATCAATGTAACTACTCTATCTTCTAAACTAAAATCAAACAGTTCCTATTCTGACATTGAGCAGGTAGGATTTTTGAAAAATCATCCCCCTACGGTGTTAAATGAGGCGCATACAACTTGTTTCATTCAACTAAATATTATAAATGTGAAAGTTTGAGAGCATGAATGCATGGTGGTGGCAGGAGCAATATTATTGTTTCAATAATTGCCATACACAGGTTCATGTTGTGTATCAACATGTTACTACTGATTGTAACAGTTTTTCATAACAATTTGAAAAAGAGTTAAAAAAGTGTGTAACATGCTTACTGCTGTCAACATTTCTAAAATGTTTCAGCTAGCCATACCATACATTCTGATATGAAATTTAAAACGATAAAATAAAACTAAAATTTTATTTGCATGACTACAATCCGTGTAGGTACATGTTGTTTAGAACAAACCCAACTGCATTAATTTGAATGTATTACAGATTTCCTGTCGTGATTCCAGGAATACATTTATACCTACAGATACTATGGATTATATTATATTTGTTCAATGGAGTTTGGTGCCAGATGCCTTACCCTGACTGCGTACGTGATCCCATCGCTGGCGAGCACAGAGTCGGGGTGCAGCCAGCCCCTTGCCGGCTTTGCGACGAAAGTGCTGTCCGTCATCTCGCACGTAACAGTAACGCACCGCGACGTACGATTCAATGTTATTCTTCACACTTCACCTACTTTCAGCTATTTAAAAAGCGCTTTCATTATGATTCAGCTGATTAATTCACCAGTGTCGATGTAAGTCACCATGCAGTTATCTCAAAAGTTTTGTCGTTAAACACACAGTGTGATTTCTTTAATAGTCAATGTAATTAATTGCTTGATTGTTATTGCTTTGAGTTACTAAGTAAAAGCGTGGGAACACAGTTATTTATTAAACTAAAAAACATTACGTTTCTCGCTCGCCAAGCAATGTTACAACTTTTTTGACATAACGTAAGTGAACGAAAAGAACGATACAGAGATGGCGATTGGTGAATGAATGAATGGAAAGAACGATAATTGATTGAATGGAACGGCACAGCACAGATTCAATCATTTCATTAAAGAAGCGCACTGTTTTGAACTTAGAAAAGGTTTATTGCTTTCTTATGAAATTCAAATACTATAATCTAAATACTTATAACCCCTTACCCTTGAGGCGATAAGAAACTCTGACACTAGGGTGTGTGGGGTCGTTAGACCCTACTGCCCACACGATAAAGAAGACTAGGTATAGATAATATGAAATACAAAATACTTCTAAGTAGTGTATTTCAAATATAAAATACTTAGGTACAAAAAACAGTCATATTTTAGACTACCTAAGTTAGCCTTTTTTTCTTACGAAAGCTACTGAGGGCTGTTTTCTATTGAACGCTCCCATTAATAAGATTTCTAAATGTATGTATTTCAAAGCCATAAGTCCATAAGTATTTTATATAGTAAATTTAAAATACCTCAGCGTTAGGTATTTGAAACACCAATTACATTTCTAAGAAGTTGTTGAAATACAAATACCATAAATAGTTTAATAGAAAAGACCTAACGAGATGGGTACCTATACCTACATTTTTTCGAGCTAGCTTGCCGTGTATCCGTAGAGGTATGAAAGATCAAAAGAAAACGCTAAAGTACCTACCTCCTTGTACTTCCTGTAAGGTTTACCTAGAAACCGTCATAGTTCATAACATAAAGCATACGAGGCGATCCGGGACATTTATATATTCTGTGTCGAAAACAGGAAAGTTGTGAAGCTTTGCCCAATACGACTGATCCAGATCCATCCTTTCCTACAGCTTTCCAAATCCATTTTGGAATAACACCCTAAATATGTGTGTAGTAGGTATTTAAGTAGGTAGGTATGTAGTTGTCGAAATAAGGCTTTTTGGTTACCAGGAATGAGGAAGGATTAAACCACCTCCTTCTAATTGCGGCAGGTAGGTACGTTAGGTACCTACATTAGAGGATGATAGGTGAAATGGGTCAGCAGGCGCGGATCCACCGTTGTGGGCACTGTGGGCATGCCCACAACCCTAATTCACTAGTTATAACCGGTAAAGTCTCACTTTCACGGTCTATTTAGATAGATAGGCTGATAATAAAAACGCTAAAAAATGCATGAATTACCTGATTCAACTAAAGCTTTACTACTAGAAAAACACTGGGTGCCTCAACCTAACTATGATTTTCCGCACCAAGTTTTGCAAAAGAATGGGAAAACATACAGAAAATATGTCCAAAAAATACATCTAGAAACATTCCATTGGCTTGTGTTATCACATAAAAGATCAGGGTCTTTATTGCAAATATTGTGCCTTATTTTTTACGCCATCTGGCACTGATTTCGTTAGATCGAATCCTGGACGTCTTGTGAAAGAACCATTAAAAGCCTTTAAAAACTTATTAGGTGAAAGCGGGTTACTACTGCAACATCAACGTAATCATTACCATACGAAGGCCGTTGAAATTGGGAAGGCCGTGAGATTGATATTGCTAACCAGATTTCTACTCAAAGAATGGCTCAAGTGGCAAAAAATAGATATTTGTAAATAAAAGATTCAGGACCATATTTTACAAAATGTGAATGTTTGTGAGATTATTTCTTATGACATTGTGCACATGTGGCTGTGCCCAAAACCTTTTTTGAGGGCTGGATCCGCGCCTGTGGGTCAGTACCTACTTAGGTAAGTATGTACTTACAAAGGATGAAGGGAGTTTGGTACCCATGTCCAATCAAAATGAATTTACCATCGTTGTATAGCTCTTTTCAAGAGTAAAAAAACTACTACCTACGGCAAAAAATCCGTAAAAATTGACTGTTTTAAAATATAGTCTTCAGAAGATAGGTACTTACTGGATATTTAGTTCGAAATAGAGTTTTTAAATTGACCGATTTTGATGATATTTGCACAGAATTTCTGCTACTGAAATAAAATTTAGTTAACGGATGGAAATCACAACAAACTTGGTTTAGTATTTTTTCAGTTACATGGATCAATTGCATTTTATGTGACTTTGTAACGTATAAATAAATACCAACATAACCGGTGGGGAGAGCGGTGGTGACGCCGGGTGAGGTCAGGTAGTGGGCTGTGTGGAGTGTGCGGTCAGTGCCACTGACCGCACACTCCACACAGCCCACACCTCCCATATTATTATTATAATACTCTTTGGTCCACACTCTCTGCTGGCCCGCCGTGTGAGAAGACGTGCGCGTGCGCGTCGAAATCAAACTGTGTTGTTTTATTTAATTTATCAGTTATCACATACGTAACATCATAACAGTGACCTCGTACATGACTTATTTACACAATTTGTATTATACAAAAATATGAAATGTATCCAATTCAAATAAATATTATTGTGCGAAATATTAAGTATAGTTATACTTAGTACGTTACGTTACTACCTATACGTCAAAAACATTCGTGCTAGGCCCTCAGGTCAGGTTAGTTCTTGGTCATACTTACTAATTATGTCAGCAGTATTTCTAATATTTTTTATTTCTGGAACATTTTATTGAAAAACTTGACAATACGTATCAAAAGGCTTATCTCTGAAAGGATCCATTGAAAAATTAAGATTGACAAGAAAAATAAAAAAAGTGAAAAGTAAAAGTTGGTTGAATGGCGTCAAAGCCAAAACAAAATGCAATCGACCAGACGCGCCTACGCCTCCCCTGGCGGGTTAGCGCCACGGGCCATCATGGCCCGGATGGCCCTACGGTAAATACGCCCCTGTGCATGGTGAGTACCTACAGTTTAATTTTTCAAAGCAATCATTATTTAAGATTAGGTACTTTTAAATAAATTGACGAAATAAGGGTTCAATTGCAGCCATAAATCCATTAGTCATGTGGAGTAACTATACGCAGCGGGTAAATGTACGCAGTGGACATCGTGCGAATCACGCAGTTGACAACTTATCGAGACCAGGGGGCCGAGTCTGCTATTGCAATCGTGTCTCAATGACCGGTCAATGATCGATTTTTGATGTATAACGTCAAACTTATGACACATTTCCCTTACAAAAACTGTCAAAGTTGTCAAATATTCGATTCGATTCCTCTAAAATCCCATCATCATTTATGATTCCGGGATTTTAGAGGAGGTATTATCAACTCTATGTTACTTACTTCTTCGAACTTTAGGTACCAACTAAACTTTACCTATTCCGATCTCATAACACATGGACAATTGAAGGAGAGTCTAGTGGTCTAGCTGCCAAACAGCCAAATACATATTGAAAAAATAAAAAAAACTCAGTTTTTTTTATTTACAAGGATTAATTTGTTTATAATTGAGTTATACATATTTATTTAAGCTGTTAGCTTTAATAGGTAATCTAATCAAATGGGTTAGGTAAGCCTTTTCACTGAGAGAGACGGCACACGATCACAGATTACGATAAAAAGGGGTCTGCGCTGCGAGTCATAAAGCCATTTCTAACAAAGACAACTTATTTTAATCGAGTAAGTAAGTACTTAAGTGTGTTGAAGAACATAGTCGGATACACGTGGCCTTTTGTTATTTCTGTGTCTCAGCTCCATAACGGCCTCATAGAGAAGTAGGCGCCATAATTTATTAATCAACTAGCTTCTACCAGCGGCTTCGCCCGCATGATTATCGGAAATAGGGAGGTTTCTTGATTTGTATTGTAACTACACTTACCCTACACCTACACTGCACTTACCCTACACCTACCCTACACCTACCCTACACCTACACTACACCTTCCCTACACCTACCCTACACCTACCCTACACTTACCCTACACGTACCCTACACTTACCCTACACCTACCCTACACTTACCCTAACCAGCCCAAAAAATACTATGACATGTTTCTGGTCTCCTGGTACTTAATGTTTCTGGTCTCCTGGTACTTGTGAATCTGAAGTGCTAAGGCAGCAGCGGCTCTGAATTTCCACTTCCTCCTCAGTCTTCATTGATCCATGCCACTTACCGGGATAAAAAGTAGCATATGCTCATTCCAGGATATGAACTACATGTGTGCCAAATTTCATCCAAATCCCTTCAGCCGTTTTTGCCTGATTGAAACACAAACATACAAACATTCACATCCTACTAATATTATAAAGGTGAAAGTTTGTATGTTTGTATGTTTGTATGTTTGTGTAACAATCAGGCAAAAACGGCTGAAGGGATTTGGATGAAATTTGGTACACATGTAGTTCATATCCTGGAATAAAAAATAGGCTACTTTATATCCCGGTAAGTGGCATGAATTAATGGAGACTGAGGAGGAAGTGGAAACTCAGAGCCGCTGCTGCCTTAGTACTTCAGATTCACAAGTACCAGGAGACCAGAAACATCAAGTACCAGGAGACCAGAAACATGTCATAGTATCTTTTGGGTTGGTTAGGGTAGGTGTAGGGTAGATATAGGGTAGGTGTACGGTAGGTAGGTGTAGGGAAAGTGTAGGTTAGATGTAGGGTAGGTGCAGGGTGTAGGGTAGGTGTAGGGTAGGTGTAGGGTAAGTGTTAGGGTAGGTGTAGGGTAGGTATAGGGTAGGTGTAGGGTAGGTGTGTGGGGTAGGGTAGTGTAGGGTATGGTAGGTTAGGGTAGTGTAGGGTAGGGTAGTGTAGGGTAGGGTAGTGTAGGGTAGGGTAGTATAGGGTAGGGTAGTGTAGGGTAGGGTAGGTGTTTCCTGAGTAAAAAATGTACGATACAAATCAGGAAACCTTCCTATTTCCGATATTCACGCGGGCGAAGCCGCTGGTAGAAGCTAGTTTATAATATTAGTAGGATTAAAATACAAACAAACGATTTGAAGTGTCCAAAAAATGTTTCACCTAAACCGTACCACAACTCAAACAATGCTAAATATGCCTAAAATGAAAGCACATCAATAGCGAGCTCCCTGTTTCCAGCAGTCAGTTATTCGCAACAGACATTCCTGTCACATAGCTTCTTTTATACATAGCTTAGTACCTACATAGACACATGGCGGCCACCCATTTGTTTACTCGTTGTACGTGTGGGGGGTAAATAAACCTCAGGCACTCAAGGAGGAAGACCTTCTTTAGTCGTGACCTGTCTAGGGTGTGCCTGCTCGAAATTAATACGCCTACTCTACTCTGCAATTATTTACCCCTACTTTTTACCCACAAATTCCACAACAGTTTAAAACCAAACTTTTCTGAATTCACTCTAAACTCCCCGAGTTATTTATGACTTTAAACTAAGTAAAAAAGGTCAGCGGGAATCTGTTGTTTTAATATCGTTACATGAATAACAAAGTTATGTCGTTTAGGAGTTTTGTCGTCCCGATGGGCGGTGAGTAAATGTTTATTTTTATTGTTCAAATCTACCCCCGGACATTTACTTAATAGCCGCCACGAGAATTTGAGCTACAGCCTACCCTGCCGTTACTTACACCGAAATATACATGCGATTTAAATTGTGCCTTGTAAGCTCTTTCAAAACTAAAACCATAAATTTTAATAGTTTGGACCAGAAACTCCACGGAAAGCCACTTTATTGAAGGATTAGTAACACATTTATCGTCACAAAATATTAACAGGGAACTTAATGAATTTACAGTTTACATCAACCCCTGAATGAGCAAAGCTTTGTGAACGGTGGAAATGCGCCCTTCGTAGCAGCGTAGCGGATGTCGTAGCCCGTAGGCTGAGCGGCGCGCGTGCGTGCGGCGTGCGTCAGTCGGCGAGCGCCGCGCGTAGCCGCTCCACGCCCGGCATGCGCGCCCGTGTCGCTCCCGGACCCCTTCTAACATATACACACCACCGCGCGCCCCTGTAAGTACACTTTTTTAACATAACTAGCAAATAAGAACTACACTTCCAACTTTTAGAGACTTTTTCATTCAAAAACTGTCATGCGGAAATGGTGATTTCCGCACGTGGATCCATATTTAGCCGGCAGTGCCTTCTCGACGCACAGTTACAAATGAGCGGTACGTTCGATAGCCCACTGCCCCTGTGAGAGGCTTCCAAGTGAGCCCTTCCTTCAAGGGTTGTTCTGTATTCTGATTAAAACGTTTTGTTTGGAATGTAGATCAAGACTCAACTGTCACGTTTTGTTGAGCATTTGGGGTTAGTTATGAATAATTTATTATGTTTGTAGTTGTGTGGATTCGCACGTGGATTATGGTAATTTTCTAAGGTAAATAGACCGGAAATGTGATACATTTTTCTTCTGGAGAGTTACTTATCATCTTTTTATTTGAATTCGGGTGTTACCGACTCTTTCAAAATAAGATACCTAAGAAAAACGTAAAACCCTAACGTTATTTTTCCTAACATAACATTATTTAATCGTGCTTAGGTTTACGCTTAGATTGCCAAGCCAGCATCAAGCGGCAGATTTCAAATCTTCCTTTTCTCAGCGCACCATGAAGAATAAATGCATGCTTGTTATAAGGAAGTGCATACAAGCGAGTAGTAGGCTTGCAGTATTTCAGACTGCTCATTTAAAACGAGCCGGCTCGTCGTCGGGTTCGACAAACAATTGCCGTTCGTCTGGCATACCCGCCGTACCCGGCAGCCGGCTCAAGCCTTTCAGTCTTTTTAGTTTGTCTACAATTCCGTGAGGCCGCCGAGACAGCTTGAAAGCGGTCCGCAATTAGCCCGAGTCTGGCAAGCTATTGCTTCGTTTTATATCTAGGGATTCGTTTAGAGACGACGGAAGTAATCTGCATGGTCGGACGGCGCTATTCATTTGTGTTGAAAATGTATCATATTCAACACGAATGAATTTAAATTACAGCTGCAAAGTACGCTCGACTCTAAAACTTAGTCGAGCGTAGCTACCTACTCTATAATTTTGAGTCAGATAATTCAAAGACGTTCCACATACAAAACCAAAAACGGGTAGAAAACTTGGGCATCAACCATCAACCCTCAACGTTCTCAGTAAAACAACCGTTATAACACGTAAACTTAAATTAATTTCAAATACTTTGTTAATTACAAATGTCTGCAGCACAATTTCCGTGCTGAATGTGAACAATAGCGATGTAAATACACATGCCATGCGCTTAAGTACACACTTAGTTGTTTTACATTTAAATGAAAAGACAAGCCGAGCTGTGTTCTACGTCTGCCTTCATAATTAGAAGATTGATGCTGAGATTAACGCAATTACAGAGCTGGAGGGGAACAGAGATTTTCATCTCGAACAAAACTGAATAATTTGTTAGAGAAAATATTTCGAGAAAATTAGGTTAACAAAATACTCTGTGAGACCTCGGAGATTTCAGGAGGCGTCAATTAATCTGACGTAGACGGCCCACGATATTGATGCTGTCTCGAGACTGCAGATATATAAGGCTTTAATATAATCACGCCTATGTTGTCTTAGGACGTGGTTAGCGATCCCTAATACATAATACAATAACTATTGGGCTTCAGCGATGCCGTAGAGTTATCATCATTTATGAGTACGGATTCATGCGGTAGAGCGATAGCAGGAAAATCCGAAAATGGTATTAATATTAAGGGAACGATAATACAGCTATAGTCAATGCCACACAGCTCATAGAAACTAGAGTGATCCATTAATTATGAACCTCAATTTATCTACCAGTAGGTTTATGAGTAGAGTAGGAACGGTCTCGTATTTTTCTCTACAGGGTGTTCCAGAAGTGCGTGGTCATTTAAAAGGATGGTATTCTGTATCTATATCTATCATATCAAAATAAAAAATACCTAGGTATTGACTTTTTTCAAAAATCCCGACCGCAAAAATCAACTAAAATGTTAAGTAAAAATCACTTTTCAAGCTGTCTGATGTAGTTATTGTGTTTATTTTAGTTCAATCATTGATTTGATGCCACTTACTAGAGCTGGGCAAAATACATGCTTTGCTTAAATTAAAATACAAATTACGAAATACTATCTCCCATGTATTTACTAAAATTCAAAATACTTACTAATTACAAAGTACAGTCAGGTGTTAGGTTAGCTTTTTTGCTTATGAAAGCTATCGAGCGCTGTTTTCTGCAGAACGCACGACCCAACAAGTTTGCTAATTATGTATTTACGTTTAAATGTATTTTGAAGCCATAATATACATAAGTAATTGAAATAATAACAACAAAATACTTCAGCGTCAGGTATTTGAAATACCATTACAAATAACATTTTTGAGAAGTAATTGAAATACAAATACGTACTTATTGGTATTTTAATTACAAGTAAGTAATTCAAATACTACCGAGCCCTGCCACTGACTGCATCAGACTGCTTGAAAAGTGTTTTTTTTTTACTTTTTACGATTTTCGCAGTCTGTTTTTTTGAAAAAATACAATATTTTTTTCATATTATTTCTTTACTCTATAGCAGCTACAGATCACCACACTTAAACATGACCACGCATTTTTAGAACACCCTGTTTATACCTACGTTAGTAAGTAGGTGCAAAAACACATCTTATCAAGAAATGTCTTCGCAAATCATGTAGGAAAAGTTAGAGGTACCTACTTATATTTAATTGAATGTCAGTTGTCATGTCGCGTGATTGGGACTCGATATTTTCTCGATACGTCGGCATTTCACGCCTCGCGTAACTGTGACGATTTTCGGATATTGGAAATTTCCCAGCGCGCATCGAAATCTCATCTTGATATTAACTCTTGGATAGTTTCGGAATCTCATTTCGATTCCATCCTGTTTATGTTGCAGTTGCATAGATGGATAGAATATTCTACATACTTTATTGTATACCTCATTTACTTACTTCTACATAATTCTATAAGTACCTAATAATAACACCTAATTCTATGGGTACAGTGGCGATATCTCTCAGTCAACCGTTGAATAGACTGAAACAACTTGAAATAAAAAGGGGGACAGTTTGCGGTGATACTGCTGCGTGTGTTAGTAAATTATTTATATGAAAATAAAAAAGAGACATAAAAATATAGAGAAAAGCGTACCTACGTATCGTATACGTCTATGTGGACTTACATATAAATGTAAATTACACTCAGGTACTTGTGTACTTCAACACAATGTTAATCGCAAAACAACAGCGGTTGGCAACATTTTAAAATCAAGGAGACACAAGAATAGCTTGGATCTGCTATTGTTGCGATCCTCCCCTGCATTATCAGGGACGCCCTGAATAAATGAATATTTGATTTGCTAATTAAGCTTCGTCAGAGGCAGGCGGCATGCACCTTTATTTTTGTTACGTGGCTAAAAAGGCAGGAAAGCTTTTGTTACCTAATTTGATATAATGATTTGAATAAAGTCGACTTGCATTCTATTAAAAACTCTTTTTAACCGACTTCTGTACTGTGATATTCAGAGCCAGATAAAGCTACCTACCTAGTAATTGAAACATCGTTATTTTGGCCAGTTAATTATTTCAAGTTCAAAGACTGACTGTTTTCATTATCTTTGGGTAGAACACTTCGAATTTAATTGTGTTGAGTCGCCTCTTGAAATCGGGCCTCCAAGTCTCAAAATTCTCTCAAGAATTTGCGCTGTTCATGTTCGCTTTAAGTTTTGAATAAATAATTTGTACAGAAGTGCTACAAAACTTTTGTAAAATGAAAATTAGTCTTCATTAACAATTCAGTTTTGGAGGCTGTACCGAGTATCTACCAAGCTTAAACTGCCCCGCTGTTTCAGGTTTAAACAAAGCTTAGTTAAAGCTACAGCACAAACATACCCCAATTTTCACATTTTTGGATACCTAAGTCAAATCAGAAGGCAAATTTTTGAGCATCAATCAAATCATCAATTTTTTCCCCGCAAATATTGAAACAACGTTGCCTTATTTCCCCTCTTATTCGCCTTCATACATTTTACTCATATTTCAGTTCCACTTTGATTGTATTTCGGGACAATAGACGTCGAGCCTTGTTGAGTTTCCAATAACTATGGGTTACCTAAATGTAACGTTCATTCATTGAACGTGCCTTCGACATTGGTGGTATTCCAATTTAGTTGGTTGGCTGGATTGTTCGCTTCAAATTCGTTTGTGTAGCAATAATGGCGGATCGCGGATGTATTATTGGAGATTCTATGATAAGAATAAAGTATCATGACGTCATTTCAGTGATGGGATCGCAATCGAGTGGAAATTTGTCGTTATTCATCTGGAAAATTTCTAACAGAATTATACAGGTCGTGGGTTCGATTCCCACACAGGACAAATCTTTGTGCGATGAGAACGATTATTTGTTCTGTATCTGGGTGTGTAATTTATCTATAATATGTATGTATTTAGAAATATATAAGTATGTTTATCAGTTGTCTGGTTGCCATAGTACAGGCTCTGCCTAGTTTGGGATCAGATGGCGGTGTGTTGGTTGTCCCAAGATATTATTATTATTATTTCGTTTATTATTATTCTTATCATATATGTAATAGTATTGTATCTATTTTTGTAATGGAAAACTTTTGGTCTGAGTATCTTTTACGTCTTTGTCCTGTGCCAGCAAATAGATAGACTCGGATTCTTTATGATGAGTAAAGTTCAACGTTTCTATAAGAAGTATTTTGCGGGCCACGAAAACTTTTTCGAATCTATTGAGCAAGTCCAGTAATTCAGTTCTTATCGATAATAGTTTGACTGTAAAAGTCTCCATAAGATAACAAAAAGGACAGTTCAATTCAGACTTGTCGCTGGTCGAAAACTAAAAGGTTTTCCTTCTGGGTACTATTTACATGTATACGGCGTATACGGTGACAGTTTTATCGATAAGGCGATTCCCTTCCTCGCGAACTTCACATTTGTTTAAGTTGTTTCGATAGAAAAAGGGATTTGCGGCGAACTGCGGTGAACTGCAAAGTTGGATACTTTGTCGCGAAGCCACAATTTATTAGTTTGCTTTCGATTCATTACTCAGCCTGAGCCGGGGTTCTCGTAAAACATCTTATTGGAAGATTGTTCAGGTTTATTGTCCCTTTTATTGAATGCTACAAGTGTGCTCACCAATAGTATATGTAGGTAGACTTTTACCGTCGTGGTTTTATGTTTGTAATTAAAGATTTGTTTTGATTCTTCAGTCTCATTATGCGTAGAGTAGGTTACTTTCTGCTAATATCCGACAGCTTGTAACTTATTTTGAGCTCAATACATTAGAAACTGTTTTTCGCGAACATTGTCAGTATTTTAGATATAGGTATGTCGCAGCCAACTAGCTTAAGCAGCCGTTTAATTGATGGCCTAGCTTTTTCATTTAACTGCGCCGATTTAACAGCGATCTAAGTAACATCTTTGGTTCAATATCGTTAAATAACTTCCTCATGTCACTTTGTCCCTGATTAGACGGCGCAGTTCAATGAAAAGGCTAGGCTTTAATGAAACGGCTGATTAAGCCCGTTGGCTGCGACATATACAATAGATATCCGATTATCTATTCTGAATCTCACGCACAGCCCCGTTTAATTCCAACATCTACATAAATCTGTTATATTAGTCAATAGTGAACCTTGTATCGTTGAGAGGTCCAATCAATATTTCATCAGCGCTGAGCTATGAAGCGTATAGTTCCGAGTGCGGCCGGATAGTTAAATAAGCTTTCCAACTGCGGCCGCTCCGTAATGGATTGCTAATATTAGCTAAATCTCGTAAGTTTACACCCCTCGCTGAACTGCATAAGTCGGTTCCATCCGTCTTTTATCCGGCGATTCGTTTCCCACAGCCCCTGTGAGGGTGGCAGGCGAGCCAGGGCGTCGAAACGTTAGTTAAGTACTAGCAGCGTGTACACGGGTAGCGCTCAGTGAGTAATAGGTTTTTGAATGAAGGATATTGATGATTGATTGCGATCGAAGTAGATTGCGTTGGAGGGTCAGTCATTTTTTTGTCGGATTTTGCTGGCGCACGCTTAATAGTTCGACGTATGGAAGAGAAATTGGATACATTGGGAAATAAGGCCTACTACTGGTGTTAGGTATAAGCTTCTGAAGCGATCGTTCTGAAGTTTTTTAGACTCGATTTTCCTACCATTTAAGTATTTCCGTTACTTTTTGTCGGTATATTATCTTTACTTATCTACATTGCTTATCGGAAATCTCTTACTCTAGTTGATTAAATATACCGTGACGATATACAATGGAATAAAACTTTCTTTTCTAAAAGATGTGCCATTGATGGAAATGAAGAGGGTGCTGACTGCGCCCTTTTTTACGAGGGTCGCTACTGTCGCTAGACTTTCTTGAAATATGACACTGCGAGGGCCCGCAGTCCCGCACAGCCGCACTCCCACCAGACACACTATTGTGGTTCCGTTAACGGCCTTTTCTTCGCAATGAAATGACAACACGATAAAACATTTTATGTCACCACTTTTGTTTACTTCAAAGCGTGAGTTTTGATGACAGGGAAATGTAGAGCAGTCGCTATTGGGGTGACGATATTGTCTGCCTCGCCGACGAGCGTTTGATGTATTTTCCTAAAACCTTTGTTAAAGTGTCGCGAACGAAAATGTTTTTCTCGTGTATCGAGGCGTAACCGAGGCGCTGAGCGTACAATGTTCACGTCACGGTGAGCTTTCCTTTCAGCGAAATAATGTTTGATTTTCCCTTTAATCTTTGGTTATGGTAGGTATTCGATGGCAACAATGTGTCGTGCTTTGGAAATATTCGTTGGAGCTTTAGCATAAAATCGAAACGACTTCGTCCGTTATAAATAGTGAGCGTGCCAGGAGTAGATAGACATAGACTTGGTTATAGGTGCCGTCGTCGGCATGCTGGGCGCGCGGCTCAAGTCATGGATGGAGGCGCAGCTGGGGCGGGCGAAGAAGCGCAAGCAGAAGCAGTCGCGGCAGGCGACGGCGACGGCGAGCACGGGGCCGCTGCCGCCGCCCCACCTGTCCTCCCCGGAGAGCGCGTACAGCACGGGCTACTCTACAGACGGCACGTCGCCAGGCACTGCCCCCGCCCCGCTCGCCGCTCCGCTCGTGGCTCCCCCGCCGCCGCCTGCGCCTCCCACCACACATCTCTACCATGAACCAGCCAAGGTATGTTTACGTTCAACCATAAAGTACTTTCTGATAGCGGCCTAAAGCTGCGCGTATCCCTGAAATGGGAGTTTGAACAGTATGGTAAACAGTGTGGGAGGTACCGTGCTTAATCTGCGTAGGCTCCTTTCATACTGAAGTAGGGACTGAAAGCCATTTGAAAATGGATTAGTGGTCGTTAAGTAAACACTTGAACTTCTTTAATTTCAGTTTCAAAATGGGTGTACTTACGTATAGTTAACTTACAAGATATAAGGACACCGAAAATGTACTTAATGATCAGTTTATTAGTAACTTTAGTTACAAGAAATTCGTTCAATTAGTGACAATACCTAGATGTAATAGGTAAAGGGCACTCAAAAAGTGGTCATGCAATGCCCTAGCCGCATAAATTGGATACGGAAAAATCTCTTGCAAATGGGATATTCCACTGGGCAATAAAACTATCTGATTTGATTTATTAAGGATCAACTGTTTTCACATGACCAATCTCCATAACCCAGAGGCAATACAAACGGGGCCTTATTATAGATATAAGAAAGAACTGTTGTTTTTCATATATTTCCATGAACAAGGCAGAGGGTCTTCGAAATAAAAGGCAATCGTAAAGTTTTTTGAACTGAACGCAGGGAGACAAACATATTTTTTTACTGAGATTGTTTTTGCGTTTCTGCGGTATCTACGATTCGATTGGTAAATCTTCCATATTGTTAAAGACAGGAGTAGAAACGATGCATAAGTTGAAACGGTTTTTGTTTGTATTGAGACTTCAGTCCGTGACAAAAATATAACAAAAAATCATTTGTGTAGGTATATTTTGAAAATAAAATTAGGACAAGTACAAGTAGACACCCTGGTTAAATTACAATAAGTACCTTATTCAAATCCGACGTAATAAAATGAATGACACATTTAATAAATAATTTATTCACGCACAGTTTTCAATTAGCCTCACAGTCACAGTTAATCAATTTTCACCCTTCTGTCACAAAGTCAATTGCCATCATTATTATGAACTTAATAAGGCCATGCACATATGTACTGAATAATGTAGCTACAGTGATGGGATGGGCCGCCGGGCCAAGTGCTAAAGGTATGCTCCCGGCTTTATTAATTAAGTAGACCGTACTAATTGAAGGGTGGACCTCCAGGGCTATTTAAAGTCGGTTGGCCGGCCATCGGTTTCAATTAGGTATGGCGAAGGTAACGTGTATGCTGGTTACGTACGTAAATGTCAGGTGTTTGCTTAGATGAGCACGTTATGCCTAGGTATCTACAGCATGTTGAAGAAGTGCGTGGTCATATATATAAGGGTGGTGTTCTGTATTTGCTATACAGTCGGGTTATTGAAAAAAAAACTTTTTCCAATAACCCGACTGCGTAAAACAACAAAAACGTTTCAAAAAATTACTTTTCAACCAGTCTGACGCAGTTCGTGGAGTTTATTCTAGATCAATCATAGATTCGATGCCACCAACTGCATCATACTGCTTGAAAAGTGATTTTATTAATTTAATAATAATAATAAAATAATAATTTTATAATCGTGTTTTGAGGTGCGTCAATGCTTTTTTTATTTTGGTATTGTTACTCATAGCAGAAACAGAATCACACCCTATGACCACGCAATTCTGGAACCCGCTGTATATCTTATTTTAGTAGGTAGGTACCAAACTATTAACAAGGTACCTATTTAAAATAGTAGGTACATACATAGGTAAGCCGTCGTATGATAAAAGGACTCAGTTCTCAAAAATAAAGTATCAAAATATGAACACAAAACAAACAATAAAGAAATATTTTATGTGTTGAAGAATTTTAGTAATTACTTACTTTCTTATAATAAAACAAACTTTAAATTACTGAACAACGCGTAAATTCCAAAAACGTAATTAATTCCACCGTAATAAACAAAGTAAATCGAAACAAACGAACGTAAAAACTTTTCGGCAATCAACACGTTGAACACTGGCAAAAGCTACCGAATTTGTAACTAGATGGCGTTGGCGTCGAATTGAATCGCGCTATCGTTTGCTTACAGCCGTTTGGTTGGGCTCGGCGACCGCGCGGTACGAACCATCATTCCTTGTCTCGGGGAGCATAGTGCGCAGTGATCGTAAAGTGAGAGCACTTATGCTGACACCCACAAGTTGATCTTGTATACCCGCGCCCGGCTGCCGCAAGGGAGTCCGAGCGCAATTTTTGGAATGCCCTCTTACTTACAGAGGGTTTATATACTGTAATTAAAATTGTTTTTAGGGCCACTTTTCTTACAAAAAATCGAGGAATTGAATTATCTGTAATCGTTTTGTTTTGAAAACTATGACCAGTCTCAATTTGATAAAGAATCTATCTTGTCTTAACAGTGTTAATGGTTCTACTGAAATACTGTTGATTGTTTGATTGATTAAATAAAATAAATAAATAAATGAAATGAATAAATAAATAAAATAAATAAAAAAACTTCGTTGAACAGAGTGCTTGGAGCAGCCGAGCAGCACACAATTAATCTGTTTTAGGACGAAGTTTTAGTTTTTTAGGGTTCCGTACCCAAAGGTAAATAAGTAAAAACATGACCCTGTTACTAAGACTCCGCTGTCCGTCTGTCTGTCACCAGGCTGTATCTCATGAACCGTGACAGTTAGACAGTTGGAATTTTCACAGATGATGTATTTCTGTTGCCGCCATAACAACAAATACTAAAAACTGAATAAACAAATATCGTCGTTGTAGTGCGAGAAATAATTAAGTGCAAAAAGCTAGTTTCGAGATAATCGCGTTTTAAAGTTTTTTTGTTCTTAAAATCGGTTTATCACATTAACGCTAATAGTTACAAAAATGCTTTTTGGGAACAAAATATTGATAATTTTACCCTGCATTCTAATATTCAGTAAACTTTGTAAATATTTTTACCGTTACTGAGAAATATAATAAAAAGTAAGATAGTTAATTCTAGCATACTCAAAAAAAATTAATTTGGGTTAGTTATTGAGTTTTTTGTGTTACTTAATTAATTCTTGGTACAGCTTTTTTGCAGATAGTCAGCAATAAGTGACTGTTGCTCAAGGGTCGGTTAGAAAGATAAATCATAAATTCAATGTAAAAATTAGTTATTTAATACAAAAAAAAGATATCATAAAAAATAAACTATTTTTAGGAGTTCTTAATTATACCTAAGTACTTACACAAATAGTCATCTTTGTATAAAAAAAATCTAACACAATCATGCTTTGATTTATTATCTATTCTGTACCTTCTCTATCAGTACCTTCGAAGGTGTCCGGTTCTCGCAGCCTATCTAGTTTGTTGTTAACAGTCAAAAATTAAACAGTAAGTGGAATTCAACCGGTATGATGTCCTTTATTTTTTATTGTGTAATTGGTAAGATTGCCACCAGCACCGGAGTACCAAGACCTTTCTTACGTCTTGTCTTTTTTGTCGTAACCAGTACTCAATATCATAGCCGAATCTAAATTTTATTACGCCAGGACACGTTTTTTCGTATCTCAGACATTTAACTTAGCCACTGTACCTTCTTGCCATCTTGAATTTTTGAGCCATGGTTTTGTTTGAAATCAATGTTGCAGCTAATTTGATATTGCAAAGGGTCACTCTGTCTTCTTCCGTTAACTCGTAACATTAAAATCCGCAACCTTTATACATGCAAGTAGTTTTTGATTAATTTGAACTTGGAGGTCGTTGGTGGTAAAGTTCCTCGAAAATGGTAAATACGCATTGAACTGGACGCAATCTAAAACTACGGATTGCTTTGGTGTTTGATCAGATGGTGATAATAACTGCTAAGCATTAAAAAAAAACTAAGTCACAATACGAGTGGTTTTGCTTTTATTAATATACTTTGGTTAGATTTTTAGAACGTAAAGACCGAAAAATGCGCGATTATCTTGATTTATAAATTACTTAAAATCTGTTGATGACTTTTACCGGACAACAGAATTGCATTTCATTCACAGTTTTTTGTCTGCAAGAAATAACTAAGAGCTATTTGTGTGAGTAAGAGTGGGTCGCATCGAATTATATAGAATGCGAAAAGTAACTAAGTAACATTAATGTGCAGTGCAGTCCCAGTAATTGAGAAAACATTAGTAATCATAAATTACTCAAGTACCGTTAGTTAATTTTCATAGGCTGATTTTTTGCCTTAACACGTAGTTATGTACTTCTGCCATTCACATATTATTTGAAATACTAAAAAAATGGGCTTTTTTACCTTCTCATAAGGTATATAATGGGTTTAAAAACACTTTGGCATCATTAACTCATTTTGGCCAAAAATGTCACTTAGTGACTTCTCGCACTACAACGACGATATTTAAGTGGGGCTTGGTGATTTTTTTACCGTTTTTTATAAATAATGGTACGGAACCCTTCGTGCGCGAGTCCGACTCGCACTTGGCCGGTTTTTTTCTGTTTTTTTCTGATATTTTATTTGGTGGTGCATGGGCTAAATAAAGTTCTCTTTATTCTGATTTTATAGTTATGTTTTTCTCTAATTTCAGCGTCGCTCCTCCAACGTGGTGGTCCGCCGTTGCGTCCCCGAACCAACTCCCATCGCTGTGGTGGTATGCGCCACACCTTCTCCCCGGCCGCGGTGTCGCATCAGGACCAACCCGTGGATGGGCGCAACTTCGCCCAATAGAAGGAGGCCGTCTAACATAGTGCATCAGCACTCGCTGCAGTGTCCACCGACCCAGCCGCAGTTGCATCATGCTCCATACTCGCTTGATTCTCATGTCAAGTATGGTTCTAGGTGAGGTGTTTTCTTACTCAATTAGTTAGATAGTTTAGTTTATAGATGTTTTCGATAGCTTCTGCAAACTTTAGCCGCTGACTTCCGTGTGTGCCTGCAGTTTAAAATGGTAAAATTGCCCACTGTCCGTATCCTGCCTTAATGGAGGGCCTTTGAGGCGAACAACAGTCAAAAATATTAGAAAAAAAACCGCATTATTTTCTAAAGCCAGTTTAATTCAATTATAAATTAAGATATTACCATAGTTAATGTCAAGTTGACACTACGGTGGAGGTGTTTATAATATTAAGTTCAGCAGCTCCGACATAAAGTAGGTCAGTGGGACTGATTGTTCAACGAAGTTAGATGATAATTCAATTACAACACTGCCTATCTTTAGGTGTATATTTGCAATAATAGCGAAGGTACTGTAGGCAGCGTGTGAGTGGTAACAACTAGTATAGCTGGCTGCTTATGCTATAGAAGTTTGGTATTACGCTAGTCCAGCTCAAGGTCAAAGTGTTGTCCATACTAGGCGTAATCAAGTTCGCTATTTATAGAATTTGTGGATTGTATACAGTTCGCTGACCTATACCCGGGAGCAAAAAAACATGGAAGTAAGTATGCTTTTCATCGGGCTATAGAAAAGCAAATTTGAAAGGCACTAAGTACACGGCACTTAACCTAGTAAAGTTACAACCATGCGAAAGTGTTACGAGATTTCAAGCTAAAACTTAACATACATTTTCAATATTAGTAAAACGAAAAGAAACCTACATTCTGACCCTTCTGGAGTCATCTGCTTTGCAATGGCAAGCAGCTTTTCTAGAATAGATACTCTTTATTATGTCGTCGTTTTATGTTGTCGTAGTTCGTTCTAGCACCTGTCAAATTCTGTTTTTGCGTCAAAATGCCTAATGCATTAATTAACCCTTCTTTGTACATTGATTTTTATTAGTGCATAAAGTTTTAATAAACAAATTATAAAGGCTTAATAATTTATTATGCATCAAAATACGTACCAATACAGGGTTATTTGTAAAACACCAACAAACTTTCAGGGGGTGAAGTACTATTATAAACAATATATCATTATAAACAACTTTTGCTATGAGCCTATCCCTGAAAAATCGAAAAAAAGTATCTGCTATTTCATACATTTTCATCGGGTGACTATTGCATTTTGTATGAAACAGCTGATTTAATTTTTGATATTTCAGAGTTGGTCCCATAGTAAAAGTTGTATAAAATGATGAGTACTTTCACCCCCTGAAAGGTTGCTGGTGTTTTACAAATAACCCTGTATAGTCTTCAGGTTCTTATTCAATTATAAAATATATGTAAGTAAGTTCTCTTAATTAATACAATACAATTCTCAATTCCAGGTCACCACATCTCTCTCCACATTTATCACCGGAGCCCCACAGATCGCCTTACTACCGAGGTGGGGCTTCCAGTGATGAAGAATGCCGAGGAATGAGAGCACGAGGCCGAGAGACTGCAATACTATCAGATGCTGACTTCGACTCAGATGGAGACACGGGGCTGGACGGAGGAGACGAAGATGATGATGAGACGGCATCGCCGGGGAGGAGGAGGGCTAGGAGACGGAGGCCGCCACGGCGACCGCCACGGTCGGCAGGTATGAGGAACTAGTTTAAAGAACTACCTTTGTTACGATTTAGGGATTTACAAGAGTGTTTGTGGTGTGTCTTGCATATTCTCCTCCATAGAGATACGCCTAAGAACGTGCAACTAGCTTCATCTCTTTGAACTGATCTTGACAAATAGAAAGTGTAAATGAAGAAATTGAAATAAATGCATGGAGTTTGAGTTTAACCCCATGATGGCACGATAATACAAGAATAGCAAATGACTAGCTAGCTACTAAGTGCCACAGCTAAGTGGACGGCGTTTTCTTACGCTAACAGTACTTATCTACTGCCTTTTCAAGTTTAGCAAGGCAGAAAAGAAGTCGTTTCCATAAGCTCTACAGTTGGTAGCTCTAAGACATGGCATACATCCGTATCTTCTAAATCGACTCTTGTAAAGTAGGAAATATCTAAATGTAAGGTACGCATCCAAATGCTGAACAAAGAATCTTCTGTTGTAACAATAAAATTTTATTTTTAAACAATGCACATATACACACAATTTTTGAATTATCAGCTCGATTTTCAGGAGCGACCCCACCTCGCATGCGACGTCGCAACCACGCTCCATCAGCCCCTCCGGTCCGTGAGAGAGATCCTCTGCTGGAGGCTGACAGGGAAGCTGAGAGGAAGTACAGGGAGCTCATCAGAGAGGCGGAGAAGTTGCTCGTCACCGTGTCGCGAGCACCGCTGGAGCCGCCACATAACCCGAGGGTTAGGGAGCTGAGGGCGACAGAGGTGAGGCATGACTACTTAACACACCGAATAGATTAGAACTATGGATGCCTGTAGGGCAAGTCCAAAATAATTTTCGTGATCGTTTATCCTCCGAGATCAATTTGAGAGAGATCGAGGAGATATTAAGTAGGTAGCACAGTATAAGTAATGGTGTTCGAGCACATTAATTACGTTTGATGAATGCTAAATTTTAGCTGTTTTGCGGTTTCTTCTTAAATTTTTATCTTCGCATGATAGCTCCCACTGTGGCAATTCTGATCTTTCTTTTACTATTTCATGTTGTACATACAGCACCCTTAGCGTTAACACAGCCCAAAACCTCGTGTTGTCAGGTGGAAGCCCCCCGTAGAAGTCCGGAGCGCACTCATATCACGAACTTCATGCGCGCCAACTCCCCCGAGCCCGCGCGGCGAATGTCGCCGGTGGCGCGGCGCTCCCCGCTGGCGGCGCCGCCCCCGCCTCCCGTCGCGCGTCGCCTCACCCCCCCTTCGCCAACTGACCGACCCCACTCCGAGCCCCCCAAGAGGAAGGCTTATGCTCGGGATGAGGTTAGTTCTTGCATGATTAAACTTGGATGATCTACTGTTATGCTGTAATATAGTTGAAACTAGTAGGTAATCAAGACTTGTCTTTTCTTTCTTTCATTTTACTATCATATCGAAATAGATATAGGTATACATAGCTAATAGTATAGATATAGCTAAATAGCAACAGACCACAAGGTACAAAGATAACTGCAGTTCTAAGGTTCGAGTACCCATATGTACATGCTCGCTTCGATTTGGATTTCAGGCTGCTGCATACATATGCAGCAGCCTGAATTCCAAAACAAAGCGAGCTGATTTACTGACATAAATAATTTTTAAGCAGCACCTTCACTTGCAAGAAAGGCCTTTGTCTAGGAAAAGGATCTTAGGACTTACCTAATATGTGGCCAGTGAAAATGACATAAACTGACGTGTCTGTCAAATGCAGAAAATACCCAGTGACTAATCATCATGGTAAATCTTAAAGGTTACGCAAAAATTATCTCTTTTCCCAGGTCCTCCAGACCTTGGAAGGTCTCCGCAAGAGTCTGCAGCAGCAATCAGCTCTGCTGGCGGTGCAGCGGACACGCCTGGACTCGCTATAGCCGCGAAACTGTCCCCTTCCCGTCCCGCACTCCTGTCTCTTAGGTATTAGACCTCTTTAGATATCAAGTAGTCAGTGCCGGTTCACGCAACACGATGCCAATGATTTTTACAAAGATTTATTATAGGTAGATCTTTTATAGTGGTTTATGTGCTCTTGATGATTTCTTACTTCTTTAAAAGGTAATTAAAGACAATAATAGGAATGTAGAGCTACTGCTTTCTTCTATAATCTTGATTCACGTGATGAAGTAAAAGTTCTGACCAGTCAACAGTGTTTGGTGGTCATTCAAATATAAGGAACTTTTCTTCATTCACCCTATCCTTAAATATGCGTTAATCCTTCCCCAGTTTTATAAGAAATCGAGAGCACAGTGATCACCACTAAAATAGTTTAAATTTTAACGTTTGTTGTTTGTTGACAGATTTTTTTATTACCCTCGTTGAAAAGGGTTCGTTTTTTATTCAACATTTGTAGCTTAATGCTTCTTAAATTGTTGTTTACTTGAATTTTGCGAAAACAGTAATTTTGCTGGTCAAAGCAGATCAATATCAGACCTAGTCGTTCTTTTTTGTAGCTTTAATATATTGTTTGTCACCGTGATTGTCTTCAGTTTTTGTATTTTTTACTGTACCAACTTAGGCAGATAAGTTTTTATCAACTGTTTGTTTACATTTGTCAATTATTTCGTAATTTAGGTACGGCTATAGTACACAAACACATGGTGGTACACGTGGTAGGGTCGTTTTGACGTTACAAGCAATAGAGATTAATGACTATAATTTGAATATTCTATTTAGTAACTAATTTTGGGTGTAATTGATGAAATGGAATACAAGTAACTTTTAATTGTTAATCATGTTGTTCATATTAAGACAAAGATGAAGCCAGCTGCTCTGTGATTGGAGATCCTGGCAATTCAGAATATAATTTAACTTTTGGTACCTTCTAGTCCCCCTTTCTTTCTGCAATGCTCCTGTTTTTAGTCAAATGTGTACCTACTAGAGTCACTAGTTGTTAGAGCGTGAACGGCAAGTAGTTGTTCCAAATACTCCTTTTCTCTAGTCCCTCCATAAGTTCTAGTCGGTTAGCTGTCGGGTAGTTAGTCTAGCTTTGTTATCTCCGTGTAGGCGAGGCCACTTTCATTATCTTCCAGAATACTAGTAGCGTCATTTTATTAGTAGTACTTAGTTTAGATGATAATTGACGTCGGTCTGTAGCTCTACTGAACCACTGAACAATTGGAAAATGTGAAGACCTGAAACATCATAAACTTAGTCCAATTCTCGGAGAAATAGCTAAGAATTTCATCTTTGTCCCCGAAAGTAGATTTTGTAACTTTTGTAGTGAATTTCAGAATGTGGGTCAATGTTTTGCAAATGTTCTTATGAATAAGCAATATTAACAATAATGTTATGAAGTAGTGCCATATCTCTCAGTAGTGCTACAACGATGGTCGCACATACAGGTTAGATGTTTCTGGGGTAGTGACAGAAGCTAGAAAATAAATGGAGTGTCAGGACCAGCTTTTCCTTCATCATTTTATGATGTATAGTATAACTAAATGCGACTGCGTTTTTTGCTAACAGTAAAACTTTTTGTACGGAGTACTTTAGCTAGAGCCATACTGTGACGTATCAATGTCATTATGATTCCTTGTGAAAAAGAAATGGTACTATTCGTCCTGTATAGCTCCATCTCTCTCTCACACATTGCAACATGGCCAATGATGCAACAAAGCCATCATGGCTTTACTGCGCCGCAGTAAGGCCCTAAAAATCATTGGGCGAGACCGCGAGATCCTGTTGGTACTCCATTTATCATCTACTCTGTGGGTAGCGTACGTATCGAGTAGCGCCGTAGTATATACTAGAGCGGTCTCACTAGGGTAAGGGCGACCAGTGGCCACGGCGTACTAAGACTGCGTTATTATATCTTATAATAATTAACTTATACAATGTTTACTCGTTATACTGTGTTCGTTCGGTGGCTGGCTGAGGCGTCCACTTGTTCATGTCGTCGTTTTCGATGATAGCAAACCCTCTGGGCATTTGTTTATTCCGTGGTATCGATACCGATGCAATGTGGTCCGAGATGTTTGAGAAAGGTACACTGGTAGAAAAAGTACAGGTGATCAGCTACAACAGATCTGAGATTAGTTAGTATAAGCTGTGCCCATTTTTGGACTAAGTGGTTGTATTTAGAAAAAACATAGTGTTAAGAATTTTATTTTAAGTCATTCAGATTTGTTTCATCTAATGTCTTCCATTTATGAGCTAAATGGTTAACCGGTTTCCTCATTATCAAGAGGAAACAACTAAATGCCAGTTTCGTTTTGGGAATTCTAATGTGAATCCTTAAACAGTCAAGGGAGAAGGAAAATTAAGACTTTTAGGAAAATTATACCTTAACTTGTTACTTGATATTTTAGCATTTTTAATATATTTTCACCGTTTCCGTTATTATTTTTTCCGAAATTCGAGAAGGATTAGTAACTCTTTTTCTAAACGTTTCATAAAATAGTAACACCATGAGATTGCCTTGAATTTAATATTTTAGGTGCGTCATAAATATTTAAAAGTCTCTGCCAGCCACCGAATGAGAAGGAAGCCTATATGGGCTTCCATATTTTTGTTAGTGCAATTTTGGGGGGATCCGCAAATACGTGCAAACTCCTCCCTGCTAAATGTAAATATTTATCCACTTTACTTGTTTATTGTAAGTATAAATAAGATTTATACGTTTAGTTGAATTTTCATTAAAATATTATTCCAAGAATGTGGTTTCATTTCAAAGGCTTTAGTACCTTGGAAGAAGTAAATTAGTATTCTTAAGTTGACTTTATTGTTGATAATTAGACGAGACGATTTTATCTCTTCTTACCATTCTTTAGTACAAGTTTGATGTGGCAGTTCCTTCACTTCAACCTAGATGGCGCTGTTTTCAAAGTAGATCATAGTGTTCTTACACGTTGATCTAGATAGATAGATGGCGTTGCTAGTGTGAAACGCAAGCAAATCGATGATGGTTGCTATTGAGAAATTATGCAATTTTCTAAATAAAACACTGATCATTGCGGCAATAATAAACCTTCCACAATTAGTGTTAGAAGAGTTATTAAATGTACAAACAGAAACAACTGTTGATTGTAAGTAAGTAGTAAATTTATTGAATATGGAGGTCGTTGAACTGAAAATAAGTTGTAGGTATAGATTATCAAATTAATACTTTCTCATAGTGGAGTAGTGTACTTAATAAAAATACTATGTCATAAAAAACTCTAGTTGTCATTTTACTTTTTGTCTCTTGTTTTATATTTGATTATTTTAAAAATCTTAAATTATCTAGAAGTGCATAATTATCTATATAGCATTTCACCAAAAATATAATTGATAGATCCTAAAACAGAATTTGGAGATGCTGGGATTTGAACCCAGGACTTTCAGCATGCGAAGCAGACACTCTACCACTGAGTTACATCCCCGATGTGTATCTTATTTTAAATTACCATACACGGTCTACACAATCCATAAGAATAGAATGTAATAAATAACCTGGTCCATCTATTAAGTTCGTAAGGGTGAGTTTCTTCTGAGATGAGCGGAGCGGAGAGGTGTGGATATCGAGTTATCGACTAATGTATTTAGTACAGCTGAAATCGTTTAAAATCATCAGCTTTACCATATTTTAAAATTTCACAGAGAAGAGATTACGTAAATCTATATTTGTCTCAAACACCGTAAAGGCCATGTATGACGTAGGTATTTGATCAAACATGAAAAGTCAAAAGCTTCCGTTTCTTTAGTAGGTACTAAGTAATTCAATTATCAAAGTTACGCCAGAAACACATTGCGGGCCGGATATTCGACATATTGGGCAAGATTGTCTATTAGCTTATAAATACCTATTTGACTTGACACGGGACGGTATTCAGAATGCTCACTATTAGGTGTTAACAAGACAATAGTGAGCATTCTGTTACGTGCCATCTTCCGTGTCCCGATCCCGACATTCAGACTAATCTTTCTTGCACTCACGTTGCCTGCAACAATGATCAAAGTCAAGAGTGGGCCAGGGCCCACTCTTGACTTTGATCACAGTTTTGGAAAACGAAGGATAAAAGTTATAATGTTCATATTATTCTATTCTATTTTTGTTTATGGCAATGGTGCTGATGTCGACAATTTTGCCACAAAAACATGTCCTGCAGTGCTATTCTCTAAATGACAATTTCGTGGCTGTAAGCTGCGACGAGCTCGTCGACGAGACAGCCTTGAGATCGATCGAGCGTGTGTCGCTGATCCAAACGGTATTCACTAGCGTGGCTGAGCTCGTCGACGAACTGTAAGCTGTAGCCTCTCGTCGCTGTTTCGTTGACGAGTTAAGAACTTGACACAAATTCTTTTAATCTTAATCGATCAATCTCGACTGAGAATTTTAGGGGTTTAAAATTTAAAATAAAGGGCTTTCTATAAGTATTTTATGAAATAGAGTAAAACATACACAAATTTAATAATTTTAAGAATTTATTGCTTATTTATTGTTCCGTTTTAAGACTGAATGACGATTCCTTTGCCTAGTTCGAGCAACGCGACGAGATGATGAAAACGAACGTAGACAAAAACCACAGACCAAATAGGTTACAAAAACCATAACCAACAACAGACGCGACGCTAACAAAACCACTTGTATTTTTAGTTTGAAAATTCAAGTGTTTGTATCAGCAATTCAGCAGCTATTGCTCGAAACATAACTTATTTCTGTGACCAAGAGAATAAATAAATATACCTTGTAACGAGGCAACCCCAAGACTAAAGGGTAACCAATGACGTGCCGCGATTTATCTCGCGCGCTCTGTTTACTCTGTGGTCAATGTCAACGGCTGTCAAGTCATGTCATGTAAAATAATATTATTCGCTTTTCGTATTACATTGTAGTCTGTGTTTCGTATTTTTGCGCAAATAAATATGTTTTTCCGTTTTTCTTGAGATATTATTTCGTATGACCTCTGCTCGAATACTGGACTCCGAAATTGATTGCCTTCTGACTGACTCCCGCTAATCGCTTGAACATTGGACAGCGTATTGTCACCCCCGCTGACCTTTGCTTGATAACCAGATTTGTTTGCTTTGCTCTTTTTACAAATCATGCACCATGACATGAGCCTGTGCATTAATTGCGGAGTAGCAACGAACCGCTGCAGAACAATAGAAAGGCGAAGATTGGAAAATGAATTAATTCTTGCAATTGTACAGGAATGGGTCGCGCCGCAAATGGTTGGTATCCGATATTTCTATATCGTAACATTTTTGTACTATGTAATTATTTAATGTAATCAAACTAATAGTGTTATCGCTTATGTCTGTTGTCTGTTTATAGTTGTATTTTCTAAAATGGTACCAGAATGTGCAACAAATTCATTTTCGAGACATCACCAATCCAGACTGAATATGTATGGTTGCCTGTGTCCCTGCAATGGAAATGTAATAACACCGTCCGCTTATGTTTTTTTATTGAAGAATGGGCTAGCTTTTGACCTCGATCTCTCCTGATGGAAAGCGATGGATGAGGTCTTTTATGGAGCGAGTGTGCCCAGTTTCACATGTTTACCAAAATGTGCCACTCAGATGTTTATTTCTAAATGCTAGTGCTAGACCTAATAGTCTAATGATAAATGTTTGTTTCAGGTAAATGAAAATTACTTTGTCTGCTAAGGGGAATCATGCCAATGCCTCTTGATGACAATAGACCAGAAGGGAATGAACAAACACCTATATGACACCAACAAGTGTTTATCCACTGTGGACTTTCTCTTCTGAGAAGAGTTGGCTGCCATTAACTTAGGACTGGTACATCGCAAGAACACAGTACCTATGCACGAAGTTATAAGAGAATGAATTTGTGATAATAATATCAACACATTAAGTGCAAATCAAAAACAAGATATGTTTTAATTAAAAGAGTCTGATTGTAATTTATTGGATTGTAGAAATGTTGAGTCTGTGTAATACCATACTTTTTACCACTGCACACTGGTTTGGTTTGAGCAATTCAGACAGATACCTATTTAATGATGTGCCTCAGTTTCTGAACCTTACTATATTAGCTGCTTATTTAATTGAACTTAGGACCGGGGACTCTGGACTGCCTCCTGCACAATTTATGAATACTGTATTATCATAATTATTATAATGATTCTAATGAAACTATTATTAATAAAACTATTTACCAGAATTACGTCTTTTTTTAATTTGAAGAAAAGTGTTATTCAAATCTCAGATTATTGTAATCTGAGATCGTATCAAACCCCTAAGAGGATACAATATTAACAAATACAAGCTAGGAATGATGTAAGTGGGGCTTGTCTTATAAACATAGTTTTCAAACTCTGAAGTGATCTTGATCTTACTGATAACCTTTGCTACATGAAACTTAAAGCCTAAGCGCTGATGTATCTAGCTACCTAAATCCTCATCGCGATAGGCTGCAGGCGCTGCAGCCGCGTAGGTCTGTTATAGTCGATTTCGATAACGACAACCATTTGAAATTATTTCCTAGCGTGTGCCTGTTCCAGATTTATGTAACAAACGAAGCCTCAAAACAAGACAATTATATTTTTTAAATCTATACTAATAAAAAGCTGTAGAGTGTGTTTGCTTGAACGCGCTTATCTCAGGAACTATTGATTCGAAGTAACAGAATATTATAATGTTGGATAGCCCTTTTATCGAGGAATACTTAATAATATATTAATTAGATCTTCAGAAACCCTATAAGTATACATATATGGATAAACTCTGTATCACGGGATATTGTTTCAAATTTTTTTATTTGTTTCGCCTGGCGTGTGTTTTTCAAATCGTCACTTTTCTTAGCTTCTTCTAATAAATGTAGCTTTATAATCAACCGAGCTGCCATTTTATCAAATATTATGTATGAAGATGAAGAAAAAATGTTAGACGTATGCGCGATTATTGTAGCTTTGGCATTTGACAGTTTGAAGTTTTGAAGTTTTTTCCATATATATAAAAGTACTCTGTGGTTTGAAGCGAGGCTGTGTGCGAGGCTGTAGCAGGCTGTAGGCGTCTTCGTCGCTGTTTTTTCTTAGGGAATACCAAAATGTACAAAAAACTGTCAAAAGTGTCAATTTGCCCGCCGTTGAGTAGTTCTAACTCACAGACGTCACAGCCTTGAGCGCTAGTGTAGCTTTACGCAGCCTAGTGAATACCAAACTGAGTTTCACCGCTGCGGCAGCGCTGTACGCAAGGCTGAATCCTTAGAGAATAGCATAGCTGTCATGACACTCATGAACATACAAAGTTTGTTTTTTTATAATTTTGTATTGTATTAAGATTTCTGTCGAACCGTCACGTCATTGTCAACATGACATGCACGGAATAAGTACAATATAGTGCGTTTCACCGTATATTACCTATGGCGTTATGTTGGCAGCAATGTTTTACAGTGTTTCCACATTACCTATAATAACCTACCTCAAAGTAAGGGTGATATGTATGTTTATAGTTAGATTCTTACATATTTATTTTATTCTTATCATATTAAAAATCAGCACAGTTATAAAATGAATAATTTAATTATTTTTATTATAATAATGCTCAGACAAAATAATTGTGTTTGGAGTAGTTATGCTCATCCAACGGACTTATACCCGAGCGGTCGTCGTCATCTTCATCTTCCATATCATCCTCGTCATCAGAAGTGTCACTATCGTCTCCCACTTCAATGATAAACCTGTCCATCTCGCTATCAATAACTGGACCATCTGCGTAATATTTTTCTTCCACTTTTTTCACGTGCTCACATTCTTCAGTTCATTCTTCATCTAGTTCGATTCTTTTAGGCCGGGAACCGCTTTTGCGAGGTGTTGAAACCTTAGTCGACGTGCTGGCTGCGACTTCACCTTCTTTGGTGATTTTAAACACGGTTTTTTCGGATACACCTAAAACATATATTTCGGTTTATTGTCACAATCATACATAAACCAATAAATTCAATAGAAAATTGCATTTTGAGTTGTAAATTTTATTATCTGCTACTGGTAACCCTATTTTAACTCACCTGTAAGGGCGGCAACACGAGCCTGAACACATCTTAAAGGAATTATGAGGCATCATTACGTTTTTCACGATCACAAAAGTTCTTCACCTTTAACACCATCATTCTTTCACCACTTTCCAAAGTTTTGGGCATGATTTTAGTCGGAAATCAAATGAAAGTAAACAAAATCTGCGGGAGCGTCTCCTCGTGCCAATGACTTTGACAGACAGGGTGTGCCATCATAACGCCATAGGTACTATTTGTTGAAACGCACTATAAATGCGTCCTGCGTACTCATGGTCAAGTAAGATGTGACATTTTGAAACGCCACAGACCTAATTATCACTAATTTTATCGAATGTACATTCGGCTTAAATTACGGTTGTGACCTAGGGAAGGTTGATTAACGGGCTCAAAATATGCCTGTTCAATGTTCATTCTTACTTTGATGGGTATTATATTGTCATTGTAGTCTTTGGGTGATAGGCAACATACTCGTATATATACGTTGGCAAAGAAAGAAATTTGGATGTGTGTATATTTTATGTAGTTATTTTATATCATCATATTTTCCTATTATTGTGGTAGACTAGTCGCCCAATATTGTCTTGTCAGAAAGCAACTGAAGTAACTTGTCATTGAGCATAATTTATGTTGCGTAGCGTAGTAAGGCTAGCAGTACGTAAATAAGCAGGTTATTGGTCCATCGTCCTGATTTGCTTACTGACCCATATACCCACACCAGTATCTCGACAATGAGGGGTGATGGTCGAGCAAGCACTGAGGCTCTACACCAAGAGACATTTTATAGGCGCAAGCGATTCTCAAAATGCCGAAATGTTTAAGATTGACCGCGTAACTTTTTGACGTTTCGACAGCCACCCTAATACCTACCTAAAAAGTCGATTAAAAAAAAAAGAAAAGTAAATAGCTAAAATATAAAAGAGGCTTGGGCCACATCATCGCTTACCATCAGGTGAGATAGTGGTCAAGCGCATGTCATCAATAATAATAAAACAATAATAATAAAATGTAGATTTTTCAGGAGAGTTATTTGAAGTTTTCATTTCAACATTACCCTTTTACAATTTGTTGCGATTACCTCCCTTTTAAAGTGTTAAAACTTTATAAGTATAATTATGTCTAGTTGAGTAACGCACTTTACCACTTTAACAATAAACAAGCAAATCGTTTTCGCTGATAGAATATCTACTAGTTTGTCTTGAGATTCTTATAGAAATTCTAAATATTAATCTCACGTTTCGTTCATTTAGATAAATGATCCTTTCCCCATTAGATCTTGTATTGTGTTTTAATTAATGAATATATTAGATTAATTTGCGGTCTAAAGACAGGCATTTCAGATATTTTAATATGTTCTACAATTAAGAACTGATGGATTCTTTCTAGAAAGCGTGCACGGACAGCTGTTACTTATCTGGCTAGTAGGTAGCTATAGCTACACGAGGTCACACAGAATTTTTGTAATTTACTTTAACGACACCTCAGCTTCAGTTTTGTTGCCACTTATGTTGGATTATACTTACCACAAGGTTTATTTAAAAATATGTTGGTAACCTTTGTTCTAGCCTCATAGGTTTTTAACTTAGGAAGGAGCATCTATCTTATTTTATAAACTGAATCATTGTTTATTCATTTGGATGTTTAAGAGCAAGTGGTTCTTCCAAATTCTTAGGAATTTGTTTTATTTACCACGGATCTACCACGAACACTTTCATAAACATAATGAATTTCATATATTTTCCATCATTCTTTACAGTAGGTACATAATTGATACGCCCTCGTATATAGGTACATACGAGCATACATAATCTGCTATAGGTAAAGCTGGCACGGGCTCGGTAACAAGTTCACAACCTCGACGCTCAATAATATCAATAATCCGTCAATCAGGAAGAAGTTAATACTGATTTATAAATAAAAATGCCTTACGGGTGAAATTACTAAAAATAGAAATAACATAAATTACGAAGAAGTAGGTACCTATGTTAATTTGCAAGGAAGTGCGGAAATCATTAAAGTTCCAGCTGGTTCCAGCTGTTCCGGTTTATGTAAGAAAGGCAAGACAAGGTAGTCATCTACCGCCTAGTCATTAACTGTATCGTAAAGTTCATTGCTCAGTTAACTGTACTTTTATGTTTATCGTATTATTATGGCATCTGTGTTGGGCAGGATTTAACTGCATAGGTAATGCATACTTATTAAGATGATAAAATTGTTGATGTTCATTCAGTTACTGGACCGCACCTTATAAGAATTCATACATGAATGCAAGAAACGTGGTGATGATGGGTCCTCACATGCCACATTACCGAATAAATGATCAAGGAGAAATTTCTGATAAGCTTGTACTTAGGGATTTTTGAAATGTCTTGGGATGCCTGATATTGTTGTCTGAATTATCTCCCCTATTTTACTGCCATGCCGGTCGATTCTGTAAACATGTCGAAATGAAGGCTTGGGTGAAGTGATGACGAAGTGAGCTGTCATTCCATCTTGATTATGGATTGACAGCTCACTTGGTGATCACTTCACCCAAGCCTTCATCATCATCATCATCATCATATCAGCCGAAAGACGCCCACTGCTGGACATAGGCCTCCCCCAAGCGTCGCCACAACAACCGGTCCTGTGCGTCTCGCATCCATCGGTTACCCGCGACCCTCACCAGGTCATCGGTCCACCTTGTGGGAGGCCTTCCAACGCTGCGTCTTCCGGTACGCGGTCGCCACTCCAAAACTTTTCGGCCTCATCGACCATCTGTTCTGCGAGCAATGTGCCCTGCCCACTGCCACTTCAATTTGGCGATCCTTCGGGCTATGTCGGTAACCTTGGTTCTCTTGCGGATATCATCATTCCTGATTCGATCACGCAAGGAAACTCCGAGCATTGCCCTCTCCATTGCCCTTTGGGTGACTTTAAGCCTTCTGATGAGGCCCATTGTGAGCGACCACGTTTCGAGTCCATAGGTCATCACTGGCAACACGCACTGGTCATAGACTTTCGTCTTGAGACACTGTGGTATGTGAGACGAGAAGATACCGCGCAACTTCCCGAACGCCGCCCAGCCGAGTCGGATTCGACGGTTGACCTCCTTCTCGAAGTTAGCCCTACCTAGCTGGATCGTTTGTCCCAGGTAGACGTACTCATCAACAGCTTCGAGTGCAGAGCCTCCAATCTTGATAGGAGTGGGTGCTACATGGGTATTTACCATGACCTTGGTTTTGTCCACGTTCATTTTAAGACCCACTCTTTCGGAAGCTCTACTGAGGTCATCGAGCATTGTACTGAGGTCCTCCGTGGTCTCAGCCATGACGACTATATCGTCGGCAAATCGAAGATGAGTGATGTACTCGCCATTTACATTGATGCCTAGCCTTTTCCAGTCCAAAACCTTGAAGACGTCCTCCATTGCGGCCGTGAACAGTTTCGGAGAAATTACGTCTCCCTGCCTCACACCCCGCTGCAGGAGGATAGGTTCTGATGTCTGATCCTGAAGTCGGACTGACATGGTGGCGTTTTCATACAAACACTTCAGCACCTCGATGTACCGATAGTCGATCTGGCACCGTTGGAGAGACTGCAGCACAGCCCAAGTCTCGATCGAGTCGAAGGCTTTCTCGTAGTCCACAAACGCTAAGCAGAGGGGCAGATTATACTCTTCGGTCTTCTGTATAACCTGCCGCAGCGTGTGTATGTGGTCTACGGTGTTGAAGCCTTTTCGGAATCCGGCTTGTTCGGGAGGCTGGAAGTCGTCAAACCTGCGTGCGAGACGGTTTGTGATGACTCTGGAAAACAGCTTGTAGACATGGCTCAGAAGTGAGATGGGCCTGTAGTTCTTAAGCAGGGCATTGTCGCCCTTTTTAAAGAAGAGTACCACCACACCTCTGCTCCACGCTTGTGGCGTTTTCCCCTCGAGTATGACGGAATCGAACAGTTTCTGAAGGGCCTTAAGGACTGGTTTTCCACCCGCCTTCAGGAGTTCGGCCGTAATTCCGTCCTCACCCGACGCCTTGTTGTTCTTAAGCTGCTTCAGAGCCATCCTAATCTCATACAGGCTGACGTCCGGGATGTCTTCGGTATAATGCCGGGTCAATCTAGCTCTTGGGTCGTTCGCTAGATTTGCTGCGGGTTTGGTCATTGTCGTGTATAACTGTCCATAGAATGTCTCGATCTCTCTCAGAAGCTCCGATTTGGCGGATATGGTTCTGCCATCGTCGGTCTTCAGTTTTGTGAGCTGGCTCTGCCCAATAGACAAATCTCTTGCAAAGACCCTGGAGCCCTTATTCCGCTCTATCGCGTCTTTAATCTTTTCAGTATTAAAGCGGCGGAGGTCGCTTTTCAAGGACTTGGAGATCCGTCTATTGAGCTGCCGGTACTTGCACGCATCGTCTGAAGACTGCAGAATCATCTCCCGCCTCTCCTTCATGAGCTTGAGAGTTGGATCAGAGAGCCTCTTGGTCTTATCTGTACGGCGAGTCTTGAAGAACTTAGACCCGACCGTAATGACTTCAAGATATTTAATGAATCGCGCTGCACTTGTCTTATTTATTTATTTTTAACAGGTTTCTTCACAGCTGAGCTTCACTAAAATTATTTCGTATACCTAAGTCGATGTGGACGTGGAGCACTGAAAACAATCTAGGTACCGAAGTCATATATCGGTCGTACAAGCTTCTCATTGATTTGTGCCACCGGTTACTCAATACAATCCAGTTTGAAAATATAAATGAAACTCTTCCAAGTCAATAGAACAGAATAGCGCTTGCGAAACAAACACAATGTGTCTCCTACATTCAAATGTACTTGATTTTTATAGAGACCAGGAAACGACCGGTCATGTCATTAAAATATAACCGAGTTTAGCTATTCAAAGGTAATTCTAACCTCGGTCGACCCCTCTTTGTTGTGTATAATGTAAAGTATGCAAATTCTGTTGTTTTGAAACCTACCTTAAATCTACCTTTTGGACTTCGGTCGTAAGTAAATCACATTGTACCTGCATGTCTTACGTACATACTTATGTGCTCAGCTAAATATTAGCTTATGTAAACATTTAGGTATACTTAAATAAAACTAATGAGTAGTTTAGGATGACGCATTTTCACTGGTCAAATAAGCAAGATGAGTAAAAATAGCGCAAAGGTCCGAAGATCGCATTTAGTAATAATGTTTTTAATAAAATTTCAGGATGTTAAGACATAACATAGTGTTCACTGCTCACTGGATCATGTTATAGTTATATACAGTTCTCGTCAAATAATTTTGCCCCTCTGAAGTTAGCCATTTGCAAAGTTCGCGCAGGTGCAGTCACGTAGACGGGAGCAAGCGGGACGCAAGCATGCATCGAACGTAAACGTGCGACTGAGACATAAAATGTCCCCCCCATGTCTCTTGCGCATGCGCAGTTGCAGTTTGTTCGTAATTTTGACTACTACGCAGCCACTCGTAGCCAACTTCAGAGGGGCAAAGTTATTTGACGAGAACTGTAAGTTCGGATAAATTACCTTTAAAGCGTATTTCGCCTCTTTGCTTCAATAACGTGATAAGTCCGGAAAAATAATTTCCGGACTTAACACGTTATTGAAGCAAAGAGGCGATTTCACTGGAAACACGCTTATTTTTCCGAACTTAATTGCAAATCAGTAGTCGTCCTCATCATCTTTCTTTAGCTCCTGACTGTATTCCGTGTTAACTGTTTCCATTCTGTCCGGTCTACCGTCACGATATCATTGATACGCTTTTCTTTCATATAAAATTCATCCATCTTTTCTTTCGCCTCCTTCATCCATCAGAATTCGGCACAAAAAAGGTACCTACTTACACTTACTTACACTCTGAATTTTTTAAATATTCCGTGATTTTTTAATTTATGATGTTGATAGTGTTTGCTCATCGATACTGTTTCTCATATGTCGATGGCGTAGCTGGATGTGTAAACTATAGTTTGTGAAAGCTATAAAAAAAGCTGAAAGGAAGAAAATATCAGTGAAACATCTTTATATAAAGGTCATTGTCGTGCCATTTGGCTATACAGATACTTACTACTAATCAGTACTTTCTTCAAATCATCCTTTCAGAGTCCACTGCTGGAAAAGGCCTATCTCTCGCAGGCTGTGCCAGAAAACTGCTTCTCTGCCTTCCAGATATTGTTCTAATAGTAATTAATAGTTACTCTACTTGGATACCTTTGTGACATCGCATTAGAAACCACAAAGAAGTACCTACGAGTAACATTATCCTATACCTACGATATCACAATACCTTTATTAAACCTATTAAAACTAAATAGGTGGCAAGAACAATTAAAGTAGGCGAGAAACGACTTGCAATCGGGTATGTAGGATTGTAGGATTGTAGGCTAATCGAGACCGGTACGTATGTACCCATTGTGGGCACTTGACGGGTTTCTATTCTCCATGGCACTTGAGAGATTACAGCTGTTGTATAATACGAATCTCATTTTTACTCAATCATCGGGGTTTGGTAACTAACTGTTGGTTTTATTCATAGAAATATAAAAATTAAAATACTGATTTTTACTTGAAATAATTTTAAAATTTAAAAAACACCCTACGCCACGCGCATGCGCTACTCTACGCGGGTTTTTTAATTTAATTTTTATTTTAAGGTAAACTAAACTAACGTAGAGGGCAATATATTAAACGTGAAGCGATTAATCGAGTAATCATAAGTAAATAAAAAAAAAAACAATTTTTTGCTAAGAATGCCTCTTCAAACTGCTGGACCGATTTTTACCAAACATAGCTAAGAACCACCGCAAGGAAACTAGCTTTCGAATGAAAAAAACCATAAAAAACCGCATCGAAATCCCTTAAGTTACATGTACTCTGTGGTTACAATTTCAGGGTTAATTGCAGTTACTATTGTGATTTTCGTTTTAAAAAGCTGCTTTTTACGCATAGAGCAGATAAAAGAGGTTCTCTTCTATCCTAAGACCTCTGTTGGCTGTTCTATGTTGGGTATGTAAAAAGTTTCATTGAAAAAGTTTAGATACGTATGTTTATAATTAAAATGCTAAAAGCTTAGATATGTTTTATTTTGAAATGTTAAAATATGTACACATGTGGTGTTCACTAGAATCAGAAGTTTAGGGCTACTAACCCTAGTAGCTCTAAACTTCAAGTACCCACTTTAAGTACCCACTAACTCCCCACCAACCGTGTCTCCACGTTGCCGTCGTGGTGGGGCTTGCGTGTCTCAGTGATCTTGGGGGCTTTGCCGGTAGAGCCACTCATGCCGGAAGGTCCCAAGTGAGAGACCAGACCAAGAGAGACACAAGAGGGGCACACCGTTCGGAGACTTGAGCAGTGTTCGGGTCCTCGGACGGTGTGCGTCTCATTGGCTTGCTCGCTGCTCTCTGGTACGCGTCTGATCATCAGACGTGACTGTGAGGGCAGTGAGCAAGCAGTGAGAGAGAGGGAGAGAGGAGGGGAGATAGGGACCGCACCCTCAAAAAGGAAAACAATGGATAGCGCCCAAAAACAGAAATTACCCCAGGGCGGTTCGGACTGCACAGCAGTCCGGGAATCCGCCACGCTTTACGCGTCAAGCCCCTCGTATTCTGGGGGGGGCAACGGTGCTATCCACCACCCAATTGCCGATGGCAACAGTGGCCGAGGAGGCCCCCGATCCGACTTATCCTTCGAGGACCTGATCGGGTACAATTTTAGCTCGCCTGACAGAGTGTCGGTCGGGCGGAGCGCGGACGGAGGCGCGCTGTATTGGGAGGAGGGCTCGCTTGAGCGTCGCGCGGGTGCAGAGTCGGATTCCGAGTTGGACTCCGACGACCTGGCGACCGTTAGCTCGGCGAGCCCTGTACCCGAGGGGGTGGGGGCTGCTGCGGAGGACTCCAGGTCCTTCCGCAAGCGGCCCAGATCAGAGGAGGACCAGGGGTCGTCCGGCACCGAAGAGGTGGCCTCGGCCCGTAAAATCCCCACCAGCAGGCGGGGTACGGGCCGCGAGGGAGGCAAGGGCAGAGTCCTTGCCTCCAAGGATGCTGGACGACCCCCCGAAGATGGCGGTCGTGCGGCTCTTGGCTCGGAGTCCTCCGGCGGTGAGCCGGATGACTCCGGACAGGAGCGGGTTCGGAGGGCCGGGTTTGCGGAGGTGGTGGAGGCCGCGATCCGCGATGTGGCCTTGAAAAGGAAGTTATCTTCCAAAAACAAGGCCATAAGCGCGGCGCTGGCCTCCATCCTGGCGGCAGCGGAGGCTAACCGAGGTGGGCCTCCAGCGGACGAGCTGTCCAAGCTGCGGGCGGAGGTCGCCCGCTTGGCTGCCGCCACCGAGCGTCTCCAGAGGGAGAACGCGGGGCTCCGAGCAGACCTGGCCAGGCTCCAGGGAGCCGGCCCACAGGGGGCGCCTAAAGGGGGGCGCAAGGAGGACAGCCAGCCCGTGCCGCAGGAGGGGCAGGTGCTGGACCTTGTGCGGCAGGAGATGGCTGCCTTCCAGGCGCGGTTCTCCGTCCTGGAGGGCATCGTCCTGCGCCCCCCGTTAGCGGCGAGTGGGAAGGCTCCAGGCCGGAAGGCGGCGTCGTACGCGGCCGCCGTGGCTGCCACACCGGGGTCGTCCGGCCAGGACAAAGGGTCCGGGCCGGCACCCGCGAAGCCGGTGTCGGGAAAACCGGACCCGGCCCCGGGAAGGAAGAGGAAGGGTGGGGCGGCTGCGCGGACGGCGAAGGCTCCTGCGCCAGCCGTGCAGCAGCTCCCCCCGGCTTCCTCGCCTTCTGAACCTCCCCCGGCTCAAGCCGAATGGCAAGTGGCCGGGGAGAAGAAGAAGGCGGGTAAGGCAGCCAGGGCGGCAAAGAGGCGGGAGAGAAGGCGGCGGCAGCGAGCGCGAGGCGTCGCGGCTGCGCTCCGCGCCCCGAAGACCGCGGCTGTAGTTTTAACGCTGCAGCCGGACGCAGTCAAGAGGGGCGTGACGTATGCCAACACGCTCACCAAGGCCAAGGAGGCCATCAACCTCGGTGAGCTTGGCATCGTCGGGGGTCTCCGGCTCAGGGTCACCATGACCGGGGCCAGGATGCTCGAGATCCCTGGAGCAGGCAGCGGTCCGGCCGCGGACGCTCTAGCCGAAAGGCTTAGGGCGTCCCTGGGCGCGGATGACGTCTGAGTGTCCAGACCCACGAAGTGCATAGATATGCGCATCTTGGGCCTGGACGACTCCGTCACGGAGGAGGAGGTGTTGGCCGCCGTCGTCAGGACGGGGGGGTGCTCTGCAGAGGAGGTGAAGGCGGGCACCATCCGTCCTGACAACACGGGCATGCGAACCGTAGTGGTGAGCTGCCCCGTGTCGGCGGCCAAGAAAATCTCAGAGGGCCGACGGCTCTTGGTGGGCTGGGTCTCCGCGCAGGTGAAACTGCTGGAGCCCAGACCTCTGAGGTGCTTCCGTTGCCAAGTTGGCAACCATGTCGGAGCACTCTGCACCTCGGAGGTGGACCGCAGTGACCACTGCTTCCGCTGTGGTCAGCCCGGTCACAGGGCCGGCTCGTGTGACGCCGCGCCGCACTGCTTCGCATGTGCGGCAGCTGGCAAGCCGGCCGATCACTGGGCTGGGGGCAAAGCCTGCGGTCCACCCGCCAGGGCCGGGACGAGGAAGAAACCCTCCTCCACCGCCGCCGCCGCCGCCGTCGCTTCCGCCGCAGCCGCCGCCACCGTCGCCGCCGCTGCAACTGCTCGGGAGGGGGCGAGAATGGAGTGCCAGTAATGGCCCCATTTCGCCTCCTCCAGACGTACGTCAGTCGCTGCGCCTCTCAGGAACTGACGCTCCTGGGCAAGGCGCAGTGACTGACGCCTGCGGACAGCGAGCAATGGGTAGCTCGCTGTCCGATCAGGTCAGGCCAGAGTCGACGGCGCGTTCACTCCAAACGCGCCGTCAGCAACGAGCAGTCAGCAACGGAGACGGGGCCCGCCAGGGCCAGAGCCTGCCAGGGTTGCGGAATTGTTCGAAAGAGTTACCGCGGCCCTGGGAAGAAAGGCACTAGGAGGACTAAGGGTGGGTTTTAGTCAGTAAAAGTCTGACACTCCCTGCCGCTCCACCCAGAGCGGGAGGGGTCATTTGATGATTTCCCATCCTATAAAAAAAAAAAAAAAAAAGTACCCACTTACTGAATTTGGTTACAACAACCAAATTCAGTAAGTGTGCTCCATACTCAATGGTGACGTTGGGTGACACAGCCTGCCGCCACTTGCTGTAGCACGATTATGAATGTGTCAATACTTGAATACTTAGCTGAGCCATACATTTATTTGTGTATACCACATCTCTTCCTTTTTATAATTATATACATAGTTTATTTGAACAGCTGCTTTGTCTATAAAGGCTATATTTGCGTCCCGCCTCTTCATAAACTAAGATATTTACGTGAGCAAAATTCATATTGTTTGCTTCTCCATTGTTAGCAATAACATTGCTAATTAAATGGTTACGTAATTTTCGCTAATTACGTATTCTATTTCCAGAAGCTTCTTAATCTTCAAATGGATCCGGTTCTGGGGGCACGGTAGTGCCAAGCGAAGCGCGAGGGGACTACTAACCTTTTCTCGAAGAGCTTCGTCGTTTTTAACCCTCATAAATTGGTAAGTATTGGATTATACCAGATAAACATAATTATATCAATAGTGGGCTTATTAATAAAGTTTCTATCTACTTTAGATTTATTTAAAAAAATCCCGATTTCGTCACTAACTCACTTCGCTGATGATCATTAAAATCCTTAGGGTACTTCCTGAAGCCCTAGAAAGCTGAAATTTGGTATGTTAGCTAGTATTAGTTCACAAACAACATAACTTGGAACTTTTACCCCCCAACTCCTAGACTTAAACTAGGAGATGAAAGTTTATGTTTATATAGACTTCCGTAAATTTTGATGCTAGAGGTCTGAAAATTGACTCCAGCTTACAAAAAGAAGTGAAATCCTCCGCAAAAACATTTTCACGTAAAATGTTACTAAGACGAGACCATAATGGCTCGCACTGTCATTCTGTCAAAAAGTTATCACATCTCATGTAGAGCCAAGCTTCTAACTCTACACGCCCTAACTTCACAAACTCTACATCTTAGTCAAAATATGTGGCTTGGCCGTTTCGTTACAACAAGAACTATTGTAGGTATAACAGAAAAGTAACAGTGAATAAATTTTTTCACCTTACGCCCATGTGAATGTAGCGAAATGGCTAGGCCACATATTTTGACTAAGGTGTAGAGTTGGTGAAGTTAGGACTTGTAGAGTTAGGACGTGGGTCGTACATATTTGACGACAATACCTACCTAATATGTTTTCATAGCCTATTCCACATGTTAAGCAGGTTGGTAGGGAAAAAAGAAGTTGAGAACTTTTCAAGTTCAAACTATGGCATTAGAGTAAGGCGCGTTCTTAACTTCAAATTCTTAATTTAGTAAACTAGTGTTAATCGTAATTAGCAAATTACCTTGAAAAGTGAAAATGATGTCCTTGACAGACAGAGCTGGAAAACAAAAGCCCATTTTGTTTACACTATAAGAAAGTTCTACTAAATTGAAAACTTTCCAGAGATAATAAGTAGTAAATAGTCCGTCAAACAAGGAAGTTTCCAAGGAACTACGAATGACAGTGTAAGTATGTAGTAATGCGTATGTAAATGCGTTCTAATGGAGCAAGCTGATGGGAAGTCCTGGTTGCCATAACAAATTATCGCTCAATTATGACTATTTATCGTTATAAACACGTCACCGATGATGAAAATTTTCCGTGAATGAAATCAAAGCGTGGTTCATTGTACGCAGGTAAGCAAAAAATTGAGTAAACAAATATTTTGTGGGAGCTTATTAACACTATAGTAACAAATCCTAGTTCAGGATTATACTGGTGGTCAATAAAGTGTGCGTGATTGTGGTCAGGTACTCATCACGTGCAAAGTAAGACTTAGAGGGTCTAAACAGGGCCTGTAGAGATGATTGTCAGTAGTCTGGGCCCACTAGGACCAGTACCTGCCAGGGTTGCGGAATTTGTTCGAAAGAGTCACTGCGGCCCTGGAACGCAAAGGGCATTTGGAGTAACACGGATGGGTTTTAATCAGTAGTAGTCTGACACTCCGCTTGCGCTCCGCCCAGAGTGGAAAGAGTCATTAAAATTTGATGATTTCCCATAGTTAAAAAAACAAAAAAAGAGAGTCTAAACAAAAGTGACATTCGTACGACGTGACTATTGTCAAAAAGTGCAAACGTATGGGATTGAAATGCGCTATTAAACACACAGACAAAAAAAAAACTTTAAACAATCGTTATTACAGAAAGGATGTCACTTGTCCAAGAACCTGTATATACCTACGTATTTATTAAACATATAATCTAAGTACTATTGGTTGCCATACTGATAGCTTATTTATTACCTGCTTCATACTGATTTTCCGCTCATACTTATGTTACATTATTTTTGATAATAATGATGATGGGATTTATTCTTGGAAAATTTTAATAATCGTCATTTAATAAATTACGTTACCTGTGTCCTGCGTTTTTATGTTGTCTTGTATTTTCAATCCGTGATATTATGAAAACACCCTAAGTGTTCATAAGTCATAACATGTTGTGAACTCCTACGAAGATTTTATCATGTTTATTATAGGATGGATTATTTCATTCACGTCTTCACGAGGTAACACATGCTGAAATATTCACACATGTTTGAAAATATCATGCAAATAAACAATAGTGACGGTCACATTGTATTTGACTGTTTAATTTCTTTTTTTGATTTTTACATTATACATTGTGGATAAGGTTAGGTAGGTATGTTATTGAGTATGCAACGGCTGTAACATAGCAATGTATTTAACTGCTTTTCAAACCCCGAATTAAATTTCGAATTTGAACTTGACAAACTCAATTTTAATTCTAAATTTTCATACTCAAGTAGAGTTTGAAAAGTTTTCCGCTTCCAATTTTAAATTTTAAAATCCGGTGTTAAAAAGTTAAACAAAAATATATAAAATCAGAGGATGTAAAATTTCAAAGCCAGAGTTTGAGTGAGACAGTGAATTGAGTGGCGCGGCGACGCACATTGAATGCACAATAGTAATTTGTAACAGGAAAGAACTGTGATGTAACATCGCGCCACGCTGCCCGCCGCCCGCTTCGCCGCCTCATCGTACGATTGTCCAGCCAGGACGTTGACATACCAAAAATAACACAGAAGAGCCACCTTCGAAAATTACAAATGTTGGTCCACGGTGTCAAGAGGCCCACTCTTGACACCGCGGACCAATATTGTACATTTGTAATTTCCTCACAAGTTGATTACAAACTAAAAACATGTTTGGTAGAGGTACTTATCGAAACTTAGGTTAACAGTGTCGTGTCAGCCTAGCATCAGCACTGTCTGAATCTGCCTAACTACAATCATCAACCATTAATCCTCATTGTAAGGTTTCTGAGAATCGTCTAATAACCTTAATACCTCTTGGTGATGCAAATACAGTAAAGTAGCCAATCTTGAACATTGTAATGAATAATCTATATATATAAAAATGAAACCCGTTTTCCTTGGTCACGGCATCACGCGTGAATGGCTGGACCGATTTCACTAATTCTTTTTTTGTTGTATTTGTTATTATTAGGAGAAGGTTCTTATGACAGAAAAAATTAAAAAAAAAAAAAAAAATGCGCGGAAAATTAGAAAATTTAAGAATCCTTAGGGTAGGTGTAGGGTAGGTGTAGGGTAGGTGTAGGGTAGGTGTAGGGTAGGTGTAGGGTAGGTGTAGGGTAGGTGTAGGGTAGGTGTAGGGTAGGTGTAGGGTAGGTGTAGGGTAGGTGTAGGGTAGGTGTAGGGTAGGTGTAGGGTAGGTGTAGGGTAGGTGTAGGGTAGGTGTAGGGTAGGTAGGTAGGTAGCCAGTTGACGGGAGCGAAGCCGCGGGGGACAGCTAGTACTTAAATAACTATTAAACAATCCTTTTGATAGCTTTGTAGATTTAATATTTATATTTTTTGCAACTTACGACTTTGTTGATGAAATACTCTCTATTTGTGTGACCTACAATGGTCAGTATATTTTATCTCATTTAGTCTCATGCAGCTATCGCCTGCATTCCTTCCACTGCTGGGACACAAGCCTCCTCTCAATGATAAGGACTGCGGCCCTGCGAGAAGGAGGGATGGAGCTATACACCCTATACATATAGCTCCATCCCTCCTCGCTCGAACTACTCACGCTTTAACACGTCATGGTAAGGCCCGGCTGGTCCATAACCCCGTTGCTTCTTGCGCTTTCATTCCCATGCTAATATTACGTAGCTGTTTTTCGTTAGTTTCTTGTTCAGTGCCATGCATCTACGCTCCGAGTCTGACTAACTGGGGGCGTTCCAGACACATGGTGTGCAAGGATCTTTATTGGATCTAATCTTCAACAACAATGCACTTAGTTCTTTCTTGAGATCTTTTTTTATAGACACTCTTTGTGAGTACAGAAACTTGTTGGCTTTGGATAAAGCGAACGTATTCTGCCTTAACTTCATCCGAATTCAAGAATTATTTTTTTCGGACTGTTAATAATATCCATCATGTCAAGAAGTTTCAGTCCTTGTGAAACTATTAAAATACTATTGATTCTTAGTTACCTCTAGAATTCTAGATCTTCCTTAAAGTCAAAAAGCTCTCACATATATTATTCACAAAATAGTAAAACATGCTGAATAGTTAACACCCTAGTACAACAGCATTAGTTCAGAAAACCAAGTACGTTTATGTAAAGATCTAAGAAACCCACATAAAAGCTTTATAAATACCGCAGTAAAGGTAGAAGTTACTTGAAACGGCTGAACCGCTGAATGAATAAATTTCAAAAGACTTCAGGCTGAATTTATTACGACAATAGTACGATAAGGAAGGAAAAACTGAGCAAAGAAAATCTTTTCATTCAACAAGAATGAATGAAACTTACAATTGTAATATCAGTCAAGGATGAAATAGTGAATCATATTCCTACGTGTTAGGTCAGTGTCTAAGTACTAATTAATGATGACTTGAACCTCACCTCATTATCTGTGTTGAAACTGATTCTATGGTAATTATAAAGATATCAGGGTCATTAGCCATTAATACGCATTGACTATGTCTTATTGTTTCTGCTCTATTTCTGTCTTCCGCTTTATTAAGGAGGGAATGAAAATGGTCATTTGCATGATTCTGTTCAGTACCCACAAAATCTTTATTATTCTTTATTTTTTCTGCTGGAGACGATATAATTGTCTGGCAGATAAGATCACTTAAGAGTGATCTTATCTGCCAGACAATTATATCGTCTCCAGCAAACTCAAAAAACTTATTCAAACTTATCATCTTCATGTAACCTGAAACCACGCATACCTAAAACGTTCGTGCTTCCTCCAATTTTCCAATCAAGCGATAGTGGCATGATCACATCCAAGCGTTATGATACGATCCGACCGGATCGAAAGTTCTGGTGGCCTTCCAACTCGACCAACGTTGGCCCAACAGAAACTAGGCCATGAAGTGAGCGTGCCATTGTGCCCGTGGGAAGTGGAGATTACAGCCGCTCCTAATAGGGATGTGGATGCTTCTTTTGTGTGCATCGCATGATGCGGGCGACGTTAACTGTCAATAATGAATTGAATCACGTATGTTCTGGTATTAAGTCACAGTTTTTTTTATAGGAGTGGGCGCAGATTCAATTGGTGCGGATTCGTTTGGGATTTTTGTTGTGGAGCGTCACTTTTTGAAGTAAATACAAAATATTGTAAAATATATTCTAATTTAGGGTTGACTTTGATGTTGTGTTGTCGATGCTGGATGTGGCTCCATGATTTCACCCTGTTTTTATTTCCATGTTTATTTAATAATTAGGCCCAAAGCTGTACCAATAAACGATAATTGATCGTGCTTGGTTTTGTCTTGGAATCTTACCTAGGAGCATAGATAAGCAAGCAAGATCACTTATGCAAAATTCTCAACTTCGGTAGTGGCATTACTTAGCAAGGAGCCCATTGAAACAAGTATTATTATGACGTAAGTAGTCGTAATACTGTCTAATTAATGACTTCGACGTTATTTACTTGACGCACGATGTAAATGACAGGTATTTATTAAAATTATTCGTTGACACGCCATTATTCATGTAGAAACATTAAACTAACATACAAAATCGTTGTTGCCATGCATGGCAATGCTAAACTAGAAAAGGAAAGGTGTCTTCAATAAAGGTAATAATTATAAATAAAACCGGTATCTAAATCTAAATCGATTTTTAATGTTTATAAAGACGGTACGGTACCGCAAGATGAAAATGAGAATAATATTTTTTGGAACAAATATGGTACCTACCTACCCACTTCTGAAACATTGTTAGTTTTTTTTACCCGACTGCATAAAGGGCAATGGTTTTTGTCGACCTTTAGTACCTATGCATTTATTCAACCTGTGCCTCGTGTAGGTACATAAAGTAGGTACAGGTCTCCCAAAGTGATAATGCGCATAGAAATCTTCGTCAGTTCGTCACTGTTCGGCAACGGTTGTATTCCCCGAGCGTCGGAAGACGATATGTAAGTATATAGATTGGTTAAGTGCATTTTCTTCATGCATAATTTAGTAGAATTATTTTAGTTACCTATTATTTTAGTTTCCGGGAATACGAAAATTAGCGAAGATCTGCATGCGAATTATTAATTTGGGAATACTGTACCTATATAGTACTTGCCTCCTTCTATAGCTTCACAAAGCAGTTTTCAGAATAATCTATTTCAGGGGATAAAAGTAGCCGCGACCCTCACCAGGTCAAAGGTCCACCTTGTGGGAGGCCTTCCAACGCTGCATCTTCCGGTACGTGGTCGCCACTCCAGAACTTTTCGGCTCCATCGACTATCTGTTCTGGGAGCAATGTGCCCTGCCAACTGCCACTTCAGTTTGGAGATCCTTCGGGCTATGTCGGTTACTTAGGTTCTCTTGCGGATATCATCATTCCTGATTCGATCACGCAAGGAAACTCCGAGCATTTGCCCTCTCCATTGCCCTTTGGGTGACTGCCTTCTGAGTTTTGCCCATTGTGAACAACCATGTTTCGGTTCCATGAGTCATCACTGGCAACACGCATTGCATAGGTACTTCGACAAAATTAATGGGACAGAAGATTTTTTTATGTAGTTATCAGAGTGGTCCCCTTATTCATTCATATAGGTACATGATCTCTTTCACTCCAAGAAAAATGGCTAATAAATTGAAAGTCACCCTGTAAGTGATTACTAAAATGTTTTTGTCATATTGTATTTTATTTTTCCTTATCATTGGAGTGTTATAAATGGCCACCTGTTTCGCCTCACCTAATTTAAATAAGTTTTTGTTTGACAAATAAAACTACAGTTCTTAGATACACGTGTTACTTTACTGTAGATACTGTATACATACATATTGTTTGACTAGACAGAATGAGGAACTACACTGTTTCGCTTGGGTTAGTTTATTGAAGACTTGATACTGGGTTTGCGAGAACTGCTTTATCTGAAGAATATGAAATGCGTGCGGCTCGACTGAAAGTCCACCCCGACATTGTTAAGAAAAGTTTTGCGCACAATGACATGATTTTTTTTTTTTAGATATGACCACTAGCAAGTTAACACACTTGGGATATCAACTGCTTAACCGGACTAACCTGTGGTGGCCTCAAATGAATTTAAGGCCCCCACTAGCTAAAAACTATTGACCGCTCGCTAAGGGCATTCTCTGTGGAATACGACCTCGGCTTAGTGGCGTCAGTTAGGGACAGCAAGGGACAATCAGGCTGGGTCGTTTCATTAATTAGGGGTTATTAAAGCTAAAGGCTCAGCGGCGCGGGCTGGCTCGTTAGGCAAAAGTCGGGGAGGGACAATGACATGATGAATAGCATTCGCTATTTATTGTTGATGGCTTGAAAAGTCATTTACCATATTATTTTGTAAAAATTAAAGAATACACAAATTAAAGAACAATATAATCAAAACCAATTACCCACAATAGCGGCCGGGTCAACTCACAAGTTCGACCGACCAATGTCATCGAGTTAGGAACGTTTATTTACAAACAATCCCCTGTCAGCAGGACCCGACTGCATTGTGTCGGAGTTACATGGAGGGGAGCGACCTCTGATCAGCGCGCGCATCCGAAGTTGCGCCACCGAACACTACGGGCCTCGGGCGCACCCAACACCTATATATTATGGACGAGTCAGTCGATGTGATCGGGTTTTTAATTGACGTGAAGAAGGATGAAATTTGACAGGAGTAAGGCCGTTACTGTCGGTAGGTGGTAGTCATGGGTTTGGTGGTGATAGTCCGGTTAAGCAGTTGATAGCCCTTGCGTGTTAACTTGCTAGTGGCCAAACTTAAAAAAAAGGGTTTGGTTTTAAACCATAGAAGGTCTATGGTTTCGACCCAAAGGGATACTCGGATAGAATATCTACTCAGGAATTGGTAACGTCACTGCCCTTGCAACTGAACAGCCGATCTATACTGTCAACGTCTCACAATCAACATTTCACCGTGCGAACTTAGGTGTAGTGAACATGGCGTGAGCTGTCAATCCATACAAACAATATGGAATGAGAGTTCACTTCATGCTCACTTTAGTCTCCACCTAAGCTTACGCGGTGATGTTTTCCGAATCGCGCTGCAGTAGTAGTCCCATTCTGTCCATCATGATCATCATCATATCAGCCGAGAGACGTCCACTGCTGGACATAGGCCTCTCCCAAATGAGGGGGGGGGGGGGATTGCCATAATCGCCACACTTGGCAGGCGGGTTGCCAATCGCAGTGTAGCTGTTGCAATGTACAGAGATTGCTGCTGCCCATTCTCTGGTGAGTCCCTTAGTCGCCTCTTACGACACCCACGGGAAGTGATGGGATGGTGCTATTCTTTTACATCCGACACCATACGGAACGCTGTCACCCCATCAAGGTGGAATGATAGTTCCAGCTCACTTCACGAATGTTTTCACTATGAGGTGTTTGCAGAATAGAAAATCTGAATTTTTTTTGCTAAAATGTGATGATAACCAAGCAGCTTCTGAAATTCTGGATGTTCTTTGGTTAGGAATAGACTCCATGGCCTTTAGCGGTCAAGGTCAAGCTTAATTAATTAATAATGTAACCAACTTTTTTATTGTGCAGCACATCGTTGACGTCATATCCTCTGTTACACTTCGGTTCAAAAAAGTATGTCTACAGCAAATAATATTTGGATAAAATATTTGCCAAAAACTTGACAAGAGGCACGATCGCAAGCTATTCAGGGATTTAGAACAAAATAACACTATATGCGGAACTTTAACCACAAATTAGAATATATTCGATCACTACGGAGTCCGTGTCAAATGTTTAAACGTCAGACCCACAGAAGGACAAATAAAACCATTGCAGATCAATCAAAAGTTCCGTTACATAACTGTACATTCATTTTTAAATTAGGAACAGGCAGTTATTTTGAACAAGGTAATACAATCTTGGTTCCTTCTTTATGATGAATAAAAGGATAGGTAATTTATTTGTACCCAAAAATCACACTGCTGCATCTTTCTTGTCAGAAACAAAATGCTGTTGGTACTTGCAGTCTCCATTGATCATTATCACTAATTGATTTTATTAGCGATGAAAAGCGGTGTTTTTGATGTGGTTAATTTTCAGATGGTGACTTCCTCAGTCATTGTTACTAATAACATAATAATAATGAAACGTTTAAATCAGATTCAATCCATAAAACATAACAGTAATATAACAGGCGAGGTTTTATAAAAACGTGTGCGAATATTGTGTTAATGGTATCTTAGTCCGGAAATTTCATGGAAATCAGTATCAAAAGAGTTTTTATTCGATTAAGCAAGGTTCAACTTAAGTCATTATTATGTAGATACGAAGAAAACGCTTCGTACAGTCCTTCAGGATTAAGTAACTTAGATTTAATTTGATTCATATTCACCTAAAACCTCATATCGTTGTTAACTATTAAACAGATAAATTATTAGGTTAACGAGTTTCTGTCAGTGTCTATAAATAAAATGTTGTTTGTTGTTATCGGCTAAATTTAATTCAAAACAATCTATATTTAGACTTTTAAAGCCATTTTTATATCATTAATAAAAACCAAGCGTAATCTTAGGGACTGTTTGACGTCAAGCAACTTGCTTTACCGGTCCGGTTAAAGAACGAAGTGTACCGAGTTCAAAATAACGTCCCATTCTAAAGGTAAAGTGAGTTGTAGTTATAAATAATGTTAACTTGTTTCTTTTGTTTTTTTTCTTTTCTGTTTTATTTTTGTTAGCGACGAGTAGGGTCCAACCTAACAGAATCCTCGCAGCCAGAGTGACTCTTTAGCGACACGTGTAACATATTTTTGTTTTTGTACTAATAAAACGGTTTTTATTAAAGTTAATGTTCACACACGTCTAGTCTATTACTTAAAAACTACAACCAAGGATGTAGAATGAGATACAAGTAAATGTAATTTTAATAAATTACTGTGTAGTGCTAAATTAAAGAGGTCGTCAAGAATCTTCCAGACTTTGCCACAAGCCCACAATATTGACTGTCAAAGTACCAGTCCGTTGGTCTCTAGTCGAAACTAGACAAACAGTTCAAGTAAATAGTTCTCACGCATCACGTGAGTAGTTCCTGACACTCAACAAATAATATGTCATGTGTACCATATTAAATTTTACTATTTGCGTGTAATTTCCTCGAACGCGTAATAATTAAAAAGAAAACAAAGAAACCGCTTTGAACGAGATATACAAACAATATGCTTATGTAATTTGGTTTTACAGTTGGCTTATTGTGAAAATTATGATGTAATATTTATTTTGGCCGCCAGTGTAATTAATGATACTTTATGACATTTTTCATCAGACTTATTTCAATGATCTATCTTTTTTATTATGACTTGCGTATTATTTAACAGTGTCTTTATTATATTCTTTGTGTGTTGCGTACATACCTACTTTATAGAATTGTACTCTTTGTGAATATCAATGGACATAAAGTAGCGACTCTGACATTCATACATTGTTTGCTAAAATGGCCGTATGCGCAGCGTGCAGAAATTCTTCAACAAACATTACGGAGATTCGGCAATTTGCATTATTATTGTTTGAAGGTCGCTAAAACACGACACACAGTATCTTTTAAGGTATCTTTATTTACAGCATCATTAAAAATATTATTTCGAGCACATTTGGTGTGACTTGAGACAAGTTACCATATATAGTTCCCAGTCTATGGTCAAGATTGGGCTTAGTTCACTAGACCATGAAGATGCACTAGATACCTATCATAGAATTTAGGTAAAACATTGTTACTTAAAACACGTTTATTACAAAGTTTGTACAAAAAAAAGTTGATCCATGCCTGAGTGCTCAAGACAAGGCGTAAGTACCTACGCCTTGTCTTGAGCACTCAGGCATGGATTAACTAATAGTACTCAGGCCTGTCAAGTCCGTACCAACCTTCGAGTAGTTGTATGTCAAATCTCTTAGCAAATGTGTTGCAAATTCATATCACGCCACTTCAGGATAAAGATTAACAAAATCTTTCCTAATTTCATAAAAAAACATCTTCGCCGTTTCCGTCGTTGCGCTTCGGACCAACCAGTTTATTCTCGAAATTTTGCCGACTTCTACAGATGAAGGTCGAAGATGACCAGTAGCAGATGATTGGACCATGAATGACCTTTAAAGTTCAAATATAGTCACAATCAAAGAGGAAATACTTGAGATGGACCACTACGCAGTTGTCAACGGAGGTCAAAATATATTTGACTGTCGCAACCTCGGTTGTTGCGCGACCGATGAAGAGAGAAAGTGTGGGCTATATGGACGGAGGTACCTCGGGTAGGTACCTCGGGTACCTCTACTCAGAGGTGTGTGGTGTGACGAGTGCCGTTAGCGAACATCATTGGCTGCAGGCGGAAGTGTCGTGGCCGTATGACGTGCAACAGCTTTGCGATTGTACTGTCAAGTAAAGAGTTTGATTACCAGCGTAGGACCAGACGTTGTGGTGATTACTGTCTATGTGTCTTTCTGCTGAAATAATGGTAATGAGGCAACAATCTACGTGTTACGCATTTCAATACGTGTTCCTTCAAATGCCCTTTGCGTTCATTCTTTCGAATAATTCCGCAACCCTGGCTACCTGACTATTTACTCCTCCGTTTTGCTGAGTGTACCTTGTACACTGCACCATATCTCGTCAAGCGACGATATAGGTACTAGACATGACATAACATGGTCGCTTTTTGCCTTTGCATGTAACGCTATGAACCAAGAAGATGGGTAGGTACTGTTACCGTTGTTACAGTTGTTGGCACATTGCAGATTTATATCTATGTAAGTTTTGATGTCTGCACGGTTTGTGCACTTACCTAACAATAGTAACATTTTACATTTCTTTAGTTGTAACTTTTAAGGACTATTACAAAGGAGTAGAAAGAATTACACATCAGAAAGGTCGAGGAGAAATCAATAATTGGAAAAGCCACAAAAGACGAAGAAGAAGACTAAGAAGGTATACCTACTAAGAAAAAAGAAAAAGAAGCATATTAAGGAATATTGAGGAAACATGTAAGTACTTACTACAGTTGAGTAGAAACATACAGAATTTAAACCGAGGCCGACCTAGTGAAGGTCGCCATTTCCCTGGATAATCTTCATTGAGGTCATAATGGGAGGCCTCTGTCTAGCGTTAGTTTGATGATGTAATTGACTTAATACATACCTACTACATAGAGATATTTGTTAGTACATACGTGTGGCACATAGCATAGCTGTGTGGTTTTGGCACAATGCCACACGGTGCAGTTCTGCCTCCCTAGTGCCTCATTACTCATCACTTACACAACTCCTGCACGAGCGGAGGTCTTGTTTAAATTTTCACTTGTGCGATAATGATAATGAAGTAAGAATGCGTGGCATTGATAACCTGTTACCAAAACATGGTGATAATAAATATTTATTTAACGTTCTTACATAATAAGTAGGTAGAAGAGGGTGTGGCTTTAGCAACGATGTGGTTCGACTGGTCTGCAAAGAGAGGTGCATTTGCTTTGGTCAGTCTATGGAGAGTCTTCCAGCAGCTGACGTCTTTAGGCTGATGAATCTGATGATACTATGGATATATTTTTTTCTCAGTATTTTCGTTGTCTCGACGATATCAGGACAAGCAGACCAGTCAGTACTGGTTCTCGTTGGTAACTCTATTATCAAAGTCGAATTGTTGAACCCGATGAATCTGTAGAGAAAACACAGAGTCATTATTATACAAAAAATTAATCAAAATGCGTATCACAAAAACTCCGAGTTGACCTAACATATGAATCACATTTGGTGTAAGATACACTCGACGTTTCGAGATTATTTCCAAAGAGTTTCGCGCTCAAAGGTTGAATGTTGATATCGCTTTGGACTTTGACCAATCAAGGTAAAACACCAGCGTATTGAAAAAAACAGTCCAAACTGGACTTTGAACGCCAGTTACTTTTAACTTGCGAAATAATATTATTTTTATTTACTAATTTAGACCAATATTGAGACGGAAATCTAACAGGTAGACTAGAATCAATAAGGAAATTTTTGTTTCTGGTTAGTTTGGGGAGGTGTATTGATGTTATGTACGTGGCTGCAGCGTTAATGTTGACTGTTTGTATGAGGAACTGACTTTGTTCAACAAATCATTCTAGCCAGTAGCTACGCTACAATACAGGCTGACTTACTTCATTGGTACTCATGAGTATAAACAATTTTACTACGGGATTCTTCAATATGAAGAAAAAAGAACCAGTTGTTCAGTAGACCTTTTTTTTTGTATGAGAAATCATATTTTATACTCTGCTCTGGGCGGAGTGGAAGTGAGTGTCAGACTCTTACTGATCAAAACCCACCCGTTTTCTTCCAAATGACCTTTGCGTTCCAGGACCGCGGTACGGCGATAACCCATTCGAACCAATTCCGCAATCCCTGGCCAAGTGGCCAGTGTTCAGTAGATCTACACAAAACAACAGTTTTTTTGTTGACCAGTACATGTTGTGCTCATTCATGGGTTTTCTTGATAGATTTTCGATGAATGTATAATTTTTCGTAGCTACTTTCAATAACTGAAAACTGTAGTCAGCCACGCGACTTCCGTTGCTGACAGTACCTACAGCTTTTTATGTCATTAACTTTGTTATTATGTTGATATTATGTATTTACGCACAAGAATTACATAATGTACATAACAATTATCTAACTTCGATGTCAACAATGTAATAATATATTACCCATGTAGACGTCAACGTTACGAATTTATTGTAACCATGAATCGTGTATTGAATATCATAATAAATTATAAAGCTAAGTTTTTGTGTTATCGGGGGCCCATTTATTGAGTGTGCAAGTCACCCCCTGCCATTTTAAAGTCGTGTACATTTTCAGTATTCAGGCAGGGGTCAATAGTTTCTCATAATATACGGTAATCAGTCCACTAATCCACCCAAACCCATAGCCTTCCATTTTTTGTTTCCATATTCTGCAATAGTCCAACACCAACCGGGGATTATCCTTGGGTATACTTTCATTTCATAGTGCATACAGGGATATGTCTAACAGGGCAGAGAGCGAGTTGGCTTCGGCCCCTCGTACGCTTACCAAAGGACCGGAACCCCGGGGTCCCGAGATTGTTCAAAAGCTAAGTTTTACATAGACCAGTAGGTAACAGGTACCTATAGTCTTTTTCTAGCCCCTCCCTGTTCGAACCACACATCACATGATTAATGTGACTATCTCTTATTTTAGTAAGTACCTACTTTTCTGTCTAGTTGATGTAGGTAACTTCTGCTAGTCCAGAGAAGGGCTGTTTACATTTCCTGATTCAAGCGACGCGACGCTGACGTCACAAACTGCTCCCATTCCTTTTATTTGTGTCCTTGACATTAACTAAAGTTATAACAATATATTTTATAGTTGTAAACAGTTTAGTACTTTTTGCATAACTGAACCGGGTGTTTCTGCGTTTCAAGATACTTATTATTGTGCTGTCTTTGTTCTCAGTGTGTCATTTCAGATTTCGTACTCGAAGACTTACCAGCGGATCTCTTTTATGTCCGTCTATCTGTTAGTGGGCTGTATCTCACGAACAGTGACAAGTGGACAGTTATTCTTGAAATTATCACGGATTGTGGTATTCTATTGCAGCTATAAATGAAGATGAAATTAATTATCTAATAATTTAAGGGACATGAATCATGTTTTTTTTTAATTTATGGTACGGAACCCTTTATGTGTGAGTCCAACTCACACTTGGCCGGTTTTTTATATAGTTCACAGGCTCGTTAAACGATGCGAAATGTGGCTATAATAAAGCTGATATAATACCTACCACTATTTAGTTTTAAGTAATTGGTTCGAGTTATTCTGTAGGTTTCGTGAACATTCAAGTGTTGGTCAAAGAATTCCCATTTAAATTATAACTTTGGTGATACGTAATTGATTATTCTTGGTTATTATTGTTTATGGCTTTTTGACTAAGCAAATATGTACGTATGTGGGCTTTAAGGGATCCGCTGGATACAAGACGCCAGGACCGGTCGATGTGGCGACAGCAGTGGACGTCTTTCAGTTGAAATGGAGATGATGATGTATGTTTTGTAACTCAACGTTGCTGCCTGATCAGAGGTCCTATAATGTCGTCGTTTTGATACCGATAAACCATCAGTCCTGGACCTTTACTTACTACACATCAAAATTCAATTCGATCCTTCCAGTTTCTCTTGCGATATAACATCGTAGGTCCATTTAGACCTTGCAAGCTTAGGGCAAGGATATCTAACCAACTGACGAGGAAATCCCAATTTATGTTTAACCAATGTATCAACAACGCAGTAAACTAGCAGAACGTTTGGTGAATATTTGAACACAGTCAGTGTCACAGCTTCACTTGGCCCTCAAATCAAGTGATCATTTGCAGTCATTTATGCTACACGCGGACTGTTATTATTTTCGTGGGTACCGTACAAGGGCGTAGTATGTAATTTGAGGTACCGTTAAGTTTAAGTTGTTATACTTATCAACCTACATGTACTTGCTGTGTTGTAACCCACTTTTGGCCACCATCAAATAAGTTACCTTCACAACTACACTATAATTACCACGGCAAAAACGTCCCCAGGTTTGCGGATTTTATTTGAAAGAGTCACAGCGGCCCTGGAACGCAGAGGGCTTTTGGAGGAGCACGGATGGGTTTTAGTCAGTAAGACTCTGACACTTCCTCCCGCTCCACCCAGAGAGGAAGGAGTCATTTGATGATTTCCCATCCATAAAAACAAAGTAAAACAGTCCGTCCGGGCAGGATTTGGCTGTCTTCTTTATCTCCGACTGGCTTCTGCCAGAGGCTTCACCCGCGTCGATGTCGGAAATAATCCCAAGGGAATATACTCCTGGGATAAAAGTACCTACCTTTTCCAGGACATGCTCTACCCGTATGCCAAGTTTCATTCAAATCCGTTCAGCTGTGAAGTGGTAACAAATAGTCAGATAGAGACAGTAAGTTTCGCATAATATTAATCGTAGTATGAAATTGCTTGTTGCGAAATTTGTTCGAAAGAGTCACCGCGGCCCTGGAACGCAAAGGGCATTAGGAACACGGATGGGTTTTAGTCAGTAAGAGTCTGACACTCCCTCCCGCTCCACCCAAAGCCAAGTGAAAGGAGTCATTTGATGATTTCCCACCCTTAAAAAAAAAGTATGGATTGCTTCCGCTATATTAGAAACAAGAAAAAGCTAAAGGTTTGGCTTCACCTCTGTAAACGGTGCAGTTTTAGCTGTTGGTCTTCAGACCCTATGTGCTTACTGCTGACTGTGAAATAATTGCATTGTCCTAAAATAGCCGTTCTACTTATAGGTACCTTACCGACCTGCGTCGAACATTGCTTTGAGCAAAATTTTGATGATGCTGATGTTTTTTTCCTCGATGATAAACTGCGAAAGTTTCCACAAGAAGCTTCGTATTGACGTAGCTCTACTATTAATAGTTGGGGATTTCTTGCCATATTCAGATCACAAAAACAAGAACTGTATGGAAAATCTACGCCTTCATTGGGGGCGCGGACCTCTGTTTTGTTGGTGTTGTTATTTTTTATCTTGTTACGTCAATCTTGCAGTTGATGTAAACGCCCGTACAATAATTATACAACTACGCAGTAACTTTTTTCTGACGTCAATGTCTCTCAATTGTTTCGAAAAACAACAACGAATAATCCAGAATGTTAATAAGGTGTTAATTAATTAAAAATATGCCAATCCATGTATAGCTGGAGGAAGCCGGTATCTGTGAGTGTATAACTTTGCTGTTTTCGGATCTAATATAAAAATATCTAGGTATATATCAATAACTATCACTTCATAATCAACCTTTTTTTTTTTTTGAGGATGGGAAATCATCAAATGACGCGCAAGATGACGTTAAGCGCCCCGTGCGGAAACCGAACTGGTTCTCCGCCAGATCCGGCCCCACCCTCACCAGGTGCGCGACGAGGCGGTTTGCAATTACTCTTTCAAAGAGCTTGCACACCTCGTCGAGCAGCACGATGGGCCGGTATGCGGACGGAGAGTCCGCAGGGCGCTCCGGCTTCTTAATGAGGACGAGTTTCCCCGTCTTCCAACGAAGTGGAAACTGGCCCCTCTCCAAACATGCGCTGAATAACCCCCTAAGTCGAGGCCCGAGAGCCTCCAAGGCCAGGACCCAGGCTTTTCCAGGCAAGCCGTCGGGTCCTGGGGCGGTATTCCTGGCCTTCAGCCGGTTAACCGCCACTCTCAGGTCTACCTCGGTCACTTCCGGAGCATCGTCGTCGTCGTCGTCGTCGTCGCTGTGGTCCGCAACAGGTACTCAACCTAAGGGCCAATTTTTCAATAGCATCTATGATAGATAAATAATAAATAAATAATAATAAATATCTTGGGACAACTCACACACGGCCATCTGATCCCAAGCTAAGCAGAGCTTGTGTTATGGTAACCAGACAACTGATATACATACTTATATAATTTATAAATACATACATTTTATAGATAAATTACACCCAGACACAGAACAAACAATTATGCTCATCACACAAAGTTTGTCCTGGGTGGGAATCGAACCCACGACCTCCGGCTTTGCAGTCAGGGTCACTAACCACTAGACCAACAGGTACTATTACAATACCTAACTCTTGCTTAGGGAATAGAAATGGTAGTTTGAAAACATTGTATTTTATATACATTTGTCAAACAGGCATATTTTTATTCTTCAGTTAAAAAAAGTTAAGTTAGATAAGTACATATAAATATCTAACTATACCTACTAAAAAAAACAATGTTTATGTTTTCACAGCTGGAAAAGCAATGCGAGTAGTAGAATAATAGGCTGATAATGCAGATTAGCTTGGGTTAGATAGATCCGCGAAAAACACAGTACCTACCTAATAATAAAAACCTGTACGTACTTAGGTTACACATAATAATGATGAAATAAACCGATCCCCATGCCCAAGGGCAAAGACAGCAACGGGACTTATTTCCACTTTCCTGGCGATAATGATGTTGACTGACGGGAACCGATTACCGAATGATCGTCGAGCTTACTATACCTAATAAATAATGCTTTGCGGTTCTCAGACCTTATTGGTTACAAATAAAATTCTAACTAAAAGATAAATTGGTAGAATGATACCCTAGGCCTTCACACTAAACTATTAAGGCCTACCTACCTTTCAAATGACCGATCATTAAGTTAGTCTAAGTTTACATCAATTAGGATAACTGGATCATTAATCCAGTCCAGTCCAATTTGAGATGTTAATCGGAGTTAAAGTGGTTTGGAAATCCATTATGGTGGATTGTAAAATGCGAGATTTCGAAATTATACTTAATTACCACTTGAGTGATTTGTATAAGTACTTAAATACCCACATTTCACACAGGAAACTTAATAGCGGATCTGGAAATTTTTCAAGACATGAACAACTTTTATTCTAGATCTGTTCATAAGTAGGTAGGTACGTTGTTTGCCAGGTTCTCGGCCTTTTTGGAGCAACATCGCTAGATTGTCGACAAATACTTAGACAGTGAAAATTTTGAAAATACAAGGTGACTATAAAGTATGAAGTATATACATTACAAGATTTTTCGTCAACATGTGACACGTCTAGTTACACGTTTGGTTCCAAGTGTGTCGTACACTTGTCTACAGTCGTGCTATAGTGTCTTGCAATACGTTTTCACTTCCTTATTGGTTCCGACAAAATACTGTACACTATGATACGTCATAAAGCAATGCTAGCAATGCTTTTATGTTTATGGACAAGGCAGTGGTAGTTAGGATGTAAGGAGAAATAAGCAATGGAGTGCTAAGGGCCGAAACACAACGCAAATTAGGTCAAGCCTGTGCACAGTGAAGTTGCACAAATGAAAAAGTGAAACATTACATAAAATAAGAATGTCTTCGACTCAACAAAAGAGGACGAGGGTGCATAGTTCAACGCTCCCGGCCCATGAATCACTAATAGCTATGCCTCGGTGCCTTCGATCGATCAAATTGTACTCTGTACCTACTACAAGTTGCAGCCTAAGGGCGACATATGGACTCAAATGAAGCACAACGGTGACTATCGAAAATGATGATGCGACTACTTGTTTTGAACATGTGGATTACCTAGAATACAAATAGAAAAATACTTTCCATGTAAATGCGTTGTCACCGTTGCGTTGTAGCCCTAGCCTCTACTATGCGAAGTGCTGTCATCTTTATACTCCAGACTATGCGAAGTGCTGTCATCTATATACTCCAGACTATGCGAAGTGCTGTCATCTATATACTCCAGACTATGCGAAGTGCTGTCATCTTTATACTCCAGACTATGCGAAGTGCTGTCATCTATATACTTCAGACTATGCGAAGTGCTGTCATCTATATACCTACTCCAGACTATGCGAAGTGCTGTCATCTATATACTCCAGGCTATGCGAAGTGCTGTCATCTATATACTCCAGACTATGAGAAGTGCTGTCATCTCTATACTCCAGACTATGCGAAGTGCTGTCATCTCTATACTCCAGACTATGCGAAGTGCTGTCATCTTTATACTCCAGACTATGCGAAGTGCTGTTATCTATATACTCCAGGCTATGCGAAGTGCTGTCATCTATATACTCCAGACTATGCGAAGTGCTGTCATCTATATACTCCAGGCTATGCGAAGTGCTGTCATCTCTATACTCCAGACTATGCGAAGTGCTGTCATCTTTATACTCCAGACTATGCGAAGTGCTGTCATCTATATACTCCAGACTATGCGAAGTGCTGTCGTCTTTATACTCCAGACTATGCGAAGTGCTGTCATCTATATACTCCAGACTATGCGAAGTGCTGTCATCTATATACTCCAGACTATGCGACGTGCTGTCATCTATATACTCCAGACTATGCGAAGTGCTGTCATCTCTATACTCCAGACTATGCGAAGTGCTGTCATCTTTATACTCCAGACTATGCGAAGTGCTGTCATCTATATACTCCAGACTATGCGAAGTGCTGTCATCTCTATACTCCAGACTATGCGAAGTGCTGTCATCTATATACTCCAGACTATGCGAAGTGCTGTCATCTTTATGCTCCAGACTATGATTTCATGATCACGCTCCATTTGTTCGCCCTCCCGTGGCTGCTTGTTGTCGTCATAATAAGGCTTGAACATATCTAATTATTGTTTTACTGTTAAATACAACAGAGCATCATTAATTACTTTAATTAGTGTCGTCTAGAATAATATTTTTAGGGAAATATTTGGCACTTGTGGTTTCTTAATGATTTGTTGATGTTAAGTTAATGATATTAATGTTTCGTTAATTATGTCATTAGGAGGTAGGTATTTTTTGCACTTAGCGAGGTCATGGGCATTTAATGTTTTTTTTCATTTTCCTTTGATTCTTTTTACTACACGTGCCTTTGTGTCAAGTAGGCATCCTTCCCACCTTCTTGCTTGAGTTATTTTATGTTTTTTTTTTTGGGGTCAAAAACAACAGGTAAAATTATTAAGTACTTACTTATATTAAGCCCACATAAGTAATCACTAGGTAGGTATATGTTTTATTTTATTGCTGAAAAGTGAAATATCTGATGATGATTTGGCTTATTCCGAACAACAAGAGACCTATCGAGACTATTCACACTCCATTCGAACATTAAATCGCGGATCATTTTAATTTGTAAACACTGCCACACACATAAGCATAAGCACTCATACATAAGTCATAATACTCATAATAAACTCAACAATGAATAGTCTTCTTAGAGGAAACTGATATCAATCAAATGCTTCGATAGAAAACAAAGTCTTTTGATCAACGAGTCGATGGGCAAGTCATAGACAAATGGCATGCGGAAAAGATGCAGTGGACTATGGACTGGGAAATTTAACTAGAAGTTAGCGGATAAGGCGGTCATGGACATTCACTTTACAAGTTTAATCGGTTTCCCCTACTAGACCAACCAAGATTTTTTAAGACGTTGGTGTACCTATAAGAACAATATTCAATGACTAGCCAAGAACGAAAAAAAAAAAACTGTTTCCTACATAATGCCGAGTAGGTTATATAAGCGAAAAGTGTATTTTTAGGAGTATTATTTTGCATAAATCGAGCCTTTGATTGATGAAAAAAACCAGCTATTTTATTCCCTAACTATAACAGCAAAGCTAAAAAGGAAAGTTTTACAAAAGCTTTCCTACGATCCAATACAAGATTATTTATAGTTTGGTTCATTTTATTTCGATACAACGAAATACTACAATAATGTAATGATACCAATGCATTGTATTAATACGTTGTATGAAGGGTAGGTAATTCAATTTTATTTACAAAAAAAACATAAATTTTTGTAATGCTTATGTGTCTGTTCAAATGTGAGATTCCCATAAATAATGTCCAATTTTACCTTGCGATTGTATCAAGACTCAAAACTCTTTGTTATTTTTCTAGAAACCATTGTAATAGGAAGCATTTAGCGAGCCTCCTGGAATTGACCGCTAATTAGTTTCCTAATTAGAGCCAAATTAACCAGTTTTCGGTGCGTTTGTGCGAGGTTACGTAAACAAGCAAACAAGTTTTTGTTGTGATTTGCTCTTTACAAATGTGTATTAAATTCGACCTCAATAAAGTTCACTGAATTTAAGAAAGCTTCATGTATGAAAGTTTGGAATAAGCATTTTAAGTGCTTTTGGATTTTCCCCGACTACGTTCGAATGTTCAAACTTCAACACCCCATTTTGAGTTAGTGCCTTTTGGCATTTTGGAGTTAATTTTAAAGATTACCTATATCTCAAGATTCAAGTAGGTAAGTACCTATAATATATAATGTTGCCAACTGATGATTTCTATTGTTTATTTAGGAATTTACTCAATACTCAATACTTTATTTGCATTTAATACTCCAATTGACGATAGGGTTTCTAAAATAAATTAATAAGTAGTGATTGTAGTAGTCTTTGTATTTTTTTAGGGTTCCGTACCCAAAGGATAAAACGGGTAACCCTGAGTAAATCTTAGTAACGGTTATTACTAAGACTCCGGTGTCCGTCTGTCTGTCTGTTACCAGGCTTTATCTCATGAACCGTGATAGCTAGACAGTTGAAATTTTCACAGGTGATGTATTTCTGTTGCCTAAACTAAAAACAGAATAAAATAAATATTTTAGTGCGGCTCCCATACAACATGATTTTTTGCCGTTTTTTATAAAGATAATGGTACGGAACCATTCGTGCGCGAGTCCGACTCGCACTTGGCCGGTTTTTTTAATTCTTATTTTAACATACATCAGATTGCCAATTCGCATTCTCATGTCTGTTGCAATCTGTCAAAATTTATGAAAAATGAGGCTTTTTGACAGATTGCGACTGAGACGCAAAAGCGAACGTTGCTAAAAAATTAGTAGAATTGGCCCTCAGGTGTCTATGGTATTTTACTTAAGTACCTAGTTTATTATTTTTACAATTTATGTTCCCGGATTGAATGTTACAGACGGCCGATTTAACGTGGTTCACACGGAAAAAAAAACAGAAGCTGGCTGCTGGACCAGGCAAGCGGCGAGATTGGCGTAATTTGAATACCTGTTGGAGATGCAGTTTTTTTCGCTTGTTTTAACGAGTCCAGTTCGACTGGAGGTTGGCTTCCAGTCACACAGGATGCGAGTCACTAACCCTGTGTGCACAAGACAGTACATCCATACTAGTATTATATATGCGAAAGTAATTCTGTTTGTTACCTTTCAAAGTCGAAGGGCTGAACAGATTTGGATAAAAATAGCCATGTGCTGAAATTGGACATAAGATATTTTATCCCGAGAGCATGGTATCTCCCAAGGTAACAAGCTCTCGGGATAAAATACCCGCATCGCACCGCGCACCGTATGCTTCACCCGCATTGTAGTCGAAAATTATCCATAATTTTCGACTACAATGCGGGTGAAGCCGCTGAATGTATCTATACTAATCTATACTAATATTATAAATGCGAAAGTTTGAATGTTTGGATGGATGGATGTTTGTTTCTCAATCACGCCAAAACTACTGAACGGATTTTGATGAAATTTGGCACAGAAGTAGATCATAGTCTAGAATAACACATAGGATCCTTTTTATCCCGGGAATACGTTCCCTTGGGATAATTATCGACATTCACGCGGGAAGAGCCGCGGGTGGCGGCTATGAAAATATAATGAAGAGGTTAAATGTTTGGTTTTGTTGTTTTTTTTTTATATGGCCTGCACTCGCAGTTCAGTACGCTCGGGCCTGGGGCTGGTTACTGCTTAACCGGACTATCTTGTGGTGAACTCAAATGAATTTAAGACCCCCAGCGGGGTACGGACCTCGGCTTATTTCGCCGGCGTTATTTCGGGGGGGGGGGGGGGGTCAGCAAGGAACAGGTTGGGTCGTGTTATTAATTGTAGTTATATCTGAAAGTAGAACGTACGAAAATCATTTTCTTGTAGAAAGCTACTTATTATCCCGAATAGAGAAGCACGTGCGCTACCGTTTCCTCCTCCTCCATGCATGCTCTGCATATAGGACTGTCCGTAATGCCTATCGTGTGGAAATGTTTGTTCAGTGAGCAGTGTCCGGTGATGGTCCCCGCCACCATTCGTAGGCTTCCCCTATCCAGTTGCAGAAGGCGCCTGGTAAGTTTTTTGTTTAGGGATGGCATAGCCTCCTTGGACTGCCTACAGCCTGGTGCCAAGGCCTACCAGCGTTCTGTTTGTGCGTGGGTATGCTCTTGTAGCCACGTGCGCAGCTGGGTGAAAGGGAGTGGTACTATGGGTTCGGGTCCAAATATCATCGCACCAGATCCCCAGCAGTCAGCACATCGGTCGGCCGCGTCATTTCCTAGTGATCCGCTGTGGCCTGTGTCCCTTTATCCACTGCAGGTCACAGTGTTGTGGTTGGTCACTGTGACGCGTTCTAGTGCGTTGTGGCATCCAGACTACCTATCTAGCTGGTCTATTCAGACAACATCTCACCGTGTAAACATAGGTGGAGTGAGAGCTTGAAGTGAACTGCGATTCCGTCTTGTTTGTATGGATTGACAAGTCACTTCATGATCACTTTTAATAATTTCACAGTGAGATTAGTTTACAGAATCACATTGCTGTACAATACGGTCGAGTGCGTCCACTCCGCATTCGGCCATTTTTTATTATAAATTATTTACGCACTATTATAATGATCATAATTATTTTACATTGAGGTTTTGAGTTTTTGGTTAAATACCTCAATTAAAAAGATACTGTTTTTTTTACAGATATTTTTAAAACTCGTTTTTAGGTAATTGTTGTTTTAAGACTTGATTAAAATAATATAATGCGGCTTTGTCTCAGCCTTTTATTGTCAAACATTAAAATAACGTTGAACTGTGGGTTTTCCTAATGATTTTGCGTCAATTGGCCACGTACTTAAAACACAATAGGTACCTACTAAACGTAACGTGATTTATTGAATATAAATGTTGCTAAGTAAGTAGTTCAAATTCATCTTCTTCCATTTCAGTAGATATCTTTATTAATTGTGGTCAGGTCTTAGATCTTAAATAATTAAATTGTGATCAGCTACTTCCTGCGGTCCCGCCCTTACAATAGTTACATTATTGTAACAAATGATTAAGATTTAGTTGTGTTCCTTTAATTAAAGGAACAAGAATGCAAGTAAATCTCAATTTTACATTAAGGGCCATTTTCACCAAGCCAAACTGATCGTGATCAGCGTATAAACCACGTTTATGAGCTGTCAGTGTCAATATTTTTCTATGGAATATTGACGCTGACAGCTCTTGAACGCAGTTTAGATGTACTGATCGCGTTCAGTTTCATTGGTGAAATCCGCTCTTAGTGATCTTGGTTTGAGACGTTTACCTAAATAGGAAGGGATTACGCTAAAAGTAACTTCTCAGTAACAAACGTTACTAAAAATAACTTGGTCAACGAATAAAAATAGATGCATACAAAATAAAACCCCAAGTGAAATTTAAAACCCTTTGTTCACTATATTAGGACAGAAACAGAGCGAAGACAGTGACAGAATACCAAGTGTCTTTCCATCGCGTGCGACAGCCGCAGTCGACGACGGAAACGTCGCACGGCCGCGCAGTCTGACTCAGCCCTAACAATGGTTGCATGCTAACATCTACGCTAAGCCACCACAAGACATGCACAGCAAATCCATTGTAAATATGCAATCATGGAAAGAGTCATGATCGTTAACCGCTTTGTAATACTGATAATTATAAAATTGTATGCAAATCGTAGTCTACGTCGATATCACAGCACAGGTGGCATTTGTCGTGCTTGTTATGTCAATCACCTCTCATTCTTGTAAACGTTTAGATGTATGTACATCTGATTTGTTCTAGGAATTTTTCCGCACGTTGAAGTCAGCGTGTAAAATCTTCAATGCTCATTATTATGATGAATCTGATTCTACCAAGTGTGATTAGTTGATTACTGATTAGGTTGTATAAAGCAATTTAATTAAAACATTTGAGCCCTTCGTGTTTCAGGAATCACGTTCAACTGTTGTCGTTTGTAAACTGAAAACCAATATTCTCATGGGGTATCGTACCACCCAGTAGGTAAATACTGGTATTTAAGTCAAAGTCAAAGTCAAAGCATTTATTTCAAATAAACCATTTACAGGTACTTTTGAATTGTCAGAGTCAGTCAGTCAAAAACATGAAGCTATTTGCACGTTCCAAAGCGTAGATCTCTATGGAGAAGAACGTGCAAGAAACTCCACGGACACTCTTTTAAACCATTTTATGATTTACAATAATCCTAGTTACATTATCTTTGTTGCTTCTATATGTGAGAACAATGTAAAGGAAGAGAAAAAAAAAAAGAATTCTAAGTATCAAATAAACTATTGAAATAAGCCAGCGACAGCTAAGAGATGACCAGTCTCCACTGATGGCGCCCGTTCACGAACATGACGCGTGCATCAGCACCATTCAGCTCAACCATTTTGAAGGGAACAGAATAATCCGATACACGCGCCATCATCAGCCTAAAAAAAAATTTGAACTTCCCATACAAAATTGTCATCAACTGACCACAATTTGTATGGGAGACTCAATTTTTTTTTTAGGAATTGACTGTGGCTTTCTTGGGGAAAGTTGTTCATTTACATGGGCAGAAGTGGTTCTTAAAGTTTGCGCACTGGAAAAAAAATTACCCAGTATATATACATATTTGGCACCGGTATAGTACTGGTAGGATACATTATTTAAATCCTAATTACATTTTAGTATTTTTAGTATTATCAATTTCAGTGTATTTGAATTGGATTCAAGCAATTCATCAATATATTGATTTATGTTCCGAATTACCTACCTCATGTATCTATTTAAAGCTCAGGAATGTACCGCATATGCGGCAACTGATTGTGCTTCTTAGAATTCATATGCTGCTGAAATAAATAAAAAGCCTCAATTTCCGTAAATTTTGAAAGATTGAATTGACTGACATGTGAATGCGAATGATGCTTAAAAGTTAGTAGAATTGGCATTCATTGGGTGTGTTTACGTCAATTATTCAGTATATAGTTAAAACTGACTAAACGTCAAACACCCCGTTCAAGCACAAAAATTAAACTAACTAAAATTTATCTGTGGACGCGTCCACTGGTATAAGCTTTCGCCTGGCTAGGATGAATTTTAGCGAACTTTCTAGGTCGCTATATTTTATCCTGCTGTCAGTTTGACAGCAGTTTGTTGTCATATTTGCACGATTGGTATACGATATTCCTCATAGTTTCGGATTTGGTCATCCACGCACACTTTAAGAATTCACCCTGCTGTTCACGTAGAAGACGTCTCTGCCTTCCTCCGCGAATATAAGCATGATATTTTTTGTTTTCAAAATATTATTTTGCCAGAAACAAAACATTTGGTTGCAATACTACTTCTGTAGCTATTGTTACCCCATGTTGTACAAAATATTTAGATTTTATTTCCTGTATTGTGCCTGAACATTATGTTCGGAACTTCGGAAACGCGAATATTGTCCTCAATTGTTACAATACCTCGGTGGAACTGGAAACCAATAAAAGATAAGTTTAAGCTATATAGTGTCACATACCTCACAATAATGGCATCGCCATGCGTCACCATGGCAAAAGATAACACCGTTGACGTATACGCGAGTTTAATTAAGTAAAGCTATTCATGCGTTAGGGAAAATGAGAGCAAGGTCTAAAGGAGACGCAAGGTTCTGGAGAACTTTATTGATTCAGTAAGTATTTGTATTTCAGAAATCTGTAGGGCTGTACACAAGTAATAAGATTATTAGCGATAAAAATAAATTGTGAGAAATTGAAAATGAATGGGATTATGGCTTATCAGTTCATCGCATGTCGACAGGAAGTCGTTCGCTCCACGTAAAATACTAGTATTCAGCAGCTTCTGCATTTATTCTAGAAAGCGACCGACATTATGTACAGGTTGTTCCAGAAGTGCGTGGTCGTATTTAGGCGTGATGTTGGGTAGCTGATAAGGGAATAAATTGCAATTTTCAAGAATTTAACTTAAAGAAAACCAGAAGATACAAAAAGTTCCTATGAAATGTCTTTTCAAGCAGTTTTTTTCAGTTTTTGGCATTTACTTTAGTTCAATTACAGATTTGATGTCACCAACACTGCGTCAAACTGCTTGAAAAGTAATTTTTTCGGAACTTTTTAGTCGTTTTGTTTGAGTCAGAATTTTATAAGTCACATTTTTAATGTTTTCATATTTTTAACTAAATGTTTATAAACTGCCCAAAGTCACCCTTAAAATAGCCACGGACTTCTGGATCAGCCTGTATAATTAGAAAAATGCCCAAATTCTGTGAGCGACAAGTAAGAAACCCCATAATGTATGGACATTATGGGGTTTCTTACTTGTCGCTCACAGAATTTCACTTTGTTTAGTCCACCTAGAGACTAACGCAACATCGGACTGCCTTCCTTAGTCAGCTTTTATTTTTGGGCCACAGCTGGGCAAAGGCCTCCAAAAGAACCTGTGCCATTTTGAACTAGCCCTTACGGTAGGCGTCTACTTACAGTTCGCGTCAAATAACTTTGCCCCTCTGAAGTTAGCCATTTGCAAAGATCGCGCAGGTGCAGTCACGTAGACGGGAGCAAACGAGCGACTGAGACATAAAATCGCGCCGCTTTAATCCCCGCTCCCATGTCTCTTGCGCATGCGCAGTTGCAGTTTGTTCGTAATTTTGTCTACTACGCAGCCACTCGTAGCCAACTTCAGAGGGGCACAGTTATTTGACGCGAACTGTACATCACCTCTTCCAAAGCCGGCCTCTGCGGCGCCGTTCAATCTTAGATCACTGAAAAAAGGAGAACGAAAATAAGAAGAAAAGTATGCTGCTGAAGTGGTAGATGCATTTAGTAGGAAGGGTTTGGGATATAGTTCTATGTGAAAGACGGAAGACCGATTGGTTTTTTATGGTCCTGTAGTGTCCCACACCCACTGTAGGGGAAAGGCCTCCCTTCCTTTCTTCCACTGTTTCTGTCCTTTATCACATCTGGGGCCCTACCATGACGTGTTAATTTGTCATGCTTTAGCACGTCATGGTAGGGCCGCTGGTCAATCCTTTCGATAGGAGTCTAACAGAACTCTTCGCGACATCTCCTCCTGGGCCTATCGGCGGTTCCTGTTGTTTGGAACCCAATCAGAACATAACATTATTAATAGATCATAATACATTAAACATCGGTGTCTACTCGAGTTGAGAGACTGTGTAGAAATAAACTACACAGCCCGTGGAAATCCAATACTTATTATTTTTAATTAAAGAAAGAAAGCAGTACGGAAACTTTTATCAACGTATTCTTCCAGCCAGTATCTAATTATTTACAAGCGAAAAAAAAAATGCACTGAAAATGCACTAGGTACCTATATGTCATTACACTCATTACAATCGCAAGTTGTTGATTGACGTAACGCACGTTGACTCACACTATGGGAATTTTGTACAGCTTCGCTAATAAATAATAACAACTGACGAGAAGGAAACAGGAAAATCTAGATATATGCGTTTACAGGCAAATTATAACAACATAGACGTATCTATAGTCGTAGGAATAGTTTTGTTTTTCTATGTTTGTTTTTCTGTTTTTTTAGGGTTCCGTACCAAAAGGGTAAGAACGGCCGGGACCCTATTACTGAGACTCCGTTGTCCATCTGCCTGTCTGTTACCAGGCTGTATCTCATGAACCGTGATAGCTAGACCGTTGAAATTTTCACAGATGATGTATTTCTGTTGCCGCTATAACAACAAATACTAAAAACGGAATAAAATAAATATTTAAGGGTTTTTTTATAGATAATGGTACGGAACGGAACCCTTTGTGCGCAAGTACGACTCGTACTTAACCGGTTTTTATCATAATGTAAGCCTTAAGGATAAATTGATAGATTCAAAATGTTGTTTCAAAACCAAGCTAATGTTAAGAGTTTTTTTCCTCTTAAATTCTGACATTTAAATCAATTATTACACTGATGTCAGTTTCAAAACTGGATATAACAAACGGTTATTATGAACAAAAAATAGAACTAAAATTGCACACAAATTAAAATTATTTACGTCATCAAAAAAATCTGAACAATACTGCTATGCGAATTATAATTTGAAAATTTCTGTACTTAGAGTATTTGGATTAAAATACTGCAAATAAAAAATAAATCTAAGCATAATGTTCAGTTTAAACTCAAATTAACAAATTTTAATCTCAAATTTTCTATAGAGAACTTGAATTTAGATATCTACTGCTAATCAGTATAAACTAAACATATGTATCGCTATATTTTTGTATAAATAAGGCTGCTGAAATTGCTGATAGGTAAGTACCTAAGCCATAATCTAGACTTGACAACCAAGATTATTGTTTCGCGTTGAATACTCAGGACATTTCAAATCGCCAAGAGACACACCTTCAAAAACACAGACAAACACGAATGCACGCAATCCTAGCAACCTTGACTTGTTGAAAATATAACGTAAACCTTTACATAACCTAAACATTTCTGTTAACGAAAAATCTTTGCAATAATTATTATTGTAAAATATGCTATAAAGCGGCTAAAAGAGTTGTGCAGCCTTGTAAATGTGGCGCAGTACTAGCGTACGGATTCACATCGTGGCAGGTTCGACGATCGACGTATACGGGCGAGGCCGCTTGCTCAACCGTCTCTATTGCTCAAGGCATCTACACCGTGGTCAATTTTAATTATGTAAGTGTTTCGTTCATAAAACGTAGTAAGTCACAAAAAACTGCTTAGAAATTAAAAGTGATGACTGATTTTTGACAACCAGTGATAGTCTTGTATCGTTCAGGACAGCAGGACGGCTTAAAACTGCAATAGACCATAAAAGTCTTGTCTAGCCAGTATTCCTTACGATTTTCGCCTTTAACGCTAGTAAGTTATATGATCTAAGAATGCTTTGAGTTTTATTCTTATCTTACTTACTATTAGTACATCGTAGATTTGCAAATCTGTTCACGTCGTTTGCGATACAAGACACTTTAGCTAACGGAGATTGAAGAGCATTCATAACACTAAAATAGCAAGAGGTGTCGAAAAGTATCCATTGCTCAATGCATTCACCCTACCTACCGTAGTTTTAATTATTTTTCTTGGTCAATAAACATGAAGATGTTTCGAGATTTATTATTTTAATGCCTATCTTCATGAATAAGACGAAGTGCCAAATTTAGCAACCCTAACAAGGACACAATATGGATCTAATGTAATGTATTACTTGCTAGCCATTGTGACAACACTCCACTACACTTGAACAGATTCTCGGTAAATTCTAAGTGCAAACATGTTCACAATCCCATACTGTGACTAACCCATAATACAAAACCCCTCCTGTACAAAAGTTATGCTTCTATATGTATTTAAATTTTAATGACGTTTATTCGCCCCCTATTTAGAAATGGCCACGTGTAAAATATGCTGGACACTCAATATATCCACTTTTATGATGTCTTTTATTATCACAGCACCATGAATGTCGTAACTTTCACATTCACTATCGTCAATTTTATTGAGGCATGTTTTCTATCTATGTGATTGAAGATACGCATTGACAGCTACGGTAACTATGGGTCAATACGTGTAACCTTTAGAAATCTTCCACCCGTGACATCAAAAGTTGTTCAGAAAATATTTACCATTGTGTCTAGTAGAAAAACTCCATTGTCTCGAAGCAAAGAACATAATAATTAAGCTTGGAGTCAAAGAACTTGACCGTATAGAGTTAACTGTGTTTATAATTAGAACAAAGTCCTTTTCAGTAACAATACAAGGAAAGGAACAATCGATGACATGGCATTGACATTACGATACACAGACGTGACCACCACTTTGTGGCCATTAGATGAGAACAATATCGCCTAGGATCCAATGATTGTCATCCTAGACATTGCATTGCGTTATGTTTCAGTCAGTATGTTGGACACACATTGGAGGAATAGATTTTTTGAACTTAGATACGGCGAAGTACTGCACGTGTGAAAGATGATAATATTTAAGGCAGAAAGGAGATGAATAAGAATTTAGAAAGGCCAACACTATCGAAGGTGTGCTTCCGCATGGGTTGAACTCTTGGAGTAAGTATATTGAATGTTATCGGAATGTTAACTAATTTAAGTCACTAATTAGGTCAAGGTACGATACCAAGAAGGTATATACTCTGGTCACACCAAACATCAAAGCCTCGGAAACCATGCAAGTTACTGAAAGTAGGAGTTAGTGGTCGTCGTCCTTAACTTCTTGAAATCATGACATGGCAGCGATACCCTGCACTGGGAATGAGCTGGACGCTGGACTGACGATGAAAGGAGCTGGAGAAAGTACTGAGATGTCAGCTGATAGAGTTGTATACAAATGCAACATGTTGCACAAACTATTCGGCCTCAAACAAATTGTAATATGGGCAGGAGAACTACGAGTATAGACTGTCACTTACGTCCATCATAAACCTCTGTGAGGTTAGAGATCATTTATTCCCATAAGAATTACAATTCACTTACATGAGAATTAAAACTAGACATTCACAAAAATAATCTATGTTGGACGTATTACAAAAAACTGGGCATCGATTATAAAGTTTTGAGAGTAGGTTACAAAAATTGACAGGTGTTAGTTCGATACATGGGCTCACAAAACAGTTAAAACACGTAAACATGTTTCCGTACAACATTGATCAGCGGTAACTGGATGTGGCTCGTCACTATTGTAGGGAAAATGAGTTTTTTATTATGAAGTGTATAAGTAGTTTTTCAAAAGTGGTATTGGATTTAGTTTCTTTGAGGTCTCGCGGTAATTTATTAAATATTTTAGATCCTTCAAACATTATGGTTTTTCTTCCGTAGTTAGTGCGGGTTGGGTGTAGTTGTAAAAAGTCTTGTTCACGTCTCAGTTTCATTTTGTGTTTTTTTATATTTTTTGTGAAGGTAATGTTTGTGTGTATATTTTTATTTAGTATTTTTCGAATTAGTATGCATGTATTATTATACTCGTATGTATGTTTGTGTTACGTTCATTACTTTAATTTCTTTGTAAAGTGTCATAATTAAATAACGTTTTTAGTAGGTAGTTTATTTTGAGCAGTTTGTAGTAGGTTAGTAAATAAATAGGTCTTGGCGGCGGTACCCCATATTTCCACTAGGTAGTCAATATTTTGCTTAACAAGGGAGAAGTAGATTGTATAACGAACTTGATGTGGTAAGCATCGCACGATACACAAGAAATTAGTTTTACTCTGTATACACAAGAAATTAGTTGCTATTCTGGTAATAACCTGCCCAGGGTTGTGGATTTTGTTTGAAAGAGTTACGAGGAGCACGGATGGGTTTCAATCAGTAAGAGTCTGACACTCCCTTCCGCTCCGCCCAGAGCGGGAGAAGTCATTTGATGATTTACCATCCAAAAACAAATATTCTGGTATTAGGTATAATGTTATTTTTATTGCGCAAAAGTACGATTGTCGTTGCATTAACGTGACCTACTGCCGCGGCTTACGACGCATTATCAAATCTTCATTCGTGTGAATGTTCACGTCCAACCAGACGGACGGGTAGACGTTTGTTTATGTTTTTTTTATCGACCAACGTGTTTCAAAGTTCACTCGACTTTATCGACCGGAATTAGGCACCGGAGAAGCGTGATCGGTGCGTGCAATGTCGTCTAATAACGTAATAAATAAAGAAATAATCACATAGACAGTGCAACTGGTTTTTTCTGTGCGCAGTAGGTCGAGCTGATACTGAATTACAGATTGTATTTTTCCATAATTGTTAGAAGTGGAGTTTAAATATACACGTGTAAACAGGCTGATTTGTTTGATCTTGTTTTGTAATTAGTTATTTATTGTAAGATTGTTGTTAACCTGCCTTTGAATTGTTTTGATGTCAAATAGTCAAGAGCATACTACATGTAATTATTTTCGTCGGAATTTGTTCTGTTTATCTAATACTGATGGTTACCAAAACATTGTGAAAACTTTAATTAAACATTCTTTTAAAATGTGTCAAATTTTCTCTGCAAAGGCTTGTCGTACGTTAACTAGCTCTTATTTCACAGCACTTACTGTTAACTTAGTGCACTGCACCATGTCATTTAGGTTGTAAATCGTCCTTCCATCTCGTATTTACAGCGTAATACTCATGTAATAATCAAAATCATGATTGGTACACTCACTTGAGCTCATAATCACGATCTGTAATGCTACACTGAGCTCGTCAACACACTTACTTCCTATATTACATTTGTATATTGCGGAAACCGGTTGCATAATACTACCAGTTATTTTTATTTTATCTTTGCTTTAGTTTTTGTTGTCAAACTCAATGTTATCGTAACGTTGGTGACAATGTCGCTGGATAATGATAAAACTGTGGAACATTGAAAATAGGTTAGGAATTAGAACAAAAACAAATGAAAACTTGCATAAAGAAAACATAATGGCAATTGGACCTACATGAAGATCCTAATTTATGGCCTAACTATAATATAATAATAATCCTAACTATTCTAAATATTGTAATTATAACGAGTAGAAAAACTTTTTCAAAAACATAATATTATAAATGCGAAAGTGAGTTTGTTTGTTACGCTTCCACGATAAAACGGCTGAACGGATCGTCATGAAATTTTGGCAGATATATAGCCTGGGATATGGAGAAGGACATAGGTTTAATGAAACGACCCAGCCTGATTGAAAAAAAAAAAAAAAAAAAAATGAAACGACCCAGCCTGATTGTCCCTTGCTGTCCCTAACTGACGCCGCTAAGCCGAGGTCGTATTCCACAGGGAATGCCCTTAGCGAGCGGTCAGTAGTTTTTAACTTGTAGCTAGTTTTGTTGCCTTGGCTGGGAGCCTTAAATTCATTTGAGGCCACCACAGGTTAGTCCGGTTAAGCAGTTGATATCCCAAGTGTGTTAACTTGCTAGTGGTCACACCTAAAAAAAAAAAAGGACATAGGTTACTTTTTTACACGATAGTCGACATCTACGCGGACGGAGCCGCGGGCAAAACCTAGTATGAAATAATTAGATATTGATGTAAGAGAATCCTTCCCTACTATCTACTAATCCTATCCAATCCTTTAAGAAAGTCTTGATTTTTAGACGTTTAATCAATCACGCCTGAACATCTGAGCCGATGACACTTAGTATTGAGTACCTACTTTGGTAGACAATGACCTGGGTGAGCGACATAGGAATTTTCTTTCCCAGTAGCACGTACTCAGTGATTATTATAAGATCGAGGAACATCAGTGATTAAAAAATAACTATGTAAGTAAGCATATTGGACGGGTTTGTTATGACGGAAGACTCCTCCTTAGGAAAGAGTAATGAACTTTGAAAATGCGCCGGTGCATGCGGGCCCATGCGGCCATGCATCGTATGCAATATCACGTTCTGTCTCTCGGTCGTCAAGCTGTGTAAGCTGTGTTTCGGAGAGAGGAACATTATCAATATTATCATTATCATGCACATCCTGTACCAGTGTGTTGTCAAGAGTGATAACGATTGCAACTGCAATCATAATCATCAATCAATGTCATGTTAGTGCATTATTGATGATTGCGTAACATAATCATTGATAAGTACACCTACGGCTATAATGCTATAATCTCCGTAGGTACTGTAATTTTTAATCAGTATATTATAGAAACAATGGTTTCTTATGTTAGATATTTACATACCAGTCTAGTTTACGCATCATGACATGAAATGTGTAAGGATAGTAGATCCTTTAATAATAATATAATCTTTATATCTATACGAATACTATTAATGCAATGCGAAAGATTTGGATGGATGGATGTTTGTTACTCAATCGCGTCACAACGGCTGAGCGGATCTTGATGAAAGGCACAGAGGTAGATTATAGTCTGGAATAACACATAGGATGGTTTTTATCCCAGGAGAATGTTGCCTTGGGATAATTTTCGTTATTCACGCGGGCGGAGCCGCGGGTGGCCGCAGATTATAATATCTTTATGTGTTGTGTTATGGATTTTTAACAGTTATAAATAATACCTGTAAAAATAAAAAAAAACGGTTCATCCAAAAATGTAATTTGTAATACTTACATATTTACAACGCAAAGCGCAAAGCAATGAAACTTTGGGAATCAATCAAAAAGGACGCGGTATCGAATATCGAATTAGCATAAACCGCAAAATCTCAACACAAATGAAAACAAAGTATCAAAATAATATTAAAACAGTGACACTAACCATTCGAGATAAGACAAAGATTCATGTTATTTATTATACAGTAGCTCTTACTCTATATGTCACACTAAAACCGTTTCATTTCAAATCAGTTCATATTAGGGTCGTCCATTCGCTCCACTGACATGGTTGGCTGTAGCTAATCCGATTGATTTGCGTATGTGGGTGACACATTTGTCACTGGATTTCCCCTCCTGACTTTCGGTTCGGATTCGGTTTTGGATACAGACAGATCAAGGTCTAAAGGGAATTCTTTCGTTTTTGACATGTATAAATGACGCTATTTTCTATTTGGATAGGAATTAAACACATTTCTGAAGGTTTTAAGTGTCAATGTGATTTGAAATCTGGTTGGCTAGGAAATAATTTATATTTTTTTAAGGTACTGTAAAAAAAAAAAAACCTCCTTCAAAAAAGCGAAAGGGGAAATACTGTAGATTATACTGATGTAAAAAACTTATAATCTACTAGCTGTCATTGCGATAATGGCGGAACACTCGGAACTATAACGCCACAGATAAAAAAATAAAACAACGGTACTTTATTTGAATGAAACAAAATGGCCGCTTTGCAAAGGTGCTAGCACTGCTAGCAGATTCATTACATAGCAAAAAAACCGTTAAGGTTTGCGGGCGTTTGAACAATCGCGAATTGTATCGAGGTCGAATTTTTTGTTAGAACATCTGATGATTTTAAATTGTAATGTAGATCATTACCCTATAGAGCTTCGCCTACTGCCTACCTTGTGAATTAGTTCGATAGATCTTTTGGGTAGGGTCTTTAAAATTAGTAATGACCAGAGGCTTTGAGCATTGCTATACCTACAACGTTGCAGTGCCGCCAGTCTCTTGGGCATATTACCAGCTGACAGCGTTGAGGACGAATTTTTCGATGATAATATATTTTATTTTATAGTTAGTTTAGTTTATTTTATTTGTTAATTATAGTTTTAAAGTTTAAAATCAATAAAGGTTACGAGTTATTAAAAAAAATGGTTACCCATTGATTTTTATTTTCCCAAGCCAGGATCCGAAAGATTTATTTGTGAGCTTCATAAAATAAAGCTGACATAAAGCCTCTATCCGTACTAACCCAACAAGTTATCAACTGTATTGTTTGAAGAATTTAATTCGATTCTACAGGAATCGTCGCTCCCTCTTTAAATCAGTAAAGTAATGCACACTTGCTTCTCCAATCTACTTTGTCCACTGGCAGAATAGTCGACATCGGCTTTGCTTGCTATACAGGGTTATTTGTAAAACACCAACAACCTTTCAGTGGGTGAAAGTACTCATGATTATAAACAACTTTTGTTATGAGACCAACCCTGCAAAATCTAAAAAAAAACCCTACTGTGTCATACATTTTCATCGGGTCAATATTGAATTTTGTATGAAACAGCCGATTTATTTTTTGATATTTCAGAGTTGTTCCCATAGTAAAAGTTGTTTATAATCATGAATACTTTCACCCACTGAAAGGTTGTTGGTGTTTTACAAATAACCCTGTATTATAAAAAAATTAATAGAATAGAAAATGACGTCACATTATTCTCATTAACATCCGTGTGATGGAAACACATGTTGATTGAGGAACAAGTTTAACTTCTACGCAATAGTTGACATCTTCTAGGTTATATTCATCATCAAGATATTATTTTGATAGAATAAATAAATGAATGGTAAGTAATATAAAATAATTAATAAGATATAAAATAATCCAAAATTGTAACAAGGAAAATTATTAGAGCGCTCTTCATCTCTCCACTTATTTAAAAATCTGCTGTGCCCGACAGGGTCCATAATTGTTTCTATCATTTTACCACCTGCATGGTACATTATAGATTGAGATCTTACATGAATCACAGTTCACAAACTTAATTCGGCGCAGTTGCAACAATCTTCATTACATTTCCGGGAATTGCCAACATCATTCTATATTATGTATATTAAGTATTTGCAGTGTTTGGGTTACAAAATCTGCATATATTGCAGATTTTAAGTCATGTATAACTGCATGAGAGCCGTTTATTTATTTATTTAAACTTCATGCACACAAATGTACAGAGGCGGACTTAATGCCTTAGGCATTTTCTACCAGTCAACCTTTGGGTGATGCAGAGACAAATAGTGGTAGGTGCAATGTGGAAAAGAAAAAAACAGAAACGCTATTAATACTAAATTTAGCCACTCTAAAAATAAACTGATAAAAAGAATATAATAACAATAATAATATAACAATAATAATAATGTTTTATTTTTCTCACCACAATATTATACATTAGGTACATTATGTAAAATGTTAAGATTAATTGTTATTGTGGGAGACTGGTGCCTGAGCTAAGCTGCAAGCTTGTGTTTCAGGACACCAGGGGGCCTACCACAACCTCTTAAAACAATATTATTTTAATATTACTTTGTAATTTCTGTTGTTGCATTTTCAACTCTCGGCGCTGATCCGAGAGTTGAAAATGCAACAACAGAAATTACAAAGTAATATTAAAATAATATTGTTTTAAGAGGTTGTGGTAGGCCCCCAGGACTCCGCCTTTTACAAACGTAATATATAAAGCCTTTGACGCTCACACGGGCTATGCTGGAAAGTTTTGGCCACTAAAGGTCGCAATTAAACGAGTGTTTGATTTACAACACAATACTTAAGAAATTTTTTGCTCATCGATTTGGGAAAAAGCCTCTGGGATTATAAGATTACTGTGATGAACGGTACCTGACAGAGTGGGTAACGTATCATAAAGTGGGTGTCGGAAAAAAAAGGTTCTATTATGGGAATCATGTCATACAGGAGGAATGGGTTCCGCATCTTTTCCAGTAACAATGAACTGCGATCATTCGTTTACAATGTAGCGACCCAAGCTAGCTGCGATCAGAGAGATCTTATGAGAGGAACCTTCTCACAATGCGTGTCGTGTCCAATTTAACCGCCTTCTGCATCTGATTCTTGACCCAGCTATTTAGCGATATCGATATAGCTTCTATAATATGTGGTAGTCGAAACTCTTCGCTATCAAACCATTTACTGACTGATATTGTTGTGGAATACTAATGCTTTACCCAAAGTTGTAGTCTACTTAGAGATGTACCACTAAAAGACAAACGGTGATTGCGCAATCTTCTCCTGGCATCATACATAATTAGGTAATTTTAATTTTTCATTTGTTTCTAGGAAGTCATTTATGAGACGCAGTTAAAAATGTAAATACGTAGTCATTTGTCAGTGCGTAGGCACTCGGAACACGATGAGTTAAGTGGTTTTGTGATGAAGATACAAGTTCTTTGTTAAATGTATCTGAACATGAAGAGAGTTTCTGCAAACTGGGAAGAGGCGGAAGGAATAATGAGGATATAAATTGGACTCGATGTGTGATTTTAACCCATGGTTGCTAATGATATCGTAGAAACCAGACCATAAGACCATATACAGGGTGTTAGGGACATCGTAACGCAAACTTCACGAAAAGGCTACACTTTATGCCATTAACCAAATTGTAGAAGTCATTAATCTCGCTAATGATCGGTTTACAGACCACACACGAAAAATTTATTTTCTAGACGGTATGTTAGACGCTACACACACATGGGTTAGTTAGTGTTTTGCTATTAGGCAGGATGCGTTGACCTTTTGCAACAAAACAGCTGAGCAGATCCTAATTCTAGTTTTATTTACATTGCTTTTTTTAGTGAAAGTAGTGATTTAACAATTTAAAAAAAAAAAAATCACATTGGATTGGGTAAGAATAACGATTATGAACAGTCTAAAGTAAAAAAAACGCCTGAAAAAATGAGGAAAAAGCCGACGAAAAATTCCAACGCGGGGGGGTCCAGAATAATGTCCTGGATCCATGGTATTCGTTTGTACGTCGATGTCCCTTACACGCTGTATATGAATTTAAAACTAAAACTTAAGATTGAACAATTGTATAGCCAGAAATCGCCAACATAATAGTGACTCAGCCTATTTGTTTCGTAAGAAGCATTCAGGGACACCAATCTATAAAAAATAATGATTTTAAACGTCACAGCACAAGTAGCAGTTTTTCCTCATTCGATCGTCAAAAATGAATAAGTGGGTGTGTCAACTATTTTTTAGTTTTAGATATATTGCATCATTTGAATATCATCATGACAAGACAATTTGGGAAGAATCTCATTAAGATAAAATGTAGGTACTCATCTCAATTATTTATATAAAACCTATGATCGTCATGATGATTTGCTGATTATTTAAGAAAGCCACCATTTGGCAAAAAATGTGGAAAAGCGGTTTATGAAAATTAAAAAATGGAACAAAACATCTCATTTGTGAGTAGGTTCTTAATTATACTGTTTTTAGTGCTATCTACTAATAGATGCTATCACTAAGCATTTCTAGTACTAAGTTTATCATTTAAATGCACGTATAATTCTCAGTGGCAAAAATATTTTTTTTTACTTTGGATTAAATAGCTCACAATCCTACAGGCGAATCAGAGTTTGGGTGTTCCTTAAATGAGATTTGCCACTGTACTCGTATGTACATCTATGATCAATGGGAAAGGTGCGGTATCCTTGCTACGTATTAGGAGAAATCCAATAAGTCTAAAAAATCATAGCTTGAAGCAAGGTTTCATAGGACCTTTGAATAGAAGGCTCGAAGGTTTTTACCACATTTGAACTAACTTCCGAAGGCTTTCCTTAATCTTGACAAGGTTCTAAGTATTAAATGTTGCATCAGATAATGATTTGGTTACAACTGATGAATCATATCACCATAATGTTATTGGTTAGCTTAGCTAAAGGTGGTAATTTGCCCAATCATTCTGACAAGAATGTTGATCTGAGACCAAAGGTCAGTTTCGGACATGCACTTAACATAGACACGTAAAAAGCAAAGACTGATGTCAAAATGGAAAATCATAACAATTCAGATCAAAGTCCAAAACAGTTAAAATTTGTACGAACTTGGCATAAATGTCAGGATAAAAGCCATAAAATGTAATAAACCTTTCTGTATCGAACGATTAAAACATGAACTTATTACAGTTCATAACAATAAATTCCCACTAATTAGTATTATTATATATTTAAATCTATGTGTGCTGTTTTGTTCAACTTTAGGTTGACCAAAAGTTGTCTATCATTTGAGAAACTTTGCTGAAGTGAGATTGCTATTACTAATTTGTTACCAGCCTGTTAATTGAGGCAAAGTTAAAAAAAAAGATCTTGCCGCAGTTGCAGTTGCTGCAACACCGAGAGACATTGATACGAACTTGCAAAATACAGACACTACGTCATTAAGTAAATAAACTTATCTGTTATTCAACCATTCCTTCTGACGTCATTAATCCTAAGGATTAGGAACTTAAAAATCTAAATCCTAACTATTTATTTACCACCTGTAAAAGCGTTCACTATCATCCACAGCTTTATTGTCATTGATATCAACACTATCTTTATACTTATTGTTTGATAGTCATATATCGATTTTATTATCTCAATTGTATCAGCTGAGTCAGACACTATCATATGAATCACTATCAGTTTTGGGCGTTACTGCTGAATTATGATTAACCATTATAAGATCAGTTGTTTTGATCGCGGATTTTTTTTAACCTTGGGGTTTTATATAGAACCTAAGCTAAATGTTAATTATTTTATTATTTCATTATTTCCTACATTAGGTAGACTAACGACGTCATTCGAATCGTTAAATGGTGTTGGGAATTTACCTCCTCCATTAACTTCGGCTATTGGAGACTTTGTTTATGAACATAGTAAACATATATTATTGTTATTGTTACAAAAAGAACAAAGTTCAATATTTTACAGTTTCAACATTTTTTTAAATTGATGCATGCACTAAATAAGTTCAAGACTTGCGATTTTTCTAAATACTTAATGGATGTACTGTGTACTATGTACATGCATTGTTTGTCGATTTTCCAAATACATAATGCCTAACGCCTATTTCGATACAAAAATGATGAAGTGAAATGAAAATGAAAACTATTACAACAGTTACCTAGATTGCTCGAAAAAGTATTTGACATCCAAAAAATGGCAGTCAAACATCATTGCCGTATAAACACACATGTCCTAACGGCCCCTAATGAACTCTTTCCCAGGTAACTAGAACAAAGTGAATATTTAATGAAAGGTCAATAACTACATATATATTGGAAAGAGCAATAAATCCAAGTACCTGAGCAAGTAATTAACCTCAAGTGTTCGTCGACACATTTGTTCTGATATTGATGACATTATGTATGACGATTCGATCCATGCGATAGCCACGTGCTTCGGTGATGCATAGAGCATGATAGAGTTGTCTCAGATAAATAAGTAGGTGTGTATTTATCATCGTTGTTTTGATTGTATAGTATTGATTATGCTGAATTAAAAGTTAGCGGCTTTGCCAATTAGGCCACTATTATTGGCCGTCCGTAGAATTCACTATCAGTCGTTCAGACGTTAGCACTAGACATTATCTAGTTATGCATTTCGCTACACCGCCTTGTTGCCACAGGCAAACGAATTAGACAGATGCACGTTGCGTCTCTGTATCGTTTCTGGTCTTTCATTTTTCTTTCTTTTGCTTTCAGTTAAATATTACTCTTTATATTTGTCTTTACTAATACCATTTAAACACTACTTACCTATACTTACTTATAATATCCTGATCCTTCCCTTACCAATATTATAATCGCGAAAGTTTGTATGTACGGATGTTTGTTACTCTTTCACGCAAAAACTACTGAATGGATCTTGATTAAATTTGGCACAGAGGTAGATTATAGTCTGGAATAACACATTGAATACTTTTATCCCGGGAGTATGCTCCCTTGGGATAATTTTCGACATTCCCGCGGGCGTAGCCGCGGGCGGCAGCTCATAAGTCGTTCATAAAGGAGACTGATACATGCTCATTCAATTTTGAGACCGGGATGTAAAAGAATGAGAGTGATATCAACCAATCTCTGTTCATACTTGACTTGACATGCAACACAGACAACAACAACAGAACTGACATGCATGACTTACTAGTCATGCATGTCAGTTCTGTTACAATTAATTATTTTTCATTCCTTTCCTCAGAAACACTAGCCATGGATGATGCTTAAATGGGCACGTGTCACGTCATGCAATTTGAACAAGCATCAGCTCGACCTTTGACTTCTGGATCAATCATCATTTCAAAATTACCACGTGAGTTTTCGATAGCGCTTTTAAAATATTTTATTTTGGGATCATTGATAGCCGTTATCGCCGATAGAATGTTACTTCTAGACTTTCTTGGTCAATCTAAATGAGAAATCTTGACTTCAGCTTGAGACACCCACGTGTAGTTGACAACTAGCTACAATACTGCGACATAAACTTTAGCACGTGTATTTTTTCTGTTTTATCTCACCCGAACCTCGCGTGTATTTATCAATTGCGACTTCTCATTACTGTGATAGGTCAAATATTATTATCGTTTTTTATCGCCACTATAAATACCCGTAGCATGCAGAAATCACACGATGCTGAATGATATTGACTTAAAAATTAGACCATCTTGCATCATTTAACTACCTATTTATTTTTTTCACCTTTGTCTATTTTATTATTTATTTCTTTAATTGGGCGTGAAAACCACGTTTGTAGTACATGAAGAATATAATTTATTTGGTCTGTTGACATAATTATAATTTAAAGGCAATTAATCATTCACAGTTAATGAACGGAATGTTTGCTCGTAACTCAGGAGTATTTAATTATTGCTTATCGTTAACCGTATCGATATTCATAATTTTCCGTACGAACAATAGAAAGCTGGGTGCACTTGTGCATTGTCATTGTCGTAAGTGATCTCTGTGATTGATTACTCTATGATGATTAGTACAATAATACTTACGCTTATGGGAAATACAAAAAGAAGCAGCGTTGTTTGACTCATACCAGGCAGATATCGGTCTGGTGTGGGCCGCTACAGGCGTTCCGCCTCCGTTGTATGCTAGGACAGGACTATGCAAAAGACTGGTTGATGAGGCGACAGCGACACTTGCGGGAGGCCTACATAGGCCTCCCGCAAGTGTCGCTGGACATCCATTGTCCAGCAGTTGACATCTTTCGGCTGCTAATGATGGCTTATGGGATCATTAAGAATTATTTGGCAGGATTTTTACGCCTAGAACTACACCCAATGCATTTATCTTATCTGTTCTCTATAAACATCGCAAACCAAAAAAAAGTCTCCCAAAAAGCCTTATTCCATGGGGAAGACCGTTATAGGAAATGAAAAGGGTTACGCTTTACTTGATCATTCAATTCAGTCAGTCGCAGTCTTCTAGTCTCTATACTTGAACTGTAATTATCGGATTAATATTAATTTAAACTGTAAGACTAATAGTGTTGGGACCAGTGTGGAATGTAGTATTTGTTTGTTTTTTTCTTTATGTACTTATTATTTAAATTTTGTTTTACATCTTTTGTTAAAACCACTATTTCGGCACAAATGTAAATTTGTTGAAGAAATAAACAACTTTAGTAAATTTTTGTGTGGAAAACCTCATTGGATGTCCTTCACCTTGGAGTCAGCGGAGTGGTCTGGTAGACTCTTACAGACTAGGTATAACCACCGCTTCCGTTCGAAGCTGACGTAGCATAATTATGTACCTTCCGTTGCCCCGGACTAGTGCTGGTCCGCCGTCCATGGGCTTGGTACCGTGGGGGGTCGTTTCTGGACCCTTTTAGGGGATGGAAGAGGGCGTTATCCACCCTCCACCGACGCCCGGTACACCTGGTGCGGAAAGGGAGAACACTGGTATTCTCCCCAGTACTATCTACTCGGCTTAACCACCACCACTGTGCTCATCAAGTCACATGAGGTATAAATATTGTCAGCGCGGTGCACGGAAGCGATTCGCCATGGTCAGTGAAGCTATTGTATTTGATTGTAACAAAGATGCACGATGACAAAACCACTTGACCATGACTCTTCGTCTGACTCTGATAGTGCCAATAGGCAAATTAAATGTATTGTAAAGGCAATTTTTATAGCTATCTACATTAATATACTAGCATTATTTAATGGTTATAATATATAATGTAATAGATGTTCCGTGTTCCGGATTAGAAGTAAATTCCTCGGGGATTTTTTTTTTCTCATAATACGGTTTAAAGGATTTTGCTTCTATTGTGTTGAATTTAGTGTAACAATGGTAGCGTGATGCCATTGTTTCATGTCGTTTGTTAGTGGAAATGTTTTTTAAAATATTTTAATTCGCGATAACTTCAAAATGGATTAAGTACTTATTCCATTTTATACCTTTAATTGCTACTGAACACCTGAAAAATATATCAATCGAAATCCGCGTCGTAAGTTATAAGAACTAAAAATAAATATGCAAATCAAGCACAAGATATTATTTCTTTAAAATTCGCATTTATAATTAATTTTTCTGTTTAATTACAATAACAAAAACACTCGCATAGCGAGCCTTCAAGCCGTAAAACTTGTCTGAAAGTTCAAGTTTGGTGGCGCGTGCGCCGGTCGGTCAAGCGTTACGCAAGATGGCGCCGTCCGCCCGTGAGTACGTTAACAATCGAATTATTTTCAGCAACAGGAAAAGAAATCAATTTGTAATTAGATCATGGACTCATTTTTTTATGATGGTTCTTTCTTTGCCAAAGAAATCTGGGTCAGAAGGCCATTAGGTTAAAAGATGGACATAAGTAATTCTTTAATGAGTTTCGTTTGTAAGCAAAATGAGTAAGGAAACTGTCATTTACTTGAACAAAATCAAAAAACATGCGACATCTAATAACCAGTACTGCCGGTCTATTCCGTCTACATTTCACGGTGTACACTCAGGTGGAGTGAACGACAAGTGAGCAGTAATTCCGTCTTCTTTGTATGGTTTGACAGCTCACTTGTCGTTCACTTCGCCTAATTTATCACTTGTACATGTTTACAGAATCGCACTGCTGGTACCTACTGCTTGGTCGATTATGAGTATTATACTTATCATTCCCTCCCACAGAGATGACCATCTTATCAGATTCTATCACGTGTCACTGCCATCCCAAATCCATTGTGAGAAAAGGACAGTGCTATTTGTCCCGTATAGCTCCATCTCTCTCTCACAACGGAATCATGATGGCATTGGCACGTCATAGTAGGTTCTTTTAAACTTAATTTTTACCTAATCAATATCACTTTATCAGCATAGCGTTGCGTGACTGTACAAGTGTACACTGTTTATCAACGTGGTACAAAAATAAAATTATGATATCCTACAGATGTTTTATTTCGTTCAACTTAATTGATAACGATGTCTGTGCGAGTAATTCTCTTTATTCAAGTTGATAAGAATTCCCGATAGGTAACTAAACATTATTATTTTTTTGTCATTTTCCTGCTGTGAAATATTTGTTACGTCACTAATGCAAAATCGCAACTGATAACTTTGACTCCTATTTCTAAAACATAGAGTCACACATAGCGTAAAGGTATACCTATTATGTAGAGCCTGATACTTCGACTGATAGGTAAAAACGAGCGATTCTTTCAAGTTACCTAACCGGTCGAGCCGCGAGCAATGTCAATGCCACAGTTACCCTACTAATAAAATATCGATCATACGGGATTACTTATCGTTGATGGGATCGTCGTGTCGTTGGGCGATCGTCGCGTTAAAATGTTTGGCAGAATTGGATAGCGCTTTCTATCGGCGCGACGTCGCAATCAGTTTTGCCGTACAAAATGAATGCGTCGATCGCGTATTCGCGTGATAATCGCTTTGTATTAGGACGACGCCTTACAGGGCCACTTCGTTGTCCGTTCTTGCGTCTGTCTGTCTGTCAGTCTATCAAGAGTTCAAGCACCCATTTGTTTACATGACAATTACAACATATTTCACAAGTATTCTTACGTCTGACTAAATTACTACACGTTAATGCGATGCCTAGTTGGTCTTGAAGTTGCGGATTTTGTTCGAAAGAGTCACCGCGGCCCTGGAACGCAAAGGGCACTAGGAGGAGCACTGATGGGTTTTAGTCAGTAAGAGTCTGACACTCCCTCCCGCTCCACCCAAAGGACGGAGTCATTTGATGATATCCCATCCATAAAAAGGTCTTGAAAAGCCCATACAAAAATATACCCAAAACATTAAAAAATATTCGCGGTTCTGTAGAAAGCAATTATTTTTATTTTGTACAAGTTCTGAGTTTATAATAACGTATAACGTGTTATACGTTATTATAAACTCACTCACTCACTCCCCTCATGAATGAAGATAATTATACCTATCTCCATTTGTAGGTAACATTACTAAGTAAATACCTACCCACTATCACATCTCGCAGCACCATAGTAACAGATTTCTAATTAAAACCGAAGTGAGATAACACAGACGCACACTATCGCCCGTTTCAGTCGGAAGTTGTAATCGCACTAGTATCGTCTATTATTACATCACTATTGAATTATGAAATGGTTTTATAACAATACGATCATTTTTGCTGTTACCAGTCACTTCAACGGTAAATAATTGCTTATTGATTTTTTTTTATAGGGCGTGGCTGTTCTGTATCAGCTCAAATCGGTCTGCACTATTTATTTGTACCATGAGACAACACCTTTACTAAACTGCTAAAGGTTCCTGCAGACATGTGCAATGCGACAGCCCGATTTCACAGATTTTTTTTTCTACGGATATATCCTTTTTTTTAAGAATGGAAATTCATCCAATGACTCCTTCCGCTCTGGGAGCAGAAGGGAGTGTCAGCACTCTTACCGACTAAAACCCATCCGTGTTCCTCCTTATGCTCTTTGCGTACCAGAGCCGCGGTTACTCTTTCGAAAAAAATCCGCAACCCACGGATATATCCATAGACCAATATTTGTTACACGACTGCCCAAAAAAAGGAGTGTTATTATCAAACCATCGCCGCTTCGTGGGCGAATTAAAACTTTAAAAAAATATTCCAAAAACATCAACCTTATTCATCATCCATTCTCATTCTTCTTTTATATAAACGCAGTTGCATTTCAGTCTGAGTATTATCGTCCTTGATTTCGTTCCCAGCTGCAATTAACAGATAGCTAATTTGCTCGTATTATGCAAGATACGTAAACATTTATTTATACAATCGTTTATCTCAGTTACATTACATACTCGTATCTACTATTCAACGCATTATACAGCACGCTTCTTACAAAATGATGTGCAAATCAATTCAAATACCTAAGCAGTGATTAATTTCCTATATTTTATCTATGAATAAGATACGTGGCGCGTGTAGATAATCGATATATTATTGTAATGTGGCGTAACAGATAAAGTTACACGTCATTCTCATATAGGTACCTGTAGGTACCTACCTAATAAGTGTCATAGTTTCCTCTTATTATCTTAATCAAGATATAAAACGGTATTAGAATTACTATCCCTTTATCTTTTGCGGTAAAAACAAACTTTTGTGACTCACTGTTTTACTTATTTTCAGTTTTAGCCGGATATGATTAAGAGTAGCGCCAAACTATGACATGCATATCAAAGCCATTATGATTCTCCTGTGAAAAAGAAAACTGCTATGAGTTTGTTATTTCTCCGTCTCTCTCTCACACTGAAATTGAAGACTTTGGAATTATTTAAAGCTTCTGATTTAGAAACAGACTACAGAAAAGGTTGTGTAAGCATAAAATTCCAGCATTACAGAACAGACAAAGTAAAATGCATGATATTTAAAATAATAAGAGTTATTTCAATAGGTTTTACAATCTAATATAAAAACTTCGATATGTACGAGTAGGTACCTACTTACAAAGAGATTGTTAACCTGTCCCATCTATTTAATATAAAACCGGGTGACATTTAGCTGCATTGTTCTCTTATTTCATTTAAAAATACATAACAATAGGCTCATTATCATAATTATAAAAACGTGTATGGGTATTATATTTATTACATAATATACTGATAATACTAGCCTACAAACACGAGGTATGTTTATTTCGCTACGAGTCTGCGACCGCAGCAGCCTCTGAATGCTCCCCCACAGACAGATGCGGCGCGACAATGCGCTGATACTTTTCCCTAAAAATGTTCCATTTTACTCTTTTTGCTCTACAGAATAATTTCTACGAAAAGCGTCATCGCAAAGATGTCACATTGTGGTGAGGCGCAGCTTTCGGGGGGGCTTAAAGTCTAAAGTAATCATTTCGATGAAGTCATAAGCTCATTTCACCTAAGCAAGGGTGTGTGTACAGGTATCTTAAAACCATCATGATTCCGGTGTGAGAGAGAACTATATATTATCATTTGTTTTTCACAACGGAATCATTGTGGCATGGTAGGCCCCAAGGTTTCTTAAACTCTAGGTTCCAGAGCAGCATGACCAAAAGAGTATCAAGTATTTGATTAATGGGGAACAACACCCTTTGTCGATAAAAACATAACACATAATTACGTATAATCTATCACGTTTTCAGCAATGCACCTTGAAACATGATACCTACTAGATACAAAAATATTTATTTTCACGAATGTTACATAGTGACAGGGAAAAGGGTCGATAATAATTTGTACAATATTCATAATAACTAATTCTCCGACTGATAGCACGATGATAGCAACTGATACCGGGTTTTATCGTACGTTTACTCCCTAAACTTGGGGGGCACACTAAGCTCTGTTTGTTTACGTGACCAACCCAGCGTGGGAGTTATAGAAAAATGAATGTAGGTCACAAAAGTTGGCAACCTAAGAAAATACTAACTACAGACCATTTCTATAAATGGTTCCAGTGATAATCTTTAAGTAGGAACTTTTTCCGATGAAAAATGGTCGTCGCAACGGCGGGCGTCGCAATGTCGTGTCGTGCGTGCCTGTCTGTGGGGTCCGTGTTATCTATCGACCATTTTTCTACGTTTTGAAATGAGAAGTACATAGTGAGTACTAAATATAGATTAAAAGTACCTAAGCATTCATCCGTGCCAAAATTGTTAATTGTATTTTTTACTCATTTGCTTTTTTAGTTCCTTATTTATAATTATTCAGATTTTATCTTATTATTCTTTTCTGTGAGTACCTAATTAAATTAATTGTTGCAAAAATTAATTTGCGTAATTATTTTAGATACGCCTAGTAGCGTAGCTATTTATTCAAAGTACTTATTTAATAACCTACTTAAAAATATTACTCTTTTTCGCTACACGTAAGCAGCCTACCAAACTAAAATAATCGCTGATGTGAGCCAACAACCAGGTTCTCCAGAATACAACCGTTACCATATCGCTTGTACATACCGCTACAAGTACATCGATCATTATGGAAAACTTTAATTAAAAACTAGAAGGGCTACAATTTTGACGGCACGGTCGGCGGCGCAGTGGTTGAGCGCGTCGCGGGTTCCATTCCCTCAAGGAAAAAATATTTAAATGGCCAACAGATAGTTGTTCCGGGTATGGCTGTTTGTGTTTGTGAACGCTCCCACGAAACAGGAGAAATTCCTAGTGTGGGGCAATTTTTTAAGTGTTTAGTTTCTTTATCAAAAGAGGTCTATAGTCTAGAAAAATAGTTTGATGTTTACTTTGAATTCTATTCTATAGATTAAATCTGCTCTGGAACATGAGCTTTCTTCTACTAAGAAATTTTAGCTTGACAGGGTTGCGGGATGTTTCGAAAGAGTTACCACGACCCTGGAACGCAAAGGGCATTTAAAAGGAGAACGGGTAGGTTTTAGTCAGTAAGAATCTGACACTCCTTCCCGCTCCACCCAAAGCGGGAGGAGCCATTTTGATGATTGCCCTTCCACAAAATTGCAGATGCCGTAGCACCCCCCTGTTTGTCTCGTATGTACACATACGAGACAAACAACAGTAATTAGTAATTAAACGCAAAGGTATCATTAGTACGGACTGCCACGTGCAATTGTTAAGACCGTGAACTCTATGTACGAGACAATATGGCAAAGGTACATATTATTATTTTAAAATTCAAATACTTGATCGTTTATGCTGATTATAAATTATACGTGCCCATAATACTGGTACTCAATAATGTTATAAATGCGAAAATAACTCTGTCTGTTTGCCTTCAAGTCCTGCTGATCGGGTTTGGATGAAACTTGAACTTGGAGTAGGACTTAGGATACTTTTTGTCGGGAGAGTTCCTTTGGATTAATTTTCGAATTCCACGCGAGCAAACCCGCTAGCAGAAGTTAATAAAATGTGGCCTTGGTTCACAAGACAATTTGCCTTTTCAATCTCTGTAAGCCATCTGTAAGGGAACACCCTGGTGTGATAACAATCACACCAATCTTCGTGAAAAAAACGTGACTTGATCTGATCAGGAGCACCACATTAGCACTGGGTGTTGGTTTGTTTCATTAATGATAGGCTCAAGTTTAAACCAAATCTCACCCATGATGGAAAGCGACGATGTGGTGGACGATGGAGCACACTTGCCAAGAAGTAACCTGCTCACTCTTGAGTACTCTTGACTTAAAGACCCCAAGATGTAGCTATCAGGAAACAGACTCCGGCAGATAATTTCCAAAACGTTTTGTGAGTATTGGTGGATGTGCACCATGTAGGTACCGTTGGCGCATCGCTGTACGTCTTGTAGCCCGATGATGGAACGGGCTCCGGGCTATGCGGAACTAAATTGTGCAATTCCGAAGCACACTCCCCGAAGTGTGACCGATTGAAAACCGGCTGGCGACTCGGCGTCATCCTATGATAAATCGATGACCGCCCATTTTGACAAATTATGTTTGACGCTTGCAGCGGCTTACCTACCTGGGTACAATACTTACGTGCTTGAAGGGACTGGATCATTTGGTATTACAGACATGGATAAAGAAAAAAGTTATAATCCTTAATTTTGCTATCATTTAAGTACTTAAATCAAATTCTAGAAACTGCAGATACCAGCAATTAGTGCACTATTCACCAAAGCGTTTACCAAGTTAAGCTTCCACGCGTGCATTCTGCTGTCAAGAATAAACAACCCAATCCTAATTTTGAAAGTGGTCACATTTTATCACTTTAAATACTTGTCTTATGGAATGTAGTTAAAAGGATTAACAAACAATAATACTTCCACGTGTAGCCGTGAACCTAATGCACTTGGAATTTATTATGGCATGTATAAAATACCTAATTAATCCTCACAATTGAATTTTTATTAGGTACCTACTCGCTTTATTCTAGCAATTTAGTGTTGGGCAATAATAATAAAAGTCTTCGTCACCTTTGTTGTTACTTGTTAGTTATATAAAGTACCGATAGATTATAATAAGCAGCCGGTCGATTCTACAATCGACATTAACATGTCGAAGTGAAGGTGAACGCCAACAGTGCGATTCTGTAAACATGTCGAAGTGAACACCCGGGCGAGGCGCACGACGGCTGAGTTGTCAAACCATACAAATTTTAATAAGATGAAATGACAGCTCTATTGTCGTTCACTCCGCCTAGGTGAACACCGTGAGATGTCGACAGAATCAACCGGCTGTTTGTATGGTTTGACACTTCAATTGTCGTTCACTTCGCCTAAGTTTTCACTTCAACATGGTGACAGAATCGCATTGCAGTTCTTAGGAATGCGACAGCTGACAAAGGTTAAGCGCAGTCGCAATAATTTAGGTCTCCTGTGATCGTGGTCGACGGCTAAGCGATTATAGCCAAGACTGCTCGTAATGGCTCCCTTAGATAATACTAGGTCGGCGGATAGCTATTCGGACTGGTCATCTCTCAACTGCCACGGTTTGTTTTAATTTATTAGTATTTTGAATTGTTCCTTTTTGGCTTTTGTCGTGCACGTCTTTTTACATCGTTCTCACATGTCTATGAATAATTTCAACAAGAACAATGTAAATAATTAATTGATTTAAAAGAGTGTCCATGGAGTTTCTTGTACGTTCTTCTCCATAGAGATCTACGCTTTGGAACGTGCAAATAGCTTCACCTCTTTGACTGACCGACCTTGACAATTCAAAAGTGCCTGTAAATGGTTTAATTGAAATAAATGCTTTGACTTTGACTTTGACTTTGACTTCGTATATTCCGTCAACATCTCACCGTGTAAACTTAGATGGATTGAGCATGAGGTGAATTACTGTCATTCCATCTTTTTCGTATGGATTGACAAATCAATTTCTGTTAACTTCACCTGCGGCCCTACCATGACAAAGAGAGATGGAGCTATATAGGGTGTATAGCTCCATCTCTCCTTCTCGCTCGAACTACTCACGCTTTAACACGTCATGGTAGGGCCGCTGAGCGTACACGGTAAGAGGTTTACCAGTGCGAGTCTGTTAATATCTCACCGTGTGAACTTAGGTAGTGAAGTAAACAAGAAGTGAGTTGTCAATCCATACAAACAAGATGGAGTGTCAGTTCACGTCACGCTCACTATACCTAAGTATTCACGGTGAGGCTTTAACAGAATCGACCGGCAGAATCGCTCTGCTGAAGTCGTCCAATGACGCAGACGCCTAATCGTCTGAAGATTCAGTTGCCTAACGAGCCAGCCCGCGTCGCTGAGCCGCCATTAGTCTTAAATCCCACAAATAATATAATGACCCAGCCTGTCCCATGCTGTCCCGAACTGACGCCGCTAAGCCGAGGTCGTATCCCATAGGGGATGCCCTTAGCGAGCGGTCAGTAGATTAGTGTGTACCTAGCTAGCTTTGTTGTCGTGGTTGGGGGCCTTCAATTCATTTGATAGTCCACAGGATAGTCCGGTTAAGCAGTTGATAGCCCTTGCGTGTCAACTTGCTAGTGGTCATACCTAAAAAAAAAAAACTGCCCGGCCATGCACCCCTCTCGACACTGCTATATTTGTCAGACTAAGTAGGTATGGTTCTTATGTAGCACAGTATATTTTTTGCCCAGAATTTCGGACATGATTTTTTTATTATCTTATATCTTAGGACTTGCGATTATAAATGCGAGACGAGAACTCCCGATTGCCTATTTGTTATAAAAGAGAGAAAATTAGTACTTGAAAAAAAATCTATGGATTCCAGAAAAACCATAGAAACAGTTGTAGCTCAAAAGTTTGATATCTTTTTAAGACTTTACTGATGGTATTAAATAGTGTCTTAAAGTCTTTACGATAGCAAAAAAAAATCAGGCTTTATTTGTTCAAGATAACAGTGTTATGGCTGATTTTGCAAATTTATGTTTTCTTTTTTTTACCGCCATATTATTACGTATTTGGATTTGTAACTAGGACTGAAATGTTCTTTTTATTTACACTTATGATCTGACAAACAAAGGGATCCTAATTAAGCAGGATCTAAGAATTATTATAATTCAAACTTTTTTGGTTAGGGTTATCACCTCATAAATTTATTAAACTAAATGTTTGAAGTTATTTTTTATGTTGATAAAATTATACAGGAAGACATTTTTATCACATTCTAATAGTTTTTTTAGTGCTAGATGTCATTCAAAAATTTTATTGTTTGAATAAATAAGGTAGGTAAAATTAAAAAAAAAAATTGACTCCGTAATTTCAATTGATTGATTGACTGAGGGGGGGGGGGGCTAGGCAGCGTGGCGCGCGCGCTGTAGGGATGTGAGATTAATGCAAAAAAATCTATTTAACAAAAATCGATTTTTCTTTATTCAATATTAACCGATTTGATTTTAAAATAAATAATCGATGTAACCCAGCGTAGTTAAGTTACTGAAACCGTATGAAATCTCAGCAGAAGACAATTTTGTAGCAACAGAAAATGACGAAAATTTTGAAATTATTGAAGGATATACCGACAATGTAACAGAAATTCTTTCGTCGGATTAGGCTGAAGAATACTAATAGATAGGTATGTACATCAGAAAACAATTAAGTAAAATGGTATGATATAACTTACTACTAGTGAAAGAATTTTCAATATAGTTTCAGTACAGAGATCGCTTCCTACAAACTTTACCTCTTTATAATATTAGATTTAATAATTATGTAGATTATTTTCAAAAAATTCCAAATTAGAATGGCAGGATTGGCAGGTCAAACGAGAATCATTGTTTTTTTTATTACTATCTAAGTACGTCTAGGAAAACTGTGTTAAACCACAGCTCGATCCAAAAATTAAATAAAAAGTAATCTTTTTGTGTTTTGTTTTTCGGCTCATCTAAAAACTATTTTCCGGTATAAATAAAGTGATCCCATGCACTCGCCCCAACCTCCAATTAATTTATTATTTACGAATAAAAAGTTATGGTAACTTTTCACAATAAATTCGATTTAGAAATATTGACAACCCTAAAATCATAATTACCATAGAAAACTTTAGAAGCCTCTAAGTTCGAGATCCTTCAATATTTGGATCTGATTTTTTTTTCATCGATTCATACACTTTTTTCTAACAATTCTATAGAAAAATAGAATCCAAATGATTAAAAATACGACTATAAAAAAATAAAATCAAAAAAACATTAATTGTAAATAAATCTCTGAAAACTCGTTTAAAAAATATATAAATCAATCAGCATTATGTGTTTTAAAATTATTGTATAACAGGAAAAACAAGAAGACAATTCGTGAAATATTTCAAGAGATATGGGTGATTTACTATTTTATCATAAAAAATTTAAAAAAATTTTTTTTTGGTCATTATGAGAAATAGGCGCTTGTGAGTTCTATTCTTTAATTTTATATAACATTACAAACAAAGTTATCACAAAAAAAAGGCATGTCCGAAATTTTGGCCAAAAAATATACTGTGTGTAGGTAAGTCAGTATGTAACAGGTTATGGCGAATTGGCGACCACAAGTCTACAACGTCTGTACATAGTAGCCCGTCCAAGTACCATCGTAATTCGTAACAAACACAATGAACCTTTAAATAACCTTTTAACAACTCTACTCGATACATTACAAATAAGTACCTACTTAATTCATTTTATTTCAAATCCTCTTGACAAGCTGCGTTATCAAATAAATATACATTATGTCGATTTATGAGATTGTAAACCGATAATCCGTCAAAAGAGAGTACACTGCACACGGTCGTATCGATTTGACCGTTCTAGTGGGAAAACCCCCGAGGTGAACATGAAAACGTAATGACCCTTTGTTGCTATGCAGAGTAGGTACTTACAGTTAGCAGAAAGCACCTATGACCAAAGAAACGATAGAACTTTGTGCAAGGTATTAAATTATAGGTTATTACGAAGATTATGTTGCGTTACTTGAGATGAGGGCAGCAGAATGCTGAATAATGATAGTAAGCACCTATAACTTGAAATAACATTTGGGAAGAAACTAATGAAATAATTGTTAAGTTAGTAGTAGGTACTTACGTATAAATTCGTGACACAGCCAGGCAAAGATGGTGGGTCGAGCTTCACGCCTAACGGCAGGATTGATCCACACTTGCCTAAAGCTGGGAGGAATTAAAAAGAAAGTGAGGCCTTTGCCCTGTAGTGGGACAGAAAATGCTGAAAATAAAACAGTAAGTATGTATAAATGCCGTGTGCCAAAAATTTCTCTAGTAGCTCTCGAAAAACATCTTGAAAATAGTAAGTACCTATGTTTACAATCACTAAATACAGATTCCATTTTATTCACTTTATTTTTATAAGAGTTGTGGAAAGGTTTCGCTAAATCATGATGACATGAAACCTATTTCAACTTTGTGAAAGCGAGGGCTAGACGCTAGACCCGTAACAAAGGAAAGTAAGAAAGATATAGGTATTATATGTCTGCATAGACACTATGTACGTTGAAGATCGTAAAATATATCTGCTAGAGGATAAACGTGTTCGGTATAGCTTTTCGATGGCATATTTTTGTTTAATCCTCAATCTCTGTTCTATGTTTGAAGTCACAATAATGTCACAGTCCAGGATAACTTTCGCAGGTAAGTAATCCTCGTGGATCATAGTATTATCATTATCACCAATGAACACTACATCTGCATTTATGAATTCTATAAATACTGAAATTGATACTTATTTGCAAACACAACGACTTCAGAGTAAACGAGTGCTTTTAAGAGGTACCGATGAATAAGGAAGTAGCCAGTCATACTGTTCTAGTTCAGGTTGGGAAGGTTCTTTGTTCATAAATAGTTGGTATTATAAAATAGTAGGCCTAGGATGAGATGACGTGATGAATTAGACTCCTACCGAAAGGATTGGCCTGATGTGGCAAAGGACAGAGAACACTGGAAGAAATGAAGGGAGTCTTTGTCCTGCAGTGGGACAGTACAGTCTCATAATAATAATTATTATGAATAGACAACATGGGCAACACTATTGCAATCCATTTAAAATCTTTCGTAAAAGAAATGTTAGAAGTAGTGTTGGGAAATCAACTACAACAGGTACCTACCGTCCATGAGACGAATAAATGAACTGTGAAAATTTAATATTCACAACATGACATCGTTCTAAGGGTTCATGACCACTCGACCTCAGACCTGACCGCGTCGGATATTGTCCTGATTCAGCCTACTGCTAGGGTTAATAATAAATTGCCTGTCTAAACGTTCTACACTTAAGTGCGTCTATTTTAGCCCATAATTGGGCTTAAAGAAAGGAAGGCTGAACGATAGATCGAGGATAAGAAAATTGAGCACATGGCTGTGGAAGCCAAGTGGTTGAGGGATTATGTTTTGTGGAGTTAAGAAGAAGCGTATTATCATCTAAAATTAAGTTGGACTAGTACCTAAGAATAAACGGGTTTAATCTAAATCTTGAAATATTAAGTCAAGTTTTTCCCATTATTATGATTGTGCGCTGGACCAAGAAACCATTTAGTTACGGAGACAAGGAAAAAATCTTCATGTCTTGAAATATCCCCACGACTCCTGTGCCACTGACTATATGCACACAAAAGCGCAAAGTTTTGTGTGTGTTAGTTGCGTCTTGCCCATGTCACTTAAGACTTACTAATAATACATAAATATGCTATCGTTGACTTATTTCTGTCCGCAGGGTTTAAAGGAACTTAACGAGAATGACATGACGGGAGCTAACTAATTCGAACCTAATCTATACGTGTCGGGGTGCCCTAAGCTCCCTGTGCCGTGTTCCGCTACTTGGCTAGGCAAGTCATTAAACGATATTGAACCAAGCAATTTGCCTGGCTGCTCAATTCAATGCCGGGATGTCACTAGGCCGCTGATTAAACGGTGCCATTCAATTAATTGTCTAGCCAAGCAATAGGGAAAATTATGACCAATCACTGTGTAGCATTCTTTTAGTTTTCAAAATTGAAAATAAGTATTTTTTTCAGTAATTGTATGACTTTACCGAAACACAATTGCTATTATATTAAATTATCTAATCAAATTCTGTTGCTTACCCATATCAAGTTTGTTTGATGTACTTACCTGTCTTTAAATCTATGTACTTATATACATAAATACAGATTTTCACTTTAAGTAGCTACTTACAAGTTCCATTGTATGTAAATAAGTGTAAATGTTGTTGAAGTTTTCTATATATTCATATTTTTTTGCAAAGTTGTTTCAATGTGTTTTGATTAAATATTCACTATTCGTCAGTTTATAGTTTTTGCTTTACTGCGTAGTTTAATTTATAACCCATTCTTTTTAGAATTAGGGATATATTTACGTGAACATAAATCTTACAGCTTACCTAGTATGAAGAAAGATGTCTTATTTATTGAAAAGATAATAATAATTTGCATCTTTCATAACAATTTTCAAAATGTTTAGCGATAAATTCACAAACTAGTAGAATAGTTCATAGTAGCAGCATATAAAACGAATATAAAAGGAAAACTATCACAGCTAAGTAGGCTTTACAAGTAAACGAGTAATAGTTGCAACTACGGAACCCTATACTGCGCGTGGCCCGACTTGCACTTGGCCGGTTTTTTTAACCGACTTTACAAAAAGGAGGACGTTCTCAATTCGACTAATTTTTTTTTTTGCATGTTTGTTCAGCGATATTTTTCGACAATTGTCACCGATTTGGATAATTATTTTTTTTTGTTTCGAAGAGTATATTCTCGGACTGGTCCCATTTCAATTTGGTGAAGATCTGATAAGGAACTTCGGAGATAGGCAACGGAACTCTTTAATAAATGATAGCAAATAACCCGGGAATGCCCGGGATTGCCGAAATCGCATGTCTGCTTAATGTTCACACCAGTTCATAGCATATTAGTCCAGTAGCCAGAAGAATATGCCCTTCGATAATTCCAAAGTTTTTTATTTTCGCGGAGTGGATAGGTTTAGTGAATTCATTGCTATGTACAAAAATGCTAACAGTTTAGAGTTATGCAATAGGAGATAAGCAGGTATTTCCTATTATTTCGTGTTATAACAATATTAGAATATTTAAATGAAAATTCTATGCTGGTTCTTTGTAAGTACTATCTAAAGGATTTATTAGTGAAAATGCTAACAGATAGGTACTGTGGAACAATGGAAATCTGAAAATGTCCCTTAACTCATTCAATAAAAAATTTAAGTTTTCAAATCATTTCTTATACACATAAAAGGGATTAGTTATACCTTACAACAAAAGTTCTAACAACTAAGTAATATGGATCACAAGTAATTGTATTTTTACTTTGCGATTAACGAAATATTGAATTTAAGTTTATAAGTTTGCGCCTACATATTAGTAATAAAAAACTCTACTACCATACAAAAGTTTCAACAAATGCATATTATGGCTTTTGTTTAAATTGCAAATAACTATTTTCGCTACCGAGCCGCGTAGGTACGGCGCGTGCGATCGCAACACTCCAGCTCCGATCGGGGATGTAGGTACCTAGCTCCGTATACTGACCGCTCTTGTTCATTCTTGTTTAATTTTCTCCCTGGCGTTTGCATTGCACGTCACGTTTGAATATTGTTTTTAATCATTCTGTGTGTTGTGTTGGTTTATAAATGTTTATAAAGCATTGAGCACGAGCGATTTACTTTAAAATGAGTGAAAAATGTGCGGTTTGTGACCTTTTTCTAAATTCCGACGTAGTGACTGTAAAACTACGGGCACTACACACACTAATTACCGCTAGCCATAAGCGAGAAGACTGGAAGCATGTTATTTTCCAAGGAAAAGAAGGACTGCAATTACATAGAAAGTGCCGAATGATGTACTTACATCAATGAAAAATGTATCATAGCCCACAAGAAGCGTAAAGCGGTGCAACAGATACAGAGAGAACCAAATGACCCCACCAGTAGAACATACGTACATGGAAACTGCATTTTTTGCAATGAAACTGCGGATCAAGAGTTTATTAACTCGCAACAAAAATACTCCGCTGACAAAAGAATTACGGTTTCTCAAGTTAGAAGATCAGATACACAAGTGACCATGTTAAGGGCTGCAGAAATACATAACGACGATTGGAGCCAACGAGTAAGTTCTGGTTCTGTTTATAAATTCCTACTAACTGTACTCCATCTACATCACCGCACAAGAACGTCTCGAACATAGTAAAGTAAACTTTCTGTAAATTAATTATGTTGAGGGTATTAAGAGGCCGTGCATGAAATTAAATCATTTTGAACATTTTTGAACATCGTTTGTGACAAAGGTGAGAAGAATTTGAACCTACTTGTTTTAGATGATAAAAGTCAAGTTCTTATTCTCTCAGATGGCTTGAGAATTTTTCAAAAATAATGTATGTATTAATGGTAATTACCCATATTCAAAACCCTTTTTTCGCAAAAGTAACGAGCGAGTGATGTTTGGTTACGTTTTACACATAACTACGACAGATTTATAACATTTAAAAAAATATCACTACCATCATTGTATTGCCAACAATCAGATGCGTTGAAAACATTATTGACTTGAATAGAAAATATGGCAGAAAAAAAGTGTTGAAAAAACGGAATTTTTGGAAAACATCTATACAAATAAATATTTTTTTCTATACCTTAGAAACACTTTTAAGAAAATTTAAAAATTGCACAATAATCTTAAGTTAACCTTTTAATAGAATCTAAAATTTATTTAATAAATAAACAATAACTTCATTTCGTAAATTACAAGCAAATTGAGCTATATTAGTGAGCGCGCAAACTCGATCGCGTCACTACCGATCGGGCTCTCCCAGCGTCAGCACGTACTACTTTGTTTCGCAGCCGCTCGATTGTTTTACGTAAATACATTTACAAAATTGTACGCCGACTACCACATTTTGAGTAAGTATTATTTTTTATATTTTGTTTGTTTATTAGGACTGATTATATTTTTTTCACCTTTATAATAATTAGAGGTAACGGTTGTATGTTTGTATGTAAAAGTAAATCTGCGGAATTACTCTACTACTACTATTAAATTATAATACTTTCTCTAATGGTATCTACAATGGTTAAGTGCAGCTATATTATCATCCACAGAATGTTGACATTTTTTATGGTTACTTATACCACGATATAAATATGGACAGTAGGGAAACTGCCTACAAACGCTCGAAACGGCACACTCACACAAACATGCACACCGACGAGACTCCTAAGGTGACTTCGCGGGACTAGCAGTAGCGAGTGCCGCATCAAGACGAGTGGTCACGTTTAACTTTATCTCCGCGATCGTTTTGAAAATGCCAGGAAAGTATTGCGTAGTACCTATACGGCTGTTTGAACTCGGCCTCATCAAAACCGGAGCTATCGTATTTTAAACTTTCTGCTGATATTGAAAGGTAAGAATGATTTCTAGTTATTGTTATTTAATTGTTATCGAATTACGTATAAGTCCGTGTGATCGATCATAATGAATTCGTGAACTTACTTGTAAATCATTAATGCGGCGGTTTTGAGGGTATTTTAAGCTGATAGTGCAATAGTGATAGTGGTAACAATAAGTAAATCCAAGATGGCGACTGCAATAGGTATTCTATATCAATATTTTCGTCATGGGTGTCGTTTTCATGGAAGTCGATTCGAAATAAACACATGTGAGAGTAAGAAAACGAATTGGACGTAAACCATAGCGTAGTTTCGGGTATTGTTAGTATCGGTTGTGTTCGGGCCAACTTGAACGAGCTAGCAGCATCCATTAATTTGCCACTTATTAGCAAATCGACCTACCAGAAATGTCACGACAACTTGTATGACTGGTGGAAGACTACGGCTGAATCATGTATGATTGCTGCCGGTAAAGAAGAAGCTTCTATGGCTATGGAAAAAAGTAGTGTGAGTCCGTCCGTCCGTCACAATACTTGTCTTCTACCAGAAATAGTAGATCCGAGAAAAACTCGCTCCATGCCACTGAGGGACACAACATATTAAGATTTTTTTAGGTTTTGGTTTAGGTACTCTTTGGATTGTGGATGAAGTAATGATGATGATTAACTTCTGGAGATTACTTGCATAGACACAACCTTGTAGCCAGGACTATTTTCCCTCAATTTGCTCTAAATTAGAGCCTTGAGGGATCGGAAGTGCCATATTGTAGGTATGTGCCCGATCTAGTTCTCCACGTGCCTTTGTCCGTTGGATCATACTGGTTTTGATGTACTCTATGGATTATGGATGACCTTATGATGATAACTAACTACCGGAGATTACTTGCATAGACACAACCTTGTAGCCAGGATTATATACCAGTAATTTGCTCTAGATACAGCCGTGTGGGATTGGAAGTGCCATATTATAGATATTTGCCCGATCTAGTTCTCCAAAATGATAATATCACATTGTACTACAGTCAACTCATCATCACTGACAGGTCTATTGTAGCCAATAAACCTGATATAGAGATGGTGAATACCTGGACTCTTGTTCATTTTCGTTTTTTAAAATATGGCGTACTGAGGTCGTGTAGAATTAAATGAAATAACTGTGATATAACAGCGTGCTGGATACGATTTTTTTTCTTTTTAATTATGCGATTTCCGCGTACTAATTTTGCCGCAATTGATTAAATTGCTTAGTTCTGTTGTTACTTAATGAATAATAATTGAGCCGTGCAGTTTTATAAGGATATTAACTTCTACTTTCCTATTTTTAGCATAGTGATAGTTCTTACAAGCGTGGTGGTAACCAAAGATATGCACCGGACTGTTTAAGATACTTATTTTTTATAATCTGCTCGGTAGGAGACAAATACTGCGCTTTTAGAAACCTTATTACTCATTTGCCGATCGAGTAAAGCCTTTTATGATTGGTGATTGCCATTTCGAATTTTTCCGTTGTAGTAGGTAAAGGGCCTGTTCACTTTAATTTTCTGCTTCCAATATCTTTTTAAACGTTATATACGTGACTTTGCCATCATCATCATCTGCTATCAACTCGCCGGATTTCACGTTTTGCCTCCCAGTTGAACCTTCGACTATGACGCCTTGCTTGATGAAAATCCGATGTAAAGTTTGCTTGGTCATACACGACACAATTCGTATTTTTAATAGTCATGTATAACAGTTGAACCAGTTTTGTTTTCAATAATGTTTGCGACACTCGGCAATGCCAAATAGCTAGTATTGTAGGTAAGGTTGCTTTTTCACAAATAACCCTGTATATTTAAGTCTTTTTATTTCCTTTTTTAACGACAACCTCAACTTTGTATTGTTTTGTCAAAGTAATTTTTCACAAATGGTTGCACTGACTGAACAGGTCTACTCTAATGTGCATAATTCCATCCTCAAAAAAACATCTTAGACACTAGTTTATGGGATTAAATATAATGACCACCATAAAATGCTTTGATACCCTTAGTTCTTTTACCAAAAATATATATTTGACACCAGAAAAATGAAGTCTAAAATTACAATAGTACTAGCTAATTTAGTCACGACTGCACCTCAAATTGTATTCGAACACCAAATGTAGTAAATGATCACCAAATCTTAGCGAGCAAATTAATGCGCTATTTCGCCTAAATAAACTACTGTGATTGCCATAAAATGTAGGCTTGTGGTTACAAACTGGATAAAATAGGTTAGGTTATGTTAGAATTGTGACCAACCGCGCACGAGCCGAGCGAGCGAAGCGAGCGGTGCCGCGGCAGCGGCCGGCGAGCGCTACTTCTCGAATATTTTTTTGGAAAAAGTTATTTATTTCACACTTTTTTAACTCCAAACACCAAACAATAGCTGCCAATAAAAATGAAAGAAAGCTTATAAATTAAAATAAAGCTTTATATTTACTTAAAAGTTTTGGATTAACAATGATTTGTTTGACATTAGTTTGCTTAAACAGGATAGCAAGATGTAAAAACTTTGATTTTAATTTTACATTAAAATGCTGGTATGATTTTGGTGATCACTTACTACTTTTGGGTTAACAATGATTTATTTGGAGTCATTTTGCTTAAATAGGATAGCGAGACGTTAAAATTTTGGTTATAATTTTAAATTAAAATGCGTGTTTAATTTTGGTGATCATTTACTATTTTTGTCTCCTAAATGTTACTATATCTGGTGGTAAGTTAAACATAAGCCCTAGTTTATACCAAGATTACAATATATCAGAATAAAAGAGAATTCTCGTAAATATGTCCGTATGGAAAGTGTTTTTTGTACAACCATTTTACAAAAAACAAGTATCATTGTATTGTATCGTTTTTTTATTTATCATTTTGTTAAATGTCTCAATGTATCTCTATGTATCAACATCCATCCAACACAAAATTGAATAAATTTAATGGGAATTGAGATAAATATAAAATATACAGACGTTACAGATTTTTATTTATAAACCTTACTACTATATAATTTTGTAACTTAAAATAATATCTTCTAAAGGATCAACATTATTTGAGCGCTCACTGAGCTCGATTTTTGCGCCCGTGTGCATGTAGCTGCATGAACGATGCACACGAACATAGCCTCAGCGAATCTAACAAGTGAATTTTATGCACGGCCTCTTGAAAATTTAAAAGCACCATCTGTTTGACAGATCGGAATAGGTAGACAGCATTTGTTATAGTATCAGAGACAAATACTTAGTGACTTCCATGCGACAACTTTTTTTTCAGGAAATTGTTTCGAGTATCGGGATAGGTGTGATACCTATCCCTATAAGTGTACATTAAATTAATAATGAAACAAAAACAGGTGCCTACTTATTGAATCCAATTATTTTATTGCTTTGTTATAATTATTTTTGTACCTACTTAAGTGATGTCCCAAAACCCGGGACAGCTATCCCGGAAAAATATGTTGTAATGGAATCTCCACTTTCTGTCTCTGTTCCTCTATCCATATAACAAGTAGATACATAATAATAAAACTATAGTCAACATATTGCGATCTTGGTAGGTAGGTATTAAATTCTTTGAAATAAACTATCAACAACGTATTTTCAAAACAGATTTTTTAAACAGCAGTGACGGGATTTTCATAATTACACGTGGGCGAAGTCACGGACTGGAACAGAGTAAGTACGTACCTAGTAATTTGTGAGATGTGACAATAATTAAATGATTTCGCGCCTCATTCAATAGGTACGTTTGCAGTGAGTTTGGTTCGAAGTGTTACCGCGCCGTGGCCCGTGCTGCACGAATTGCCGCGTACCTACACTGCGCCCCAATATTCAAATTGTATTTTATTTATTAAACAAAAGGCATAGCATGTATATGTTGAAACTTTTGTATGGTGGCAGAGTTTATTAATACGAATATGTAGGCGCAAAATTATAAACTTAAATTCAATATTTCGCTAATCGCAAAGTAAAAATACAATTACTTGTGATCCCTAATACTTAGTTGTTAGAACTTTTGTTGTAAGGTATAACTAATCCCTTTTATGTGTATAATAAATGATTTGAAAACTTAAATTTTTTATTGAATGAATTTAGGGACATTTTCAGATTTCCATTGTTCCACAGTACCTATCTGTTAGCATTTTCACTAATATATCCTTTAGATAGTACTTACAAAGAACCAGCATAGTATTTTGATTTAAATATTCTAATTTTGTTATAACACGAAATAATAGGAAATACCTGCTTATCTCCTATTGCATAACTCTAAACTGTTAGCATTTTTGTACATAGCAATGAATTCACTAAACCTATCCACTCCACGAAAATAAAAAACTTTGGAATTATCGAAGGATTTGTGGAAAAAATATTGTATCCCTACTGGACTATATCCCGTACGCAGATGTGTACAATTGAACCATGTTTTTGGGGTTATTTATTTGGGCATAACTTTATTGTATATGAACCGATCTTGGAGATTCTTTTTGCGTTGGGTTTAGTTAAAGCTAACCACCACTGAAACGTGGAAAATAAAAAAAACTTTTTTCCAAAAAATACAACCGACTTCGACATAAAAAAACACAACAAAGTACCTACACCGACTTCCGAAATTTAAGTTATTTTATAAATATAAACTTAAATTTCGGAAGTCGGTGTCAAAAAACGAAGAAACAACCAAAAACACAGACTTCAAAGTTTCAACTTCAAAGTTGCAATGCTTAGAGCATTGCATAGCTACCCAACAGAATGTTAACTATTAGCACATTGCCATAAAGAGCTGACAAGATAAAAATACATTACGTCGCGTTGCTAAAATTCTGGCTTTCAAAAACAAACCATCAAGAACATCGTTAGCATTTTAAATCCTAATGGAAGTCAATGTGTTGCTGACATGACATCCATTAATCAAAAGTTAAACATCTCGTAACATGATGGTATTCAGAATAGTTTGCCCTAAAATATTTCAGTGGGAGCCGTCTAAAAATAAACGTAGGTACCTACTCCGTTAATTTTGTACGCATAAATTGGAAATTCGTACCTAGTAATTCCATATGTTCCTACGACATTGTATTTTAGTTACATTAAAGCTTGCTCGTATTCTGTTGGCGAACGATAATATGTTATTCGTCACCGATGAGTAAAATTGCAATGAAAACATTATGTCGGAATCCACAAGCTTTTCTCTTGAAATGATTCAATATGTTTCGCGGAAATTTTCATTCTTTCAGCGCGTCGCTAAGAATGTGTGACTGAATGAAATCCGCGTAATGTGATTAATTCAACAAAGAGTCTATTTTCAAACACTATCGAGAAACGTCATCGTCTTAACTAAAAAGCGGGCAAAAGAACAAATCTGATCTGCCTAATGTGTGTTTATAATTATCATTTACTCGGAAAGTCGATCCCGAATTAGATGGGCGTGTACTAGATAAATTACGGGTTATTTGGATTCTGCCGGCTCTAAAAATATCTAAGATTTTTCTGAATGCAACGCTTACTTAGATATAGTTGACTATCATAAAATTTAGAAACATACAAATGTTTTGAACGATCTGTTGAGCAATAAATTCTGTCCAAAAAACTGTAGATCAAATAAAATTATTCATTTGCAGTTTAGAGAGTGTTATTTTGCATATTATCATATTATTTTAGAAAGATTTCAGTACACTATTGTTACTGTCCAGCATATCTTGACAGGTGGCGAACGAGTAAACTGATATACGAGCATTGAATTTATTTCACTGTCTTCGCTAGCAGCGCAGCCAGTAAAGACCAGGATAAACTGGACATCTGGTACTGGCAGAAGCGGCTTGCAGGTCGTAAAAACGCGTTCGATGCACCAGGCGAGTCTTGGAAAATTTCCTCGCATCGGTGCATTGTATGTTGTTGCATCGTTCGAGAGCTTGATCGCTCTCTATCTGACGAAGCGGACGCGACGCTTAAAATGACGCAATCAGTATGCATAGCTTTGTTTTAGGTTATGACATTCTAACAATTAGGATATTTAGGTGAGGTATTGAATGTCGATAGGGCCGAAAAGTTCTGGACTGGCGACCGCGTACCGGAAGACGCAGCGTTGGAAGGCCTTCCACAAAGTAGACCGATGACCTGGTGATGGTCGCGGGTAGCCGATGGATGCGAGACGCTCGGGACTGGTTAGCTACAAGTTATCGCGCATAGAGTTTCATCGACTACTTTTTATCCCGCAAACATGGATGATTCTTTCGGAATAGGCCACGAGAGTGAAACCACGGGAAAAAGCTTTACTTACAATACCTCGTATGCATGAAGATCTCACAATTAAATGCGCGTGTTAATTTTAGCGAAGAGCAAGACATTTTGAAAGCTGGAAAGCATGGAAACAGACAAAGATGGCGCCAGTTTTCTTTACTCAGGTCATTCAACTTTGTTTTTCAGGTATTCAGCCAGTCGGGTTAGATTTCCTAAACAGCTTAGGTACCTAATCTGCTTTCAGATCTTATTTGTTATTTTATTATATAGGAACCTATTATGTAGACACATTTTCTTTGTCTGGGACAAATACCCTTAAATCGTGGAGCAACTGAGCACTGAGATTGTTATTTATTTACACTCTAATGGCTTGGTTGTTGTTCCTAGATTTGTTATGAATTCGAGTTTTAATTGGCGTCGTGTCTTGTAGGTGAATAAATTCTATTTTAATGGCTGTCGCAATAATGTCACTCTTTCATTGTGTGACAACATAACGATAAGCTAATTAAACTTAATTACTTACTGTCTAATTTATTGAAATGGAAATTTTGTCTTCAACTAATGAGTACTTTGTACTTCACGAGACGATCGCGTGGTAGCGTACTTCTTACTTAAAAATGCGCAAGGATTGAATGCATCGATGTTTGTTACTCAATTTCGCCGGAAGGGCTTAGCAGAACTAGATGAAATTTGGCACAGAGATATATTTGGTAAGTACCTATGTACTTACTGGAATAGGCGATACTTTTTATAACTCACGGTGTACTTACTGAAAAGATTTGCTCATAATTAAACCAGTGGGGCCAACTGCCAAAAATGCAGCAAGCGCACTTAGCAGTGTTGAGTCACTCGGGGAGGCTCATATGAGGATGCGAATTGTATTCAGCGACAATGCGAATTGTATTATTGTAGCTTCGCCGGTGTTAAAATTATTCCTTGGGGCCTTTGTCCAGCAGTGTTCGTCTCTCGACTAGGCTACTTTTCATCCCAGAAGTATGTTTCTTTGGGATAATTTTCGACATTCACGCGAGCGAAGTCGCTTGCAGAATCAGTAAAAAGTATTAAGAGATTTTTAAGCGTTTATTTTCGCACTTAGCATTAAGTTACTGCATGATGTGCTTTGTGCAGTTCGCTCCTTGTTTTTATCCGATACTAATTGTGTTTGCTCTTTTAAAGCTTTAGCGAATTCTTCAAAGTTTTTTCAAGCTTTACTTGGACATTCAACTTTTGTGTTCTCTTTGTGATAAGTACTTGATAAAAATGACAAGATACCTTATCTCATCCATATCTTTTCGTCTTTAAAGTGGTTTTATAATTATCTTTTCACAACGCTGTCAATATTCACGGTTTGGATCGCTAGGAATGTTCATGTTTCACTCAGTTTAGTGAGCTAGCGAACTTACTTACAGACAATGCACTGTCTAAGCCGCATCACTGGAACTACACTGATGGACGGGTCCAGTCATTGCAAGCCTTAGCCAGTAGGCAAGTAGTCCGGTAGACGAGTCAGTTTAGTACGTAGGTACCTAGTCAAGAAATTTGCAAGTGAGGTGCCTAAAAACCTACTAATGCCGTTTATTAACGTGTGAAACCGCTAGGTCACCATAACTCACCGTTTATCGCTCCACGAACTAATCAAGAGATGTTGGTTGGTTCATTAAAGAAAGTTGAATCCAGTCCCAATAAATCTAATGTTACATCACTAGTGGTGCCCACCTGGCACCTGGAACCAGTTGAACAGCCCACGGTCATTAACCCAATAGTTGATGATAATTTTATTTATATGTTAATACGACGATTTTTATTGGGACGAAATTAGCATCAATCGATACCTAAAACCGTAAATATTTTTTTAGTAGCAGTGGTCAGGCGTGTAATAATGAGGAATTTGACAGCCGGAGGCGTGTTCCTACTTGCTACTAAGGAATTTGTTCCGCCATTTTTTCTTATTATCAACACTTGAATCCGTTTTAAACTTGGAACTTCTGTTGGAGTCGATCCATAACTTTTTAAATTTAGAACATCTTGCATCTGGTCGAGTTTTTAAGTTTGACCTAGGAACGAGATGATCGAAATCAAAACTTATTTATTCTTTGCGCCTGTCAATCATGAGGCATTTATGTCTCACCTACCTAGTCGAACCAAAACAAAATGATCTAATTGTGACTAACTATAACTATGCTATTACTTAATTAAGTACCTATCTACTTACCTACTAAACAACTAGTACGACTAATGTGACCTTTTATTTTGTTTTATTTAGCCGCATGGTAATTAATCGCTCGTTCCCCGTTTGAATGGGAAGAACCTTTTTATTTATTTTTTGTAATTTTATGGCCTGGTTGCTAAGACCTTTCAGCCATGTCATACCTAACTGATAAATATTTTTTGTTTTGCATTAGACAGCGGGTGTACCTAATGTTTGCTGTAGTATTTGGTAATATATCGAACCAGCCTTCTCGGCAGGCTTCGCTGTGGTAGTCATGTCGTAGCCAACTAACTTCAGCCGTTCCAATAAAAGCCTAGCCTTTTCATTGAACTGCGCTGTTTAATCAGCGACATAGTGACATGGGCAAGTCATAAACGATATTGAACAAAAAAATGTCACTTAGGTCGCTGAAAAATCGGCGCCTTTAAATGAAACGGCTAGGCTACCAATTAAACGGGCGAAATTCATACTACAATCAAATTCACAGCTCCACTTTACTGAGATCGCGTCTGTTTCAATGATTTCACATATTGGACAGTTGCGTAGACACTTGAGACATAAAACTACACCAATTTTACACCACATTGTCTACGAGGAATCAATTTGCGAATAATTAAAAACAGCCACTTATAAACTTCACGCGTTAAAATCCTGCCAAAAACTCAATCTTTTATATCCCTTCAGTAGGACCACAGATTAACTAATAGTTCCTTGTAGAAGTGTTCATGTTTTATGGCCAGTGACCGCTATTCTAATCATGGGCATTCGTCTATGATCGTGTTATCTAGTTTCTGGTCCGATAAAGACCTGAAATCAAGTTTACCCAGGATCAGGTTAACAACTCCAAGCAAGTATAAATTATAACCCGTCTGGTTAGGTTATTACTAACATCTTGAAGAGATTTGCATCATTATTATTTGCTCAATCATTTAGGTTAAGTTTATCATTTATTGTATAATCTCCTCGGACTTGGCTGGCTGCTGAGTGATGCAAGAACATGTTTCTATTGAATGAGACTAATTTAAGATACTGTTAAAGACAAAGAGATCGTAGGTACTTACTATGTTTATAGGACTGGGTCAAATTAAGTTAATCAGCGGAACCTGGAGTCGATGACGGATCGGTATGAATCGGTAGGGTATTGATCTTCGTTTATAAATAAAAAATACTAATTTTAAACCGGGCTGACCACAGGGAAAACGTCCGCTCGTTGTGTGGTTAGGGTTATTTAAAATTAAAAGTGGTAAGTAGGTACAAACTTTAAATCACATCTGTGATCTTGATTTTACTGATTATTTTAATCCTAATTGTTTAACCCGTATTTTTTAAGTTTTTTCCCCGTTTATTCACAGTCATAGTTTCGCAAAACTGTGTCGTCTATTTTTTTCCGCACGCCTCTATTTGACGTTTAACCCATTAAATGCTAACTGTGTAAATCAGTCACGCATGGCTGACATTATTTACTTTTCGCGAGATGAAAGTCATTAGGCAGATGATTTTTTACTTCTTAAACCAATAAGGAAACTTGTTCTAAACAACAAAAACCTGAATTTAATTAACTTGTCTTCAAACAAAGAAAACGCGCAATAATTGCCAACAAGGAGTATTACCTACCTACCTCCTTACAAAGTTAATGCGTTTGTTTGATATATTTCAAGATAAGTAAATGGACTTAAATGTGCTAAAATTATAATAATGCGTAACGTAATGTTTGACAAGACCGTTTCATAATTTAGAAGAATGGACTTGGTAACTTTACCTGTGTAGCGGCTGCTTGAACAGACTGCACATCAAGCTAAAACAATCTGACAAATTTCTATAATAGATTTTCAACTTTATCGTTAAAACATTAGGTTCAAGGTTGATTGGGAAAATTTGACAGATTCGGGTAGCTTGTAGCGTGCTGGCGTCTGTACTTACATTAGAAACGTGAGCGGAGCTGTGGACATAAGCTAGTTCTATACAGGGTTATTTGTAAAACACCAACAACCTTTCAGTGGGTGCAAGTATTCATGATTCTAAGCAACTTTTACTACGAGACCAACTCTGAAATCTCAAAAAAAAATCAGCTGTTTCATACAAAATGCAATATTACCCGATGAAATGTATGAAGCAGCAGATATTTTTTTCGGTTTTTCAGGGTTGGTGTCAAAGCAAAAGTTGTTTATAATCATGAGTAGGTACTTTCACCCTATGAGAGGTTGTTGGTGTTTTACATTACAAATAACCCTGTATAAACCTGCTGTAAGGATCGCTGACTTCAGATGTCAGATCAGATAGTGGTTTGATCAGGTATCCAGTGGTTCGAGAGGCACTGATAGGTTTGTGGAATTTGTTCGAAAGAGTCACCGCGGCCCTGGAACGCAAAGGGCATTAAGAGGAACACGGATGGGTTTAGTCAGTAAGAGTCTGACACACTTGAAGGAGTCATTTGATGATTTCCCATCCATAAAAAAGTGGTCCGAGAGAACATCTTCACCTATCGAATTATTTTCGCAACCGGCAAATTAAAAAGCCATTATTTAATTGTGTGTACGTGTCGAGGTAGGAATGATAGTCTTTTTTTCTTCCCCATCATGATTATTACACGATTAACTTTTCAACACGATAAATCAGTATTTTCAATTATAGATTAGTGTCATCAGAAGTTTATCCTGAAATCTAGGTTACACAGTTAAGCCAACATTTTTAGACAACAAATAACGGCGAGTGCTAGACCGAAGTAACCGAAATTCTAGTAAATAACTAGACGGACAAATAAAACGCATTTGCTTTACCTCCTTCTCATTTAAACACAGTTATTGCAGATAAGAAGTTGATAAGCTGGTTTCCGAGATCTAGCTAAATTGCTTATGGGTGGGCTTGAAGAAATGTGTAAGTATAAGTTGACTTTGTACTTAGCGACACTATTTATTTGGATTTCTTTGCTACTTAGCTTTTAAATCCATTGAAGTTGTTTTGAACTTCCCATAAAGGAATGCAGCTGTCTGTGTTTACTACAGGGGGCAGAGAACAATACACTACCCTGTTTTCTCATGAGCCGAAGAGATTGTAGTAAGGATAAATTACTGGTGAGTCGTTAATCCTTTGCTTGGTACTAGTTGTTACGGATAGACTTTTCAAATTAAAACGAAGCAGATTTTAACTCTCTGAAAGTTAAAATGAATATGGGTAGTTCTCGGCTCTATGAGAATGATCGCGCGGAAGGTTGAATGATTCGGCTCGAAGGACCATGTGTATGCTCTTCTTATGATGGACACATTTATTACAAATGTAAACCTAAATACAGTAATGGTACCAATCTGAAAATACCTGCATATCTTTAGGAAATTCCTAATTACTAATTTAGAACAAGGAAATGACTAATTAACACTATCTTCAGATATTCATTTGTCGATAGCGTACTTAATGAGTGAAGAATAATTACTCAATTAACTATTTTTAGCCAAAACACGAAGATAGTAAACAAAATTATCACTAGCGATATATAATTAGAATTACAACGCGAATTTACGTAACTAACGAGGTAGATAAGTAGGAAATAATCATTGCACAGTGTTTTAATGTACCTACAATGCTTTAAATGTAGAAACTTAAATAAGTTTCTATTACTCTATTTTTTTTTCAAGGGTAAAGGAAGACCAAGGAAGCAATGATGGATGTGTGAAAACTTATCCATATTACTTCAACAGAGAATGTTTAAAAATTGAAGCAAAAGAAATCATCATCCGCATTATGTTCGTCTTCCATACGTAAATATGTCACAGCCAGTTAGCTTAATTGGTAGCCGTTTAATTGGTAGCCTAGTCTTTTTATTTAAATGCTCCGATTTTTCAGAGATCTAAGTGACATCTTTTGTTCAATATCGTTTAATGACTTGCCCCTGTCACTTTAGTCACTAATTAATTAACCGGCGCATTTAAAAGAGAATGATTAAAAATTGGTACAAACACTCCTTCTGCCAGATCGCCACCATAAGAAAGGCTGGTAAATCGGCACTGTCACCCGATCAACCCAGTTATGTATGATATGCCTTAGTGATCGACGATTCAACCCTCACGGATATATTGTTTCTCATCGACTAAAACACCCAGGGCACCGGGAGAACCATAAGTGTAAAACACTCTTTGTTAAAATCTACATGGTCAAAAGGCTGAACTGCATAATATATTAGATTCGGAAAGATGTTATCTGGTTTTCTATCAGTGAATAACCTAACAAGTAGGTAGTTCATGCTTCTGCAACCTGCTTTAAGTGTTTAACGCTTGAAGATAATAATCTTGTACGACTCTTAACGTTAGGAAAATAACTAAGTGGCTAACAAACTACAGCGAGAATTGTAACTGTGCTGGCTTGCTAATAAAATTATGTAATTTATGATTTTGTTGTTTCCCATATAAGAACGAACTAAGTACATATAGGAACATCTCCCTTGAGTGCAGCAATTGCAACCACTACATTATCTAGCTATACATTTATTTGTTGGTTAAACTGTTGGTCCTAATGACAGGTTCCAGTGTTCTTGATCGTTTTACTTTGCTAGCTACTAGCTACAATAAAATTACTTTTTATTCTGAACAAGGTACGAGTCTACGGACTCGAGTTATACGAGAATAGCTAGCTAGCTACTGGGGAGAAAGACTGGTCAGTCAGCAGTTCAGCACGGTTGGTACTGTTGGTTACTACCAACAGTACCAACCACCAAGGCATATTATACATTTCTAAGTGTGTTGATCGGGTGACAGTGCCGATTTACCAGCCTTTCCTAAGGTGGCGATCTGGCAGAAGGAGTGTTGGCTAAGTTACCAGCCATAAGTAAATGCATTTTATATCTTTTGATTAGGTTTACCATCGTGGTGAAAGGATTAGTCAGCTAGACTCTGCGTTACCGAGTGCTAGCTGTCCAGGGTGCGCCGGGCGTTTGGAATCGTAGTACGATATATTTAACGCCGCTCGGCGATCCTGTTCAGAGCATGGGCCACACGTTGGAGTGCCCCAAGTGCCCATGCATCTGTATTATGGGATCTGATGAATGCCACCGACGCTGTAGTTGCCGTGGCTCGACCCGAAAAGAAGATCTGGGGTGCTAAACACAAAAAATTGTATGAACCTACCCAATGCGAAAATCTCTGTCCAATGTTTCGGCATTCCTAAAATGAAAGAGAGTGGTCCTTATGACAGTGTGAAATGGACCGCAACGAGGAAAATAAACAAACTTAGAACTTTCAAAATCTATTAGTCATACTGTAAATGTTACCAAAACCAAAGTTGTTGCATGATTATGAACAGTAAGTGCCCGGTTAAGTATCTCTTGTAGCCACAAATAATAAAAGGATCGGGTGTAAAGACCGAGGTAAGTGCAGAACTACGGAGCTACGAACATTGTTGAGGCGATGACAGGCCGACGACCGACAACTATGAGGATTGACAGTATACCTAGGTACCTATAACCAGGTACATAAACGACTGGTTCGAACGGTAGATAGCTAGTATAGCTACTCAAATCCGCATGATATTTTTAAGTTCCACAAGCAATAAAATCCAGTGATTATTTTTTCAGTCTCGTGAATAAACACTGATATAAAGTCACATAAATGTCCGCCCAGTCCCATCCCATAATTACTATGACCGGCGTGAACCTAGACAGTCTCAGTAGGTACATTGCTCTAGTTTATCGTGACAAAGGTTAGCGGGTTAAAGCTAACCCCCCAGCGCCGCGCTGCCGGCCGGTGCGTGCTTGAGAGGCTTACGAGGCGTGCGACAGGCCGCGAGTTGCGCGCTGGTAGTGACGACCACTGCGCATGTCAAGCCCGGCTGACCGCCGACTGACGACGTAGTGCTTTAGTTAGAACATTCGCGAACCGACCGAAGCCCAACGCCCTGACGTCAGCTTACGTCACAATGCCGGTGAAGCCTGCTACATGACAGAAAAATTACATCTAATCTACATAATAAACACACTACGTTTTTTATAGTAGGGTCGATATCGCATCTATTTTAGTAGTCTCTGGCTGTTTGGCTTTGACCAATCTGCAAACATTCTAATTCGAGTACTAATTAAGTAGGTACCTACCTACCCACTTATACAAATTAAGGGAATTTTCGAGTCAATAAATAATCACTAAGTAGGTACCTACAACATGCCTATAAAGTTTTAACTGCGTGTTATTTCATTTTTACCTGTCCTGTTAACCATACCGTAGCATATCAGTTAATTATCAAGAACAGTAACAGCGATGAGATTAAGTGGGTAGGTGGTACGATCATACGATGTAGTTAATGCGATTTCGTTTCACCGAGAGTCTGCCGAGTCGAGACTTATTATTCCAAAACAAGGTTTCGTTCTACATCCAAGTCGGTTGTAAAATGCGTCTACTTCTTACAACTTTTTACTAATGGCCAAACGAGTTTAACCAGATATTTCCAGTCCAAGGCAACGGCTTGCATTGCGGATGGGATGGATGGAGGGCTGAGGGAGACCGAAAACGAAACAAATATGATTCCCAGTTTCTTGAAGAATGTTCCAACTTTTTAATAAGTTTTCTCATTAACATATATGTTGCTTATCTAATACTTACATTCTATCTTGAACCGGCCCGACAGTCGATACAAGGAGTCGAGGACTCGTGTCGCATGCAGTGGCGGGGCAAGACTAACATTTTATGTGGGCAAGATTCGTATATTGCGAGGCCCTTTAGGTCCTACCTAAGAATAGAGTGATTTTCTGAAGAGGTTTTCTCAGGTTAGCTTCTGCAATTGAGGGTGAGATGCGGTGAACTCAATCGCACACCTCCACGAATAGTTCTGATTTTCTTTTGACTTTTTTAGCAAAAGTAGTTAATATTTGGCGAATGTGGGAAAATAAAAGAAATAACCAAACTAAAAGAACTTAGGAAGTAAGAGCGAGCGTAGTGAGCTTGTAAATACAAACATAGTGCCTATTCCGCCGCGGGAAACGTTTTGACAATACTTACTGAAGTAAACCTTAATAATAAAAATAATTCAGATAGCAAGAGCGAGCAAAGCCAGCTCAAAAAATATTGCAAACAGACTATTGGATTCTTTTTATGGCCTTACAATTTAGTGGAGTTGAAAAAGCCAAAGCTGCGAGGCCCTTCGAACCGCGAGGCCGTAGGCGATGGCCCACGTCGCCCACGCCTTGCGCCGCCTCTGGTCGCATGCAACGCACATCGCTGCATTGCGTAAACCCCAGCCGACGAAGGCCGACATACGGAAACTTTGCTTGAATCGCAAATTGCTGCTAATTTTGTAGACTTGCGCGTCTATTAGACTAGCATAGACACAGGTATTCTTTCATTACTAGGTACAACATTCGTATCCCCAACGTATTTCCAAACAAATTGATCGTGTTTACTATTTAGCATTGGGCTGGTTACTCGTAAGTTTTCCTCGTACACTTGACATTGTAGCATGTAGCCCGACAGACACCTACCTATTTCTTATACATACAGCAATAGAATAAAGAATAGCCGATTTCAACGATACGTGCTCGTGACTCGTGACATTCAGAATTGGTTACCTGTGGCTGTGATAAATCCTTCCATAATTTTGATATTTATGTACTAACTACTACTTCTTGGTACTATTATACTGTTTTCGTAAGTATCTAAGGAAAGTACGGTTTACGTCAAACGTTTCAATTAATACGACTTTGACCGATAAACCGCGGTTTACCTTAACAATTTCCGTGCAATATTTATCTTATACATATATCTTACATTAAAGTATGTATTTCGTTATGACAAAATACGAGTAAGTATAACTATTTTAAAATAGGTAGGTACGACATTAATTTTGAATTTCATCTGAAAAGCAATTAAATTATCCTTGAAAAGTTGGCTGCACCATGGCTGTACCGCACCAATTAAATTGCGCGAGCATTTTCGGGTTAAGAGTATTAAATTATATAAAGTTTTGACGTGTGACTGGACCACTGCACTGACGATGCATACAGGTTCCTGCCTAACCTTCGTTTCGAACTTTTATTATTGTTGTTCGTGTGTTGACTCGTGAAATTATTTTAGTCTTCTTTCTTAATCATAGATACCTATGAGTTTAATGTAACCAAACTATTTACTGCTTGATTAGAACTTAGTCCGGTTAAGCAGTTGATATCCCAAGAGTGTTAACTTTCTAGTGGTCATACCTAAAAAAAAAAAAAGCTTGATTAGAATCACAAATTTAAAATTCTGCGAGACAGTGTTGGTTAAATAAATTGAAATAGGTAAGTACCGCTAGATCCAATGCAAATTAGATGAAATTAGCTAACAGCTGATCAAAATTATAATTATGCAATCTCAAATATCACTCATTCTCAAGGCCAAGAAGCTACTAATACATTGGATAAAAATCGTTTGGTCGATATAGTAGCGCGTAGCAGCAGCATTTGGAATTGTTTGTGTAGAAGTTGTTGCTGGCAGGAGCCAGGGATGCGGATTCTGTTCGAAATAGTCACCACGGCCCTGGGGGTCTACTCTCTAAGCCAGCTCTCTAGTTTTCTACTTCGTATCACCTACGGACTTACAATTAGTCCCGAACCCGAACTCGGTTGAATTTTAAGATTAAGATTTTTTTATAAGAACATCGGTCAATGTCGTATTAATTGAAACGTTTGACGTAAACCGTACTTTCCTTAGATACTTACGAAAACATAGTATAATATACCAAGTATAACAACACGATTTGACAGTTGTTCTCAGTTCGGGTTCGGGACTAATCGTAAGTCCGTAGGTGATACGGAGTAGAAAACACCCGACACTAAGGCCGAAACAACGGACTTTGGGCTTAGAGAGTAAACCCCCCTGGAACGCAAAGGACACTAGGAGTCATGGAAAGTCTGACACTACGAACTCCGCCCAGAGCAGAAGCAGTCATTTGGTGATCTCCCGTCTCCAGTTGTTATAATCGCTATGTCCAAATTATAATTATAATATATATAACCCTACACATTCCAACCATTCCTTTGCGTACGAATTCAACCCTAATCTCTTCAAAGTTAGAGTGAACAGGCTTTTTCTGGGTAAACTCACTCCATCGTCGACTTTTGTCTCTGTCACCTCTGACCAAGACTAGTCAAGAGCAAACCCATCTCAAATAAAAAAAATATGGGGTAAATAAAGTTTTTGTTTAGTTAGTTCATGTATAAACTCAGGAAGTGATCCTATTCTGAAAATTCTTCAACTGATTAAAACCACCACTGAGTGTCATTTACACGGCAAACGCATGGTTTCTGAGGAATAGGGCACGAAAGCGTTTATTATTGGGGTCGGCTTCCAGTCAAGCCGGATTCAGCTGCATAAGTACCAGTATTTTACAAGGAGCGGCAGCCTACCAGACCTCCACCACCCATTACCTGGGTAACACGGTACTTCTTAGCAAGACTGATGTCAGATTTTCCGGCTTCTGACAATCTGTAATAACGACTGCTGCAAAGATCTACAAATGGCAGCCGGGACTAACTGCTTAAAGTGCTTTCCGAGGCAGAGAGGAGTCCCGGTATGTTAAGCTTAAGATGATCACCCATCTACAGACCAACCTCGGCAAGCGTTGCTTAACCCTGAAAACAGACCCGTACGGCTGTTATTATTTAACCACGAGTAGCGGCTCATATTGCTAGGTATGTGGTAGGTACGTATAGGTATACGAGAACCTATGTAGAAGTTGTTTATTACCTAAAGAACTGTAGGTAGGTCTACCTACCTATGAACCGGCTTGAGTCCAAGAAACGCTAGCTTTGTTTACATTCTCTTTGCCCTGTTGATGTAAATGTCAATTCAGCAGAAGGCAGCCGAACGAAGTTTACTTCAGCGGGTTTGCATCATTGCTGTGTCAACAAGGCGAGCCTCTTCAGCTCAAACCAAACAAATTACAGGGACTTTGACCTTTATTTACATTAAACTGTTAATTGAAAACATTTCTATTATAGTCCGGTTAAGCAGTTAACTTGCTAGTGGTCATACCGAAAAAAAACATTTCTATCAACTTTTCAAATCTGCTTTTGAGTGTATTTAGACCTGTACCTACCTATTTTAAAACCTTATCTATCAGACATCCTACAGATAGCTTTTTTTTTCACAAGATTATGATGTGCTTACCAACTCTTTTATTAATATAGACCAAGTAGCTAAGGACGGGTTCTTTACCTGAGTTTTATGGGTTCCCAAAACTTGATGGGGCAGGAATGTTAAGACGTCTATTTACATTGTTTGGTGTAATCCTTATCTTATTTAAATATTGTATTCCAATTATTTTGGCTTTCACCAGATTTCTTTGCGTGTTTCTGAGTAAGCCGCTGTTCCTAGTCTATTTTCGTCTTTAGTCAATTCCATATTCTTTGTCTTTTCATTGGAATGTTTTTTGTTCCAAATCCTCTTTGTATTTTTCAACTTGTAATGTTGTGACTGTAATGATCATCATCATAAGTACCTATTCTACTCTACTTAATTATTTTGGCTTTCACCATATTTCTTTTGTAATAGGTAGGTTTTCACGAGAAAAAAACAATCTAATCAGTCCGTCGACTAATTTCATTTTTTGGTCATCTACCCTATTGTATGTGACTCGCACATTCCAGGAATACATATTGTCTCTGGGTAAGCTATTAGTTAATTTTCGTTTTTTTTAATCATTATCGTCTTTAGTCATTACCATATTCTGTGTCTACACATTGGAATGTTTTTGTTCCAAATCCTCTTTGTTTTAAGAACTTGTAATGTTGTGACTTGTGTAAGACAATTAGGTTGCTTCACCTTCATAATTGATGCGAAATGTGTGACGAGGTACGATTGAGCACGATACAGACAGTTTATCAGTCGCCTTTATCTCACAAAGATAACTGCTGTTCTTGAAACTTTTGTAACACTTCTGCGATGTATCGTGCCTAACAAAATTCAGGACACGATTCTTGTAAATTCTCTCCCCTTTTCAGACATGGGGGGGAAATTCTGTATTGATCGCTTTAGGAGGGTTCGCAGAGCCCACATCGTTTCTCATTTCTAGTTTAATATTTCAGGTTCCATGTTCGTAATTCAACGATTGTAAAAGCGGACGCAAACGTAAATACTCTTTCATCGTTCGTATACTACGAACAATTTGCAATATCCTGGCTGGAACCATTTAAAAGAAATCGACGCGGTTATTGCCGACTTCTAATTGGAACATATTCACGTGATGACCATGTCAAATGGCTGGCAGACAATGTTTCAAGGGTAGATTAATTCCAAAGGCTGTTGCTATCTGTAGTTTCAGACTGCCATCAGCAATGAAAATTATTGTAATGAGTTTGTATCTTTGACTCTTTGAGTTACGTATTACCATGTTATGGTTCTACAGTCATGCTATGACAACACACTGTACGTACCTATCTATAGATTCTCTCATAGCAGGTTATAGAAAAAGAACATAATCATTCATACAAATACTTAGTTCGTTCTTCCCAGCGCTTAGGAGTAAAACCAAAGACTACACTCTATGAGTAAAACAATATTGTACGGTTGAGATCATGGATAACTTTCTTTACATAATATACAAGATTGTTTTGGTATGGATGGTGAAAGGGCTCCACCGCTCCAGTTTTATCAAAACACTGCATTATAAAATATAAGTGTTTTGTCAAACAACTCATATAAGTACCTATTATTACCTAGGAAGAGCTTAGTCATTCATAACCCCGAGGGTTCTTGAAACGCTGATTCCTTTATTGAATTGGGTTTCATCCAGACCCACACAGTCCATTGTTTTATGTCAAGCTGCTTAGATGTTAATCCAATAAAGATATCCAAAATTCAAAGAAATCCGACAGATGTTAGAGATTTTGTGGCCTATTTCTCAAGTAATAGAAAACCACGATTTCGGGAAACTGCTAGCGTTTATGACTCAGGTAAATATTGTCAGGGTCTCCGGGCACGGTAGCTCATTTAAATTATATAAATCTCTATTATACCTATATAACATAGCTTTACAGACAAGGAATGTCGGTAGATTATGTCCTCATACATGGACATAGTTACCTTTACCTACGTAGTTAGACTAGCTATGTCGAGACAGAATGTGGGTTGATCCCACGGCTTCATAGCGCACCGTGCCGAGTCGAGACACTGCAGACGTTAGAGCCAACACGAAATCGATTTCTAGCAGAGCAAGCCATTTTATTCAGTTCAAGGGCGCATTTGCCCTAAAAGTTATGCGATAGTTCTGTACACGCAAATATTTACGAGCCAGCATTCCCGCATATCGTGAGTATGCACGATATGGTTATTTATAGGGACCTAGGTTTTATGACTTGTTAAATTATTTTATCGATACAATTCAGGTTCAACATTATAAGAGTAACTTTTTGACGAGCTCTCTTCAACAGTGATGTCCTTTCTAGTAGGACATGCATTGGTTATTTTAGTATCTAGGAATTGTCCTGAAACTAGCATAGCCACCATCAAGGATTTTAATTTCGATAACACGAAAAAAATGTCGCTATTTAGTCGCCAAATATCAGAGTTGTCGGTCACTGGATCAAGTTACAAGGGTTTATAGGTGGCCGATCTGGTCTCCCCAGCATGGCCCCTGAATCTCAAAATCTAGGGCACTTAGCGATTATCTGTTTTCTACCAAATCCACACTTTTTTCATTTAAATAATCCACAATATTGTGATTATTTAAATGAATTCTCCCCAGGTCGGTCACCTAGAAACGCTTATAACTTTTAAACCAGTGACAAACAGATTCTGATATTCGCTAGCTGTAGTGTAGCGATGATCTGTTTCCTCCAAAATTTAGTCGGAATCAGTCGCCAAATATCAAAATCTGTCTGTTCTGCCGGCACCCCCTAGTGTTCGAGATTCAAATTGGGCCAAGCTGGGGGAGACTCTCTAGATCGGCCACCTATAATAAGCCCGGACCTTACCCTAACTTTTGAACCAGTGGCAGTCGGTCACTGGTTCTCATTTAATTCTGATATTTGGCGACTTATTTCGACTAACTTTTTGGGTTATCAAAATTAAAATCCTTGATGGTGACCATGCCAGTGTCAGAGACTATCTGGACAGTTAAAGACGACCTTGCAAAACCTCGACGCGACCAGTTAATGGGCAGTCTGTTGAAATAGTTAAACCATACTCGTCATAATATCACGAGAATTTATAGTGACTTCTATAGCTAGTTAAATTATGAATGAAGTATTTGTTTTCACACCTGTTACAAAACTGATGAGAAATCTATTAATATTCTGTGTGCTTCTAATTTAACTAACCGGTTTGGTCTGTATGTGTGTGTGCGTGATTGTGTCTATTGTTCAATATGTGAGGCATTTCAAAGGTTGCATGAAAAAGAAACTAAGAAATAATTAAAAATTTAATTTATTAAATAACCTTTAACTTACTGAGAATCCCTTACACGCCGAGCCCATAAACCTATATGTACAGTTCGGCCCGCTTACTTTATATGTACAGCACGTGAAGGACAGGCTTCAATCAATCACAGGAATATTATGTAGTATGTGCCCTAAACCGGTGCGCCGACTTCTTCTTGGTAGGATCTCGTGAGGTGCGCGGCGGCAGCGGTGAGCGAGCGCAGGGAGTGGCGCAGGCCGCGCAGGTGCCGCCGACACGCCGCAGCCGCACGCACCGCCGATTCGCGCTCATCCTCGCCGTCGATGCCCGAGTCGCCCGCAGCGCTGGACGCATCGCTCTCAGTGTCGCTCAGGTCCGACACGCGCCTGCCCCGCTCCACGTGCTCCTCTGTGTCTCCGCTCGACCAGAGCAGCTCAGTCTTCAAATCGTTCAGCATGGCGAACATGCTGAATGGGTCATCGTCTCCCTCCTGCGGCAAGTTCATCAGCCGACTGGGCACGAGCACCGTCTCGTCCATGACGTTCACCATTTTGACGAACTTTTCCATGTCATTCAGTATGCTCTGCTTCGAGAACTCTGTGTTATCGTGGCGGGCTATCTTGCGCAGGGTGTTCCTGTAACAATGGCAAAGATTTTGTTAATAACATGTTTCAGGCCAAATCAAATGAATTAAAATATGATAAGTATTGGATAAGGTTAATTATTGAATTGAACGCTGGCTGAATTATCAGTACAGTACAGTATGACCCTACTTTATGGTTTATTAGGCTATAAAAAGTGTCTACAACAGGAAGTAGCTATTTATATAATATGACCATGACTCTATATAGATTCTTAGATATTTTTAGTTAATGATTGATTGTTGGGTAGGTACTATGATTACCCTACTCATGTTGAGTATTTTCTGGATAATTTATGGATTGCTGCAGTTTACTCGGACATTTTTAGTTCTGGCTACATCAATTGCAGTTTTTGAAATCCTTAATTTCAAATTGATGATTAAAACTTTTACAGCTACCCACAAATCCTTTTGAGTAAACGGTCAAAAACTAACAGCTGAACCGTTTAAAAAATGATAAAAAAACAACTTCCTTTTTCAACAATATGGCTGATTTCAGTCCTATCCGACCATCATAATCTGCATTATGAATTGCTATCTAGTGAAAGTTATGTACAGACAACAATATAAGTGGGAGAAGACATTCAAACGCCACAATTACTTAACAGCGCTTCAAGAGAATCACCAAATTGGCTTCTTTCAATTAAGTACTATGAATGGGACTGTAGTATACAATGTACAGGTTAACAACAACTGTTTACATATTACATCACCAACATTCACTCGTTTATGATTCACATTCAGAAAACTGGTCACTCAAACTGGTGTTAACAGCTACCTACATGAAACTTTATCACCCAGTTTTGCATACTTGATCATTTTAAATAAATTACAGGTATTAAGTATTTGATTCTGAATCTACATATTATATGAATGATGAAATTCCTTGTACATAACAGGATACAGTTGATTTGCATTCAAGAGGAAACATGGTAGTAGTGCTGACATGGTATTTCCAAAATGGAGGTTATACTCTATGATCATGATTGCTCTTTCAAATTTGCTGTTTTATAAAATGAAAATAAATCTGTGGTAGACAAGGTTAATAGTATAATATGTATTCAAGACCATTTATTTTAATAAATGAATGTTTAATCCTATGCATGCCACAGATATAAGGCTCTGGGCTAAACATTTGCCTTTTTCATTGAAATCAAAGCAGTGTGCCTGTTGGTAACATACTTTGGTGACATAATATGTAAGTATGTACCTGCTGAATAAAACATGAGGCTCAAGAATTTGGCGTGACCTGAACCTTGAATAATATAACATTATGGTTACAAGACCGATGATAACTTATTCATCAGATGTACCTATTGAACTACTAGTAACGGAGCCTTGATAGAAACAGATATTAATGATAATATCAATGAAGTCACTTCAACATTTTCTGAGTCACACTCCCGACACCGCGCACGCCCAGAACACAGGATAACCATCGATGAAACTATTAGCGTCTAACTGCTTACTGCTCTCGTAAATACCACACAACACCACTACCACACTGGCGCATTCTGGAATTTGTTGAGAAATGACTCGTCAGCAATGTGAAAGGTGGCCAACAACGCATTCATATCAAAAAATCTTTCTTGGTACGATGTTTTAAATCCTACCACGCATCGTTTTGAAATGTTAGCGTCACCCAAATTCCAGAATGCATCACGTACGCATAGAACACAGGGCACGGGGCCACTCATGCAAGGGCCCAGACGTGCCCATCGGCCACGTTAAAATTGTAAATCAACACTTTTCCGTACCTGCTATTCTCCAATTTGCTTGAGATATCGGTGTTGAAAGACATTTTCTCGTGTTATTTAACAATTTTTAAATATCACTGAACACACACGCCCCAATTTTTTGTGATGTCACTTTAAAATTGACGTTTACGCGGCTTGCGAAACAACGCGAACTGAATTATTCTGACGGTCTCCGACAAGCACCCGCACGCAACGGAGAGGTTTGACGTTTTGCTAGAGGTGGGGAGCGCGCGCGTATTTATATGGCACGATCATACGATGCGGGGGACGCGAACTTTGAATTTTATCAGTGTAGGTATTAAGGAATAACTAACTAATGATATGAATTTAATCGATGTTATTAAACACTACTAATGAAATAAACACTTCTGTTGTTTTGGCGCACAGATGAGACCATGTTTCTGTCATGAAAACAGTATCTGCTTGAGTATACTCAGGTCGGCCGGGCGCGTCCCACAGAAGTCACACCACATACAGAGCCGGTGATTGGTTGGTTCGACCCCCAGTCTGTTTTTCATTGGTTTGATAGTTTGGTGCTTTGCGCGGGTATTTTAAAATTTGGCCCTAGAGATGCTCATTCACAAAATGATGCTTGTTCATTCTACAAACGACATAACACTATTTTTCTTTAGTTCTTTCTGCGATAAGCTTTATTATTATTTAAGCTCATTAAAATTTGAAAAAAGTGCTTTATTTATTTTAACTAAGTAAGTACATGCAACAACATGGTTACAAACCACTGAATATACATGGGTAGGTAGGTACTTTCTTTCAGTAAATAAGGTGAAAGGTCTGTAGAATATATTTTACTTATTGTATGCTAAGTGTTGAACTGATTGTCCCTATTTACTTACGTACATAAAGGTAATTAAACTTTGGAATATTCATGTGAAATAATTGCCTATTGATTTCGCATTAAAAATGCTAGATTTACGTAATTTAAAATGAGTTTCATTGATTTTGTTAGATAAGACTAGGTGCAACGATTTTTTTACTTTTACAGGTCGATAGGTCTCAAGTCGACCTCCTTAAACAAATTGCCAACTAAATGAAAAATTTAAAATAGATGGTCGAATGGTCCTAAAAGTCAAAGTTCCAGTGACCATAATTATTTATTATGGACAATGCATAGTCCGAGACCAGTGTTGTTTTTTTTGACTTTTTAATGAGTTGGCGCGAGACCCGAGAATTTAACTCTCGTCCTAACTAAATATTAGACGTCAAACAGTCCGCTGCATCTATTTGTGTCACACGAAAGATCTTGAAAGTGCATAGCAAACACAAGTAGGCAGGTAGGTGTTGCTGCGCATAGAATAGATTGATAGAGTAGTACATTTTCGCTAGATAAGTACGCAGCAATCCGTATGACGTACTTTCACGAGGAAATAAGTAGGTACCTAAGCGCCAGATGGTTTATTTTTACTTAGGGTTATGAACTTGGTTGGATGTTAATTTAATTTTAGTTCAGCACAAAATAGAGAAAAGCATTTTAGGGTTTTCTCTAATTAAACTAAACGCGATCTGCAAATCTCCTATTGAACGCAGTTTAACTGCGTTCAAGAGGTGTCAATGTCATTTATTGATTTGGGAAATTCACACTGACAGTAATTTGTGAAATGGTTTGACATGCCGATCGCGTTCATATAAGTACCTACATTGATGATATTCGCCCTTCATCTACCTACTTGCCTTTCCCGCAACCTCACTCTGGTGGGCGAGCCTGCAGGAACAGTTTTTTTTTTCAAGATGGACCCAAAATACTTTTTAGGAAAGTGGGGTAGTGTACCTAGTTTTCTATTAGTGAATTTGCGAAATCGAGTTATGACTTCCAGGTATTACCTACGTTTTACAAACACATGAACAATTTAACTTATTTTATTAGACAGCTTTTAGATAACATTGCTTGGTTTGTTGAGACAGGGGCAAAATTACAGTTAAAGTTGTCCCACGGCCCCCGACAAACGTCAAAGATTGTTCACAATTTTGGCCCTTTGTATACCTACAGGCTCGATTATTAGGTACCTACTAATTAATATTAGCCAATCAGTAACACGAGCTTCTAAAGTTCAATGGCTAGTTAAACCTGATCGTCACATCACGTAATTTATAGGTTTTACAGGTGGCGTGTTGCATGCATGATGCTATGGCTGGCAGCCATTAGCATACCTACCTACTGAAGGTCTTTGTCCCCTGGGTATTTTTTTTTCTTTTAAGTAGGTACCTTTTTTCACGAAGAAGTTACTGGATAATCATAGAGCTATCACAGATGGTCCGATGGTCAGACTTCGTCTACCCATTTGTGGAGGGGCAGATCAATTTTGGAGATAGGATAAATCGTCTTTTTATCGAAATCGAAATAAATAGCCTATACAAAGTAGTAGTTAGTTAATTATTAGATTTATGTATATATGCTATACAAAAATCTAATAACTAACGTACCTACCTACTATTTTGGTATAAGAAAATACCTACCTAAATAAATAGTGCATGGGCGCCGGGATGCAAGGGAGATGCACTTGCATCCCCCTGGCTTTCAATAAAACTTACAAAAACATAAAGATAAAAAAATATTTAAGACCATCGGAGAGACATAGCAAATCCTAGTTGAGGTAGGTGGGTGTTGTCCTTGGTTGCAAAACTTTTTAGAAGAATATTTTATTTGACTTTCATTTTTGGTTTGTTCTGCTGTTTTTTTGGTTTTTGTAGTTGTCAAATGGTTTGGTTAGATTTTTCCGATAAAATGTTATATTTTTTCATCAATATACCTACCCACTAAATTCCATTCGCTTTAGTTTTATTTCATTCCCACCAGTCAAAAACACCACTTCTATCGCTTTCAGTGGTACTTCGAGCTCCCTCGCGTTCGGCCTCCTTTAGTTCTGGGCAAAAGAAAACCTATCCTATGATATTCGAGGCAGGGATTTAAAGAAGCATCCCTTTAAAATAGTTCTGCCGGCGTCCATGAGCAATCGATTGTTTCAATCACCATTTTTCGACACCCTTAAACATCCACTTAACATGAGTTCTAAGTACTTAGGTAAGTACCTACTTACTTATCTCTTCCTACATTCTTACTTACCGATTTCATAATTAGCTTCCTAGAAATGGTTGTCATACTCATAACTCATATTTCTATAGGTCATCTGCATCTCATTATAGAACACCAAGTCGGCTTCTAGTTGAGACATCAAAGCATTGAAAATTGTAACAATGGCTCTTTGCTTTCTAAGTTACAAGTTCCAAAGCTTCAGGTAACTATTTTAGGCCATGTGGTGTTTTAGAAATTCTTGTGATAGTATTATTAGTAAAAGCACAATGCCCCATCGGCCATCTAATTTTCTGTTAAAAATAATAGTTAGGTACCTACGTCAAATCCACGCATATGTCTGTGATTGGTCTCTTGAAAACATTTGAACGTCGAACGATGCGATAAGGCCATATCTTTTTGGCGTTTGCCAGATCAAGTTAAAGAGAACTAAGCAGATATAGGTAGAGAAATGACTCATAACATGTTTTGTCCAAAAAGTGTTTAGATTTATTTTGCACCTTTTTGTGCCTGTTTAAATATTTTAAATAATTTAGGTAAATATGCAGCTAGTAGTGTATCTATCAACAAAATTATGTTGCTTGCTATTGACCTACGGAGCTTGTCTTTGTAATCAATCCAAATTTTCCCAATCGACATTTACAAGGTCGTTAGCACTTTATTGTTACCTGAAAATATTCATATTAATGCACATAAAAATAAATACGAAATAAAGCTTTCTGTGTTAATTTTCCGACCTCCGTCACTTTCAAAAAGTCAGAAAACAAAAACATTTTCCGTACGTCAGAACGACACCCACAATTCAAAATATTATTCGATCCCTAGTTTAAGAGTAAAAAGTTGCATCAGATTATGTTTTTATCGATATATATCGGAATCAGTTGAACATAACAAACGTGTCGTGATGCTAAAACGAGCGTTGTCTCCTTCAGCAATAAAGTCTGGATTAGTGTATCGCTAGACTGTTTGGCTAGCTGCTGACGTCGTAAATCTATTTATTATTTGCATCACGCACGCGTACGATATACGAGTATGTAGCAGAATGATGCTCATTTGAAAATGTGACCAATGATGACTGCAAACGTACCTACGTTTGATGGTGTAGATCCTGCCAGGGTATCGGATTTTGTTCGAAAGAATCACCACGGCCCTGGAACGCAAAGGGCACTAGGAAGATCACGGATGGGTTTTAGTATGTAAGAGTCTGACACTCCCTCCCGCTCCACCCAGAGTAGAAGGGGTAGATCCATCTGGCTGGTGCATTTAGACAGGCTGTCCTATTTTTCAAACGTGGCAAAAATATCTCTTCCTCAGTTTCTGGAATTTCCAGTCTTTTTTGTACATTTCTGCATTCTGGTTTTTTCTGGATGTAGTTCTGCTTTTTTTCATTCTCTTACAACCTCAATGGCTCGTGCCATGATTATATTACTTTCTGCGGTTTTTACGCAAACTATAGCTGCACACTATACATGCGTCATTAGAAGTTTGGTTGGCCGCAGTAGTATATTTCTTCTACAGTTTCCTTATTTCCTCATCGTTTCCTTGTTATTAACTTCGTTAAATGGCGTGATCATGATCACTCATCAATGAGATGGCAAATAATGAGTCCTACACCAAAGTGTGTTAAGAAGATTATTTATATCTGACACAAATTCGCTCAATGCCACATTCAATTACTTACGCAAAAATATATTTGTATTGCCTAAAGAACTATCAGGGCTGACTGTTGTCAAGTCAACATGTTGTTAATTCGTTGGGGGTCAGGTTGACCAGGTTATCAGTGTAACATGTCACGCCAAGATCGCATGGACGACACACCCACCGTGCGTCATGTGAACATTATGAGATAAGTACTGTAAAACACGTTGCATGCACGTTACATGATTAGAATTCTACAGAGACTTAGCTTCAATCTTGCTGTGATGCGGGCTCGTGGGTGACGATGGCATTCACTTGAAACTCTTTTATAAACGTACGTCTTTAAAGGGAAGACCAAATCGGAAAGACAAAATGCAGCAGATTTATACGCAATATATTGCGAGTGTGAGGAGATCCTAAGACGTCACTCGTACTTCTACGATTACAACGTCTGAATAACAAATTCTCGGTTTCCTGAGCGGATTGGTATCAGGGAGTTAATTTCGTTTTCCGGACCACAGATCAATGACGGTCGCAGGCACTAATTCTGTTGATTTCGTATAATTGCTAAAAGTCTTCATTTACTGTCTTGCCTTTGGTAAGGTATTTAGGTGTATTTAATATAAACATGAAATTCTAACATCTGAATCGTTAACATCTGTTAGCGATTCAGATGTTACAGATTTGTTAGAGGTTTAGCCGTCGAATTCTTTCATACCATACCTCTCAGACCACACAAAAAGGGACTGCATGGGTAACGATTGCGACAGGCATACCACCCTAAGCTACGGAGTGCTCCAGGGAAATGTGATAGGGCCGACCTTAATTATAGAATGTACAAGTTAGGACTTGTACATTCTATAAACACCGAGTAGATAATGCAACAGAGTTCAAACTAGGGTTTGAACTCTGTTGCATTATCTACTCGGTGTTTAGTACTCACGCGTTGTATGTCCATAATGCCCATAGGATACGCAGTTTCTATTTGCATAATTACACGGGTCAGTATAGTAAGATGATCTTCTACAATAAGTTGAATGGAAGCGATAATATTATTGGAGCCAGCAAAGCATTGCGTAATGATTAGTGTTATGATGTCGATTGAAATACTTTCTACGTGTGTTATTGCACCCGTGCATTGTTTGTAAATGTGTAGTGGCGAATGTGAGTAGGTAGTAGCGACTAGCGTGTTGATGTAGGAACAGAAATCTGGTTGAAGACAAAGGCTTTTTTTAAGATAGAATGACTGTAGGTTTCTTTTTATTTTGGGCAAATGGGACAGTGACAGCAGTTTCTGTTCGTAGCGGGCGGTATTGAAGTCACTGGGTTAGCGATGTCAGAGTATTTGACAGGCATTACTCAGAAAACTAAGTCACCACACAATTCTAAGGCAAATATTATCATCACCGCAATAATAGAAAATTCTAAAAGTTTCAGGACTTGGTTTCTCGTGATTTGGAGGAAATAAATCGGGACTTACCCTACCCATTTGTAACCACCGTAATGAAAAAACATGCTTTGTAACTTAAATCAGCAAGAGTTAATTTACGTTCATAATGTTAACTTTGCAAGTTTGTATATTATGTGTTAGAGCAAACAGAGAGAGTAATAAAATGCAGCGGAGTTGTTAAAACAAATTGAGGAAAATTTACTTTTACAGCCGTCCGATTCAAATAAAACACTATCTAAACTAAATCATACAACGTTTGAATAACTTGGTCCTAGGAGTCGGTAAATTTTCTGAATAAGATCTGCTTTCCTTCATTATTATAGATGAAGGAAAATACTTTTCGTTTTATTTGTTCAGAAAAAAACTGTTTGGACTACATAAGTGGGACATTCATTATCCCAAGGAAACATACTACTGGGATATAAAGTATCCTTCAAAATATTGTTATCGAGATATTTGATAAAAAAAAACTTATGAGTATTGGACTACATAAGAGGGAACCCAAAGTATCCTTCAAAAAATTGCTATCGAATTATTTGATAAAAAAAAAACTTAAGCGTATTGGACTATCTAAGTGGGACATTATCCCAAGGATACATACCACAAAGTATCCTTCAAAAAAATGTTATCGAATAATTTGATAAAAAAATACGACTTTTGGACTACATAAGTGGGACATTATCCCAAGGAAACAGGTACTACCAGGATATCAAGTATGGACGCAGTCTCTCTGGGGGCTTTTGTTGGTTCATCCTAATCCGGACGTGAAGAGGTAGGGTGCTTACATATAAAAACAGGTTTCCGGTGCAGGCGAGTCTGTGCGGGTCGGTACAGATCGGTGCAGATATAATATTCCCCGTTATCATTTTTTTTTTGTGAGTGGCCTCTCGCAGTTCAACCTAGGAGGTTGTCGACTGCTTAACCAGACTTGCCTGTGGCGGCTTTGATATAAGGGCAACCCCAGTGGGATACGGACATCGGCTTAGGTCGTCGCTGGGGGAGAACAGCTAGAGACGGGCTGGATTGAATTGGGATTCTTATTTTTTGCGAATTTAAGACTACAGGCTCCTCTGTGCGGGCTGGCTCGAACAAGGGTCGTAGGAATTTCCCGTTTCCCTATAGCCTATAGCCTTCCTCATGAATGTGGCTATCATAATATGCAAAAATAATTTTCCAATAGGAACTACTGTTAGTTTCATAGACAGCGCGTTCAGACATACAAAAAAAACTCTTCAGCTTGTAGATAATGTAGTTTAAATAATTATACATTCGGTCAAAAAAGTATCGGGAATTGATCATTAATTGTTTATGGTTCCAAATTCATTTTTTTTTTGTTGCTGGTTTGGGAATGCTTTGGGACAACGGTTTTCCAACGTTTCGTCGCGGAGTTTGAGTTGCATCTGTCATTTAGATTAATTAGAGTGCCGTTTTTTGTTGGATCATCTCTAGTTTGTGTTGAATTTCATAAACAAAAATATCGAACAAAGAGTTTATAATCTCAAATGTATTGCAAATGAAATTTCGTGTTCGGAGTCGCTGAAAAGAAAATGTTACAGAAGGCTTAGGTACGGTAAATCGACTTTATCAAAAACACGTTCTTATGAGTGGTACAATGCGTTCAAAAGCGGTCGAGATATGACTGGTAGACCAGCAACGTCTTCAACTGAAGTAAACATCACAAAAGTTAAGGAAAGAGTGACTGAAAATCCTCATTCAAGTTTCAAAGAGATAGCTGCGGAACTTTCTGTGTCAAACGAGTCGTTCCGTACCATTTTAAAAAATCACTTGGGTATGAAACATGTTGCCGCTCGACTAGTCTCCGGAATTTTCTCCAAAAACTCAATCGCATAAGAGTTGATGAGGACGTCATGCTAGAACAAGTCGATTCCAACCCAACATTCATGAAACACATTGTTACTGGTGACGAGACGTGGGTTTACGAGTTTGACATGCAAACCAGTCAGACAGTCAACAAGCGTCGGAGTGGCGCGTTTCAACTGAACCGAAACCTAAAAACCACGCCAAAGTCGATCAAAAGTCAAAGTCATGTGGACTGTTTTCTTTGACTATCGCGGTGTTATCCACTCGGAATTCTTGCCGAAAGGTCAAACGGTAAATAAAGAATATTATTTGTGCATTTTGCGGCGAGAACAAATTCGACGAAAAAGGCCAGATTTGTGGATTTTGCATCACGATGATGCGCCTTCGCATAAGGCCATGATTGTGAACGAATTTTTGACCAAAAACTCAACAAATATTACCATCGAGCAACCACCTTATTCACCAGATATTGGCTCCGGCCGACTTCTTTCTTTTTCCTAAACTCAAATTATCACTTCGTGGCACCCGTTTTCATTAGGTAGAAGATCGTAAAAGCGAATTCGCGGCGAGACCTGCGGCCCTACCATGACGTGTTAAAGCGTGAGTCGTTCGAGCGAGTAGGAGGGATGGAGCTATATAGGGTGTATAGCAACATCCCTCCTTCTCCCTAGAACGACCCACGCCAAAATGTTTCGACAGTTTCGACCTTTTCCTGGTACCTACTCCTTGACAGAGTAGTAGATAAATTATTTATAAAGCATTTATCAATTTTACTGTTTGTTTACATTTATGTACCTACTTACACATTTTCCACGCAAACATTCCGTTAACTCAGATTGCTGTGATTGCGGATATTTATTAAGTACCTATCTATTAAATGATAGATGTCTATTTGTTATTTAAGAACTACTTAGGTGCTTACAGAGTCAAATCGGAAACTAACATTTTCTTAGTTTTCGATATAGGTCACTCGTTTCTGTTTGAAAAAAGATCCCATAAAAAAATGTTTTCTGATAAATCCCTTTTTGCGTATTTCCTTCTTTTTATGCTTGAACCAAATAAGTTTTTAGTGAGTTCGTACAGTCACACGATTTCTTTGTATTATACCTAATTACGTATTTAATTCTATGACACGTGTACCTACACATTGGCGCAGGTCACGGTTGGACACTCTGCCAAGAAAGAGAGAATGTTTAGTTGTGCTTAGGTGTTAAAACCGAACCACATTCCATGTTTTTAAGGATAGGTAATCATCAAATGATGAGTCATTTGATGATTACCTATCCTTAAAAACATGATCCTCATTCCGTTCTGCGCGGAGCTGATTCCCGAGTGTCAGACTCTTACGGACTAAAACCTGTGTGTTCCTCCAAACGCCCTTTGCGTTCCAGGGGGTCTACTCTCTAAGCCCGAAGTCCGTACTTTCGGCCTTAGTGTCGGGCGTTTTCTGCTCCGTATCACCTAAGATTAGTCCCAAACCCGAACTAAGAACTAAGAATGAATGACAAGACGATTTGACAGTTGTTCTTAGTTCGGGTTCGGGACTAATCGTAAGTCCGTAGGTGATACGGAGTAGAAAACGCCCGACACTAAGGCCGAAACTACGAGTAGACCCCCAGGGCCGCGGTGATTCATCTTTTGTCGTCTTAGACATAGCATAACGCCTGGCCTGTTGTATCCCAACCCAAGGGTTGAGGGCGAAATGGGAGGTCTCGGTAGTAATACGTAAGTAATACTGTCAATTTCAAATTGTTTGAACTTTTGACTTACGGTTGACAGGGCTGGGAAGATATTACTTTTATAACTGGCCACTGGATTAAACCTGATCGACTACTTACTAAGTTTATTTGTTATTCGTATACTTACTTAGTTTGATGATAAGAACCACTGAAACTTCCTTATCACAACGGTTGCTGAGCAGGCTATCGCTATCAGCTATTACTGCTTCATAGAGGGATTGTATTCCAATAAAACTTCTAATACTTAGTACTTAATATTAGCTATCCGATAATATCGTTATCTGCGATGACGTCACTGTAGGACCTAGGTAGTTCATTTCTCCACGAAGATGTCACGTAGCTTATTGGGTTTTATTTAGGTAGGTACTTAAAAGTTCTTTCCCGCGGATTCGTCCCGTGATTTACGAGGACCGTGCATTTTTCATTTAAAGACATTTTTTTTAAATCCGACTTCAAAAACCGACTAAAAAGTTCCAAACAAATCACTTTTCAAACAGTCTGATGCAGCTGATAAAATCAAATCTGTGATAGAACTAAAGTACCTAAACGCTACCTACTGAAGCAAACTACTTGAAAGATATTTTTTAGTAGTTTCTTGTGGTCATTGTTTTGAAAAAAGTCATTGGTTTTATATTTTTTCTTGCATGTATATTAGCTACCCAACATCACCCTTAAATATGACCACGCACTTCAGGAACAGCCTGTATATGTTAGTAAGGACACTAAACTTGTAATACCAAATTTTGCTAGCTGTGTTGATACTGCCTCCTAGTAAGGAGCCTCTTAATCTCATACTTCCTAGTTAGCATCTATAATGGCCTTAGAATGACAGCAGCCATTCTGCGGCCATTAGAGATTCTAAATTCTAGTTGCAAGCTGAATCAATCGTTTGCATCATTATTATGCATCCCCACTTAAGATAATCATTAGGTATGGATAATGAAAAAAATCACGAATGAAAAGAATAATTCGCTAGCTGTTGCTATTCACTATTATCTTCACGCAACATAAATAAACATAATATTAAATCTACCTCGATATTTAAAAATTACATCACTAATATTGTATATAGATCGTCACGATTTGTGCAAAATAATGTTGATACAACAAGGTTGTTGAACTTTTTTCTTTTTTTTTAATGATAGTGCCTAACAAAGCTTTTTTGTAAGTTTAGATGCAGCTTTGTACATAATGTGGCAGTTTTTGTAGCTACCTACTTATCTTCGTAAAGATCTTCGTGTAGGTATACTTAATGAAGGAAATTAAACTACGATAATGAAAACGAATAGATAATAATTAGTCTCATTTAGATAATAGTAGTAGATTTTGCTAATTACTTACCAAGTAGGTACTTACTTATTAAAACTTTAATTTGATGATATAATTAGTATGTGGTATATTATTTTTAAGCCGATTAAGTATGAAGTTCATTAAGCATCGAGTACTTATCTACCTTCCCACGTAACATTAGTAAATTTCTTGTGAAGGCAAGGTTACGTACTTAAGTACTTTACGTAGGTACTGTATAATTACAGTACCTACGTAAAGTAGGTAACGGAATTTCGCAAATGCGAATAATTTCCGGAAGTAGAAACAGTCAATACTTAGTTGGATTAAAGAAGTCCATGAAAGTGATTTATTTATTTAGGTAATAATTAATTGGACAAACATACTTTTCGATTAATCATTTTGTTGGTACCTACGTAGCATGTTTAGTTGAAAAGAACAAAACATGATTAATTATCAAATTTTTCAAAATCTATGATGCTGTTTTTTGTTTTTATCAACCTCGGGCCCGAGAAACTTTGTAGTTTCACTGACTTTGTAGTTTTAAAATCCAATGACAGCATCATTGGATTTTTGGAAAAATATTAGTTAAGGTTTAGGTTCGTAGGCTTAGTCAGAGTAAAAAGTAATTTGTTAAAAAAGTTTTCCTTTTTTTTTGGAAACTGAAGTTTGCCATGTGATATTAATTACTTCCCAAAAGAACCGTAGTAGCATACACTTTTGGATGGTGTAATAATACAGGATGTTTTTTCAAGACTAACCTATTTGATTCCCGGTAAGGAATACCTACCGATTTTTCCATAATCGAATTAAGCAGTTTTAGAAAAAATATGTATAACTATACCTATAGGGCCTATTAATATAGGTATAGTTATACATATTTTTTCTTTTCTCACGTAATCAAAAAAGGAAGACATACAGTGCGTTGAAAACATGCATGACGTCACTATGGTGGTACAATTTTTACCAGCCACGTGACGTCACACTAGTCTTAAAATACCCTACTATGGCATTTTGTTGCAAAACTAGTAAGTAAGTAGGTATCTAAGAGCAATAACAAAACAGCTCGGAATTAATGTCGTCGACATCGACAAGGTGATCGTGAGTACGTCGAGTTGTGTTGTGTACGATTCTGATTGATTCGCATTGTTGCGGCTTCCTCAGTAATGACAGCAGAGTGGCCAGACAAATAGATATGTCGTATGTAGAATTTATTTATTTTTGAAGGGTCTACCGAATAGCCAAACTGTTGAAGATACATCATGTTAACACGACACGGTTTTTTTTAATAAACATTCGTCGCGTCTTCTCGCGTCACTTCTTCTTTCCAGCTAATATAAGAAGTGGTGACGGGCGAGCCTTTCGGGGACTGTTTTTAAACCTTGAAGTTCTAAAAGTTCAGGCAGTCAAGCAAAATTTGAATACTTAATGCCTTCTATTTTGGTTCCCTAATGGCACTCAATTTTTCTCTCTCATTGTAGAATACGTACCTACCTTACCTTTGTAATCAACCCCCAACGGGATGAAGGGCGCCACAGTTGCGCTGATCCTGTGGTCTCAGTAGTAAAAAGCTATGCCCGAATGAAAAGTTTATTAGACGGTCAGCAACAAAAGTCGATTAACACTACTTTCAAATATCATAAAAATGGTCGGTATTACTCCAACTTTTTAGATTTTCATATGGGCAATAATTCTACTTGTGTTCCGATTTTCATTGAATATTTCGCACAAACATCAAGATTTAGAAAACTATAATATTACTCGGCCTTTGTCGCTGACTGTACCTACCTTCTTTCAAGTTTTGTTTTAACTTTTGTAAGGGAGGCACTTATTAGGAATTAAAATACCTACTTAATATAATAAAATAAGAAGATTAATTGTTATTATTATTATTATAGCTACTTATTATCATGGGACTGCAGCTTCCTCCCTTCTGTTCAAGGGTACCTACTGCGTCAGTTGCCAATACCAATCGTCTTGAGCGAGCGGGCATTGGAAGCAGAAGAGGCTGGACGCGTGAGGAAGTCAAACCTCACGCCCCCGGCGCGCCGCCGCGCCACAGCAAAAGAAGACGGGCACTTCACCGTGCCCCGGGTGTCGGGAGTAGCAGAGTGATCCCCGGCCACCGTAGGTGCGGGGGCCTGCGGACGACGAGCGATGGGCAGCTCGCCGTCCGATAAGGACCAGGCCCGGGTTGACGGTGCGTAGTGATTTCATTCGAAAGAGTTGTAAAAAAGTGTTTTTAGATCCGTCGCTATATTCTGATGATAATTACCTACCTATGTTGCAATCTCGGTTGGTTGAAATAAAGAACTGGCTCCGTTGAGAACTAAAAAATAATTTAGTCTACCTATAGTGTTTGTTTGTACTCGCAAGTCGCAAATAGCAGCTTGGCTTTTGGATAAAGTAAAATGAGAAGGTATAATGATCGTAGCACAAGGCTTTTTGTGGTTTCTGACTACACTCACGGGAAAAATACGTGATTTTATTAATGTCAGTAGGTACCTATTAGGGTACCAAACTACTGATATTTTACGAACAACAAAATTCAGTTCGAACCAGAAATTGATAGCCCAGTGTCAAAAGATATGATAAATCACGCGCAGGTCATGGAGCGAACAGTTAGCAGCCGAAAATAGGCTACACTTAACCGGTTACTGCTATCTTTACTTTAGGGTCAGCTGACACAGAGACGGGACGCTTTTTTTCTGTATCGGGAATCGTCAAATGACTTCTCCCGCTCTGGGTGAAACGGGAGGGAGTGTCAGACTCTTACTGACTTAAACCACACGTGTTCGTGATCGGCGGCGCCGGGGGCGTGAGGTTCGACTTCCTCACGCGTCTCGCCTCCTCCTTCGATTGTATTACTGCTTCGCAAAAGGAGGTGACTACTTCCCATACTCTTTCGCTCCGGACCATGGATTGAACCAGAGCCGGACGCGAAATGTCGCTGCCACCGATCGCTGCTACGAGGACACAGCGGTGTTCCGCGAAAGCGCGTCAGTCCTCCATCGTATGCTCCACAGTGCCCTCCGGGCGATCGAGATAGAACACTGCGCTCACTTTTTAACATATCGATACAATATTAAACTTTACTTACTACCTGAAAAGGTACACACGGTTCACTGATGTGAGATAATTCGAATACACCCCGCGACAAGTAAAAAGTTTTCAGCCAAGAAGTTCGTGACTAATAACAGCCACACGGGTCGATCTTCAAGCTTATGCAATGCTTGCCGAGGCATTTCGTGGAAGGATGACCATCTTAACATACCGAGATTCCACCTAACCGGAAAGGGAAAGCACGTTAAGCTGTTGGCGGTCCCGGCTGTCTAACGTGTAGTAGATCTTTGATAGTCGTTATGTCGCTGCTCGAGAGCTTGAGGTCACGATGAGGAGAAGTGATAATGACGTCATGGTGAAGTAGCTGAACGAGGTTCACCAAATATATGAATCCTCGCAAGAAAACCCGATCCTCCGACCAGACGGGTGTTGTTTCTGGTGGGCAACTGCCCTATAGTTGATATTCGTGCTGTTGTACATGTTCCAATCGCAAGGAAAACTCTGATACTGCGATGCCGGATTTCGTTTAGTAGTTCGTCGTTAGCGGTATAGATGGCGCTGCGTTAGTTTTTGTTGCGGTACAAATTTTGCTTCATTAGTTTTTATGTTTTTACGTGCTATGGAGCGCAGTATACTAGGTGTTAAATTAACAGAACACGTTCGAAACACTACACTGCGCTCCAAAACGAAAATCATTGATGTGGCTCGAAAGGCTGCCCAACTTAAATGGGACTGGGCAGGACATGTCTGCCGCATGCCGTCAACAATCTGTGGGCCCGTAAATTACAGGATTGGTGCCCTGAAACAGCGAGACGAGGCCGCGGCAGACCACGAAGGAGATGGCGGGATGACCTGGAAGTCTTCCTTACGAATTGGAATGATAAAGCACAACACCGTGAGCATTGGAAGGAGAAGGAGGAGCATGGAGGGAGGCCTTTGCCCAGCAGTGGGACAGTACGGGCTAGTAATAATAAAAGTTTTTATGTGGCGGTTTTGATACCGCTACAAGTGAAAGAAATCTGTCACTAGTCTTGCCAGGGGGTATCGTCTTCCCCAGTTACTGGGTTGTAGTGGTCAGATAGGCTTTCGGTTAGACTGGAAGCCCACCCAGGCTAGACAGATTGATATCACTAAAATGTGCACCCTTTTTGCTGTCAATAAAGTTCAATAACGTATACTTATTATTTAAGTGCACGTTGCGTCGCTTCACGACTCCGTGTGAGCTGACCCTAAAACACAAAACCAGTTTTGGCTAGTGCGTAAATGATCGATTATTTAATTTCTAAAGTCATCTTAGTAAATATTTGTTCTTTGCCGGTTAAAATCGGTTTTTGCACACTGTACTTTTGTTTTTTTCTTTTCGCCATGATGACGCTATCTATGAAGAGGTCACATTCGTTGATCGGCAAGTTCACTGATTTACAAGTAGGTAACTATACTAATTATTGTACAAATTAATTAAACTAAGATGGTTTCATTAACTTTAGAGGGAATGGCCTATTGAGAGATTGAGCGATAATTTCATAGAAGTCGAGAAAGTAGATAGTAAGTATACCTACCTTTTTTTATGCATGAGAAATCATCAAATGACTCTTCCTGTACCTACTGGGCGGAGCGGGAGTGTCAGACTCTTACTGACTAAAACCCATCCGCGCTCCTCCTAGTGCCCTTTGCTTTCCAGGGCCGCGGTAACTCTTTCGAACAAAATCTACCCATAATATCTAGTCTTAGTCTATTATTTTGTATAGTAGGTACATGGTAGGTATTATTGTAGGTATGGTCCATACTATATATTATGTAGGAATTAAAACCAAAGATAAAACCTAATTATTTCCTGTTCTAAATAGACATCTTATCCGCCCCTAAGGCTACCCACTGACCATCTTTTGTTACTCTGCTGGCAGCCTTCTGAAGTTGGTAGGTATAGTGTTTTGCTTATCCCCTTGAGTTTTTGTCTTCTCTAAAGGTCATGTAGTTATTTTGCAATATTCATTTAGTTTATGTAAACAAACTGGGGGCTCGTCGTAGACAAAAGAGAAGGTCGATCTTCCTACGAGGTTAAGCGTCCGTGGTCACGGTCAGCTGATGGATGGGTAATGTGACCATGTGATTTTTATGGATGCACCGAGTGCGTGGATTGATGGGTACCTACCTACTTAGTAACCTACTTAATAACAAACCAAAATTTTAAAGTTATTTTGGTTACCTACCTACTTACATTATATACGTAGACCATAGACTTAAAATTTACGTTTTTAACCGATTTTAAAAAAAAGGAGGAGGTTTTCAATTCGATTGTACTTTTTTTATTTAAAATTAACTCAGATAAGTACTTACTTACAATATTTTCAAGGATTATTTTTCTAAGTACCTTCTTAAGAATTTCAAAGCAACTAATTAAGTCATAAGTTATTAATAAAACATTTTTTTTTTAAATTGAGTTGAGCGTGGCTGTAGATTAAACCGGGTAAATTAAATAAGTATCTCTATGAGACTTAAAATTACACTAAAAAAATAAACAATAAAACATTAAAATCACATAAAAGTACCTAAACGTTTATCTACTCATGTGCCTGAACTATAAACTGATAAGTAGGCTCTGTAGTTTAGAAAAATAGATTTTGAAAGGTTCACTGACTGCCATCTATCGGATAATACACAAACTACTCAGCCACCTATGATTCTAGTGAGTTATGGTTTGTAAATTACTTGTTCCGTTCTACGAGTTTGTTTCGTTACAAGTTGTTTCGTCTAATTCATAGATGGCAGTAAATACAAGTATTTAGTTTCCAGACTTGTTGATAGATGTCACTATAAGGATCAGAATTCATTGTGCATGTGAAGTTCAACTTGGTGAATTGATTACAATGTAATTTTGAGCCCGGTTTTCTTTTTGTTTTAGATTCTTCAACTGTTCAAGTAAATAGCTATACAATCAAAATGCTGCAAATGCTGCAATTTGACCTCCTTGGTCATTTCTGAAAGAAGGAGGCTGCTGCCTGTAGCTGTATGTAATCTATACTCTAATAGTAGTTACTTATGGAAAAAGAATCATCCTAGCTAGTCGTAGAAACTTGAAATTTGGAGGTCGTTCGTATTTGTTTTCATGCGTCAGCGTAGTAGAGATATAGGGGTGCTAAGAAAGTATTTTGGAAATTGACCCTTAACCCTAAAGGAATAAAACTGGATGAAAAAAAGTAAAAGAAAAACGTAATTGCTTGGGTTTATAAACTCGAAACGAATACAGTACCTACTAAAAAAACAAAAATGTAAGTATCATTAGTTTTTCAAAAACCTCTAATAGGAAGTTTAAGAGGTGTTTCAATTTTTTTGAAGCTTAGTTAGGTAGGTACATTGCGAAGTGTGTTTCTAATGATTAATATTCCAAATCAGCCCTTTATAGGTGGCGGGGTGTTGAATTGCGTAGAAGAAAGTACGGAATCCACACGGACGAAGTCGCGGTCGAAGTTTATGGGTAAGTACCTAGAGCCAGTATACTATTGTAGTCATTGGTACCTAGCTACCTACCTACCCATAGACTTTTATTTTTCTTCTAATACCTGCAACAAAAATAATAAACAAAGTATCCTTGTAAGACCCCTTTTTTAACCGACTTCAAAACTTATATTTCAGTGATATTTTTTTGTAACCTCTGAGCTAACTTACACATTTTTATCATAATGTAGGTAATTTTAATGCTTGGTGCAAGCTGCACCTTCATCATCATCATCATCATCATATCAGCCGAAAGACGTCCACTGCTGGACATAGGCCTCCCCCAATTTTATTGTCGCCACAACAACCAGTCCTGTGCGTCATCAGGTCAACGGTCCACCTTGTGGGAGGGCTTCCAACGCTGCGTCTTCCGGTAGGCGGTCGCCACTCCAGAACTTATCGGCCCCAGCTGCAGCTTACAAGAGAATAAAAGTTGGTTTGAAATATAGTGCCTAGTCTGATAGTCGCAATGGACCTTTAGTAACATAAACCCTACATAATTAAGGAAACTGCTACATATTTGACAAAAACGTACATAAATCATCAATTTCGCAGAAAATTTAGTTGTACAAAAAACAAAAAAAATTGTCAGAATTTCACCTTTTTTTTTTTTAGGTATGACCACTAGCAAGTTAACACACTTGGGATATCAACTGCTTAACCGGACTAACAGATTTTCACCTATCGCCTGTCGGTTAAAAAAAGCCCCTGCTCGTCGATGCACTGCCATAATGATAATGAACACGACCGTTACGTAAATACGAATAACACTTGATACGAATTCGCGGCAAAGTTGACCGTGGCCGTCGAGGGCGCACTCCGCAGCTTGTGCGCTAATCAAATTAAGCTCGGGATACTATCGGTTTGATAGTATGGAGGAGGCTTTGCATATATGTGGCTCAGTTATCTAAGATAGCCGATTACCTTCATGTGACATTGTTGTGTTAAAAATTCTACTATACCCAACTTTTCGTTCCTCAAGTGGGACAAAGTACCTAAAAAGGCCATATTTTTAGTTGGAGTCTTAGTAGGTATATTGCAATGTTGAAAGAAAGAAAGAAAGAAAGAAAAATATTTATTTGTACCTCGCACAAGACACAAAAAGTAAAAAAAAAAAGAAAAAAAAAAGTAATAATAATATAAGTAACAAAAATTATTGATACAACAAACTTTTAGAAATTCTGCGTCCTTCATGCTGAACACGGAGGCCACCATCCATCCTGACGTCAGAATGGCTGGTCAAAAAAATATTCATATTTCTCTGAATGTATCATAATTATGTACAGTTCTCGTCAAATAACTGTGCCCCTCTGAAGTTGGCTACGAGTGGCTGTGTAGTAGTCAAAGTTACGAACAAACTGCAACTGCGCATGCGCGGGGCGGGGATTATGGCGGCGCGATTTTATGTCTTAGTCGCTCGTTTACGTTCGATGCATGCTTGCGTCCCGCTTGCTCCCGTCTACGTGACTGCACCTGCGCGATCTTTGCAAATGGCTAACTTTAGAGGGGCAAAGTTATTTGACGAGAACTGTAGCAAATTATTTCTTACGGTCATGAGTAATTATTTTATTATATGTAACAACACACAACTCACTTGCAAATGTTGTAAAAATACGGACTACACTGGTGCATCCCTTCGTAGCATCATACAAATTTTCGTAGCAAGCGTAGCAAGTAGCAACGCGTAGCGCATCGTGCGATTCAAATCTTGTCAAAAAAAAAATGATTTACTTTGAGTGTGTAAGTAGGTATAAATTATTTTATCCTCCTTTTTAACGATTGAAGATCATCAAATGACTCCTTCGGATGGGAGTGTCGAGACTCTTACTGACTAAAACCCATCCACGTTCCTCCATGCCCTTTGCGTTCCAGGGCCGCGGTGACTCTTTCGAACAAATTCCGCAAGATTTTATCGTCCTACTGTGCCATTTATTACGCCTCATGAGACGTTATTTTGTTGAGACGGATATACGTTATTGTGTTTGAGACCTTATTTACGTTATTTTGAGAAAACTAAGTATCTGTTTGAAATCACGCACATGCATTGAACGCAGGCAAACCTGCTGGAAAAAGTTGATGTAATAATAATAATTACAGGTAATGTCGAAGCTGGCGCATGGCGTTAAGCAGTTGGGTAAAGGGCCTGATACAGAAGGCAGTACTCCTCGAAACGGCTCGTATAGTGAGGTAGTTCCTTTCTCTGGAGCCCTAACCACCGGTAGTTTGGACCCTGCTCCCGATACCGGCGGACTCATAGAGACTATATTTATTATTTTTAAATGTAATCAGTATGTCTGGAAAAATGAATAAACGAAATTACAGGTAATTTTAATAAAAGCCCTGTTCACACTAACGTATCCGAGGGATATGCAAGCGATTTCAGTGGTCCAGGATATGAACGAGTGAGCAAACAAAAGTGGACGCTCGCTTTGATTCCACGAGAGCTGACCACACAAAAATTATTACGTGTTTTAGCTTAATTACTCTTCCGCTAGCCCTTTATAGTAAATGGACATTTTATTTTATTATTTGGATGGGACATATTCATTCACGAGAGCGAATATTTTATCTCGTATTGGGTATTCATTTGGTGAATGAATTGTGTTCTAAACACGTTACCTATGCAACTTAGGGCGAACTTCACCAATGAAACTGAACGCGATCAGCGTATAAACCACGTTTATGAGCTGTCAGAGTCATTATTTTTCTTTGGAATATTGACAGTGACAACTCTTGAACGCAGTTTAGATGTAGGTACTGATCGCGTTCAGTTTCATTGGTGAAATTCGCCCTTAGTGAATGGGAATTTCACTAAAGTAGGTATTAAAGAAATGATCTGAGTTAGAGATAAGGGTCCGTACACATCTGACGGAAGATGCGTCGAGCGTATCAACGGTCGCGTCTATTCGGTATAACGTGGTATGACGCATCATCGGTTGAGTGTGCAAGGTTGAATGTTTTATCGTATAATTGTCTGTTCTGGCGTTACGCGACCGATAGTACGCGACGCATTTTCCGTCAGATGTGAACCGACCCTAAAGGGTGGTTTTTCAAAAATCCCGTCGTGTAGTTTAGTTTTCATCAAAAACTAATAAGACTCTTTTAAGTATTTTTCGCTAATCATAGTTTCGGATTTGGCCATCCACGCGCACTTGAAAAAATCTCTTTGCATAACAGCTTTAAATCTCTACTTGATGATTTCGCTGGTAATACACTTTTAAGAAGTACCGTGTTACCCCGTTAATGGGTTGTAGAGGTCTGGTGGGTAGCTGCTCCGCGTAAAATATTGGTATTCAGCTGAATCCGGTTAGACTGGCAGCCAACCCCAATATAATTGGGAAAAGGCTAGGCAGATGATGATGAGTTTTAATAATTACATATAGTTTTAATAAGTAGGTGTGTCGCCCTTCACTTAATACTAGAAGCCCTGCAACAAGACCCCTACCGTATCTCGAGCGTGACCCCACATCAGACACCGTCTAGTCTTGCTCAAATAATATGATTCTTGACTGATGTACCTATTGTACCAAATAGTTAGTTTTGAGCTTATTCATACTACTTACTTCTTATTCGTTATCATCATTTCGAAGGTCGTGCCCATCTTGCAATGCTTTGACGGAGTCACAGACGAGCTGCTTCCATGCCACTCTGTCTTCGGCTCTTCTTAGGCAGTGGTCACCGTGAGTCCTGTTATCGCCCTAATCTGGTCTGACCAGCGAGTAGGTGAACATAAGATATTATGGCTTATTCATACGATTTCCCAAATCCAACTTGATTAGGTATAAAACGCATGCACGCATCCAGAAAATGAAAACAAAATGCGGATTCGTAGTGTGAATGATGAGATGCTGATAGCCGACTTTGATTCTGGGACCACAACAGATTACAGTCTAAACTGCTGAGTCAATTAACATGTTTTGCACAAGAGTTCTTTTTACGAGGATTCCGGTGACAGGGACCGTAATTAAATGGGACCGCGGTCCCAGTTGCCGGATCCATTTAATTTAAATATTTTTCTTCCGGCTTCTGCAATGGGACCATCCGAAAAAACAGAAAAGTCAAACGAAAAAAAATATAAAAAAGCCTTTGATTCAAAGATATCACTTACTTGTCCAAGACATGAATTTATTCCATGCGCTAAATAATAAGCCAACCCGTTTTCACATAATTCAATCAACCGTGCAGGAAAGTACAGTGGGCAATTAACTGGGACCGCGGTCCTAGTCGCCGGAACCCTCCATTTTACAAAAAAATGTGAGTAGGTACTGAGGAAGGAATTTATAAACTGCTAGTTGTATAAATAGTGGGTGATAGTTTGTATGAAAGTTCGTTATTTTTACGATCGTCTTCGTCTGTCACAGCCATTTTTTTTCAGAGTCTGCGGAACGAATTCTGTTGCAATTTAGTATAAACATAATTATACTTCTGTAACCCAAATAAGGACTCGTGACGCAAATAAAATAGAAATGAATATCCATGGGGTCACGTTTGGGGAACTAGTTAAAAAAATTATAGTTTTTCAAACTGCACTGTATGTCAAATCAAAATGAAAGGGCTTCCCCACCAACCGTGTCTCCACGTTGCCGTCGTGGTGGGGCTTGCGTGTCTCAGTGATCTTGGGGGCTTTGCCGGTAGAGCCACTCATGCCGGAAGGTCCCAAGTGAGAGACCAGACCAAGAGAGACACAAGAGGGGCACACCGTTCGGAGACTTGAGCAGTGTTCGGGTCCTCGGACGGTGTGCGTCTCACTGGCTTGCTCGCTGCTCTCTGGTACGCGTCTGATCATCAGACGTGACTGTGAGGGCAGCGAGCAGGCAGTAGAGAGGTTAGGAGATAGGGACCGCACCCTCTAAAAGGAACAGTAACATGGAGAGTCCAAACGAAAGAGAACTACCCCAGGGCGGTACCGGCTGCTTAGCAGAAGGAGAATCCGCCACACTCTCTTCAGGAGTGTCAAGCCCTTCGTATTCTGGGGGGGGCAACGTTTGTTCGCCGTTTGCTATAAGCAACAAGAGCCGAGGAGGCTCCCGATCAGCGTCCTTTGAGGACCTGATCCAATATAGCGCCAAAACGCCCGACAAAGTGTCGGTCGGGCAAGGCGCGGGCAGTAGTGCCCGATTTTGGAGGCAGGGCTCGTTCGAGCGTCGTGCGGGTGCGGAGCTGGACTCTGACGACTCGGCATCCGGCGTAGGCTCGGCGAGCTCAGGACGTGAGGGGGTGGGGGCAGCCGCGGAAAACTCCGGGTTCTTCCGCAAGCGGCCCAGACCGGAGGCTGACCAGGGGTCATCCTCCAATGGAGAGTTTGCCTCGGCCCGAAAAATCCCCACCAGTAGGCGGGGTAAGGGCCGAGATGGAGGCAAGGGGAGGGTGGTTGCCTCCCAGGAAGCAGCCCAGAGAGCCGCAAAGCTCGCCGAGGAGGGGCGCTACCCTGGAGAAGCCGGTCGGACCGCTGTCTGCTCGCTGACTTCGGCTTCTTCTGGCGATGAGCCGGACACCGCTGGCGGCTCCGATATGGAGTGGAAAGCCAGGTTTGCGGAGGTCGTGGAGGCCGCGATCCGCGATGTGGCCTTAAAGAGGACGACGGCCTCAAAAAACAAGGCCATAAGCGCGGCGTCGGCCTCCATTCTGGCGGCTGCGGAGGCTAACCGTGGTGGGCCTCCGTCGGACGAAATGTCCAAGCTGCGGGCGGAGGTCAACCGCTTGGCGGCCGCCACGGAGCTTCTCCAACAGGAGAACACGAAGCTCCGAGCAGACCTGGCTGGACTCCGAGGAGCCGGCTCACAGGGGGCGCCTCAAGGGGGGCGCAAGGAGGACAGCCAGCCCGTGCCGCAGGAGAACCAGGTGCTGGACCTTGTGCGGCAGGAGATGGCTGCCTTCCAGGCGCGGTTCTCAGTCCTGGAGGGGATCGTTCTGCGCCCCCCGCTGGCAGCGAGTGCGGCGACTGGGAAGGCCCCAGGCCGGCAAAAGGCGGCCTCGTACGCGGCCGCCGTGGCTGCCACACCGGGGTCGTCCGGCCAAGAGAAAGGGTCCGGGCCGGCACCCGCGAAGCCGGTGTCGGGAAAACCGGACCCGGCCCCGGGAAGGAAGAGAAAGGGTGGGGTGGCTGCGCGGACGGCGAAGGCTCCTACGCCGTCCGTGCAGCAGCTCCCCCCGGCTTCCTCGCCTTTGGAACCTCCCCCGGCTCAAGCCGAATGGCAAGGGGCCGGGGAGAAGAAAAAGGCGGGAAAGGCAGCCAGGGCGGCTAAGAGGTGGGAGAGGAGGCGGCGGCAGAGAGCGCGAGGCGTCGCGGCTGCGCTCCGCGCCCCGAAGACCGCGGCTGTAGTATTAACGCTGCAGCCGGACGCGGTGAAGAGGGGCGTGACGTATGCCAACACGCTCACCAAGGCCAAGGAGGCCATCAACCTCGGTGAGCTTGGCATCGTCGGGGGTCTCCGGCTCAGGGTCACTATGACCGGGGCCAGGATGCTCGAGATCCCTGGAGCAGACAGCGGTCCGGCCGCGGACGCTCTAGCCGAAAGGCTTAGGGCGTCCTTGGGTGCGGATGACGTCCGAGTGTCCAGGCCCACGAAGTGCATAGACATGCGCATTTTGGGCCTGGACGACTCCGTCACGGAGGGGGAGGTGTTGGCCGCCGTCGTCAGGACGGGGGTGTGCTCTACAGAGGAGGTGAAGGTGGGCACCATCCGTCCTGACAACACGGGCATGCGAACCGTAGTGGTGAGCTGCCCCGTGTCGGCGGCCAAGAAAGTCTCGGAGGGCCGAAGGCTCTTGGTGGGCTGGGTCTCCGCGCAGGTGAAACTGCTGGAGCCCAGACCTCTGAGGTGCTTCCGTTGCCAGGTTGGCAACCACGTCGGAGCACTCTGCACCTCGGAGGTGGACCGCAGTGACCACTGCTTCCGCTGTGGTCAGCCCGGTCACAGGGCCGGCTCGTGCGACGCCGCGCCGCACTGCTTCGCATGTGCGGCAGCTGGCAAGCCGGCCGATCACTGGGCTGGGGGCAAAGCCTTCGGTCCGGGTCCAGGAGAAAACCCTCCTCTACCGCCGCCGCCGCCGCCGTCGCTTCCGCCGCAGCCGCCGCCACCGTCGCCGCGCTGCCACTGCTCGGGAGGGGGCCGAGATGGAGTGCCAGTAATGGCCCCATTTCGCCTCCTCCAGACGAACGTTAGTCGCTGCGCCTCTCAGGAACTGACGCTCCTGAGCTAGGCGCAGTGACTGACGCCTGCGGACAGCGAGCAATGGGTAGCTCGCTGTCCGATCAGGTCAGGCCGGAGTCGACGGCGCGTTTCACTCCGAACGCACCGGAAAGAGCAGTCAGCAACGGAGACGGGGCTCGCCAGGGCCAGAGCCTGCCAGGGTTGCGGAATATGTTCGAAAGAGTTACCGCGGCCCTGGGAAGAAAGGCACTAGGAGGACTAAGGGTGGGTTTTAGTCAGTAAAAGTCTGACACTCCCTGCCGCTCCACCCAGAGCGGGAGGGGTCATTTGATGATTTCCCATCCTATAAAAAAAAAAAAAGGGCTTATTGCGAGAGTTTTACATTAGGTATTTCAAAATAAATCGTTTTTAAGTTATTTAAGAAAATATACTTACTTAAATGAAAAATTGACTAGTCTCCGAAACTACTACTCCGAGTCTAACCAACACAACATAGTTTTAAAAATACACTTCTGGACACATCTATTGGCCCACCTTAGAGTTTAGGTTTCGATGGCCCCTACCGAAATATGATTGCTAGATTGAACAAAAACTGTTGATGCAGTTTTAAACCTGATACATTTTACCATCTTTTTCGATCGTATTGTTTTAAATTTGAATTCAGAATACCATACGACATGGAGCTACGCCTAACAAGTCGGATATGCGCCTTGTTAAAGGCAATTGATTTTTGAATAAAAAACATGTTTTATCAAATAAAGGTTTAATTTAATAACGCATGTTGACTCCTTGGGCATCTACCACAGCTCTCATACGATTAGGCATAGAGTTTATCAACCGCTCTATGAAATTTTGAGGGATCATCTCCCATTCCTCTTCTATGGCAGTTTTCAACTCCTGCATCGTCTGGGCAACTGGCTGACGAGCCCTAACACGTCTTTTTAGCTCGTCCCACATGTGCTCAATGGGGTTCATGTCTGGGCTTCTGGCTGGCCAGTCCATAACTGTGATGTTCACATCCCGAAGATATTCCCTGACGATGCCGGCCGCATGGGCTCTTGCATTATCATGCATAAAAAGGAAATTTGGGCCCACATAGTCCGCGTATGGTATCACGTGAGGTTCTAAGCACTCACGAATGTACCTTTCAGCATTTAATGTTGGCAGCCGTGGTCCTGTAACAACCTCAAGTTGAGTTTTGCCGCTCGCGGATATACCGCCCCAGACAGTCCATGAGCCACCGCCATAAGCAACCCTCTCTTCAAAGCAGCATTGTGCGAAACGCTCTCCCTTACGTCGATAGACCTTCTTCCTTCCATCATTGCCATGTAACACAATTTTAGACTCATCAGAAAAGAGTACACGGCTCCAATCTTGCTGTGTCCAATTTAAATGACTGCGTGCGAAATGAAGGCGCGCTGTTCGGTGGGCTCGCGTTAGTTTGGGCCCATTAGCTGGCTTGTGTGGTACCATATCGCGTTCTTTTAACCTTCTCCGAACAGTTCGAGCGCTCACAGATACTCCGTGGAAGTCGCGAAGTTGGTTTTGTATCTCAATGGAGGTAAGATGACGATTTCTCAAGCTGGTCGTCACGATGAATCGATCCTGCCTTTCAGTTGTGACCCGAGATCGTGGCCTTCCTTGGCGACGAACAAAGCCGCCAGTCTCTAGGTACCTCCGATAAACATTTCGGACCGCAGATCGACTTAAATTAAGTTGAGCACTCACGTTTCTTTGGCTGTGTCCGGCCTGAATAAGTGCCACAGCTTGGGCGGCGACTTCAGGTGAAGTATCCATAGATTATTGATAGAACCTCACCTTAATGTTAAGAATAAGTAATGTTTGTTGCAAAACCAAAGATATCAATCACTTTTTCAAGAATTAAATCCAAGTAAACCAATAAAACCAAGTTTTCTTAGTATTCGATTGTTTGATATCAACAAACAGGCTCCAAATTGTCTTTTGTTTCTTTAAATTCTGTGTTCGAAATTCAAAAAAAGACTATTGAATGAAATTGTGAATGTGCCAGGTTCAAAACTGCATAAAAACTTTTTGCTCGACCTAATATAAAATTTTAGCTAGGACCAAACGAAACTGAAAATACAAGGTGGGCCAATAGATGTGTCCAGAAGTGTATTTTTTCTTCGGAACCGTTTGCGCGCGAGTCCGGCTTACAATGGCCAGATTTTTTGCTATGGAAATTCCCACCTGGTTTGTATACAGCATGTTTTCGAAGTGCGTGGTCATATTTAAGGGTGTTGTTCTGTAACTGATATACAATTGGGAAAAAATCAAATTAAAAAAAAAATTGAATTTTTCAAAAAAGGTCCTCGAAAAACGACCAAAAAATTTAAAAAAAAACAGTTCGAGCTGTCTGATGCAGTTGGTGGTGTTTATTTTAGTTCAATCACAGATCGATGAAACCAAGTTCTGCATCAGACTGCTTGAAAATGATTTTATTTGGAACATTTTAGTCGTTCTACGAGGGTGATTTAAAAAAAAAGTCATTTTTATTTTAATTTTGATACTGTTTGTTTAATCTAGAGCATCTACAGAACAGCACCATTAAATATGACCACTTGTTTCTGGAACACCCTGTATAATTAATTATAATTAAGTAATTCACTAGTTTCAGGATCAGGTGAAGCTGTAGGAGAACTATGTATAAGGCTCAGGGCCTAAACCACCAACTCTTAAAGCAGAATTACTTAAATATTACTTCCAGTGGGAAAGAGACGGAGCTATACGTCCTGTATAGCTCCGTCTCTTTCCCACTGGAAGTAATATGGAAGTAATACTGCTTTAAGAGTTGATGGTTAGGCCCCAGGTGTTTCACTAAGTCTGCACTAAGACTGAGAGAAGGGTTCAGTTTAGCTACGGAGTACCCGACATTGCTTACCGTAGAAAATTCACTCATTATCTTTATCATCATCTAACTTCTAATCAATGTATCTACCTACTTACCAATAGTTTTTTTTTTGTGATTGTGGCAATATCTTTTACCACCAGTACCAGAAGGATAACCAACGGAACCCTACTAAGAGTAGTAGGGTACAGTACAGCAGAGGTATAGCCCTCTGCTGTTTCTCATAAACCGTAATAGGCAGACAATTGCATTTGTCATAAAGCACTATTCAGATTTCTATTGCCGCTATAACTCTATATTAAAAATATTATAAATTGTAAAATGTATGAGGTATTCAAGAAACGTCGACAGTTTTTGATACGGAACCCTTCTTGTGGTGAGAGCGTGTCGTATGTACAACGCAACCTGCCGGGAAGCTGATATCGACATTTTTAATACTAGTGTTGCTAAATTGAAGAAAATATTGTCTGATAGCTTCTTCGAGCATAAATAGTAATTTTTCTGTTTTTTTTTGTGTATTTAGTGTCTATTTTCTGTTTTATAGAATATTACTGCATGTGGAAACTTTTAATTGGCCATATTTTGTTTAAACTATTAATTACTGTATCTGTTTAGCTGTAAGTTTTCTTAAGACAAATAAAATGAAATAAATAAAATAAAACTGTCGACGTTTCTTGAATTGACAGTTTTTGATACGGAACCCTTCTTGTTGCCAGGGTTGCGGAATATGTTCGAAAGAGTTACCGCGGCCCTGGAAAGAAAGGCACTAGGAGGACAATGGGTGGGTTTTAGTCAGTAAAAGTCTGACACTCCCTGCCGCTCCACCCAGAGCGGGAGGGGTCATTTGATGATTTCCCATCCTCAAAAAAAAAAAAAACCCTTCTTGTGCGAACCTTCCTCACACTTGGCCAGATTTTCATTATTATGTTATAGCTGTTTGATGGCCCCATTATGTATTACAGTCACAGCACAGATTTAAATAGTAAACTCAGAACTAAATTTTACGAAAATAGACAAAACCCACGCACCTTAAACATAAGTCAAGGTCCGACCTACAAAACTCTAAAATAAGCCACGCTATTAATTTTAGATCGCTACATTTTATATCCAGCGTTATCTTTATAGGAAAGGGAATAATAATAGACTTAATTAATTATTCCGCCCACCAAGGCTCGCCATATCGAAGCCTTAAAGACCGGCTCTAAATTTCCTAAACCCAGCTAAAATGAAATCGTCTACAAGAAAAAGGGGTTTGTTTTAATGCCCATCACAGAATAAATGCTGGGAGACAATAATGTGGGATTCGAAGCGAGATATAAATTCCGAATAAAAATATACTCCGCCGTTGAGCGGGTTGGTCATAGTGTTGTGCCTTTGTGTTGTGTATTTTTTATCGAGCCAGTGTTATGAACTTATGATTCAACAATTGGGGAAATTGAGGCTTGTCTATGTTTTTAGGTTTCCTATATTCATTTGCCAGTACACAGGAATCAGTAGTGTAGATTTTTTTTATGCAACTGTTACATAAATGTTATCTGCTCATAAAAGTTTAAAAATAAAAATATATCTATAAATGCATATTAAATGCCTCTTTGGAATGGAGGGCTCTGTCCGTTGACAGCCCGCCTTTATTTCAAAAACTTTATTTCGAGCGAAGACTCGTATAGGGATTAGTCAAACACTTAGTTTTTAAGGACTATGTTGCTAAACCATATGAGTCTTCGCTCGAAATAAAGTTTTTAAATTTAATTGAATTAAAAACTGGTTAATTCAATACTACTTTAATTTGATAACTGAATAATAGATTTTTGGTTTCAGGTTTTGGAACTAAAAGCAATCTAGACTGGTGGGCGGCTCAAAGGTTTCAAAGGCAACATGCTTCCTTATTCATTGTAAGTGCTATATAAACAGCATCACAATATTAAGGAGACTCCGTTTCGGAACTCCAAAGAAAACTTGACTTGGCTTTTATAAACCTACGCAACTTCAAAGGTCAAGTGTAAAGGAAGTGGTTTAGACACCTACTACCAACGAAATATAGGTGAATACTGTTGTATTCACATTTTCATTACTTAAATAAAGATGGGTAAAAAAGAGCATTATCTACCTATTATACGAAACTTCTTTGCTCATGTGTTATGATGTGTACGTAGAGTACTTACTACGCAGTATACGTAGTACGGAGTCTCAATAGAATAGGTTTTTTCTATTGTTAATGACGTTCCGTTGACTGTCCCTGCTATTCACGTTGTATTTAACAGGCTGGCAACCCACGGTGCCATCTTATGAGCATCTCGTCTTCATGTTCTGAATACCTTCTCGTGTCATTGGTTGGCTGGATTTTGATACTAAGTTCATTCCTAGGTATCCTTTGGTGGGTCCTTTTGAAGCTTTTTGTTAACCTGCGTCCGTTTATTCACAAAAAAAAACCTCGATAAGTCTTACAACTTGAACTCCCTGTCCCATCACTAAAGTACTAAGTCCGCGGCCGCGAAAGAGTTGCGACCAGCATAAACGTTGAGGCCGGATGAACAAATAAATGAGCCACGAGCCACCCGATCGATACTACCCGCCATCGACGAAATAACTCGATTCCCTACAATAGCCACTTACTTCGAGCTATTATAATCGATGTCCTTTTGTTTCAGTAAGATGTTTTGTCTTAAAGTGATCTTGCGATTGTTTCGATGTTAATTTTCGATTTTGATGTTTGTCTTAGATGTAGTTTTGTAGGTAGAGGTGATTGACTTTCTTTTGTAGTTATGTCTAAATTATTAGGTATATGACTTCTTCCGTTCTGGGTGGAGGGGAATGGAGTGTCAGACTCTTACTGACTAAAACCCATCCGTATTCTTCCTCATGCCCTTTGCGTTCCAGAGTCGCGGTGACTCTTTCGAACAAATTCCGCAACCCTGGCAGGCTCTGACCCTAACGGGCCCCGTCTCATTTGCTGACATCTCTTTGAGGGGCGCGTGGAACACAACGCGCCGTCAACCCGGGCCTGCTTATGATCGGACAGCGGGCTAACCAACGCTCCGCACGCTGATACTATAAGGTAGGTAAGTACATCGCAAAATGACTGGTCAATGTGGTGAGGTCTCAGGAAGGTCTCTTAGCTTCACCACATAGACCCCTCATTTTATGTCCATCTGTGGAGTTGTTACGGTTGAAATAATGATGATGTCGCAAAATATAGGGATCAGTCTGAACATAAGTTACCGACTGTAGAATCTCGATTAACTTTTATACTACTACTCATAGATTGCCGGATTCCAGGGTGGTCTTTAAGGAGGTCACGGGGCTCCTTCTATGTGCTGATGTTGATCACTGTGGGGGGAGAGGGAGGAGCGTTTGTTCTCCAAAACTGCAGGCGTCTTTTTAAGGTCCCCCGACAGCAATAAAAAGGCTATGATCATCATCATCATCATCATATCAGCCGAAAGACGTCCACTGCTGGACATAGGCTCCCCCAAGTGTCGCCACAAGAACAGGTCCGGTGCGTCTCGCATCCATCGGCTACCCGTGACCCTCACCAGGTCATCGGTCCATCTTGTGGGAGCCCTTCCAACGCAGCATCTTCCGGTACGCGGTCGCCACTCCAGAACTTTTCGGCCGCATCGAACATCAGTTCTGCGAGCAATGTGCCCTGCCCACTGCCACTTCACTTTGGCGATCCTTCGGGCTATGTCGGTTACCTTGGTTCAAAAAAGGCTAATCATAAAAATCAAATTAGGTATTGTTAGACATGAATGCATGATGTCAATAAAGTGTTTAGAGAAAAAGAATGTGATAATTAGTGCAACGCCAATAAAAATGATAGTCTACTTATGGTCGTTCTGCCGTTCAGAAAATTATACTTACTTAAAGTTTTTCTTGTTATCAATACTTTCTAGTTGTCAATAACAATTACGTGAAGGCTCGGCACGACTCTATCTAAACACAACAGACGTCGCCACGTGCCGCGACCGCTGGAGCGGAAAAAAACACCGATCTACCGCCAGTCCTCGAAACGTTGTTGACACAGCTAAGTAGCCCCCGACGCCTCGCTTCATTTGCATTTCTCTTAATCTCCGTTATGAATAAAGAAAAATTCTTGGCGACGTTTTTAAGCGTTTCCCGAGGCCTTAGCAGCGCCCGCCTAATGAAGAGAAGCGGTGGGATTAGGAGCCGCCCGCGCCGCGCACTTTCGCGACATTACACTTTTAATTTGAACGAATCTTATTATTTTCTTTTGTTGATTTAAGCTCCCGAGTCGGGAGACGGGTCGAGACGTGACCTGCAGTGGAAAAATGCGATTGCCATCTAAAGCCAACCGTTTAAATGAACGAGATTGGAGCTTAAAAAGTATAATGGACGAGGGGGTGTCGGGGGCAGGGGGTGGTCGATCTCGGGGGCGCAAGATGGCCGATTTGCGATTGAGATGAGACGCCCCCCGCGGCCGCCCCGCGCAGATCAAGCAATATAATTAAGTCAGCCGTTACATAAGTATCTGTCTACTTATGCCTGAATTCTATAGTGTAATTGTATTTATTTAATCGCATTATTTAGATGTGTGAAGAAAAATCTGAATTTATCGTAAGATCTGAAACATGAAAGACTTTTCAATACAAACGTGAAAACCATTTAAATCTCGATACGCGATACGGTGCTGCGAGCTCAGTGAACAGCTGAACACTCTCGTCGTAGCACGCTGAGATGTGCGCATGAAAATGTTGCTCACTGGAAACACTATAAAATTTAAAGTCTTTGCATCTAGACGTGGCTTCATCCAACGTTTACGTATTCATAGTAACAGTTCAAGTCTTACACGGGCACCACTCTTCATCTAACAAGAGAAGCTTTACTCAATCATTCGCTCGGACTTGAAAGATCTGAACTGTTACGAAGCATAGAGAAATTTCCACCTTGATGGTTTGTAATTAGACCTCTTTTACTTTACAGGGTGGGGTTCTAGTTGTGCGGTTTTGTTAGAAGTTGGCTAAAGGTTATACCGGTGGAGATCGCCGTCGCTTCAAATGACAAACCTGATCTGGTCACGTAATGAAAAATGACAAAACTGCACGCTGTCCCGCTCGGCTGCCTTGGGTGGACGAATGAAAACGCTCTAAGTGTAGGTATACGGTACTTACCTTTTTCTTGTTTCAATACAGCAAGCAATACAAAGAGGATTGTGTTACATAGAAACAATTTCTCTACGTTAGGTTGGTTTTTGAATAATGGGTTTCCTTAGTTCTTATATTTCGTATCTGTAATATAATTATGTTCCCCTTAAATTGTTTAAGTAGGTAATAGTGGCTTAAGTAAATAAATGCAATTTCACGATAACATCAACCAAATAGGCTTTTGCAGCTATTAGCTAATATCTACACAGCAAATGGCTGTATTTGTAATCGAGAGTTCTAAAATGTGTATAGTATTTATAGGTCCGACTATTAGTACACCTTTGCCTTCGATAAGCATATTGCTAGATAAAAGTCCATAAAAACCACTTTCCTAAGCTCGGTAGCTAAGTAACTCAACTTTTACTCCTGAAAACTCCTAACACAGTTTCGGTCAAAATTGTGGCCACTTATATCGAGACCACAGCTCATCCAAAAGAAACACTACAAACGTCAATCGGCGAAGACAAAACAAAACGTAATAAAGCCTTTCCTTTGAACGGCTCTAGAATAAGGAAAAGTTGTAAAGTATCCGAGGGGGGGTCGACCGCAACCCCACCTGCGCCCAAAAAATATGGCATAAATGAGTCGGAGGGGCGCGGTTCTTCAGCCGCGAAATTTCAGCCATACTTGCAAACCTATAATCCTTCATAATCACCTTTACAAAGCAAAGATTAAAACCGATTCTCGCGCCCTCCGCCCACGCCGCCCGTCGACGCTTTTATATGCGAGACGGCGAAAAGTAAGATTAAATCATTATTTTTCTTAAGCTCCTCTCGTTTTTTCTCCGCTCTAGTGGAAGTTTTTTGCTTGGACTTTTGATGCGGGCGATCAAAGACTTGTGTTCAAATTTACATAACATTCTTAAATAAATTGCGGATGCCTGGGGTGGCTCCATTGAACACGAATCGCCCGGTGCTCTGTATAAACTTATTAATGCGAGTTCCGGATTGATGCTTAATGTACTATTAATTTATTCCGCGGATTAGTCAAGTGCCATCGCATAATTTACGAGAGAAGATGTTTGGTGGGTTACAATACATCTATTTCTATTGTATGTATATGTCAATCGTTAATTGTATGTTGTAAGTAGATCAGTAACTGTCTCCGTGGTCGAGTGGTTTAGGCGTTTGCTTTGTGACCCGATGGTCGTGGGTTCGATTCCCACGGGAAGCATATACTTTTTAAAGTTATTTCCAGTTTGTCTAGGACATTGCAGGCTTGAATCACCTGATTTTCTGGTAAAAATATGATTCCGTGTGTCGGAAGGCACGTATAAGCCGGTGGTCCCGGCTGCCAAATGATGGTCGTCAAATAAACCATGTCAGAGGCCCTTGAGGCGGTTTAAAAACTCTGACCCTTAGTGTGTGGGGTCGTTAGACCTTACTGCCCACACGATAAAGAAGAAGAAAAAGAAGAGTGATCAGTGTAAATAATTACTACTCCGTGCATTACGTTGGGAAGTGCAGGTGAATAAAAAAATAATAATAAAGGCAATAATTTACTTCATATATTTTTCTCTCCTTAGGTACGTGTTTCCCCCACGCTTGGATTCAAGTGTGCACTCCTCTTAGATATTTTTAGCAATACACTGAAGTTACCAACGCAAACTTGTGCAGGTCTCTTGAAGTCTTGACTCTATTGGTACTTATATATTATTTATCTGTATACTAGTGGCCCACCCCGGCTTCGCCCGATGCGATCGATCGCTCTTTTTTCGAAATTTTCTTTCATACCAACCTCGCCTTGACAATTACGAACACAAAAAAAAAATGTGATTAGTGTGACCAAGGGAAACAGGGATTAATTTATACAATGTGTAACAGATTAAACGCAATACCTCTTAAGGGGTCATTGTACTCATCATTATGAACAACTTTTACTATGGGGTCAATCCCGAAAACGCGAAAAAAAATCAGCTGTTCAGTACATTTTATCGAGTTAAGCGCACAGAAATATATGGGGCAGTCTTTTCGCATCATAATCAATCATAATGATGAGTACAAGGTCCCCTTTAGAGGTATTATGAACGTGTTTATTCTGTTACATGTTGTATTATATAGATATCCTTATTGGATCATCCAAATAGCTGGATAAACGGTCCAGTACATCCCATGGCAAAAACGATGAATATGATAATACAGACCGCGGAAAATCTTCACACCATAAACAATCGCTAAGTACGTTCCACCTGTGCTTAAGTACAACAAACATGGCGTATCCGCGTCTAACTTATCTTACTTAAGCCGAACTTGGTATTTAGTTAAACCTAAGCGTGCTTGTAAGTTGTAGTTGTTTGCAGACCTTGTTTAAGTGGTTGTTTGATTGTTTTAGGCGCAGGTAGCTGAGCCCATATGAAATATGTGGCTACTTATAGTGTTCGTAAGCTAAGTTTACACGGTCGGCATTAGTTTTACAACTTAGACATACTGTTACAACATACACTACGGTGTAAGTACGTTTGACAAGTAGGTACGCTGAGAAATTATTGTTCGAAATGTGTTGTAGCTGTGAAATTGGGATTATTTTCTTTGTTTTGATTTACTGTGTCGAGTGATCGAGTAATGTTGGGGTACATTTTCATTAAAATAATGCATGAATAGTGAAGAACTATCAGCAGATTATATTTTCTTAGGACTGATTTTTCCACAGTGGTTTTGGCTGATGGTGAAGAAAGTAAATGGTACCTACAATATTTTCACTCCATTACTGACCAAAGTCTAAAGCCTCGTCAAATAGGTAGGTACCTTTGTCCAAAGAAGGACCGAATTTTGACTACCAGACTTCCTCACTACATGCGATATAAGAGTGCAAATTCTACTAATTTTAAAGAATCGTTCGCAGTCGCTATCTGTCAAAAATACTGGCTAAGATATCTCAAGATGTTTTCCATTAGCATAAGTTATAGCGATCGTCCTGTAACCCAGAATCGTGCTTCATGAAGCTTGTCAAAGGATAGGTAGAGACGTCATTTTTCCAAACCTATAATCGTATTCAGTGGTTTAACAGTTAGAACTGTCTAGAAAGTTATATCTTGTTCAGTCTTAAGTGCTTCGTATTGAGAAAGAGTATCGATTTTGCAGGGATCTAATACAAAACGACGACACACACCGTCTCGCCTCAAAACGGAGAGAGCACATTAGTCCCAGCAGAGTTTTAATTTACGAAGTTATTGCTACCACGTCGATTGCCAATAAGTAAACACCGCTAGCAAAGTCGGAGTATTTAACTTAATTTTTGAGCTTCCACCGGGTTAATTGGGAGAGGCGCACTGGAATGTCGACACAAAAGAAGCACTTAAATGAATGACGAACAACGGCACTCAACCGGCTCAAAATAAACTTATCTCGGCTGGGCAAGGGTTAAAATGATTTGGAGGCAAGGCATCGCGTAATTGTGAGGTGGGCGAGGGTAGATGTTGATTCAATAATACGCGACTGTACCGCTTATAATGTTATTTATCGAGTTTTTGCGAGAGATGCCTGGAGTAGTAACGTGAGTCTACCTTCATTAGGTTCCTTGATGTAATTTGCCTGGTAATGTTTACCGTCGTCTGGTCTTCTGTTTACCTTGCGTACACTTTGTCTTTTTTAAATTAAATTATTGTTTTTGTTTTCTAACTGTATGTGTATTTGATTCTCTCGCTCTGGGGTCGGGCCTTCATGTCTGAGGATCGTGTTCAGCGTCAGGGTTGCATCTGGAGCGGATGACCTTACAGAATTTGGATGACGATGAAACGAAGATATTAGTTCTTTATAAAGTGATGAATACTTTGTTTCCGATAGTTGTAAAAATAGTAAAAAATGATAGTTGTGAAAGGAAATTCATTAGTTTCCTTTCATGCTAGCCGGAAAATTACAACTGATTCACCAAGTCTGATCGGCCGTATTTTGTACTTGTCATAGTAGATATTGGTTTAGATATTTTAACGATTTTTGCGTGCAACATTTGGCTCTAGCCCATTGCGACTGACCGCTCTGTCCGATAAGTGACACAACACACTATACCAAGAGTTTCTATAGAGAATCGTTTCTGGGTCTCGCAGTCGTCAAGTTTTCGTGTAAATCGTAGGTCTACTAAAATGTATCCTACAATTTATTCAGAGCAGTCAGAGACTCTCGGGAGTTGATTAGAAATTCCATAGGATTTAGGCGGTTTTTCAACAAACAAACGATGTCGAAATGACACGAGACCAATCCTATATATTGTGGCATTTCAACAATCACATTCGTTGATAGAATGGGATTTGTCTAGAGACTAAGGAATCGAACGCTGAGGCTTCAAATTCTGCAAGGTGTTCCAGAAGTGCGTCGTTATTTTTAAGGGTGGTGTTCTGCTATGTTTGTCGACGCGTGGGAGTACCTGTGCCTCAAGGCATCTTCTGGGCACGCTCGCTCCATCATAGACATTTATCTAATTTCGTTCAGTCCATCCAAAGGTTGTCGGTAAGAGATTGCCTTGTGCGATAAGATCGCCCATTGTACACTTATTTATATAATGCTGGTCCTGCTCCACAGCCACTGGGGCACACAAAGTAATCTGTTAGCATTTGGAAATATTGTTGGACCGGATGAACATTGTAAGAATGCAATATTTTTCATTGTATAGACTCAATTTATTATTAGCGTTGTATAATTTCATGCATTAACGGCACATTTGTGAGTACTATGTACCTTAAATTTAAACTATAATGATCATTTTGGGTAGGTCTTTGACTTGAATGTACCCTGGCGATTGGGAATGTCATGCTCACTCAAAAGTCTGTCTGATGGTGGCGCGTGCGTTGGATCATTTGGCTCCCTTAAAAATGGTTGAGCCGAATGGTGCTAGCGTATGCGTCATGTTCGTGAACGGGCGCCGTCAGCTGAGACTGGTCATCTCTCGGCTGCCATGGTTTATTTTAATTATTTCTTTGAACTGTTTCTTTTTACTCCGGACTCTTTTATCCTGCACGTCTTTTACATGGTTCTCACATATATTTCAATATGAATGATGTAGCCATAATTTTGTAACAACATATTATTTTTTAAAAGAGTGTTCGTGGAGTTTCTTGCACGTTCTTCTCCATAGAGATCTACGCTTTGGAATGTGCAAATAGCTTCATCTTTTTGACCGACCGACCTTGACAATTCAAAAGTGCCTGTAAATGGTCTAATTGAAATAAATGCTTTGACTTTGACACAATAAAGTATATAATAATAATAGACCTCATCTATCGCTTTTCACCAGGCGTAATCGAAGTCAAGAGCTAGACCATTCCTCAACGAAAATAAAAAAATGAAATCTGCTATAAAGTAAAGACACAATATAAAAATAAAGTAATGTCGTGAAAATACGTGTGAAAATACCGACCAAAGAAAACGTTTAAAATGTTACAAAAAACCACTTTTTAAGCTGTGTGATGCAGTTTTTTTTTTTTTTTTGCCAGTAACTGCATCAGACTGCTTGAAAAGTGTTTTTTTTATACTTTTAGTCGTTTTCCGAATCCGTTTTTTTAAAGTCAATATTTTTTTATTTTGGTACCTATTATTTCTGTACTGTATAGCAGTATGGTTCCGGCTGTCATTTGGAGATCTTTGGCAGTCGTCATGGATTGTCAGAAGCCAGAGAATCTGACACCAGTCTTGCCAAGAAGTACCGTGTTACTCAAATAATGGGCTGTGGAGGTCTGGTAGGCAGCCGCTTCACGTAATATACAGATATTCAGCTGAATCCGGTTAGATTTTTTTTTTAGGTATGACCACTAGCAAGTTAACACGCAAGGGCTAACTGCTTAACCGGACTAATCCGGTTTGACTGGGAGCCGACCCCAATATAGTTGGGAAAAAGGCTAGGTAGATGTTGATAATAACAGCTACAGAACGCTACCCTTAAATATGACGTACTTCTGGAAAACCCTGTATTCGCAAAGCTCGGTACCTATCAAAAGCTAATAACAAAACGGTTAGCTAACTATCGATCTGGCACATAGTACAGTCTAACCCACAAGCCAGTTGTTGTCAACACAAAGGTATTGACTGCCGATACGTGTGTCAGCCATCGCTATTGTAAACTTGGCCAGTGCCTGCCATATTGTGTGCGGGATTGGCGTTGCGATTGCGATGCTCGACCCCTTCTGTGTGCCTCAAAGTCGTGGACAAGGGTATCAGAACTTAGTATAAGCTAGATAGGTGTAGATAGGAAAACAAAACTACAAGATTTAATTGAGAAGTTGTCATAATAGTTTTATCTTTTTTTATTGAGTAATAGGTTAGCTCTTGACCTCGATCACGCCTGATGGAAAGCGATGAATTAGGTCTATGTTGGAGCGAGCGTGCCCAGAAGATGCCTCAGGCAATGGTCAACACAGCAGGGTGCTTGACGTCGGACTCCGGTGGGACGGTGGTCGCGAACCAGGCGGGTGTTAGCCCTACCACCGCAAGGCAGGATTGGCCAGTCTCATAAGGTGAGACTGTCCAGGATGCACCAAATGCTCGGTTCAGTTGAGTGCCTGATGGAACAAATTGCGCTACGAGGTGCCTCCTTCCATTTCCCTTTATCTAGGACTAATTGAGACTGAGTTATAATTTTGTATACATATGGACTATATTGTTGTCTGAAGCTAATTAATAAATACAATTAATTAATTCATTTAGACATATCAGTTCTGTGACAGTCAAAACTTTTATTTCTTTCCTTCACACGACTGTGTTGTTTTATGCCTGGTTTCTGAGGTACTTTATCTGTTCGTTAACCACTATTATTTAACCAACCAATGGCGGTATGTATGACAAATAGCGTTAACGGTCAGTTAAACGACCGATGACAACCTCCGGAACTTAGTTGAGTATAATTTGTATGTGACTTTATGACTGTCCGTCTGTCTGTTTGTCCGTCCGTCCGACTGTCTGTCAAGACAGACAGACGGACGGACGGACGGAGTCCTTTATCTCGGGAACACGTAGAGGTATCGAGTTGAAATTAAAACTATATAGTCAGGTGCAGCTCTACAGTCCCTTGTTATTTTTTTTATTTATTTGGACTAAACACATTGGTCTTTCTCTGATGTTTTAAAATGGATTCCATCCATATTGTCTAAAATGCCCTATTAAATCAATATATCAAAAATATATGCTGGAAAGGCTGTCTGCGCTAAAGAATCTATTAAATATAAATAATACCTTTATAATGACATATTTATTTTCATTGTGATAACTTCAAAAAAAGACGATCGCTTCATTAGAGGAGTTTTTCATCATGGCGTCGAATTAGCATAATAAATCTGTGCCGTGCCATCAATCAGGCCACAGATGACTTCTTTGAAAGGGATTCTTAAGCCCTCACTTTCATCTTGAGTTCCGGGAAGAAAATTCCACAATTATATTTTTTAGGGTTCCGTACTTCAAAAGGTAAAAAAGGGAACCCTTATAAGATCACTCTTTTGTCCATCTGTCCGTGTGTGACCACCGATTTTCTCAGGAACGGGTAGACCTAGCAAGTTGAAATTTATACTAGATGCTGAAGTCTATAGTCCCTATTAGGTGTATAAAAATCAAAGTCCTGAGTCAACACGATAAAAAGATATGGGACAATTTAGATGTTTGCGAAAAATTGTAAGTACCACAAACCATAATTTTCAACTTTTTTTATTTTTCAGAATTTTCCCTTTACTTGTTCTACCTTGCTTTTAAAATTAAAATTGTCAATTCTAGGTCAATCGGAAGTATAGGTTTTGGGTCGAAAACCTATATGGTAGTTCCCGTTGACCTAGAATCACGAAATTTGCCAAAAATACGAAGGTTTACAGCACAAAAAAAGGAAAAATTCCAAAAAATCAAAAAAGTTCAAAATTAAAGGGTGTCCCCTTACATACACATTTATAGATAATGGTACGTAACCCTCCATGCGCGAGTCCGACTCGCACTTGGCCGGTTTTTATTTTATAATGTCTGAAGGAGATCAATACTCGTTTGTGCATACCTACCTACTTGTGTGTAAATAGTAACTGCCATGCCAGATCCATGAGGAGTGGGAGTGGAGTGAAATGTGTGAGTATTTTTACCCCACTGTGCCAGAAGGGGGAGGATTATGTTTTTTAATGTATGTAAATATGTATGTATGTATATTTCTTTGACACGCTCAGGTGTCTTTCGATTCGTCTTAATTGTGAGAGTAACACTGGGTATGGCCGATTTTTGGAGCTATAATTATACCTATGCCTTAAAAAATGTTTTTCCTCAAAACCTATCGAGTATTGAAATTAAGGGCTCGCGGAGGCGACTATAATTTTTTTTATATTTTTTGTAAACTAAAATGAAATGAAAAAACTTGTGTGTCAAAAAATCAGATCGCCAAAAACAACTAAAAAGTTTCAAACAAGTCATTTTTCAAGCAGTCTGATGCAGTTGGTGGCAGCAAATCAGTGTGGAAGTCAAATAAATAAAAGAATTATATTTTCGTTAGACGACGTTTTAAAAATTTTGTTGGTCCATGCATTTAGGTACATTCAAGAAAATCGTACCTAAGTGATAATGCTCTTACAGTTTTGTTAATACTTACTATAATTTTGCATGCTTTAATATTGAGCAAAACATGTTTGGTCTCATCTTGTATTGTAACATCTTTTAATACCGTGTTTTTTGCAAATAAATATTATTATTATTTCCTTTATTCATTACAGTACATATAAATTATATTTTTAAATATTTCTACAACATTAAAAAAAAACATTTAAAAATATAAAAAATAGTAGCCCACCGGTATCGGGAACAGAGTCCAAGCTACCGGTGGTCAGGGCCCCTGAGAGAGGAACCTCCTAACGATACGCGCCGTGTCCAAGAGAACTGCTTTCTGGATCAAGCCCTTGATCCAGCTGCCCAACGAGAGCCTCTTGAGATGTTGGTCGAGGCTCTTGGCAATTACGCCGTTGGCCGTGACGATTATTGGCACAATGACTGCTGTGTTCACATCCCACATGTCGACAACCTCGCGAGCCAAGTCAAGATACTTTGCTTGCTTATCTTTCTCAGACTTCACGAGGTTCTAGTCATGAGGGACTGCTATATCAACAATCATTGCGCGACGCTCTAGTCGGTCTATCACCACTATATCAGGCTTATTAGCCACAATAGTCCTGTCAGTGATGATAGACCGATCCCAATACAATGTGCAATTGCCATTTTCGAGAACTGGGTCGGGCACATACCTATAGTACGGTACTTCCGATTCCACAAGATTGTATTGAAGAGCAAGTTGCTGGTGGATAATCCTGGCTACAAGGTTGTGCCTGTGCAAATAGTCTCCGTTAGCCAGACTAGAACAACCGGAAATAATGTGGCGGATGGATTCCCCGGGCCGGTGATATGCCCGACATATGTCAACCGTACCGTCCTTCACAATGTATTTCCGGTAGTTGTTCGTCATCATAACTTCGTCCATAATCGCACAGACAAAACCTTCGGTTTCCCCAAAGAGGTCACCAAAACGCAGCCAGGCTACGGACGCTAAAAAGTCTACATCGGGCCCATGTAGGACCCGATAAAAACGTCCGTGAAGCTCCTTGCTCTGCCATACCTCCATGCGGTCATTAGTATCTAATACCACAGGTTTGCGCCAGTTCTCGTTAGCCAAGGAGAGCGCGGTAAGGCCTTTGTCCACCGCTACCACATCCTGATGCATACCCACGTCGGCCTCTAGGAAATATTCCCTAAGGCTGCATACCTCGCGGTTGTGCAGGGTCTTAGCATTTAAGAAGCCACGACCCCCGCACTTCCGCGGGATATACAGCCTCATCACCGATGACCGTGGGTGATGCATCCGATTTGCGGTAAGCAGTGAGCGTACCCTCCTATCCAGGGCGTCAAGTTCCGTCTGAGTCCATTTGAGTATGCCGAAAGAGTACATCAATACCGGCATGACCCAACCGTTGAAGGCGCGCACCTTGTTTCCGCTTGATAAAAGACTGTTAAAAACTTTGTTCAGGCGACCGAAAAAGCGCTCCTTCAACGATTGTTTCATGTCAGCAGCATTAATGCCTAACGCTTCCGACATACCCAAATACTTGTAGGTTTCGGTTGAGGAGAGGGACCTAAGGTGTATGGAATCCGAGAGTTGGGTTCCCACGGATTCCATAATCTCCCCTCGCTTTACATGCATGACCGCACATTTGTCCACACCAAATTCCATCCTGATGGCGCTACTGAAGGTTTCTGTTACCTTCAGTAGCTTCATCATTTGAAAGTTGTTAGGAGCAAATAGTTTCAAGTCATCCATGTAAAGGAGGTGCGATATGACCTGACCACCTCTTCTCAACCGGTAGCCTTGCCCCGAACCCTCCAGCAGTGTACTGAGAGGGTTGAGGGCCAGGCAAAACCACAGTGGACTCAGACTGTCGCCCTGAAATATGCCACGCTCGATCCTAATCGGGTCGCTGTTCGCCTGGATCTGTCGACACCCTGGATAGCGAAGAACCGTCCTCCACTGCCCCATACACGACATCAGGAAGGTGCGTAGGACTGGATCAACTTTATACAGCTCCAGCACCCTCATGAGCCATGTATGTGGCACCGAGTCATAGGCCTTCTTATAATCTATCCAACATGTCGACAGATCCTTTCGGGAACGGCGAACCTGTTGGCTAATGGCAATATCAATGAGGAGCAGCTCCTTAGTACCGCGGGACCCGTTCCTACATCCATTCTGAGAGGCAGACATTATTGAACTACTGTCAATATGATGGTTAATCTTTGCTCTCAAAATGGATGTAAGAACTTTATAGACCGTCGGTAAACACGTGATCGGTCTATAATTTTTATTATTATTATTAAAGGTGATACATTTAGTATAAGGCCGTTTTTCGTTCTAGCGTATATCTAGGTACCTGAGAACAAGAATGTGAAATTGTAGTATTTTTTGACTATATGATCTAGCATCCAAGTCCTAAAATCTTTTTACTAGCTCAGATTTTCAATGATATCATTCTTTCATGACATATCTAATACCTGTCAGGGAAATACAACTTTCTCGAGTGTAGGTGTTATTTGAAATTTGTTGTAATAATTTCTGTGGTTTTTATTATATTTTGGTGTTTATTTAGTTGTTGATATCGTTCATCAAAACAGGTGTTTAGGATTTGAACCCGGGTCCTCTCGCACTCAAGGCGATAATCATACCACTAGACCCGCTTGGTCATGTTATTTAATAGCTAAAGTTATGAATGATTGTATGAAGCTACAAAATAATTAAGTTTCCACAAGTGCCGTACTTGTGGAAACTTAACTGTACTACACTGATTTGAAGCTTAACACGAGTGGCTCGTTGGTCTAGTCGTATGATTCTCGCTTCGGGTGTGAGAGGTCCCGGGTTCAAATCCCGGACGAGCCCTGTTTTTATGCCCTTATCCGACATATTAAGCAGCACATATTAAGTTCTATAAAGTTTTTTTACCTAAAACCTTTTTGCAAGTACCTAATGATGAAGTCTATGGTTATTCTATTTTGGGTCGGTTCATTTGCGTGCAAAATTTTTGCTAAGCATTTATCAATCTGCGTAAAAGTTGTAGATAAGTACGAAAAAAAGTGGCCTATGTCCTTCTCCATATCCCAGGCTATATATTTGCTAAATTTCATGACGATCCGTTCAGCAGTTTTAGCGTGAAGGCGTAACAGACAGATATACAGAGTTACTTTCGCATTTCTAATATTAGTAAAGATGAAAATCAAACGACCAATGAAGGTAATTCTGCTTGCGTGTGTTGTGTTTTATTTTCTTGTAGTGATAGCGAGATTTCGCGCTTTTCATTCGTTTCCAAAACCAAAACAAGTTAAGAAAATGTAAACGTCACTAGCTGTATCAAAGTATACAATTCACTGTGCCGCTGTAAAATTTCCCATTTGGAGTGGCGTCCGCTCTTTATGTAGTTTTAATTCCTCCATTCCTTAGCTTGGAGCCGGGATCTTATTTCATTAGCCGGCCGCGAGAGGGAGTGCTGCCATTTAGCTCGCAAGCTACAGAGCCGGTATGGTGTGGGCTTAGTGGAGGGAATAGCGATTCTGTGACGGTGACGTGTACGGTTATAACGTTTTTTCTTTTCGTACACATACGTTCTTGAGTTGAGGCGGTAATCGGCAAACGTCTGCTGGGACTAGGTGAAGCGCCAAGCTTGGCACGATTGGAGCGGCCTATGTCCAACAGTGGACTGCTGGAGGCTGATGATAGTGATACTATAGGTGCAGGGTTTTACGACAATCGCGAAAGGCAGCACTTACTATGGTTGACGTCAGATATATTTGCAATGACGGTAATTGACACATTTATTGACATACCTAATTCGGAAAACAGCAATAAAGACAAAGCTGTCCTGAATTTATCTATCGTGATCCTGTACATTTTCTAGTAATGAAAAACGATTCATAATTTATTTTCCAGATACCTACGAAGAGATATTAGGGAAAGGGTTATTGCATATTTATCTGGCGTCGCGCGAGGTACTGAAATTTGGTGGTAATGGCACAGTTAGCATCGAAGGTTTTCCTTCATGTCAATGAAATTCTTACAAATTGATGGATGTGGTCTCCTTTGATAAATATCTCTAAGCAGACCACGTCCATCAATTTAAAGACAGTTCATATTTTGATAGACTTTTGATTATTATTTCAAATGCACATTTCATTACACAACATTTCTAAACGTTAATTTAGATTGAGTAAAAATCGTTTGTAATGTTTAAATGTATATGGGCAATTTGGGAAATCCGCGTACCATTTTCCGCGTATCTCAGTCCTCGGGTTTACTTCAGTGGTGCTCCTGTAAATACGACGAAATTGTACAGCTCACGCTAGATACTTGATCTGTTTATGTTTAAGTTGCCTTGTTCCTCTTATTAATTAAATGCTACAAAATCGCGGCGCACCGTCATGAAACTATGTTTTGCTATACATTTTGTAAAAGAACCTAATAGGAAAGACATGTTGGGACTTGTATTCCTTTGTTGGGTTTACTTGCTTATAGGTCATAAACAAAATGTTAATAATCAACGAAAGCGTTGGTCCAAATGTCAGGTGTACACCATGTGTAATTTTGATAGTCATTTGTCAATCCTATTCATTTTTTGACAAGAGGTATCGATGATTCAATGACACTTTTCTAGAGCCTCAGGTCTTGTAGGTGCAAACTTCGAGTAGCACAAAACCAATGAAATTCTGGCTAGACTGTGTGAAAGATGACATGGCTGGAAAGGGGTTACTGTTGAGATAACGAATGTTAGAGAAGTTTATTTTTTTTCTATGGATAGGAAATCATCAAATGACTCCTTGTGCTCTAGGCGGAGTGGAAGGGAGTGACTCAGACTCAGATTCTTACTGATTAAAACCCATCCGTGTTCCTCCTAATGCCTTTTGCGTTCCAGGACCGCGGTGACTCGGAATAGAGGAGTATGGAAGAAGAATAAATTTGTTGCGCCGACCGGCGACCCCAAGTTAATTGCGATAAGGTCAATAGAGAGTAGTAGAGAATGATTTACACTATTCGTAGGTCCTGCGTAGAAGCAAATGAGCTGCCGATTTACTTACTGAAGTTTGTTACATTTCAATTTCGCTTTCCAGGGATTTTTTGATGTACGGAGTTGTGAAATCATTTGTGGCGTTCATATATTTGTATCTCGTCTGGATACCTATTTACAGAACTTCCAGCTAAGTGTTTTGTATTTTAAGCTGTAAGTATTATTTTTTCGAAGAAGAAAAACAAATGATTTAAAAAGGGGCTTAGCTTCCCACGCATGTTATTTATCTTTTTAATAACGAAGGTTCTGATCGTGAGTCGGCTTAGAGGTTTTTCTAATAAAATAATGTGTTTGTATATGAAGAGCCAAATCATAAGTACTCAGAAAAATAAAGAGCACATACTAAGGTACCTTGAATTCTTGATATTGATAATTCGATCAAACTGTCTTATGCTATGGAACATAGTAAAACTCCTGTTGCCTTCTTACTTTTGAAAAATCTTTATTCAGTGCTCAGTGCTTATAACAAGATTGAAGGCAAGTTTTAATTGGATTCCAATAGGGTATTTTATTGAATAAATCTAACTAGTCCACCAGATAAATTTTCAAAAAATATTGGGCACGTATTTTTTCTTTTTTTACGTAAAAAATAATGGAGACGATACAGTGCGTTGAAAACACGCGTGATGTCACGTCGCGTCGGTGGTAAAAAAATTACCATAGTATATCGTAGTAGATTTTTTAGTAAAAATACCGTAATAGGATAATGGTTGATAATTAAAACTGACAGTCTGATTATCAAAACGGAGAAAGAGCCGTATGAAGTTTGTTTGTAAGGCCAAAATATGGCAGTAATATAATTATTCTGTGTCTTGAAAATTTAACTTTGTATGTCTGCAAGCAAAAGCAAAGGCGTAGTAGCGCCATCTATACGTACAATCAAATACAAAAGATAAAAACAGTCCTGCGGTCATACAAATCCTACAGAACGATTTTTTTTTATTTCAGAAATCGTTTTCATGAGTAATTTCAAGTTCGTTCTTTAGCTCCTTTCCTAAAATACAGCAAACGAACTAAAAGTCACCCTGTATTGTTTCCTAGGATAATGAAATTGCACGCTAAAATGGCTGAACGGATCGTCGTGAAATTTGGCAGATATAAAGCCGCGCATTTTTACGCGATAACCGACACATACGCGGGCGGAGCCGCGGGAAAAAGCTAGTAAAAAAATAAATTATTTGGAAAAAATCTGAAGGTAAACTTAACAATCGTTCATCAGATAATTCCCCATTTTATTCGTATAACAATGACAATGCCTAGGCGTCATTATTCGTAGCAGCCAGTTTTTTCCAAAGCTTACTTCTAAAGGCCACAAAAATGACAAGGCTTAGGAGACCATTGTGAATGTAGCCACCCGTCATCCCCTGATTGATGTTATTTTTAATTACATTTTTTTTATGTCAACAATCTATAAATCTTAGTGCTTAGAAACGTAATGAAATATTCATAACGAGATTCTCTTTTTGTTACTTACTTTTATTGAATTATATTGAAATGAAGAGAGGTTCTAATTTCTTTATTGATTCGTTGAATAAGTTTGCTACTCCGTAACTAATGTCTGAGGAAAAGTACCAAAGTAATAGCCTGTTTGATTTTTGGAAACTTGAGTTGACAACGAGAACTGTGATTGATAAATAAGAGGAAAGGACTAGACAGAGAATAATGTATTTATTAGACACCCTTCTATTTCTAAGCTCCAAATGTATTTTTTTTTACGGAGTACAATAGTTTTTATTGCTATTTTATTCTATTATTATATGCCAAGAAAATGTAACATTTTAATTCAAAGCCGAGGCTACACCTCGAGACTTGTTTTTGCGCGAGAGCTGACTCTAAAATTTACGATTGTAAATAGGGCATTCCGTTTGTTTACTTATGACCGAGTAATTCGGTGAATCCGTATAATTACCAGCATTAAGATGATTCCAGTTCTCTCGAACAAAACAAAGTACCTACCCTCCTAAGTAATGTTAGAAACATTCAAATGTCCACCGACTTTGCGAACGAACGAAACGCTTTAAAGTGGAGGTTATAAATTTTCGGACTGACGGAGATTACAATTGTGGAAAGTTAATGGATTGCCCCCTTACAAAACAGGGCTCGTCCGGGATTTGAACCCGGGACCTCTCACACCCAAAGCGAGAATCATACCACTAGACCAACGAGCCGCTTGTGTTTTGTTTCAAACCAGGACAAAAGTTTAGTAGATCATTAGTAAGACTTGAATTGGAATTTCAGGGCATGAACTATAATATAACTTGAATTTACAAGCGGCTCGTTGGTCTAGTGGTATGATTCTCGCTTTGGGTGTGAGAGGCCCCGGGTTCAAATCCCGGACGAGCCCTGTTTTGGTATAGCTGACTAAGTTTTCAAAGATTGTTGCTTCTCTCTGTACAATGAGACAGAATAAACAATCTTAGAAGACTCAGCTCTAACATTGGATGAAACGATTTTTCGATCAAGTTGAGGAGCTTTTTTTGTTGAATTGAACGTTATTCAATGAGAACAATAATGACGTGAAGTTGACAACTGTTTCATTAATTCAAGAATCATTTCATTACAAATCGATGAAGCTCTGTTGCAAAAATGTCTACGGGAAGGAATAAAGAGCAATACCTCTAAAGAATCGCGTTACTGGTCCATTCTCAATTGAGTGAAGTGCGATGGTTATTAAATTATCTGCCTCCCTGCCTGAGTATCGGTATATTAATCGCAATGTAACTGCTAAGGGACCGGCAGACGACAAAATGAGCAGCTCTGGGCAGGGTTGGTACCACGGTTTTGGACCTTTATTTATCAAAAATAAGTATGTTCTACGTGTATTGTGTGTTCTTTAGTGATTTTGCTATTTTATAAATGATAATGGTATATTATGATGCTATTTTATACGTCACGGATATTTTTATGGGTACCTAAACCTAAGCTTTGTTTTTTTTGCCAGTATCCACGGGGTAACCATATCCGATACCCAAATGAATACCTGAAAATGCGCGCTGTTGAATTTTCAATATTCGGTGTTAAGCGTAAAAAATCAAGCAACGCGCTTTTGTCTACGTAGGTACTAGCACGAATGTTTTTGACGTATAGAAACGTAGGTACCTACCTAAAGTAAAATTTTACTATAACTGTAATACTTTCATACATAATATTTATTTGAATTGGATACTACGAGTGTATTCATATTTTGTATAAATTTTTACCAAAATATTATGGGGTTGTAGTTTTTTTTATCCAAAATTCACTCACGTTAACGACACTGTAACGTTACTATACGTCAACGCATTTGTGCTAGGCCTTCTGATTCTTTTTGATGTCACCTAATATCAGTAATGTTCATAAATCTTTCTAAATATTATAAGATCAACGTAGCAGAATCAACAAATGAGACTCGCGATCTGTCTCGACAGCTGCGAACTAACTTGTCGAAATCCTGAATCGTGATATCGGAGTTTACCGTGCGATTCGAACAGATACTGTAACAGCCCGCATATCAACTGTCGGGCAGTTGCCTACCAGACCCGACAACCGTGTGGTCGGATGATCCTCCCTTTTCAACGGAGGTATGCGGGACTGTCTCTGTACCGCTAGTCGCTGCCTCCATTGAACAAATTGCGCTATACGCGAAGGCTCCTTTATGCATCCCAACATGTTGTACCATTGTAGTTGTAGTGTTGGTAACTAGGTTTAAGAAGTTTTGTTCTTCAGTGTATCAACGCTACAAAGCTAGGCTTTTAACGTTATAGAACATGAGAAAATGCTTTTTCTCTGAATCCATCATTTCGATCTAAATCTTTCAGTTACTTCACTGAAAAAGAAAACAACGTATTTTCCTCGGCATATCTTTCATTCCAAATGTTCATGAAGTATGTTTATCTCTGCATATTATGAGTTTTGTATACGTTTTGTATTAGGGCGCGGATGTATCACCCCTAAGATTTGGTCGTTATAGGGTGAGCGCTAAAATGTTGCTGGTAGAAATGTAGACGATTCACGTATTTTTACTTTTTAATTAACAGTTATTTTAAAATAACAGAACCCTTAACCGACATGTATTAAATAAATGATTATAATGTCACGCGTGTAGGTAAATAAAATATCATGGCTCCTAAACTATTAAGACACCGTAGTGCAGGAGCTAGTGCGTGGGGAACGCACTAGCTCCATCTAAAATACAATTTAGCTCAATACTCAATCGAAAGAAGGAAGTTTTAAAATTACACGAAATATGAAAATAACAGGAATATAAAATATTTCAATAAGAAACATCAAGGTAAGATAAGGCTTAAATGAGCATATGTTTTTCAGTTCAAGCTAGAATTTTGAGTAGGATTTTAATTAGAAACCCATTAACTTGAGCCTATACGAATCTTATTATTAGTAGATATGTATACTGTGCTTATTTCATGTAGCACTCACAAGCAGCTGCATATATTTGATGAAATTTTTGAATTAACTTAATGCGAATTCTCATTTTCATGTGGCCTGGGCAGAATTAATTATGAATATGACGTGCCAATGCGACCAGATATACCGGACGACTAGTACTATCCCTTTTTAACCGACATCAAAAAGGAGGTTATATGTTGGACTGTAGGTATGTATTTTTTATGTATATTCACCGATTTCTCCGCCAATTGTGGACCAATTTTCGAAATTTGATTTATTCGAAAGTCTATACTCATGAGGTGGTCCCATTGTCACCAAGTCAGAATCTGATGATGGGTGGGGGAAATCGAGGACAACCCCTTAAATTTTACAGACACATACAATTTTATTCATATACATTGTAACGCAAATTAGATATTAGTGCTTGGTATCATGTCATGTTGGTGAGCTGATGATGGAAGGCATAAGTCAGGATCTGATGATGGTATCCCAGGAAAAATGTTTGTTTAGCGATATTTTTGCCAATTGTCAACAGATTTAGTTGATATTTTCTTGTATGGAAGAGTATTTTCCCGAACTCTCGTCTCATTTCAATTTTGTGAAGATCTGATGAAGAACTTCGGAGGTAGGCAACGGAACTCTTCAATAAATGATAGCAAATCTCCCGGGATTGCTGAAATCGCACGTATGTTCATTGTTTACACCAGTAAAATCAGTAAAACATTGCATCACGCCGGTACGCGGTGAAGGGCAAATGCATACAAGTTAACCTGAATTTCCATGTTTTTGAAGTTATCTATTCGGACATAAATTTATTTTTTATCAACCGATCTTGATGATTCCTTTTACGATGGGTTTAGTTATAGCTATATTACCTACATTTGCATTGGACGTTGAACTTCAAATATAAATCAGAGACCTCCTCAACTTAAAATCTACTAAAGTGAGATATTGTGTAGTTTATGTCAATTCTAAAGCAAAGTCGATATTTAACTAAGAGCTGGTTTGGACTTGGACTGCCAAAGCACACAAAGTAACTCCTTAACAGCAAATAGCGCAAATATTAATTTAAATGTGGGGTATCACAAAAAGTCAAACTTGAAAAACTTTTTTTACAAAAAAATACAACCGTTTTATTGTTTCTCTTCATAGCAATCGAACGGAGGAAGACCTCGACCTGTGTTTATTTAAACCAATTTACATTTCAACATCTTTTTTTTATCACGTTATCATCAATGAAACGTCTTACTAGAGAAACATTGCAGTAAACTTAACCACTTAACTCCACATATAAATTCCTCAAGAAGCGCCATCTTAGAGCCCTCTGTTTGCCCCGATTGATAGGAAACGGAGCGATCCTTCAGAGGAAAAATGTACCGGCTAATGATTTGCTAACGACGATATTTATATTTTAATGCACCCCCCAACACAGATTATTTTCTTTGAGGACGCTTGATCAATCGATGGAAGATCTGCCGATGTTAATTGAGCCCTGTGTGATTCTTGGTCTGAACGAGGCTTTTTGATGATTTTTAGGAAAAAAAAAAACTGTTTGAAAAGAAAGATTTGTAATGTTTGCCTTGATCATTCGTGCCTATTATACTGTGGCTTTGACTAGAAGACACAAATGTGTCGGAGTTCAGAGAATCCTTAACAACTGTCTGAACTCCCCAAATTATTTTTATTTCTTTTTTATTACTACTTAGGAATATGTATCTGTAAAAGGAACATTCTCTTCTTCAACAGAAACTGAATGTTTCGCAGGAAATGCCTTCCCCAAATTTCGACTCTTTTGATCAGAAATTCCAGTAGCCAAAGTAACTCCATCATCCAAAAGATGGGCTCGTCCGGGATTTGAACCCGGGGCCTCTCACACCCAAAGCGAGAATCATACCACTAGACCAACGAGCCGCTTGGAATAGACGAATAAACAAAAGAACCGTCGTTGTTCAGCTTTAATGACCAGGCGGTACAGAGAGTTAAGTCCCGCAGACCTCCATAGAAACGGGAGGCTCCTCCGACCAGACGAATGTTGAGTCCGGTGGGCAAGTGCCCGATAGTTGATATTCGGACTCTGGATCATCATCTACATCATCATATCAGCCGAAAAAAGTCCACTGCTGGACATAGGCCTCCCCCAAGTGTCGCCACAACAACCGGTCCTGTGTGTGTGTGTTCGGACTGTTGTATATGTTCAAAAAGCTGATAACGCGACGCAGGATTTCGTTAGTAGTTCGCTCCTGGCGGGATAGATGGCGTTGCGATTCTTTTTGTTGCCGTACAAATTTCGCTTCTCTTTCTCTGAGGGCGTAATGTAACATGTTACAAAGCGATCATTCGTGCAGTCAGTACGTGGAAACGGACACGCGGATGTTACTCGGATTTTAGGACATGGCGTATCGTAACATGCTGCGAATGGTACATTACGACTCGAAACGTCGGTCAGTGTCCACTTTTAGAAACCGACCCCAACTTAAGTTGGAAAAAGACTGATTGACATTAATATCACAACATACACTGTAGATAATGCAATGTAACTTCCTTTTACTGTACCAAGTATTTAAATCAAAAGGAGCTGCAGAGAAACCCATCTATATGCTATAAGTTATTTCATTTAAGTATTATCCTACCAAGAATAAATATTGCAGAAAAATATCAGCATAAACGTTGGAAAAGTATCTCAATTCATTTGTGTATAAAACGAATGGTTACGATGGCATTTAGTCTCTTCGATCCGATTTATCTACATGCAATTATGTTGCTTGTAATTAAGTATTAAACTGGCGTATATTTTCGTTTTTCAGCAAAGGCCTACCCTCTCCTATCTTTTTGTGACTTAAAACCTCAGGAGGTCAGATATTACTAAGAAAAACCGAAATTATATCGCAAACGATACCCATCTACCAATCCAACATGCGTTTTTCGTCTCTTTATCCTAAATACTGCTGTTGTAGCTGGTAAATAGGTATATCCAAGGAAACATACAACAGAGGAAACAGTTCTACGAAAATAATAACTTTGCAGCTTGATCATTCTCTTACTAAACTTGGTAAGCAGAATTAAAGAAGTTGTGAGTAGCAAACTTGATCTTCCTTTACTTATCCTCCACATTGTCTGCCTTCCTAGGAAGGGCTTCTAGTCTGGAGTCCAGTCAGAGCTAGATGCACCTGAATACCAGTATTGTTCATGGAGCGACTGCATTTCTGTCCTCCAAAACCTAGCAACTGTCATACGATAGCCCTTGGTAAGAAGAGACTGTGTAACGATTGTCAAATATCTACAAATGACTGCACGGACCAAAACGCAAAAGCTGAAAGTGATGGCCGATGCACGACTGCAGTCGGCCCAATATCCTCCGCGAGCGTGAAAAAAGAAGTCCCATAAATCGTAGAGTATAAAAGCCCCCACAAACGTGTCGCGTATTCCCCATCTCTCTCCGAGTAAGTAAAACATAGTATATACGATTCTTATTGCGAGCGTATCGGTTCATACTCATAACATGGTATCTGGAAATTATTTGAGACCCAACAGCTGTGGCCCGTTCCGCTTTGGAAAATAATAAAGTTCCGTTTAAACACAATTTGTATGTGAGATACGACGAATGAGGCGTAATAAAGTGAATTAGGAGAAATGTATTGCAAATAGGAAAAAACCAGATGTACGGTTCTCTTTTTCGACGGTAACACATGTGATTTTGGTGAAGATTCGGTGAAAAATGTTTAAGAAATCATTTTCCTGTTTTGTATTGTATTTTTTCTCATCTCATCTACGGGGGCAAAACAGGGCTCGTCCGGGATTTGAACCCGGGGCCTCTCACACCCAAAGCGAGAATCATACCACTAGACCAACGAGCCGCTTGAAGAATGACATTATATTTTAGAGTGCATGCTCAGATATTGGAGACAAAATTACGTCACGAAATAGTTAAAGTACAAGTGTTAACTAACGATTTACCTAAACATTTGAGCTGGTTTGGAACAAAACACAAGCGGCTCGTTGGTCTAGTGGTATGATTCTCGCTTTGGGTGTGAGAGGTCCCGGGTTCAAATCCCGGACGAGCCCTGTTTTGATGGAAATCTGATCAGAATTTATTCTCTGGGAAACAAACTGAAGCATTTGCTTCAGTCTGAGACGGTGGTTGACCTGTTATACAGAGCTGCTGTTGTCTTCATACTGCTGCTAATAGAACGGTCACCAAACTAGCTTTTTCACCAATGTTTTTTAAACTGTTGTTAACTCAACTCGATTCAACTGGATTTATTGGACCCCACAGTCCTAAAAGCAAAGTGGCTTCTCTCAAAATCTCCGGTTGCTAAAAATAGAAAAAAAAAACCGTGTTAAATCATATAAACTACACATGACTTTCTCAAATTTACTCGTATTTTATTACGAATAGAAACAAATTAAAACATCTCATCTCGGCGTCTTTAAACCGAACTTACTTATTATCTGAACGATCAATCGATCTCCGAATCGTCATAACTTAATCGATGGTTGTTTTAAGAGGACTCGTCTTCCAGGAACTCTTGACGGATAAAAATGAAGCAGGTAGGTATTAATTCTGATATATTCGCACGTTGCTAGATTATTTGTTTAAAGGCAAGAAGTAGGGTCAACAATAATAGGCCGGTGGGCAAATAGCAAGTCATATTGTTGAAGACTTATGCACGGGTAGACGCGGCAGGCGTTTGATTTGGTTGGGCTCGCTAGATTATTTTGTTTGACTTTTATTCTGAAGTTTTCACTACAGTTACAGAAGATATAGTTTTGCTAGGTTCTTGTTGGTAGTCACGGAAATCCCTCTGAAAACTACAGAAACATGAAGTTTCTTCCTCATAGGACATCCGAATTTCGAATCGTTTTACTAAGGGCTGATTTTTCAATAGTGAACTTTTATTTGAGGAAATTATATTGTTTGTCAGCTTTTGTATGGTAGGCACTTACATAATAATAATTATGCTTATCGGCCATATTTATTCTTTAGGTAAAAAGTATCATCTAACGATCGAAAAACGGACTTTACGCAATTTTACAACGACGAGTTGAGTGTACATCTATACAATAATTTATTAAGCTTATTGTACCTACACCAAAGTAGGAACACAATTCTTCTCTCTATAAATGCAAGACTTGTTTCATGCAAGTAGTATGACAGTAAGTCAATTGCTGTGTTACAAACACATAGGCAGTGTCGCAAATATACCTATAATGATAAAGACAGATGACGGTCAAGCACAGAGCAGAGTGCCAATTCTACTAATTTTTTAGCAACGTTCACATTCGCATGTCAGTCGCAATCTGTCAAAAATGTATGGAAATTGAGGAATTTTAGGCAGATTGCGAATGCGAACGTTGTTTAAAAATTAGTAGAATTGGCCCTCTGCTCTGTGCTTGACCGTCATCTGTCTTTATCATTATAAGTATATTTGCGACACTGACTATGTGTTTGTAATACAGCAATTGACTTACTGTCTTACTACTTGCATGAAATAATTTAGCCAATAAACTGCAACAACACATTAGCTTGTAGATTTTTTAAGACCGCCCATTTCACCGTACTTTATATTGATTAAATCTATCTTTTCTGTAACTTATATGATACATAGTAAAGAGTATATCTATTAAATTTCATTCTACTTTAATTTACGGTTTCGCTAAACTTCTCCATTTGAAAATAAATCACATTATATAAATTTTATTGGATTATATTGCCATGTCTATAACTATTTAGTATCCTGTGTTACCTGTACGGGCAGGTATTCACGCGGCCCGAATTTCCCGGAATCCGACGATGATCCGTCGACTCAGACCTTAGCGGTTGCATCTCCATTCAACCGTATCTCTACAACTATAAACCATATCATGGCACCATAAGGTTTTAATTGGGATTCAAATTCTTTGGTGGTTAGGTCGTTTTTGATTACAGCATGTCATAGTTGCCTCGATAAGATTGATCGAGTGGGGTAAGGAGACCAGATAATCTGTTTTTGAGATAAAAAATCGGTGACTTGTCAAATTCGTCGCATTCTATACTGAGTTTTTGGATCGGCCGTCGATCCTCTGATTGGTCTCGGATGTTTAAGCGATGTCCGATGGATTTTGTAACGTTGAAGTTGTTTGAGAATCTTAAACTTTGCTTTTAGGATTATAAGGATTCCGCTCCGTTTGGTTGGCATCCTATCAGGATATTGTGGATATAGTCACGGCAGATTTATTGAATCCTTGCGAAAATTGAATACACTTTAACATAATATTGTAATATGCTATCTTAGCTGTATTATTTGTAAATTATTTTTTTGTAACCTTCATTTATACATCTTTGAAGCTGTATAAATCCTGAATGCTCTAGTATTTGGAGTGCAGATTTAAAAATGTTATCATTTAAAAGTAATCCTAATCACAACTTGATCTGTATTCTGTAACTGTAGGTACCTTTTATAAATAAATATCACTATTGTTTTGCGTCTATTCCGTAAATTGTATGCAAATGAACATTGAAAGTTTAGAAGTTACATGAATGCTTCACTTTTTAGAATACTATTGTAGGTAAGGTTTTTTTAAGGTATTTTTCTGCGAAACGACTTCATTTTGTGACTCTTATCTCCCGGTTTCTAGAAATAAATCAAATTTTACATCACAAATGGAATGCATGTCAGTGATGTGATTGACTAGTAATTCCTTAATTCCATTAATGGTACTCGTATAATGGAGTGTGCTAGCTAACATGTTGTAAATAATATTTAATTTTATGATTTCCATGTTGTTGGATACATATTTATTTTTTTTGTTCGTGTCTTAAAATAATTTGCGTACTATTGTTTAATTGAAGTTCTTAAAACGTAACAGACAGATGTGTTGCTGGGGAGTTTGTTGCGCCACTTCTTCTTCCCAGCTAAAACACTAGGAAGTGGTGACGGGTGGGCGTTTTGGGGGACTGTCTTTATGTAAAATTTGACGTTCAAAAAGTGCTGGCTCTCAGCCTAATTTGAGTAAATGACTTTTGATTTTGATTTTTGATTCATTCAACAAATCAAAGCTGCTAACTCACTTTCGAGAAATTATTTGTTTAATTAATTTTGCGATAATTTTCGTTCCAGCAACAGTATCTATCTATAGAGATGTACTCTTGAATAGAGGCAATGACTATGTAAGTTTTTTCAAACATTTTGTCTTCTCCCTATTCCATAATAATAAAATACATACAGGGAAACTAATTGTCTGTTTGTCTTTTTATTACCTTCTGCTCGGCTCGAGACAAGTGAGATTCTGTCAACGGTAGCGTGGCGAAGGCGTTTGGCAATACGTCAAAAAATTATGGGATTGACAGATGGTATCGAAATGTCACGTGATTAAATTCCTACATTTTGACATTTCGACAGTCGCATTCGCTAATTGAATGGCACATTGTCTAGGGCCTCTTGTGATCATTTTCGATTTTAAGCGAAGCCAGTAGCAGAAACTAGTACAACATAATACTGTTTGTAAAGTTATACTTTTTTTTTAAATCTTTTATTTTAAGGTCTTTTATTCTAGGAACATGTCAGCCCCGTAGAGTCATATAACTAAGCAATACAACAATACAGTAAATATTACTCTAAACGAATGAAGGGCTTATGTAACAAGATCCCTGCCGGGGTCTGTGTTTCCTGATAGCTACAACCTGGGAGTCTTTAAGTCAAGAGTGAATAGGTTACTTCTAGGCAAGCGTGCTCCATCTTCGACCACATCGTCGCTTACCATCAGGTGAGATAGTGGTCAAGCGCGTGCCTATCAATAATAATAATAAAAAAAATAACAATATCTCAATGACGCGTGAACATTTTAAATAGGTTGATAGCTGCAGACGAGAGGGGGTTTGCTAATATTACTAAAAAAAATCCAACATCCATCATATTAAATTTAAATTCACGCACCAGTGATTCCGTGTCTCTTCTATATTTATTACGATCTAATAATAAGTGATTTACATCATCAAGTACACCACATACTAAAATTATACATTGTCTCCACATTTGTGCTAGCTATACTCAATAATAAACGGATGGATACTTTTATAAATTCAGACCTGTTTTTTCCTATGATTGTTTTATTTTGAATAGATTTTGCAATAGGTACTTCTTGAATTTCCTATAGATGTGGTAGCATTCAGTTTATTCTCACGTCTGGGTATCTTGAAAGGCCAAATATGGTAAACTTAGTGCCCATGACTAACGTGTGGTATTGCTTTCTTGAGGAACTTGAGTTATACAACGTGTAACAGAATAAACGCAATACATCTTAAGGGGTCATTGTACTCATCATAATGAACCATTTTTAATATGGGACCAACACAGAAATCGCAAAAAAAATCAACTGCATAACTCGACAAAATGTACTGAACAGCTGATTTTTTTTTCGCGATTTCGTTGGGCCCATAGTAAAAGTGGTTCATAATGATGAGTACAATGATTCTTAAGAGGTATTGCGTTTATTCTGTTCCACGATCACCCGATGGGTTCATCCCAGTATTTTTATGAACTGCACGGTGAAGGTGGTGTGACGATCTTAGGGCCAACGCCACTAATTTTAAAGCAATGTTCACATTCGCACGTCAGTCGCTATCTGTCAAAAAAAGCCTCAATTTCCATACATTTTTGACAAATTACTACTGACATGCGAATGTGAACGTTGTGTGAATATTACTAGAACTGGCCCTCAGATCACATTTGCTGGTCAAACTTGGCCAGATAAGGCACAGGATTGAGAGGTATGGAAGGAGAAAGGAGATGCCTTTGCCCAGCAGTGGGACACAAATTAGGGTAAGTAGTATAAATTCACAAATAGATATACATATAGGTAATAAAAAATGTACCAACTTTATCATCAGAAGTTCAAGTTTCAAAAATAAAGTATTCCATGAAGTTTTAGAACCCATCCATAATGACACTCATTGTGATTGAGTCTTCAATAGTACCCATTATTGAAGACTCAGACCTTAGTATTACAAACAATAATTTTAGTTCAAAGTACCCAATGTTTCCGCATTTTTAGGAATTTAGCTGTGAGAATCTACAAAATCCATCTTATAAACTACAGGTACCTGAGTAAAAGTCAGAAATCAAGTGACATTTCATTAATTATAATCCCAAAATCTGTTTATTTTTTTTAATACAGATCCCCGATTCGCAGCGGGTTGCAACATTTCTAAAGCTAGTAAAGTTAATATGAATTCCTGTCATGTAGGCAATAGGGTTGGTTTTGCTTTGGAGGTTTTGTTAAAGAATTGGTCATTGTATCATGATTGAAATCCGTTTCTTGCGATACTTTTTGTGTGACTTAAGGATTATTGATGATTATGCGATTACTTGGCGTTAAATGTTGGGGCTGCGATGCGATCTGCCACAATGGTACCGAAGATATCTCATAACGTTTTATCTCTTAAGGCGCTGTCATCGGCAAAAACTAAAAAATTGCTGGTTTACTAAAATAATTTTAGCCAAATCTGTTTAGTTTCAAGCTGCAGATAAAATATATGTTGAATTTAACTATATTTCCAAGAACTCTGTTGTTTCCGAAACATGTTTAAAAATAAAATCCTCGATATAAATGATCGTCAAAGTAACATCTAAGATTGACCTTTGAAAAAAAAAAACCCGTATTACTAGCCTACCTATAAAAAAGGCGGTAGGTAAAATTTATAACAAATAATGAATCGAACATTAATGCAAAACTTAGTTGTTCTAGATTATTAATAGGTCAACTTAGTTTTGAGTAAATCGACAAAATGCTTCATATTTGGCAATAAATTGCAAGCATTGTGTCGTCACGCTTCTCTTTCTTTTCTATACTGTCCGAGAGTGACCGAGTTTTTGCTATGACAGCGCCTTAATATTGTAGTAGGATCAACGTTAGAACGATTCTTTGTTTGTTATCGCCCGAGTTGTACGAAAATAGCTCATGATATTGATCATCATCTTTCTGCCGCTGTCTGTTACTTGGGGTCGGCGCAACACCATTTTCCCTCCATTCTGTCATATCAACCGTCTCTCTTCTTCTCTTTTTTTCTCTTTCATATCACTCCTCACACAATCCATACATCTTTTCTTTTGCCTCCTTCTCCCTCTTATCCATCAAGATTTATGTTCATAACTCTTACAACTACTAATATGCGTTACAAAAATAGCTCATGATGTTATGAACTATTTAGGCTGCGTTTCCACCAGAGATGTGCGCTGATGCGTAGCGAGGGATGTGTTTCTTAAGAACCAATAGAATCGCTTGCGCTGAGCGAGGCTGGGTAAATGAAGCGATCCTATTGGTTCTTTACAAACACATCCCTCGCTACGTATGCTCGCACATCTCTGGTGGAAACGCAGCCTTAAAATCTTCACTCTAGGAGGCGTGTAATATAATTAGGATCACATATATACTTTTATACACTCACAACGTATTCCAAAAATGAATTAAAACATTAAAGCTCTGTAAAAAGTATTATCACGTCCTAATATATATACTTACTCGTTTATAGTCCTCCTGATCGATTTTGGCCATGGCGGCCAATCTCAACCGAGGCAAAAGAGAGAGTGCACAAGTGTGTGCGCAAATACAGGTGCACTCTCTCTTCCATCACTCTCATATTCCGATGGGACGGCAACCCGACACGACCGGAGAGAGATCTGACGCAGGACCAACGGCTTAACGTGCTCTCCGAGGCACGGGGGTGTCACACCGCCAACTTCCAATCTCCGGGCAGTCACAGAGAAATTCGTAATGGAAAAACCCAATGACACTTTTTGCCCGACCTGGGAATCGAACCCTGGACTCCACACTCGGCAGTCGCGCTTGCGACCGCGAGACCAACGGAGCAGTTACAGCCACGTCCTAATGCTAGACAGATGACGTCTTAGCTGCTGAACGGATTTAGATGAAACTTGGCACACGGAAAGACCATGCCTTGGAATAGGACATAGGACCTCGGATTTTTATCCCAGTATGATTCATGGGAATAATTTCCGACTTTCATGCGGGTTAAGCCGCTGGTACGAGTAAAAGCTAGTTGCCTATAATCTTGTTGCATGTAATCATAAATATCATACACCGAAATCAAACTTGTTGTTAATCCACCACCATCGTCATTATCTTGCCTTTTTATCAATTTATCATTGCAATATATCTCCTTTTTCATAGTTCTTAGTAGTCAACCCTTTACAAGAATCTTTCACGCGATCCATCCAGCGATTCTTTGGTATTCATCTTCCCTTATAACCTTCAATTCCTCACTCCATACAAAGCTTAAGAGCGTTTATTCCTCAGATAAAGATAGAGTGATTTTCATTTTAAATTACAACAATTGAAAAAACTTTTAAAACCTTAAAATTAGTCTCTTTAAGCATGCGTATCAAGTAAATTATTAAAATCGCTTCGTTCATTTCCAAGCATAAGGACTTTAAACATCGTGAGGAGTAAACATACGATTACGAAAAACTCCATAATCTCATCTTACGAGATTTAAAGCCTGGCCTGACTTATTACCTTCCCATAACAAAGACATCTCCCAATATCTTCCATAAACACAGCACACCGTTTTCAATCAACCGACTACAATCTACATCAGCATGTCTGATCTTCATCGGCAGTTCGCGATAAAGCCCGTGGGGGATGGCGCCACCCACCCTCATCCCCCATCCACCTCGTTGTACTGTCTCACGGTATGAGCGCGGGTAGATTAACACGTGTCCTACTTACGTTAGGGAGGTTACGTATGGAACTATTATTGGATAAATTGAAACTGTTATTAAAATAGATGTGGAAAGTTTTTGAGAGCCATGTGACTATGGAGTTGAGGGTTGGGTCGATCTCTGAAAAAAGATACAAGGCAAGGTTGATAATGTGACGATGATTGAGAGTTAAATTTTTGGTGTTAAATATGCATATCTGAATCCTATACTAATATAAGCATTAATTGAGCACTTCTTTAGCACTTTGAAATAAAAGACTAAAATTAAAACTGTTCAAGTGTACTAACAGCAACAAAACTTGAAACTGTTGCAAAGGACTACCAACCATGATGAATAAGGAGTAAAAGATTTAGTCAAGCAAGAAGAAGGGTTTGAAAATATGACATCAAATTTCAAATTAGCTGCTGTGACTAACAGTTAGTAAGGCAATAAAATCAATTGACATAATTCGGCACAACCAGTGCAACTGGGCGTAATGTTTGGCAATTGGCAACAGATGAAATTGAACTGCCAGTCAGAAATCCGGCATTATATTGATTATAGTTTCGAATTCACCGGACGAAGATTTTTCTCACAAACACAATACGTATTCCCTGTTCTCCCCACAATATCTTTTGAACTAATTCTTTCAGCCAATTGTTTACTGCAAATCAGAGCGAAGTAGTACCAGGCGACCATGACCATGCATCAGTCCAAAGTCAATAGAGTCGCCACATGTCTGTCACGCAACTAATAATTCATGATTGTTCTATGTTCCTATTAACATTCCAAACGGCCTGTCTTCCTTGTACGGACTGATATCAATGGGGCTTATTAGTACGTTCAGTAGGCGAAACTTTGTGCCATCTGGGAGGTTTATTAAGTATATACTGCTATTTTATATTCGTTACCAAACAATCTGGTTGGACGCTATGAAAGTCATATTCTAGAGTCGCGATTATCACTACTGCTGCCTGTGGCCCTAATAGTTGGTGATTTAATACTAAAAGCATATTTTTTACCAGCCGAGAAAGGGACAGATTTTGCTTATTTTGATAATACTAAGCTCATACAGAGAAAATATGATATACATAGATGAGATAGGTAACATATATCCCTGCTGAGACTACTTGGATTATGCCTTGAAGATACAAGCATATATAAACTGCAAGGTGATTACGAAAGACATTACTAAAGCGAATACTCCGCCAAGAAATTACTCAGTCCCATTACGGCATCACGCGGAAAATCTTGTTTTTAACTTTGCCTACACAATCATGCAATAACGACCGCTATTCCTAGCGCTTCAAGACCAACAATAGCATAACAGATAGACAGGCGGCATAATAGATCGTCTGTGGTGTCGCAATCGCAACAGCAACTGGCAAGTAAGTTAGTGACGTGAGACAAGCAGTGCCTTTCGTAGTGGAAGTAGTGACGGTAGTGGAGGTAGTGCTGGTGACGTCACCGAGCCGCTTATCTGTGACGAGCGGCGGATGAGCGTGCTGCGTCTCGGATAGATAACGGAACAATGAGGCGAGCGCCGGTGGGCCGCATCGACCGGTGGGCGTGCCCCGACCCCGCCCCTCAGACAGAGAGCGCCTAATCTCACGGATAACGGATAAACCTAACCCGGACACACCCGTATTGGAGGAGGTTTTAGCGAATGTCAACGCCTAGCGAACGCTATTGGTATCTCGGATATAGGTGGATTAGGATATGTATAGAAAAGTTTACCTTAGCTGCTTTTCAGGTCAAGCTTATGTAGGGAGGTGGGAGGGGGGGACGCTGCGGGTTTTCAGTTTCAGTTGAGACCCCTTTAACCTCACTCTTTAAGTCTATTTTTTTTTTAAAAAATATATCTATCGCTATATTTTTAACCTTACAACATTACCTACATAATATACCTTCTTCTAAGGAAATCTACTCTGTAATTCCACCTAAGTTTAACATCTAAAATATTTTAATAAAGAAATCAAGCAAAGAGGAAACACTGCTCCGTTATCTCAGATCCCACGCGTATATCATTCTATTTATAATTATAAAACGTTGCTACAGAAGCCACAGAGTAAATAAATTCTCTTGGAACATTCTGTGACACTGTCGTCCATCGTTTTACAATGTTAAATTAAGTGGTATACTGTGGCACGATTCAATGCTATAGAATGGTTGGATAGCTGTATCAGCTGATGTATCAGATCTTGTGTCTATTGAGAAGTTAATTTTAATTAAATAACTTTTTATTATTAGTTACTTGGTTATTTTATAGTAGCTGACTAGAAATGTAGGTTGTTGTTTTATATTCAGGTTGAAAAAATTAAAACAAGGGGAGGCTGTATCTTTATTGGTTTGATTGTGGGAGAGTTATTTTTCTTCAGGTATTATTTCTTAAGAGGTATTGTATTTGACTGGCCTGTTGGTCTAGTGGTTAGTGACCCTGACTGCAAAGCCGGAGGTCGTGGGTTCGATTCCCACCCAGGACAAACTTTGTGTGATGAGTATTATTGTTTGTTCTGTGTCTGGGTGTAATTTATCTATAATATGTATGTATTTATAAATTATATAAGTATGTATATCAGTTGTCTGGTTACCATAACACAAGCTCTGCTTAGCTTGGGATCAGATGGCCGTGTGTGAGTTGTCCCAAGATATAAAAAAAAAAAATAAAGAAAAAAAAATATTCTGTTACACGTTGTATATATAGGTTCATCTATTGGGAATAGGTTTGGAAGTCCTAAATTAGATCTTATGTAGGTATTATTTATCCAATGTTATCCTTTGTTTTAAAACTTCGACACATTATCAATTTTTAAACTGATGTCAGTACTATTTTGATTTTCTCATGTATCCGAGATAGGTACCTACTTTCCTTACGCATGCACTACCACTGCTACCTAACCAATACATAGGTACACATTTAGTACGCTAGCGCCAAGTGCTTGCCCACACAATTCTCGAGAAAGCCCACATTCCGCGCCGCCTTATCTGCCATACATTTATGTAACAGCTGTTTGTTATTCTGATCGTCATTATTAGAGGAATTAGATAGATACTTCATTAAGCATGTACCTACTGCTAGTATATGTGTTTGGTGTTACCCGTGACTCCACTTGATATGGAAATGCTATTTATGTTTTCTTTTTCTCCCACCGCTGAGCAAATCCTATCCTATAATTTTCCAACTGACTTTATCTGATGCCTTCTCTTACTAATCCTTCAGTAATGAGTCCAAAGCATCAAGCCAGCGTTTAAAATTTTTGACTTAATAAAAATCCTATGCTGTTATTGGTAGCCAAACGAGCTATTTCTAGACTTCTCTAGTCTTTAATATTAATTAATTAAAAAATCCTGCGTTACCTACACTAAAAAGTTTTCGTAATAGGCTTGTATGAGTTTTGTTCAGAATATTAATCGAAAGTCAAATATAACTAAGTAATAAGATGAGTGAACCAAGGTTACCGACATAGCCCGAAGGATCGCAAATTGAAGTGGCAGTGGGCAGGGCACATTGCTCGCAGAACAGATGGTCGATGGGGCCGAAAAGTTTTGGAGTGGCGACCGCGTACCGGAAGACGCAGCGTTGGAAGGCCTCCCACAAGGTGGACCGATGACCTGGTGAGGGTCGCGGGTAACCGATGGATGCGAGACGCACAGGACCGGTTGTTGTGGCGACACTTGGGGGAGGCCTATGTCCAGCAGTGGACGTCTTTCGGCTGATATGATGATGATGATGATGATGATGAAAAAGATGAGTTGCAACTTTTGAAACTGGAAAATAACTGTATCTCAAGATAGAAAAATAGTATCAGCAAATTAAATAACGTTGTCACAAATTAGCAGCACCAAGGTATATTTAGTTTAAACTTAAATCACGACCTGGTTCAAGATCTAAGGACATGATCACACGAACCAAAGCGTCAATCGTTTGGTCACGTAAAGACTGACCACCGTTATGTTACAACTATGTGTCCTTGGTCTAAGGCCATTTACATACTAATAAATACATGTGAATGAGGTACACCTAGTTTGTTGTGTAGTAGAGCTGAGGATACTAAGGTTATACAGTAAAAAAGCTTCTGTGTTCACAGAAATACATACTTGTAACTAATTTCAACTGAATCGCTCTAGTAGTTTCTGAGAAAAATTGTCTGTGACAGACAGACATGCAGACAGCCAACCAGACACACACACGAGTGATACTATTAGGGTTCCGATTTCCCATACCTACGTATGTTCAAAGCCCTGAAAACGAAAAAAAAATCTCTAAAATCACCCTGTATTATATTATGTTTGGTGTACTTACAATAAAGAATTTACTCATCAGAAGGCTTAAAGTTACCCAAAGGGCAATGGAGAAGGCTATGCTCGGAGTTTCCTTGCGTGAATCAGAAGTAAAGGTTACCGACATAGCACAATGAATTGCCAATCTTAAGTGGCAGAGGGTAGGGCCACTCACGCAGAACAGATGAGATGAGGTCTGAAGTAGCTATTAACATGTATCAGAAGATGCAGCGTTGGAAGGCCTCCCACAAGGTGGATCGATGACCTGGTGTAGGCTGTGGGTATCCGCGCTGGATGCGGGACGTACTGGACGTCGACGTGAATAAATATTCATCATTTCAGGCGAAAAACTGATGAAAATGGTGTTATAATTGTGATATCCAGTTCTGATGAAAGAAACTGGTATCTTCTTGTTTTTATTAGTAACATTGTTTGATGATTTTTACTAAGTAAGGAGTTTGCGGATATGAGGCTCCAAAGGATATATTTGCTGTGTAATTAATTTAGACTGTACAAATAATATTATTTTAACAAATAAATATCTCGAAAGAATCTTATCGGTGTAATGGCTCCTGTAAATATTTTCGAATCAAACTCGAGTTCTGTGAACAAACATAAATGACGAAGTGAGAAGAAAAAGATTGCAGCATTTTTGTACATTCTTACGTTATTGTGATACAAAGATAAGATTAAATGGGGAGCGTTGCTTAGAAACTTTTTTAATTTTCAGGAGTAGGCGATACTTGTACGGATTAAAGACTTATATTTTGTCGATTTCCAAGCAACCAGTAACTCATGAGAAGTCGATTGATCTGAAAATGGAAATGGTTAACAATATCTTTTTATTTCAAGTACTTAATTCGTTTAACATTTTCAATTCGATGAAAAAAAATTGTTATATTTGGTTGCTCCCTGTATCTCACTCTGTTAAAAGGGATTTATGTACTTCTCTGAACAGCTAATCATCTTTAAACTGACAAGCAATATTAATATGCATAGTTTAATTCCGCCAAGCTCTTTCGGACCACAACTTACCATCTGGTGAGATAGTGGTCAAGCGCGTGCCTATCAATAATTATAATAAAAATATATAAAAAACTGGCCATGTGAGTTTAAATACTGACAAACAGATTCAAAATCCAACTTCTCCAGAAATGAAGCCTTTTTGAGTAATGAATCTACTACTACTTTTATAAACAGAATGGCGGTTTGGCATGTTTCCTATAGAAAAGCTGTCAAACCGCCATCTTTATTCCTCAAACAGAAGTTATCTGATCCTTTAGGGCCATTTTCACCCAGCCAGCGTATATACCACGCTTATGAGCTGTCAGTGTCACTATTTTTCTATGGAAAATTGACACTGACAGCTCTTGAACGCAGTTTAGATGTACTGATCGCGTTCAGTTTCATTGGTGAAATTCGCTCTTAGACTGTTACTTTAGTAAATACAATTAAAACTTTTGTCTTACCTACCTCAGGATTTGTTACCTACGTCATGGAGAAGGAATACATCACCTCATACAGCAAGATTATGTGACTTTGATGTGATAATATAAGTCCTTCCAGTCCGTCTTTTGTTATTTGCGTTATCGTAACGCGTTTATTTGCTTAGAATTAAACACTCCAGCCTCTGAGTAGTCAGTTGATAGCAGTAAGCTATCGTTTTATTATCTGTGGCTAGTTATAGATAATATACAACAAGTTTTTGTTTTTTCGTCTTATTTTGAAAACAAAAATGGCGGAAATACTGAGGTTTTCATTTGTTTGATGTAGTTCTCGATGTGATGTAGGTACACACACTGTGTTTTTTTAACCGACTTCGAAAAAAGGAGGAGGTTCTCAATAACCGACTTCCAAAAAAAAACACATCAAAGTACAAAATAACTTTAATTTCGGAAGTCGGTGTCAAATAACGAAGAAGCAACCAAAAACACAGACTACCTACCGAAATTAAAATTATTTTGTACTTTGTAGTGTTATTTTTTGGAAGTCGGTTATTGAGAACCTCCTCCTTTTTTGAAGTCGGTTATTTTTTTTGTCATTTTATTTTAAACACGTAAGGGAAAACATACTACGTTTGTATCTAATCTAGCCCGTTACGTCCCACTGCTGGGCAAAGACCTACCTTTCCCTTTGCCACTTTCGTATAGTACTTAATTAAACTTTTTACTGGACAAAATACCTGTTGACCGACAAAATGAATACTGGTTTATAAACGTAGGTGATAAAGTGCTTAACCAATAAGCTGTAACTAATTAAAACTGTTTGAACAAAAACAAACTGTTTGAATAAAATTTAAAACAGTTTTTTAAAATTTTTTGTGCAACGTTTCCTTGCATGTTTTGTTTGTTTAAAATATATAATCTGCTTACTTATTAGTATTATCAAGGATAAGTTTAATTTTAATGCGCATTACTCGGATTATAGTAATAGGATAAGATTATTGACTTATTTGAGCTCAAGTCCTATCAGGATTAAGGTAATCCTTGATAATTATAGATTGGTGTGTTTCTAGGTCAATGCACAGATTATTTATAAAAACGTGATGCTCGAAAAAACAAGGGATTTTGTTTGTGGTTTCTATAAAACAACTCTAAAAATATGTCTCCATCAGGTGTTAATTTTATTGAAGTCTTATCGGAATATAATTTTATTCTTAACAATCAAATCAGAAGTTGTCAATGCAATTCAATTAGCACCCACTTACCAAGCTAAAAGCGAAATCAATCCGAAAGAAGTACTCTTACACATAACATCACTTTAAAATAAACTGACACAATTCTATCTCCACGGCAATAAGGTTCAATTTGGAATTTTCGTTCCATTTTTAGCATCAAAAAGGCTTGTGTCAAAGACAGTGTCTTAACTGGAAACTAGAATCTGCTAAAAAGATAAAAGAGTTCCACTTAGGTGTTGATTGACAACTAGTGACGACGGCAGGTTATTGACTATTGTCATTGTTGGTCGTCATGACACGACGTGTGTGTTCCAAGGTTTAGTGCTAGAACCAATATGGATGAGTCAGTTATGAATCTTGGTGGAGTGAGTTATTTCTGTCCGAGGCTGATTATAACGTTTTTTAAGCTAATAATATTATAAAAGGTTTAGTGAAATTGTTTCATTTTGTTGCTGAAGTTTGAGTTTTAACATGCAAAGTGATAGTTTAAACTTTTAACTGACTCCTGCTTATCTTAAAATTTTGTTAAAAATGCGAATATTTAAACACAAACTTTATCTTATTTTTGCAATTTTACAGGGTCAAATTAAATTACTATTTTGGCAAAAATTAGACCTCATACGACATTAGTGTTTAAAATACTCAATAAGTTTAATATGAAGTATTTTTTTTTTTAGATTACATTTTATTATGAGTCAATACAATGATAGCTGTTCAATACAGCTATACACTATTCGACACCAACAACACATCAACTATAACAAAACATACATAACAATAATAAATTGTCATCACAATATCCCCATTGTCCTCATTTGATGTATTGTCGAACTTAACCAAAGTACACATGCCTACCATCGATCTAATAGGAAAATATCTCAGATAGAAGCTAAGTAAAAATACCACATTCTCAATAAACGATCAATTTATTTCTAAATGTTTAAAAATGATCATTTGATGCTCATCGTTAATAATATGGAGATAGATAATTTCAAAACGTAGGAGTAGCTTTCTTCTGACGTTTACCAATTGAGAGATTGTCTTTGCTTGCTAAGAGTCGCTGGAAATATTTAAAGATTATCTATTACTTTGAAGCGATCAATGACGGTGAGGACATACCTGTAACCTGATCGCACGCCAAATCTCCTTCGCGAAACCTAGGTTCCCGCTAAAACCTAGATCCCTTAATGGTTACTTGTTTGTCCGTATTGTGCTCGTAATCAATAAAACAGTGTTTTGTCTTAAAATTATATTTATTTGTAACATTACATGTTATAAAGAAGAGACGTGGTAATTAAAAAATACAAAAACCTAAATTCACGCGCGTTGTAACTTATTTTACCCCGTCTACACTTCAACTTAATAGAAATATTTTTTTCCAGATGTTGTTTTTAAAGAAATAATGTAGAAGATACATTGTAAAATTATGCTGATAGGCTTTCTTAAGTTTAGTTAGTAAATTTCTAGTGTGAGACAGCTACCCTTTTTTATCTAGTAATGGCCCAGACGTCGAAATTCGACCGTTATTTGAAGGTACCTAATTACCTGAGACGAACACAGAACCTCTTCTTATTTAGAAGTCATTAAAATATAGCTTTCTCCTTCTCCATTCAACGTGTTCATTGTAGGTACTCATCATTATGAACAACTTTAACTTAAGGACTAACTTAGAAGTCGCGAAAAAAAAACAGCTGTTTAGTAGGTAGGTAGTACCTACATTTTGTCGAGTTATGAATGCGCACAGAAATGTATCCAAGGTAGGTAGTCGATTTTTTTCGCGATTTTAGTGTTGGTCCTGTAGTAAAAGTTTTTCATAATGATGAGTACAATGACTTGTTTTAAGGTATTGCGTTTATTCTGTTACACGTTGTATAAGCTTTAACTATGTCAAAACAAGCACCTCCGAGCAAGCAAGCAGTATTATTAAAAAAGGGCAAAATGTTTTCCTTTCACATAATTAATGGATTTGCTACCATACTTTACCAACTGATAAAAGTTATAATAATAAACAAAATCGTTTTTAAAAATTAATAAAAATCAGTCTTGGTCGTTAACCTATTTGAAAAACGTGACCAAAAAAAAAAACAAATTTTGAACTTTTTCCTACCGATGTCAAAAATATACAAATTTTTACAACACTCATAAACTCACCCGGTATCTCATTGTTTTATCCGCGACGCACAAAGGTGCGGTCGATGCAACGCAGTGTTGCCTCACTGGCCCACTTCTAGCGGCCTATTAAGCCTATTTGTGCCCCTTTGTGCTTCTATATGCCTCTCTTTGTGCTTTTTTATATACTTACTTTTATGTGGGTGCAGATCATCTTCGATAGAAACAATAACGACGGCAAACTACAAAGTTGAATTGTTTTTTTTTTAAGGAGATAAGTTGGTTAAAAATAAACATTGTAAATAAATAACACGTGTAACGATTTAATTCAAAGAATTAGTAAAATCTATATTAAGATTGACTTCGTTTTTTCGGAGGTCATGAGAAAAGAAATACGTACTTACACATAGCTTTGATTATCTTTAATTACTTTAGTTCTTTGCACGATTTGTTACCCCCAGTTTGTTAAACAAAGTGGCGACGGCGAAAAATAAAACTTGGACCTAACTAAACGATTAAACTAAGAACCAATTTGTGTAATAATTACCACACCGTAACAAATGCTAACGGCAAACTGTTACAAAAGCTTCCATAACTCACACATTGAAAATGATCATCTCTACCTATCAACATTTAACATTTAAAGCCTCCTCGTTATACATCCCAAATTAAGAAAAATTAACTTCCCCGGAAGCTTATAATGGCCACGTACAAAATTATGTGAAGCCGTGACAATTTTTTCCTTACATCCGAGAAGGCGGGAAGCCACCGTGATTTATATAATGAATAAAAATGCTTCCTAGCGCGAACACCGCCATTTTACAAGGATACTGCAATTAACCACAATGATAGCTTTTCAAATTACCAAGTTATTATATTGATGACTTCATAATTTGCATCCTCTAATTTCCCAGAGATTTTAACGTTCAGACACTACCTGCTACAATCGTTCCGGAATAGTCTCCTCTATTATACTCCTACAGCTGGATAAATCAAAGAGGAAGAGACGGCAAATAACAAACTAGCGGTATCTGAACATAAAACAACAGCAGGAATGATGCTCAAACAAATAACACGAGTAGCTCTCAATAGCACGTAATCTAATCGCGATAGCGCCGACACCCCTCAGCAACAAATTAGCCGTCACATGAAGCAATCTGTGAATTACAAGTGTAAATAATCCTGAGGACGCCCAACCACCACCGTGGGCCGGGCTTGGCTAGAAAAAAAAACTCGTTAAAATAGCGGCTTAAAAAAGAAAAGCGCTGAAACGGGAAGGCTCGGGTGGTATCGGTTTTTCTCGACGCGGGCGGTTCGCTGGGCGGGGCCCCGTGTCAGTCGCGCGCCGCCGGCCGGCCCGATCGCACGTGTCGCAGCCTTTTTGTCCGACTGTCCCGCACCGTGCACATGTTGTGTGAATTTCGGCATGTTGATGTCGTCGTGAATTGACAAGATGGACTTTCAGAGTGCAATGGAGACGTTTGCTGAGGCGTGGGCTGCGGCCAACACTGTGAAGTCGGAAGGCCCTAGCGATTTAGCGCAGGTTAGTTTGAATTTTAGCTTTTTTGGGACTTCATTTGAAGTATTTTTGCATGAAAAAAAAAACAACTAATTTTCCTGACAAACAATTCTAATATTCAAATAATACTTTGGCCTATATTTTGACTTGGAAATGGATTTTCTACCGAGCCACTTTAAGCAGGTTTATAAACTTTATTTTTCAAAATATTTCAAAAGTTTTTAAAGTAGTGCGGATAGAGCTTAATCATCGGTTTACTTACTAATTGTTCTTGTAAACTTCACCCGCATATGGTTTTTCATGATCAACAGAATCCTGAAGGTTTATTCCGGTTTCAAAATTGATAAAATTATTTTTATTTTAGTAATGGTTCCGGAAGTAATTATTTTGAACCTTGATCCCATTAATGCATTAAAAATAATTGCAAAAGATAAGAAATATTTCCACGGAGTTGTACAACTGATTAATAAAGTTTTTGAATATATTACTGATGAGCTTCCAATATTAAGATTGTTATAACTATATGAATGTAAGGAAAGATATAAAGGAAAGATACACAGTTTTAATACTCACAAATTTAGTAAAAACGCAGAACTCACTATAAAGGTGAAGCAGTACTTCTAGCGTTCCTAATTGACGCATAGACAATAACCCAAGTTCATCTAGATAACGAATATTCATTAGCATTGAAAATGAAGCCGCACTAAATATACTTGCCTATATAGCTACTGAGACAATAGGTACTCCGCCGATATTTTCAGCAAGGCCGTATCTGATTTTATTATAATAGATAATTTAAACAATTTTGCCGCTAAACTATATCTTAGAAAATGTTATTTTAAAGTGGTTGAACTAATAACTGTATGCATTCAACATCGTATTAAAGTAGAAGCTGATGATGTTAAAACAGCATAAATCGTAGATTTTGATTAATTAGTTATTGAATAAGAAAATAAAGAGCAAGAAACAACAACTATCCGTCTAATAAGATGAATTAACTTACTATTAAAGACAACATTGATATGAAAATAAATAATTTTCATCAGGGAAGATGATAGAAACTTCTCGCTAGGGATACCAGAAGCCGAATCCAATATTAATCAAGAAAAGGATAAGATGGAGAACATAGTAAATATCAGCGCTAATCAGGTCAAAGTCAAAATAATAATTTCCATCTGTCTATTCATGCACGGATCAATATAATACTGTTGTCTGTACTTTAATAGTTCAATCGGATGAGATTGGAGAAATGAGTTAAGAAGCTAGACAGATTCTATGAAATGATATGACGGAGATGAATGATGCAGAATCAGAAAAGTTGACAAAATATCTTCTACACGAAACATTGAGGAAGAAGTAGAAAATAAATTTGGTTGATTATATTCTCCTCTATTGTAAGGAGGAGCATTAAATTATTATCGATTCCTTTAGTATCACGATTATTCCTAATTCAAAGCTCCCGATTTGATAAAACGTGTCCTTCCATTTCTTTTTTTTCATTGATTTCCGATAATAATTGATTGACGAGCTGTTGACTACGCGAAAACGTCATTAACTTTTTTGTTATTAATATTAGTTTGTTTGCTGATAACACTAACTTATATAAGTTTATTAATGACGATTCCATAGACTCTATTTCTTCGTAATAAGGGGGCTTTTTCGAGTGCCTTTATGCATGAATGAGTTTTGGTCGTGTCGGATGTAACGTTATCCGGACTAAAGCCACGGTTCCTTTTGAAGGGCCCCATTGATTTACAGTTTATCGGAATTTCGTCTGGTTTATATGTGAAATCCATACAAATGATGTGTGTGATATTCTTAATTAGTGCCTGTATATTGGACTCGTTATAAATGCTCGATTTCTGTTTCGTTTATTAAGCCAGATGTATGTTTAAAGAGGTTAAAACGGATTTAATAGGTCCACAGGTTACTGCAAACGATGCATGGGATAAGTAAACTCTTTATCAAGCAGCGTCGCTGTAATCTTTTAAACGTTAAACTAAACTATGTAATTACTGATCATAAAGTATGCAATGTACACTAATACTGTACCGACTGGCCAGTCGGCTACCATGTCGAAGGCCTGTGTAATAACCCGTAATTACCCCAATCGTAATTAAAAACTAACAATCATCTTGGAGATCTTTTTCTAATCGTCGCTATTACTGGTATTCTAATCAGCCGTACTTGTTTGACAAATTATCATCAGTTTTTATTGGATGAAGAAATTGAAACAAGTCAACATCGCTAATTTAAAACTCATTACCTCGCTTCTGGTCACGGGGAAATCAATTAATAATCCGTAAACTTACAAGTATTAGGAAATATTATTCGTAAAAACTAACAGGTGTTTGGGACGAACCTTTTATATTATTTTCTATGGAGAATGGACTGTCTAGGACATTAGATGCGTTTTCTCTTCATGTTATTTTAAAGATAACTATGTTTGACCAGCTTCGGGAGATAATAAAAATTGATGAACATGATAAGCAAAAATTTTCGGAATAAATTATTGTGTTCTTGGGAACGGTGGGATTTTAATTTAGTTATCGGAGGATAGGGAAGGTACCACTTTAATGAATTTCATCTGCAGGACTGAACTTTCTTCTTAAGAATATTCAACACGAATAATTACAAACAAAAAAAAAAGGATGTTAAGCAAATCATCTTGGTGGGAAACGTCGCCTGCTTTGCATTCAATTGGATATTTATTAATTTCAAACTTCTTGAATAAGCAAGTAATTACAATTTATAGTAGGTAGTAATTGGAATTAGTTTCCTTCAGTTTAAATACGGAGTGCGATAATCTAATAAATTCCAATAAATTTTGAGTCACATGGCGCGTAAGCATGATCATTAGCGCGATAGCAATGAAATTCGTAGGTACCTATATATAATAATATACGAAGTGTAAACGTGAAGAAAAAACTTTGTAAGTACCCCTTTTTATGAAAATTATGCGGACGGAGGAGTATGAAATTTGGCACAGTTAAAGTTTATATATGGAGAAAGAGTACAGAAAGCTACTATTTTTTTATAATACCTAATGCTTGAAAATAAAAAATTAGATAAAATAAAAATATGTTAAATTAATAAAAAATTACGGTCGAATTTCTGGGCGATCACTAGTAATTATAGTTTTGTTTGTATAATTATGTTATTACATCTATACCTATTTATAATTCTCCTAAGAACGGCACTTTTCTATCAGTAAACTAAGCAACACAGTCTACGGCTGTTACAGTAAGCTACAGTTTACCTCCTTAAAGTATCGCAAAATCAGAAGATTTTCCGCCTTCTGAATCCACCAGTTCATCTCCTCCACTGGTCCATCGGACGGGTCACCGTCCGCAGGCATCAATCACTGCGCCATGCTCAGGAGCACCAGGTACTGAGCAGCGCAGTGGCTGATGTTCGTTTGGAGAAGGTGAAATAGGGCCCTTATTGACAGACGCTCCTTGTCCCCCTGTGAGTTCTCCACTGCGGCTGCCGGAGTGGCAACGGCGGCGGCTGCGACGGTGGTGGCGGCTGCGGCGGAGACGGCGGTGGAGGAGGGCTCTCTTGCCTCCTGGATTGGCGGGTGGAGCGCAGGCTTTGCCTCCAGCTCAGTGATCGGTCGGCTTGCTAGCTGCCGCACATACGACGCAGTGCGGCGCGGGGTTGCATGAGCCGGCCCTGTGACCGGACTGACCACGGCGGAAGCAAATCTGCGATCGCAGCGGTCCACCTCCGAGGTGCAGAGCGCTCCCACGTGGTTGCCCACTTGGCAGTGGAAGCACCTCAGAGAACCAGCAGTTTTACCTGCGCAGAAACCTAGCCCTCCAAAAGCCTTCGGTCTTCCGAGATTTTCTGGGCCGCCGACACGGGGCAGCTCACCACTACGGTTCGCATGCCCGTGTGGTCAGAACGTATGGTGCCTGCCTTCACCTGCTCGGCAGAGCAAGCCCCGACGACGACGACGACGGCGGCCACCACCTCCTCCTCCGTGACGGAGTCGTCCAGGCCTGAAATGTGCATGTCAATGCACTTAGTGGGCCTGGATACTCGGGACTCTTCCGTATTTATGGACGTCTTGAGCCTTTCGGCCAGAGCGTCAGCGGTCGGGCCGCTAGCTGCACCGGGGATCTCCAGCATCCGGGCGCCAGTCATGGGCATCCTGAGCCGGCCCCCGTTGATGCCGAGCTCCTTTAAGTCGATCGCCTCCTTTGCCTTCGCGAGCACGTCGCGGTAGGTCACACGCCTCTTCTCCGCGTCCGACTGTAGTATGAGCACTACAGCTGCGGTCTTCGGGGCGCGAAGCCTAGTCGCGACGTTTCCCTCTTCCTCTCTCGCTTCTTGGCCGTCTTGGCAGCCTTGCCCGCCTTTTTCTTCTCTCCGGCCACTTGCCATCCGGCATCGACCGCAGACTTTGATGTTGGGGGCGCTGTTGCACCGCTGTGGTGCTGGGGCCTTGGCCACCTGCGCAGCTACCCTGCCTTTCTTTTTGCCGACTTGGTCAGTGATGGTTTTTCCGGTGCTGGTTTCGCGGGTGCCGTCCCAGCCCCTCGGTTGGCCTCACCGGATGAGCCCGGTTCGGCAGCCACGGCGGCTGCGTAAGAGGCCGCCTTGTGCTGGCCCGAGGACTTCTGGCTCGCCGCTAGCAGCCGCGGTGCCGGGAAGGAAGGCAGCCATCTCCTGCAGCACCAGATCCAACATCTGGTTCTCCACAAGCTCGGAGTGGCTTGGCCCACTCCCCCCTTGAGTCGCCTGCTTTTTGCCGGCTTCTCGTAATCCGGCCAGGTCTGCTCGGAGCTTTGCGATCTCCTTTTAGAGAAACTCCGTGCCGCCAAGCGAGCGACCTTCGCCCGCAGCTTGGACGTCTCGTGCGACGGGGCCCGCAACAGTTGGCCTCCGCTGCCTCCAGGATGGAAGCCGACGCCGCGCTTATGGCCTTGTTTATAAAGGCTTGCGTCCTCTTCAAAGCCACATCGTAGAACTTGGCCTCCACAACCTCCGCAAACCTGGCCTTACGCTCCTTATCGGAGCCACCAGGGGTGACCGGCTCACCGCCGGAAGAAGTCCAAAGGAGAGCCCTTCGGCCGGTCGGTAGCTCCAGGGTGGCGCCCCTCCTCGGCGAGCTTCACTGCTCGCTGGGCAACGAACGAGGCGGAGGCTGGAGGCGATCACCCTCCCCTTACCTCCTCGGCCCTTACCCCGCCTGCTGGTGAGGATTTTTCGGACCGAGGCCAGCTCTTCGTTGGAGGACGACCCCCGGTTATCCTTCGGTCTGGGCCGCTTGCGGAAGAACCCGGAGTTCTCCGCAGCAGCCCCATTCCCTCGCGTCCAGAGCTCGCTGAGCAGACGCCAGATGCAGATTCAGAGTCTGACCCCGCATCCACTCGACACTCGAATGAGCCCTTGTTCCAAAATTGGACGCCTAGACCAATTGGGCGTGCCTCATCCGCTCGACACCTTGTCAGGCGTTTTAAAACTAAACCGGATCAAGTCCTCAAAGGACGAGGAGGTTGACCTAGTCGTTTTTTGCGTATCCAGACTATTAGTCGACAAATAATGCAGAGTTTAGACAAGAATTACGAACAATTAATGGACTGAATACCAGTTTTTGTTCGCCATTCTCTTCTATTTTAGACACCCAAATAGATGCTAATACTGTCTCTGATCACAATTGAAGTCCACAATGATTAAATTATCAACGGATTTTAAACTGTGACCAATTTCTTTGCAGTTGGATGCGGATCCAAATTATATTGGGAAGGCCTTTGATCTCAACTTCCTAATCGGGGTTAGAGGTCCCGTTACGAAAATTTCACAGGTCTTATACGACGTAGTATCAGTTACTATTCAATAGTAATTTTCTTTTTTGGACGAAAATGTTATTGAAGTTTATTTGAGGTTTAAATACACAGTTAAGTTATTTTAATTTGCTGACTTAGCTTCATCTTCAATGACTGCTGGTCACATTATGAGTTCTCCAATCAAGATATTGGCATGGCATTTGCAAATGCTAAAACTCCCGTTAAATTTCGGTCTCATCTACATTGCACCAGTTTAGTCACCAAGTTCCAAATTGCATCACTATAACGACGGATAAAATGTTCATCATGTACTTCTGTTATCGATATTCTATCATTATCTTGCAATCTAAACTGATTATGGTTTACTTAAATATCAATTTAAGTACGAAACTCATTGGCGAACTGGTTTTTCTGCGGTCAGCATTACGCGAATCAAATTAGTGTGTTCGAACTACGAACACAACGAACTATCCAACATTTTTAACTGTAAGGAATCTTGATCTATTTGTTAGTAATTTGAAATCTGTCGTTAGCTGTGGTTGTTGCGCATTAAAGCTATTTTAGTGCAAGGCTTTGTTCTGCTAACACGTGCCCTCGATATAGTCCGATACGATTTTAATAATCGCGCATTTTTCCTTTCTATATTTTTTGTGTCACCAACCTTTTCAAGTGTCATTGTGTCAATACCGTTGACTTAGCTGTCATAAATGTTTAGCAAAAGGTACTTTAATCTACCTTTGTCGCGTTTAATTTGAAATCTAAAGTGAATACAGCTTAAAATGATGTTTTACACTTCGAACGGGGTAAGTGAAACTTGATTACGAAACAATAAGCGTTATATTGCAATAAGCATTATCAATCATAGATCAACGTAAACTGTAACATGGTTGGGCAAAAACCACAAATCAAAATAGAAGAGCATAGGAACCGTTTCTCTATGGTTACTACGTAATATCGGTAGTTATTAAAGCGTGTCTGTTATAATCGATCAAATGTAGTTCGGATACGATTTTGACTGAATAAAACGATAGTGGTGTTTATAAATATTCGCCGTGTGAGCTAATCCATTATCGCGGATTATTGTTCAGAGCGATAACTAGCTTACGGGCACGTATTGCTGTTATCGCGCATTACGGCTTCGTTCTGGTCAACTTTGATAATAATGTGTGCTATGATTGATTTTTGAATTCGATTCCAATCATACAGTTGATTATATCAGTAAAAAGTTAGCTCTTATTGCAATCAATGGGTGAAAGTGATTACCATAACGTATCTATATCGGCGATGTACGGTTAAAGATATTTATTTCTCAAAAGAATTACCTTCAAATTCACTTAAAGAGAAAATATAATAGACTTAGACATAATTAGATCTGCCAGCAAGCGTAGATAAAAACAAAAACAAATAAATGTATGTTAAAACTAACATAACAATAAAATTAACAATGTACCTCGACTTATCATACATTGTTTTTGCATAACAAAATAGAAAAATCAAAAGAAGGTAGGTCAAACACAAGAAACAGTACGACATTTTTGAGTTGTGAGGGTAGGGTGCAATTTAGTAGTTGTTGCGTGTTTACTAAGGCCTACGACACAGTGCAGAACATAAGCGATTTATTAAAATGTTCTCCGTTATATTTGTACTGTATAATATATATTTATTTATGTAGACTAGCAGTTTTTATTTTCGATTACATAGTTTGTTTGTATGTTTATTTATTTATGTATTTATGTACACGCAATGAATGATTGTTTTTATTTTATTTTTTTCAGTTCATATTTATACTTATATAAATTAATTAATATTTGTTAATTAATTTTGTTTATTTAGATTTAGACTATCATAGGTAATTTATTTAGATTAACCGCAGGCAGGGAAAGATCCATAATAGGTATTTTTTCAAAGTTTTCTTGTGCGTTACAAAACTAAAGAATTTCACCGCAGTTCTATTATTGTTACGGTTTTTTATCGAAGTGAAAAAAAATGATTTAGTAGGTAAGCTTGTAAAGTGAACCGATGAATAGATAGTGGATTGATGGAGATGATTTGGTTGTTAGAGGTTACTGTGAGTCGGGTGAACCGAGGTTAAGTCGGTAGTTGGTTTATTCTAGATACATTGTTGCATTGTACAATGTAAAGTGAGGTAGAAGCTTTCTTGTTTTTTGGACACTAAGATTTTGTAATATTTTCTCTAACATGTGGTTTTCTGAATAATTATTTGAGGCAACTGTTAAGTAACTCTAATGCAGGTCAAACATATGGTCCCACATTATTTAAAATAGGCACCCTCAAACGTTCAAAACAAGTTGCAGGGGCGAACTAAGGAAATAAATAGCTTGCATCTTTTATGTCTATTTGTTTGTAAGTGTATTTATAGCAACAAATTTCACACAATTATTTCTCATTTTCCACTATATCTAGTTCAATTAACATGAAGCCTCCCCATTGTTTGCCGATACGTGTACGAACATCTAATGCTAGAATATATAACAAAACATTTTCGTGGACCGTTACTGATTCCAAATGATGACTTAGATGTTTCGAAAACGAAATAAAAAAGGGTATAAGCACAATTACGTCTATAGTCGGCTACATAGAAAGTGGGCGCGTGCCACAACTCGACAAAAACTGCTGAGAGGTTTTAGAAGATAAATAATCCGTGCAATTAGACACGTACGGTGTGTCAGGTGAAATATTCCGTGGTTCAATTTGCGCTGGAGTCGACACAATGCGCCGGACTGAACCTAATTACGGCACCACGCGCTACCGTTCTCTTTTTGGAACCTATATTACACCGACACTTCGCCATTATATGACAGGTTTCCATTTTTTTCCATATCATATCAAATTTAATAATGCTAACTTCATCTTTCACACATTTTGTCGCAGCGTGAGAAAGGTCATTGATCATAAGTTCCGTGAAATGAACATTACCTACGGATGCGCAGGCCGCCATTGAGCGCAATTGATTGGATATTTTTTCGCCGGCTCATAAAATAATCTAAGTGTATGGCGCGTTACACGCGCAGGCGCAAAGCGGGCGGCACGCGCGGCGCTCGCGTCGTCTACGCGCCCGTAATAGGCTCCATCTCGCGGATAAAGCGGCGACACCGTTACCTTTCTCAAATCACGTACACTATTGTAATATCCAATCGCTCAGAAATGAGATTGCGGCTAACAAGTTATTTACATTGACGTTTTAATATCGACACCGACTGAAAAAACTATTTAAAAAGGTAATTATAATGTGGTGTCTGTAATAGCCACCGTACGCGCCGGCACGCCGCCTTTGTGACGTAGCTAAGCTCCGAGATTAATTTTGGCGGCACAATGAACCAGTTTATAGTCAATAATACATGCTTTATTAAGTATCAGTTGCGATATTTGTTTGTCAGTTTGTCAATTGCAAAGTTTCGAAAGCGAGCGCGCGACGTGCCTGCGAGCTGCAGGGGCTGACTCGATAGGATCTTTATTACGCTCGTTTTTTGAGAGAAAAAAATGATTAATATAAGGGATCGGCGCGGACGGATAAGTAGTTGAGATTGACGGAATGACGCGAGGTCTGTGACCGGGTGAGGGCGGGGGGAGGACGCGCGGGGCGCTGCGAAAAGCCGCGAGTCCGCATTGCGCCGGCGCAGCCAAAAACTAACCATAAATTACTGGCTACTTGCTGGACCGCTGACTCGGCCACTGACTACGACACGCGCGGTACTTTTTGCCGCTCCTTCGATCCTGTTACAACGTAAACTTCTCACGGACATAAGATCATTATAGGCATATCTTTAAGAAATTGCTCTGAGTAATGACGTTCGAGAATTATGAGTTACTGCTTGTCGTATTTCATGAGAAGTTTCGTATTAAGACATTGTCATCTTAATCGTGACTCGAATGAGGTTAAAGCCAGTTTTTGTTCGATGTGTTTCCTAAAATTACTTGTTACTGTTGTCTGGCCTCTCATTTTCTTATTAATACCTAACGACCATCCTTTTACGAAAAGAAGCTGAATAAAGACGAGTACGGACGCATAAATGTGGAATTTCGGTAGCCCAGGGCTTGACAGGGTCGAATTAGGAGCTTGCAAATGCAGTTTGCCGACATAACGTATCCTTAAGTGGTAATACGATGTTTCAGTTTATTTCTGTACTTATAAGATTTCGATTCTCGATTATTTTTACTATATTCAATGTGGAAATATTTATCATCGCGCCTCCAAGCTATTGTTGAATAGAAGCCCTTTTGTTTATAATTCATGTTTATTGCAATCTAATTTAGAGTTAAAAAACTAAGATCACAATCGTACCTAGAGTAGATTCGTCTAAACTAGAACAGATAAATCTAAGGTAGAAAAGAGTAATCTAACGTGACAAACTCTCTTCATACAGTACCGACTGTCTGTTATACAATCGAGAAGATTAAATATTCAGGAAATCTGTGACCAGACACACGATTAAGTCCGCCCCTGTGTTAAGTTAAGGGTGCGTGCAAATCGTTGCGAACGCCTACAAGTATAAATATGTTGACGTGAGAGGATCCCCGCCGCTGTAGGCGATCATGATATCGGTATTTAATAATAATACATAAGTAGCCAGTGTTAATACACGACCCAGGTCCCTTGAAAACGATGCCACACTTTGACAAGAAATAATCGCCCGTAATCGTCTGCCGTTTCCATAAAAATACAAAAATAAAATAGTGATGCGGGTACTCGCAACTCCTTAAATATTCATTATACTGAACATATCAGACAAAGAGTGGCCGCTGCCCGCTGCCCGCCTTTCTCCAAGGGAAGGCGACGCTCACTCTAGCGATTACGCGTTTTTTTTGCCCCCCTCATTATGCAGATTCTGGCGAAAAAGGAATAAATTTAATAACACGCGTTCGTGCGCATGCGTTATCGAACGCACTTGCTTCTGATAATCTGCGCGCGCGGCTTCGCGCAATTACAGCCGGGACTGCGCCCGCGCAAGCACGCTGCCACGCCACAGTCAGCCGACAATACACAATACCCTTTTTAATTTAAGTTTCATAATATCTAATATACTACCGTTTACAACTGTAATGCAAGCTTAAGTTACTTAATCCGTCAAAAATGAAAGGTGTATTGCATTTGATTATTCGCTTACCGTAATTGAAATGATACGGTTGTTTCACTACAATGGATTGATACCTATTATTTACTTATGTTGCATGATTAACAACGTAAATGAGATTGTGACTTAACAAACATTTTCTGAGTAATACCTGCGAGCATTTCTGGGTTACGGAATTGAGTTTTTACGGTGAATGTGACGCCTCACATTCACCATAAAAATTAAATTCCGTTCCGATTCCGATTTAAAACGTAGTTTCCAACTGAAAGTGTGTTGTAAAGACGCGTCTGGAAATGCATGTGTCTCCAGCTTGTGGCGGCCTAAAAAGGATAATCTCCGCACCTGAGGAGTGCAATTAATAATGGGCGGCAGAGCACACATCTCGTGGGATCTACAAACTCTGCTAAAGATTACTACTCGCAGGTACACGAGGGTGGAGAACTAATTCGGTAATCACTCAATTACTAATGCAACGAGGCAGTGTAATTTATGTACTTAGCGTATGTAGTAGATAAGTAGCATGGAAAGCAATTATTGTTTCTAAAACAATAATTGTTATTTCAATGAATAAAACTTGTTAATAGAATGAATTGTTTATTCGCTGTTCAATTGCCAGCAATTACTGTTTTTCAAAGAATTTAAGAGAAAATATAATTGAGAAAATTATCGTATCAAATTCTGATAATGGCTATACGAAATCCGTAAAATATAATGGGAATATTTTATGGAAGGTACTGTCTCGATATTTAAGGATTGTTGAAGGAATGGCGAGTGGTCGAAGCTGCGGGGCCGTCGGATGGGTGTCCAAGTGGCGGATCAAGTCGAAAACAGCCAAAAACTGGCCCCCGCGTCTTAGCCTTGAATGGTTTAGCCCTCTGGACACGAGCAAATAGCTGACGTGGCCCGCGGCCGTCGCGCCCTGCATACACAATGTGCGAGCAACGAGATACAGGCGCGATGGAGACGACACACACTCGACTTTTTCGACAATTCAATCACTAAAAGTTTCGAAGTTTTTCGCCATCTCGCGATCATCCAACCTCATTGTTTATCCTGATCTATAAAAGGCAATCACAACGGTTTTCTATTATTACCGGTCAAACGGAACAATGACAGTGTGAGATACGTCAAAATCATTCGATCGTCAATCGCTCGGACAACAATACATGTCTAGACGAATAATCTATAAGAAATACTCATCTGAAATCAAATACGAACAAAAAGCGCCTTGTCTAGATTCTATAGATTGTCTTGATGAGAGTGTTATCGACAATGACGTCTTATTTTCGTTACAATTTTATTTGCATGAAATCGTCTCGACGGTCGGCTGTGGCGAGGCAGTAATGGAGTATTTCGTATTTGCTTCATTTTTTATTTTTTGTCGGTTCGATTACGCGAACGCGATCTCCTCATCATTCTCGGCGAAATTCGGGAGCGTCTCACCCGTCCAGCCTCGAGATATTAATTATTGATTGACGATAAAGTATGCGTAAATAATGTCTGCACGATATGTTTATAATCTGACTTTTTTCATTGCTCGTATCGATGAAATTTGATAGGGACTGGTTTATCATGAAATTATAGTTTAGCCTTCATACGATGTTGAGTACTTTCGGAGAATCTTCAATTAAACTGCGCTCAGCTCGAATTCCTGATCTTCAATTCAATTAATAATTTCATACATTTTTACCCTTCAATTTGAGTCTTTACAACGTTTTAGACAATAACTTTCAAGTGCTTTCAACGACGTCCTTAGCCAAAAATACATGAAAGATTGCCATTCACTGATATTAATCACCGTAGTAAAAGTGTACAATAGGTTGTTTAATTATTTTTAGCGTCGTTTTGGTCACACAGCGTAGCGTCAGCTGCCGCTGCGCCGGCGCTGCTTGAAGAGCCAGAACACCCCACTTTTAATCCTCGCTTAGCACAACTTACGTGACTGGCTACTGCTACTGGGGACTTTGCACATTTTCTTAGTTTTCATTTCAAATGCGTTATGTAGGTACTCGTAAATTTAATTTTAGGTATTAAATGTAACATGCATAAATGGTTTGCACAATTCCTGAAAGTTTTTCAGGGAATAATTTACAAAATTAATTTAAATAAACATACAGGTTGTACACATAAGCAATTTCGCACCTTTTGGCTATAATTTATGTCCCAATTTGGTAGACACGGGACAATCGCTTAATGTTACTGAATATGGAATATCATAATTTAACAGTTAACAGTTCATTCGTTTACGATCGCGATATGCGAAAGATAACACTGCACAAAGTTGACGCCGGAAATTCCTATAAGTTCATAATATTGTGCGATCGTTATTTCGCACTTAAAATAACGATTTCTCGAATCGCGTCACTGCATATTTGTGGCCATAATTACTGAGGTCCATGGTTTTCGCTGCGGCGAGTTAATGCGTGTATTGTGTTAAAACAAAAGGGGCTGTAGTGACTACTAGAGCTTAATTTTGAAGTGAGAGTTAGTATTTGAATTGGTTTTAATCGTGGGATAAACAATGGGGAGGGTGCAGTGGTGCATGGAGACACGCCCTGCACATGTGCTTCAACTGTTTACACCGGCCGCTGTTTTGTTCCAATCGTTCTTTTACACAGAATAGATGAGTGTCGTCAAGGGTTCTGTACGCGATCGTAATTATCGCTTTGTGACTCATTACGCTTTTATTTTTACAATTATGTTGCTTTATGAGCTGAACTTTTTGATGCAATAAATACCCAGTGAAATAACTTTGCTCACTATTGAAGCGGGGAATTTATTATACCTATGCTTCACAATTTTAATGAGAGCGTTGTTACTGAACTCGATTTTAAACCAATTCAAATAGAACAATAGCTACTATTAATCTTTATCACTTTAATCTGCTCATGTATTATTTACTCGAATGTTACGGTTGCGAGAGTATTAGATTATCGATTTTATGTCACACAAAAAACGACTGCATAATAAGGCGCATGTAAATTGTATGTGAACGAGTTATCCCTCCGCTGGGGGTGAGTGATGCGAAACGCGTGAGCAATCATCGCGATCGACTCCCGCGCAGGGAAATGACGGAAGCACACACACACTCGTACGCACCACACACCTTCAGCACACCACCGCACACAACCCTATGTACATATTAGTAATCCATTGTCTATGCAAATAAATATTAATACACCAGACACGTTATGTATGCAACTCTGTTTTCCACAGTTTTTATCGTATTTTTGCGGGAACACAGGGCAATAACACAACGCCATAAACTATATTTTTACTTCATGGTAGTGCATAATATCGTTAATGGGGTATTAAGTATAACTATCTATGCAGATAAGTTCGGGTAATGAATTTAACGCTTCTGATAACATCTGCAAATGTAACAAAGACATGCGTGCGGCGGAACACTATCATGTGTGCGTACGCGCACTTGTCGTGCACTCCCACGCACACCATCACATGCCATGGCTTTTTTTCGAACGCAATAATTGTTTTGGTAAAGGAAGTTGCGGATACAAACGGAAAGTAACAACGAAGTTTTCGACCGCACGCAATTGATATAACATTCTAAAGTGCAGTAAGTATGTGGTTTAATAAGGCTAGTGATTTTGATCTAGCTCGCTCAGACGCTAATGTTATTTCATGTGAAAGTGTAAATAGCGTTACGATTCATGAGCACGGACGATAGATAAGCTTTCAAAAAATTATTATCATGGAGTAAACGAAAAAACTTGTAATTACAGGGAGTTGCGTTAGAAATTGCATACATTTACTCACGCATCGGTATTAAGTAATTAATTCGCCGCCCGCTCGCCCTATCGGCCGACGATCGCGCAAAACGCTCTCATCGAATGTAACAACAATCAAAGCTCCGTTGTCTACTGTGAAAACAGTAGCGGCACGATTATAATTTGCGGGTAGTTGGGAAACTCGTCAGTCGTCACAGTCGCGCGACTTGTTTATCGATCTATCGGCGGATGCGTAGCCGATTGCCATCGCAGGGCTGACCGTTACACAGCGTAAGTTTTTCGCGAGAAAAAAAAAACACAATTATAATAATGATCGTCCTAGTATGGGATGGCCACCGCTTGTTTATGCAAATGTATTTACTAATTAAGAGGGAAATAATTTTCAATGTAGTTTGCATGTTGTTCAACGACGGAAAAAAATATGCAGTTTCTTGATGGGGTACCGACCCGATCATTGTCACTGGCATACATAATTAACTGGGTAGAGTTGACTGATCTATTGTAATAGCAAATGTATCGATGACCGGTCGTTGATCGTATCGACCCCATTGATATACGTATCGACGTGCTCCCGTTGATGGTTATCGATTTATTTTATATCGATCCCTAAATTACCGAGTTGCGCCCTAATCTGAATTGATGCATTTCTTGGGAACAATTCTTAGTCCGTTACGCATTATAATTCCCTTGTTTGTCGAACTCGACGGCTTTTTAAAGCGGCTTAAATGTGAATAGAGGGCCGGGAAGTGAAGTAAAGGGTTCGTATAGAATGCCGGTTATCGCGTACTTAATCTCAGCGAGCAAATTAGGATTAATTGAACTTTTTCCTTTTAGCTGTGAGCGTCTTTGTGTTCGTGCGTAATTCGTTCAACGTGTCACTCAAGGAAGTATATGGAGTGGATAATATAATCGAATAACCGTTGCCTTCAGTTTCAGCTTTGAAAAGGTTTTTAGAGGATCCTTTACTGAAGTGGATTTAGTGTATCGCGATGTTATTTGTGTCATAGATTAAACGTGACTAGAGTGCATGGTTCCACTCTAAAACTGATAATCATTAGATTAGATAATGATAGAAATAAACGCTTATTTTGCTACTGGTTTAGCAAGTCATCAACATTCATAGACAATCATTAGTAATGAGTATTTTTAAATACATACCTCATTGTTGCTGCAATAGGAAAGTTAATAGAATTGCATTGTTTCTTCAAAGCGAAGATTGAACCGCTACTTAGTTATCCAGTTACAAATGTTTAGTTGTTAATGTATTAGTGTTAATGATAACTTTCATTAATTCATTGGTTATATGCGAAAATTTTAAAGCCAAATTCTGTTAGACAAAAATATTTAAAAACTTATGGGTTGTTACACTTTTACGACTAGTTTTTAAATCATGGAATAGATTCACTAATGTTCCACCAAGATTCCATTGACAAATTTTCATTTTACAACCAACGTTTCGTATACTATTTATTTCGCAAACAACATCCGCAAATGTTTTATTATAAAAACACTCGTTTTACAAACATTTATTTGGCATTACGCTTCTTTTTACAAATGCATCGGATGATATTTAATCATTTATACATTTTTCATATCATATTTAGATTCATTTGGATAATTCACGTTTTTACTAAATATCATTTTAACAACACTTTTCCCAACAGTGATCATGTCGTTATTGTTTTGTATAATTTTATTGAACTACCTCCCTTAAACTATTATTGCACTGGCGTTAACAAAACAAAAACGTTATCTTACATGGTTGCAATTTCCATTTGGGTCAAATAATTTACGGGCATTATTTATTAATCTTTTTTAAGAAAAACTTTAGGAATTGCATAGTTTTTCACAACATGGAAACAAGCCCTTGCATGCGGAAATTATGTTATTGATGAATCTTTAGCAAGCCACGTGCAATTACGTGAGTTTAATTTTTATAAAATTGCATTATAAGAAGTCATTTGTATAATGCCTTTATTCTAAACGTTGTTTTATGAGATAAAATAAAAAAAAATATTGAATTGTTTGTCAAATAATACGATATTAAATGAATGTTCATCAGATAATTATTTTGCTAAGTGAATTATTTGGTAACCTTGTTGTTGTGTATTGATGAAATGTCAAATAATGTTTTTGCCAATCGTTGCTTCTCAAGTAAAAATTTATGAATTAACTTTTGGTGAACTGACCGGTCACCCAAGGAAAAGTATTGTGCGATCGTTAACTATCGTATCACTTTGCTACAATATTATCTGGTACTGCAGTATCGTCGGTCAATCTTCATTGTCTTGTCTTATCCTACCCGTTATCCTTTATTTTGACTTTGGTTAAACTCTCAAGCGCCCAACATGTCAAAATTCAGAATCATATCTTGCATTATAGTAATAACAGAGTTTTAAAACGCCGGTGTGACGGCGAGCTTGACTGGTAGACTGTCTTAACCACAAAAGATATTTTACCTTCTATCATGATCATCATCTGTATCTTCTTCTGCTACTGTAGCATCATTTTGGTAGACTTGCTTACCGTCTAACCAATGAGAAATATGTGTAGCGGGTTTGACTGCCAATAGCACGTACATAGCTGTGTATTCACCATCCTCGATGGCCATTGTATATCCTTCTGCTACAGCAGCACCATCCATTGGTATAGTCCTTTTACTGACCGATTTTGGCTATGGCGAACAATCTCAATAGAAACCAGCGACATATAATATAGTGCACAAGTGTGAGCGCAATCACAGGTGCACTCCCTCATCCATCACTCTCATATTCCGATAGAACGGCAACCCAAGACGACCGCAGAGAAATTTGGCTCAAGACCAACAGCTTAACGTGCTTTCCGAGGCAACCCCCAGGCCTGTCACACCACCAGCTTCCATTCTCCGGGCTGTCACAGAGAATTTTATATTAGAAAAACCCAATAACACTTTTTGCCCGACCTGCCCCCCTAGACAAAAAACTTTTCTGTAGCGTTAACGTCAGACGCTCACGACAAAATGTATGGGAATGACATTAGGTGATGACGTTTCGTTTCCACACCTAATGTCATTCCCATACATTTTGTCGTCAGCGTCTGACGTTAACGCTACAGAAAAGTGTTTTGTCTAGGCCCCCTGGGAATCTAACCCAGGACTCCACGCTCGGCAGTCGCGCTTGCGACCTCAAGACCAACGGAGCGGTTCAGTTTTCCATTGGTATAACGTCATCTCAATTAACAGTAGGTATTACTTTCCATTTGCCTCTTCATCTGAATCGTTTCATATACTCCTTCAATTCTTCGGAGAGTGCGTCAGACAAATTAAGGTCTGAAACCGCCATTTGTCATCACTAACGTCAACCATTCTGCCACCTGCTGATACAGTAACATCTCTTACAATTTGATCTACATGAAGACCTACTGCCTTACCACCGCACGTAACGAAAGAGTTTGCGCTACCTCCCATAGTCGTATTAACCACTCGTGCAATTCCACGCACAGTGCGTCAGAATTAAGGGGCGAGGGGGTAGGTATCTATAACCCGATGGCGGTTAGGATCCCTCAGGTGTGACGCGACGGAAGCCCGCTATCATTAAGCTACCCACATGGAGTGCGTGCACGCACACACACCCGCCGTGTTTATGCGATGTCCTTGTGTGTACGATGGGACGGATTATGCGATGAGCTTTTTGTTGATATAAGTTTTGTAATTTTTTTTATGTCGTCTTTGGTCGATTGCAAAAGAGTGCATGGAATTTAGAAGCAGATTGTGTTGGTGTCTTGGTGTTCATGTTTCTTAAGAATTTAAAAAGTCTTTCGATGATTGACTTAATAGTTTATAAATGAGCATGAAATGCCTACTACATTTCATCTTTCATTCTAATCCGCCCTAATGACTTTACATACTTAACTTTATTCTGTACTTACTTACTTCTTTTGTACTCGACACTAAACTAGGATCGTTTCGGTTTGACTATTTTAAAGCTTAATCACTCTATCATATCCACACGCTTTTTATTTATTAATTAATTAATTTATTTATTTTTCGGATGACTTATAGACTTATATCATTATAATGACAATAATATGTAACTAAATTGCTAATTACAAGCATTCACAGATAAAAACAAAATTATTACTCTTTGATAGTCCAAGTTACGTACTTCATTATTTTATACATTCTGTTTAATTTAGTTATTCCCTCAAAGTTGGTTAATTTCGTGATTCATTCATTTTTCATATATCTTCCTCTTAAAAGGTTACATGCTAGATTTATAATATCTTCTCCTTCAGCTCCCACATCAAGAGTTACATATAGTAGGTTATTTAAAACCGTGTTTAAAACATAACGTTCGTTTCCAACAAAAGTCGTCGCGTCGTAATATAAAAGTTGTCGGGCCTAATCCAGGCCTGTGCGCACATATCCGTGGATCCGGGGCGACACAGCCCGCTAGCCACCCGCCGAACAATAAAATGTGTGTGCGACTAAATATTACTATTTTCACTGCGTTCCGATACACTTAATCGCCTCCAATTGATACGTTTTTGCACGATCCTGCATACTTTATTGCGCTTCTGCGTTAAGATTATGGGTGTGTATTTTTTTTATTGCCATGCTGGCAGCCGTTTTGTTTTTCTGTTTTTGCCACCTTAGCAGTTTTGTGAATTCGGTTATTGCTAGGTTTTTCATTCTGGAGTACTGTTTCAAAGAACGAATTCTTGCATTGCTCGAGAAGGTTTTGACTCAAAAAGATCTGTTTATCACCGTCATCTTTATCTAGATCATGAAGTTGAGCTTATTCGTCTTGAGATTTTTTCCTTTTCAGGACAGATTAACGTACCTACTTCTTCCTTTTTCTGGCTAATTGTCTTCTTTACCAGTTTATTAACGTATTGCCTTGTTTACACAACACAAAAAGGTCCGTCGCGCGTCGCCTACAAGGTGTCTGCAATTAGTTGGATATCGCCTGCGATATCTATGTAATTACCTATTACAGTTCCACCCCATCTTTCAATTACTCCAAGAATCACTATCCTTATTATCACCATCCAACACGAACAGATTTTTAAGATACACCCACATGAGGAATTCGTTCTGAAGTCAAAAGTCCAACTCAAGCATCTGTATCTAAAAATGTATTTGCACGTACCACGTTATTAAGTATAGGGATTATATTTTCGTCGATTTTGTCAACTGCTTGTACCGGTGACACACCTCCACAAAAGATACTATCGATCAAGACTTTCTCTTTGTTCACTTTATTGTAATACTCGGTATCATATCCACACCCAGTATTAGATTCTGTAAGTTATAAACGACGTTATTTTTCATTGTGAAAAATTGTTAAGCTCAAACTTTTAGCTATTTATGCACATTAATTAGGTAATTTGAATATTTATACAGATTATCCTCTTGAATTGTCAAATAGATGATTTATCTTGTGATGTCATATACATTGTTAGTGAGAGACAAATTAGCTTCGAGTGTGCCATCTAATTAATACGAGAGGCGTAGGATTAAACCGGGTTTTTATTCTAAACGTGGTCACACTTCAATGTACGTTTTATTTACAATTTCAAATTCTTCGTTGTTATTCCCTCATGGAAAGCATCGTGTTCTAGTTTTTGCTGTGGGAATCAATCAGTATCAACAGGTGCATTAGTAATATTTACAGCTTTTCTTTAGTTGTTTTTCCGAAGAGCATGGGTAGGTACCTGAGGTCAGGGTAGGTACCTAAGTATTACGGCATTAATCCTACTATTTCGAAAAAATCTGTTTGTTTTTCCTGACTGTCTTCACCATTTGTTTCACCTGCATCAATCATTTGAATTCCTACTGTCTATAAAAACAACCCTGTCAGTTTCTCCTCCACCAAACGATATCTCTCAAACGTCATCGCTTACACTTGGTAACCTCTCGCCAAAGTCCTTGGCGACCCTTCTGCGACACAATTCCGTATGTGCTGACATCAGAAGCTCGGATTGCCGATAGCATAAGTGGCTATATTTAGAATCTGTGCTACTGATTAATGGACGTTTTAGTGGGGCGTGAGTCGGTTATGGCTAAGTCATCTCACGTCGACAATTGACACCGTAACCCCAGGCTTTAAGACTATCTTTCATCACCACCAATTTAGCAATTGTCTACGAAATATAGGAATCAATCGTCATGATTTATATTTGGCTGCTTGTATGGTGGGGATTAATTTGCTGGGTAATTGGTGTTTTGGCATAAACGCTGTCTTTAAAAAGTTATTGGTAAGAAGGTGGCTTGTGTAGGCGAATTTAAAATACCTATCATCCTTGGTCCATAGCTCATCTTCCCCCACTACTGGGGACGTGACGTGCCTCTCTTTTCATTTGTCCATCCCTTTAACCTATACATATATTAGCTCATTCATAGGATTTCAAACTTCAGTGGTTTTAAAAAAATATGAAAAGTACTATTCTTGAAAAAACGTCACATCTTTTTTCCTGATTCAGAAACATGATCTCTTTCAACAGTCTACAAATCAGTCTCCATGTCGCCGTACTTGCGTAGAATTCCTATGAAGAATCGAGATATCTAATTCATAGCATAAAGCGGTCGTATATCATGTTCGTCATAACTAACATGCATAATTAGGCAGTAGCATGGCGGTTGAAACGCACAGATGAATAAAGAAATGACAATTCTTTTTTTATTTTATTAATATGCAAAATTGAAACCGGACGCAAGTTTTGAGCGAGCAGCGAGGCGGCGGCGGAATAATAAAATTGATTGATTTTGCTTCTGTCTGCAAGGCTAAATATGTCGATCACTCGATAAGGGCCACGAAATTCAAATTTTGGAATAAAGTACTTAAACGTTTAATGTATCGACTAAATGAAACCTTTTATTTGATCAAAGCTGTAACTACTCTTTTTGCATCACGTGAACCTTCAGTTTTCTATTTTATGTAAGGTTTAAGTCTATCACATTAATAAACATTGTTGTAGGTTAATATCGTAATATGTATTATATGTTGCTCGGTGGTTACCAAGGCTTGGTGTCTCCTACGCCCGCCCTTTTGGAAGCCATAAGCAAGTTATTTGACATTAATGAACTTATTATCATATCAGTGTAGGTAGTTACTATATCTACTAAATTGTTACTAGTCAGGGCCACAGCTGGTCAATGGCCACCATCACATGTCACGTGTTTTCAAAATTAACTGTAGTTACTTAATTTTTAATCATCATCAGTTCATCCGATTGACGTCCACTGCTTGACATAGGCCTCACCGAATGTTTAATGTTTGAAATCTTATTGACACCTAGCCTGTAGCCTTGTTGTGGACAAGGTCTAGACAAGTTTTGAGTTAAAATTCTTAGTTAAGCTTTTCATCGAAAACAGCTAAAACATATTTTTATCAACCAGTCAATTAAACGGTAATATATTCCTAGCAGACTTCATAGAAAAACCATACCTAATCGCTAGGAGCTTCAAACTTGCACCACGCACGTTATCTGCAATTACTATGCATCGCACGGCCGTCGTGCTAAACATGTTGGGCACCCGAGTTTAGTCGATAGTTTACGAGCCATTTTTACTATATTTACCAATATCACATGCCCTATAGAATACATAATACGAATACGGAAACTTAATAAGCCTTAACCTTCCTACTTATGATAAAAATATTTATTCACACTACATGCATAGTTTTCCATCGTTTTAAATACCAACTGTTTTCGCAATTTGTCTACACTTTTCATTAAACCTAAATAGGTTTAGACTGTGATATCGAGATTTAATTAAGATCTAAGATTGCGGAGAAATAGCTTAAACGACATTATCGCGTTAAAATAATGAACAATATACTCACGTAGACCTAAATAATTACTTTGATTGTAACTACTTCTAGAACTAGTTGAACTAGATTATGTACGCATCGTTTGTGTGTTCTGAGAAAAATAGAAGGAGTCAGGAGTTAGTTTGCGGTGTCAAATAACTGTTAGATGGCATGGTCGCCATAGGAATTGCAGCAAGATTGTCGCTCTGGGAAAAGTCTGCTCGTCCTGTCGAACGTAACGCGTAAGTCCGCGTGTTGCGTACAAATATCCCTATTTGCGGTTTAGAGTTAGAACAATAGATTACTGGACGACGTTGTACAATCGTCAGTTATCTGTAGCGACCGGCGGATGCGATAGTGGTAATAGCGGTTTCTATCGAGCAGATAGATTCGGCTCCTATCGGCCCTACATGGGAATTTATACTCGTGTGTACGACTACAAGCGTAATATAGTTGTTTCGTTACACGAAATGTACCATAGTTTGAGATAAGGGGCCATAGTTTTATGATCCCTGTCAGTAACATGTTTCGGAGATTAAACTGTAATAATAAAGTGGAAATGGTCGCGATATTTCATATTATTTACAGTGTTACTCTGTTAAGTGTTGTTTGAATTCCTTTATTCCAGAAATAGGCTACTCGGTATCCATGAATTTTGTTAGTCATAACAATATTTTTTTTGTAAATTGAAATGAGAAGACGAGTGACAATTAATAGTCGACAAACAAAAGCTTATCGCGTGCTTTGTTCCGATAGGCGTAAAATCAGTAGAGTCATATCAAAGCTGTGTATATCAAAGCTTGTAGTTAAAGTTCAACGCACAAAGTGCATAATCGTAGTAATCAGTTGGAGCCAAATGTCATCGACCCACTTATCTCGGCCGTCCATCCCTTTTACAATTACAACAACAAATGAGTAAGACTGCACCGATATGCATGCATCGATACTGATGGAGAGAGGAATAAAATCCTGTGTGAACGAACTCTAATCTCTGTTTTGTGCTTCCAGACTCCGGAGATGTAAGCGTGCGTACGCACTGATAGATCGTCCGTTATACGCTTGTGTTTCACTCGTTGTCTCTCGGTTTGTTGATCCGAGTTTTATTGGGTAATCTGATACTGAGAGATGTAATCGATGAGAGTAGAAATTGAGAACATATTAATAACGTGTTTTTATCTTAATTAATTAGAATAACAAAGCTTAATCTCAGACAATTTCACAATATTTATGTTAGTATGAGAAATACAGGTTGCTGAGCCGAAATGACAGCACAAAAATGAAAGATAAGTAACAACTAACAACATTTTCGGCATAGTCACAGAGAGGTAGGTAATACTGCGAGGTAATACCTCAACTACCGGTGGAAGAATCGAACTGAATCGTACTAATTTACAACTGCATTTTCCAAAGATCGTATTTGTGCATTCAAAAGCGCACCGTCATCAAAATCAGGTAGAAGTTCTTTCATCTCCACAAACTGCGTCCTTGTAATGTTCCCGTTAAACTGATGATCCTGTTTGTAACAATATACCTATTTTATTACTCCTAAACTGACGTAATGGTATAAACAATGGCCCAATATCCACGGATATCTCAGGTTTTGTTTAGCTGTCATAAAACACAGGTAAAGGCTACCTCACTTGTAGGAACAGCTTAATTGCTTTAAGTTTCACAAATCTGTCGGCCCCCACACGTTTGATTTTCGAACTTAGTTTTGGAACTGCTTCTTTTTTTTTTAGTTCAAGGGCTAGATTTTCAATAGTCAGATAATTTTTATTTGTAGAGTAAATATGGCGGTTTGACAGCTTTTGTATAGAAAATATATATCAAACCGCCATATGTATTCTATAAATAAAGTTAATCTTGCAATTGAAAAACTAGCCCTTACTATATAAAAGCTGATAAACAGCCAATTTAATTCCCCAGATAAAAGTTATCTGACTATTGGAAATTCAGCCTTTAGTCGTGTAAACACGGTTTTTTGTGCTAAAATAGCAGCACCAACCCAGCATAGAGATGTCACGCACAATTATCTATTATTCCATTTCTTCATTAACTGTCGGATGTAAGAATATAAACAGTTGATAAATAAACTATATAATTTAATAATTTATCGCCTTACTGACCTTTTCCTTCATTTGCCTTTAGCTTTGGTTATTGTAATTAAAATCCGTATTTGGTGCGGTCATATTATTTTCATGGCGTATTTTTTTATATTATTCAAGTCATTGAAAGGGCAGACGCACACGTCATATCAACTGTATTCAACCCGTATGCACTTTACTTAGAAACTGAACTGTCGAATAATAAGTGCATTGTGTGACCGTATACGTATCAGTCGGATTAGTGAGGGGAATACGTAACGTCGATAATTTGCACAGCCAATGAAGCGAGCACAGCGACAGGTGACGGAATTTTTATCGTTGGAAGAATTTATTTCAATCTAACTAATTAGGTTTTTGTTGTAGATTTTTTGTATGAAATTTCAATGGTTGCACTCTCCTTACATTCATACGTGCCTCTAGTCACATTGACTTTTAAGAACAAAAACATCTCTTTCGGCCTCTTAATCTAACCAATAAGAGTTTATCAGATGTCCATTATCGAAGGTCCTGATCGAGGTCAACGACTCCATGTGAGCATATCGACACATCGACAGAGGCGGCAGGGCGGCGCGCGCCACGCACTTCCGACGCGACGGATTTGCCGGAATCGGCGCGGGCGCATCAAACGCGCTGCAAAATTCGGACGGAGGCGCGCGCGCGTGAATCAATTTGAATATTTTTTCGGTGCCGACATGGGAATGGTTACCTCCCGCCATGGGCATCACACACAATGTTCGCAACACTGCTCAGCGCTCGACTTAACAAACGTTTTGACGCAAAACAAAGAATTTTTATAGCGCATAATCTCAGCATGTTGAAGCTTTATGAGTCGTCCCGAATTTTTTCGTTGACATTATACCTCCATATTACATTCAGATGGTCCTTGTCGAAATTAAGGCGCATATTATTAATTGCGTCCGTTCAAGCGAGCTCATGTAAAAAGCTACAATTTAATTACGAAAAAATGTCGCCTCTTATTATTTTTTTCAGTCGGATTCAGTGTGTCCGAGTTTCGTCGAGTCGGAGCCCACACGGGCTTTCTTGCTACCAACATCTCACGTTTTTGAGTAGCCGTAATATTTAAATTGCCGACATAGCTCCTCCGGGCATACCTTGCATGGGAATGTGCGCGGCGGTCGTCAAAACCCGCTTTTACCGAATGCGTTGTGCGCTCTCCAAACGCAGTACAGTCCGCGCGCCTTCCTTGTCTAACTCGTCAGCGAGGACCGCTGCAGACAAAGAAGTCATGGTGGAAAGTATGACTACTTTTACTGGACGTTTAATACGTTAGCAAACGCATCCCGCCTAAAATTTTGCATGGATGCGTCGCGCATTTGAAAATGTGTTCGGGCGCACGGCGGCGGCGCACGGGCACGTACTCAATATTACCTGCCGATGCATATTAATGAAGGAGGAAGTTTTGTCAACAATATCTAATGTGCTCCGCGAATCGACGCGGTGTCATTGATAGCTTTTTTGTTTCATATAAATTCGTTGCCAAAGTACTTTTATAGACGGCGCCATATTAAATACTGCAATATTGCATAATGTATGACACAGAAATGTATCTTGCTGAAAACAATCGGTGTGATTGTTCACGATAGACGGTGCTCTACAATATCTCTATTCGCCGCAAGTGGTTTAACTGGGTTATTCCATTTAAATCGATCACTACTTGAGTATTAATTAGCGATAATCATGATGGCAAATAATCTTCGTGTCGATTACTGACAGGTTTATTCTTCAAGTGGAAATATCTCGAGTGCTTTATATCGTTTCCTTGATAAATATAATATAAAAATTCTTTGAATAATGTTATCTACACAATCGTAATAACATTTATAAGTATAATACTAAGTGCTGAAATCGTTATGTTGCCTAGTACATGAAGGTATCTACTGTGTATTTCAGTTGCATTACTACCTTCAATTATGTCAGTTGTAATAAATTTTTCACTCCTCAATCATTTTGAACCAACTAACATTGCCGTTTATTTTAGTAGGATTTAATACCTATCTGAGACGTATGCGATAAGTCAAGATTTTATCGATATGCCAAAAAAATTGAAGCGGACGTTCCTATTTTTAGAACCCAACCCTACTATCATTTTTATTACTTATTTTTGATCTGAATGAATGTAGTTTATATTATTATGATAACAGTAGATAAGTACTATTTTTATCAATGAAATACTGAAACTTACGATTTGGATAACAGATGAAAAATCTGGACAGAGAACAATTTAATTATCATATGTAAACTCTCGCATTAATATTAATACTCGTATATTTGGCTTAAGCATACCTACATTCATGTTAATTCGATTACATTGATCTGAATGTTCGAGAAAATACTAACAAGCCCAAAATGACCATTACAGACGGACCGCTCAATACACCGGAAATCCCTATCATCAAAGATTGTCTATAAGATAAAAAATTAAATAACTGCAGAATAGTCAAACACCAAATATTTCCGTTGAAACGAAGTGATTCGTGTCAACGTTCGTGTCATTTGTTGAAACAAGTTTGTAAGATAAAGCACGCGTGGATAATCCGTGCCGCAGTGAGATATGACGAGGTATGTCGCGTTATATCGTAGTATATCGAAAAACGTGCATTATCGCACTAAGTCGCGGATTACCGCACTGATTTATTTGTTTTATCGCGTTCTGTCGGAATTCACAAAGAGATCGCGACAAGATTGCGCGTACTTGTTTTTGACTGACAACGTCATTGGATTTATTTTTATCGTATTATATTTAAATATCATTGTGCTGTGACTGCTGTGTTATATGATGGTGGCATTAAGGATTTCTGAGATTGTGAGTGTTTAGGAATTCTGTGAAACGTTTTCTGTGTAATTAATAGTCTTACTTTCTTAGATTTGGTCACGTGAAAATCAAATATTGTATTAGCGAAGGGGCGGTTAGTGTTCTGGCGCAGCTTGGTAAAGTCAAAGTCAAGTAATTTTTTTCAACTAGTCCATTAAAAGGCACTTTTGAACGTCAAATTTACCTACAGTTTGAAAATAAAATATTATAGTGACTCTAGTTGTCCATTCACAAAAGGTAGATTCATATGGAGAAGAACGGACAAGAAACTCCATAGTTACTCTTTTCAAATAAAGGTTTTACAATATTACGAACCCAAAATAACACTAAAGTACTAATAATAGGTACAAAGTTATACCAGCAGAGGTAGAATTAATAAGTTTGCTATTAAGGGACATAGTACTCACATATTTACAAATTTTGAAACCATTGATTTGAATTCAACGATTGATTGATTGACTTCGAATAGAACGTTCTGATAATAGGACGATTAGCGAATATGACGTTTTGCTAATAGGACGATTTGCGAATAGGACGTTTTGCTAATAGGACGTTTTACTAATAGGACGATTTTCGAATAGGACGTTTTGCTAATAGGACGATTTGCGAATAGGACGTTTTACTAATAGGACGATTTTCGAATAGGACGTTTTGATACGGAGGCATTATGAGTTGATAGTTTTGAAATTGTATGAATCATTCATCTGAGACCACAAATCTAACTTCAATATCTAATCGCCTACACCAGTCATCAATCCGCAAAACTATCCGCCAGGCCACTTCAATTACTGACTATTTGTTTTTAATTTAAGCCCCCAAATCTTCACCATCTACTTAACTGTAACTCGTCCAATTTGAAGGCCTGCCTGGTGGGTAACGGTGAATGATAGTGAACCAAATCACACGTTTGAACGTGAAGCAATAACAAAAGCTCTGTGAGGGATCCAACTGATTGCTCACACGTTAGCGAAAGCCGAACAAATTAAGTTAGCACTTTGCCTAGAGACCATTTGCTTCCAATTTGTGGGCCGCTCGACAATATGCCCTATGTGTTTATCCCGTCCAAAAACAGTGCAAATGACACTAATTACCATTGCCATTGTAGCGGGGCCGTGTTAATAGATTGCCCATACCGCTCTGAATTCTACTAAACCGTTGATGGACGGCCCATATACAAGAACTTACACGTGGATCGGCCTACGATTTGTTTGCGAACAGTCTAGTGCCGTTCTGTAGAATGCATTTCGATTGAAGCTCCCTAAGTTAACGCAAACAATATGGCAGCGTCTGTCACTTTAAAAATGGAATTTCACTATAACATCGGAGAATCGCCTTCGTTTTTCAAACTGGTAGTTAGTCAGAGTATTGCTTTAAGGACGCGTTTCCAAATGGGTAGTCAAATCATTACTTTTTTACACAAAAGTATGTTTATTAAATAAAATGCTTTGCATTCTTAAAATGTGTTTAAACTATAAATATAATTTTTGATAGGTACATTTTCTCAATAAATGTATTGTATTTAATAAACATACTTTTGTGTAAAAAAGTAGTGATTTGACACCCATTTGGAAACGCGTCCTTAATGTGAAAAAAATGTAATTCTATTTTATGTATTCTATTTTTTCTATATAATGTAGTTCTATTTTTGAAAAGACCACGTGAGGGCCAATTCTACCTATTCATTTCTAAGCAAAGTTCGCATATCTCAGTCGCAGTCTGTCAAAAACACCTCAATTTTCCTTAATTTTTGACAGACTCAGTCCATGATCTATCATAACTCACATTCAGCACTGCGATTCTGTAAACATGTCGAAATTAAGGCTTGGGTGATGTGATCACCAAGTGAGCGGTCAATCCATATAATCAAGATAGAATGACAGCTCACCTCATGATCACTTCACCCAAGCCTTCACTTCGTCATGTTTACAAAATCGACGGACAGTTTGGTTTCTCAATTGTACCTACGTGTTTCAGCATACAAGTCGACCTATTTCTATTGATTGGGTATCATATCGAGTGTCCGAATGACGATGTCAGATACGTCACTAATTCAACGTGAACTATGAATCTGGACCTTTTGCTTTGTATGTCAGTGTTGTTTGCAAATATCGTCATTGCTTGGAGTTTGGACTGACAATAGGCTGTGGTTTGGATAATTCTGATTTTGTTTTGGATTTTTTTGGATTTTGAATGCCAGGTATTGACCACGATTTCGCCTGATGGATGTGGTTTACGATGAAACGAGGGAGTCCAGAATATGCAAGTTCTTTCTTTCTTCAAAGGCTGATAGGTGCTAGGATACTACTAGACAGATTTGTTGAAGCCAAAAAACAGAGTGCCTATTGTACTATCTAATGGGAAATCATCAAACGACTCCTTCCAATCGGGGTGGAGCGGGAGGGAGTGTCAGACTCTTAAAGTTTTCTAAAACCCATCCGTGATCCTCCAAATGCCTTTTGCTTTCCGTGGTGACTGTTTCGAACAAAATCCGCAACCCTGGCATTCTAAATACTATGTGCCTTATTTATTGAACATTCTAACCACACATTCTCAATTCAAAAATTATAATTTTGAATTAAGAACTTTTTTATTTTCTTTTAAGTTTTTGCAAAAAAGACTAAATACCATACGCATTCTTACGTATCTTATCAATGCGGTTACTAAAAAGACTTATCCCACTAAATTATGTTAAATATACAAGAATTTTCACTTATTTTTGACATTATCGTCTAAATCCCACTTGCGAAATCGCTTTGTCTCTTTGGTTTCATGTATCAATTGATTTGCTATCTACACTAATGCAAAGATTCATCGTAGGTACTGTGTGCACGTGATTCTGCTTGTTTGATTCTGCACAACTATTCACAACCAATTCCATTCCGAAACAAATAGTGGTTTTATAAGGTTTCTTTAGTACATCTTTTATTCAATATCGTTTAATGACTTGCCCATGTCACTTAGGTCGCTGATTACGACGTATATATAAAGTAAGTCTATCGAAGTAAAATTTATTTTCTATCTTAATTAATTACCATTAAAATTACTATTTTGTAGCATTCTTCCTACACGAACCTCACAGCACCAAGCTAACTTATTCTGATATTCCTCCACTGCACTAATAACGCACATCAAATAATAATCTCTGCAATGTAAATGAGGATTATAAATAAAAGTAAATAACACAATAAATCTGATTTTATGACGAGCAAGAGATAATACTGTTAATGTGACAGATAGTAAAATACATATCCTTCACTGTTTGAAAAGAGTGATTAGCACTGATCAAAGAATACGAGGTTACTACTCGTTGAAGTCTTTTTAGGATAGTTTAAGCGAATTCTTATCGGATTCTACGAATATTTGATGTAATAGAGGTCAGAATTGCATCATGATGTGGATAAGATTAATTTTTTTTTGCGTACCTATACTAATCCGGTTTTTTGTTGGTTACGTCATCGGGTTAACAAACACTGTTAAATGTTAAACCTCGCAAGATTATAACTTCTCGATGAATTGTGAAGTTCATTTCATTTGCAATAAATTGCATCAATATTCGATTGTTTATAATCTATCCGTGTCTTACTGAGAAATTATTGAAGGACACGAATTGACGACCAACCAGTGCGCAGTTACACAATCTTTCTGTAGAGTAGGTACAATGCGAAATTATTATTTTATCATGGTGACAGTTGCACTTGGTTTCATATAATATAATCGACAAAACGACAAATAAAAATAAATGAATAAGTAGTATGGAACATGGCCTTGTTGAGATAGAGAGAGAACCTACTTAATATATCAAATTGGTCAAATATCCAAATTATTGAATAAGATAAAGTCGACTTCCGCTGTCCAATATTTGCTTTTATTATGTAGAGTGTGGGAATCAGGAAATTGATTGATTCGTTCTTAATTAAAATTAACAAAAGAAATGGAGTATTTGAAGAATATTCATTGATATCAATATTTGTAAAGGTAGATATATAATACAACACAACAGCAGATTACTGAATGTCAATTCTACTACTTTATAAGCAAAGTTCACATTCGCATCTCAGTCGCGCAATCTATCAAACATGTATGGGTATTGAGGCTTTTTTGACAGATTGCGACTAAGAGCGGATTTCACCAATGAAACTGAACGCGATCAGTACATCTAAACTGCGTTCAAGAGCTGTCAGTTTAAATATTGCATAGAAAAATAATGACACTGACAGCTCATAAACGTGGTTTATTCCCTGATCGTGTTCAGTTTCATTGGTGAAATTGGCCCTAAGAGCGGATTTCACCAATAAAACTGAACGCGATCAGTTTATCTAAACTGCGTTCAAGAGCTGTCAGCGTCAAAATTCCATAGAAAAATAGTGACACTGACAGCTCATAAACGTGGTTTATACGGTGATCGCGTTCAGTTTCATTGGTGAAATTGGCCCTGAGACGCGAATGCGATGCCCTCTGATTAGCGTTAGTGCTTACAACATACTTAGTAGTTGTATCAGTTTACCACTTTTGTTGTAACGATTTGGATCAACAGGGTACTAGCTTCATCATGCTTCTTCCCTTACATGGCCTACCCACAGGAATCATGAATTGTTTCGGGATTAAAACGTATTATTACAAAAGTTATGCTTATGTTTTGAACAGTTTGTTCGTCTCGATATTATTGACGCTGACTGTACATATTAAGTTCATCAAAAAATAACGTTCTCATACTCGTCACAGGCCTCGAAGATTTATTTTTGTCAATGCCTAACAAAAAGTGCGAATGTTTAACTTTAATTTTTGAACAACGCTAAACTGCTAAACTCATGACACCCCTTAAACGGGAAAGTGATTAACACTTAGAAAATTCCCAACAGCTTCTGTGTCATAGTAGATACTATGTCGCATAAGTAAATATTATATGTGTCGTCATATATGTGGAAATTATCAACTTTTGTAAGATCAGTGCAGTTTGTTTTTTTAGGTTTTGCAAGTTCAATTTAATGCGGCAGTTCTACTTTAATTTCTCTTGTTTCTATACATGGCACACATGTATTTTTTATTGGTGGTAATACAATTGCCTAATATTTTGTATTGGTGACAGCCTTCTCCAAAGATCGTGATCCGAAAGCCAGTAGAAGACCACACAATGAGTATAATCTTTCAGATGCGCCGACGAAAATTTGTTCTTCCGCCCGAACCATCGCACCACAGTCACTGTCGCATCGGGCACGTGTAACCGAATCAATCACATTATATTCAGAACGACTTACTATCACCGGATAAGCGTTATCTTCCAAATAAATCTGTGAATATAAACTCTGTATTGATATCCGTTGATAACAGGCGATTAACTATCTGCGATAATTTGCTCGTTCCTCGTAATATGCATTGTGTAGGCTATCCCTGAAGGGATAAGCAGAAATAACGCTCTTTATTTAAACACTAGCTTTTGCCCGCGCATATCTCGTTTTGCCCGTTCTCGTATGTTTCCCGTTCCCGTATAGCCTTCCTCATGGATGTGGCTATCATAGACAAAAAAATCCAAATCCGACTGGTAGTTCCAGAGATTAGCGCGTTCAAACAAACAAACAAACAAACTCTTCAAAAGTATAGATTTATTATTCTGTTAAACTGTTAACTAATACTCAATTCGTCATCACATTTAAAAACAATCGAGATATCGTATTATGTAGAAAATACAAGGCCGAAATCTGAAACGTACTATCTGTACTTAGATGAGTTAACATTATTCTACAAAAATCTTATCCAACGTGTGTGACTCTAATACATACAAGATGTCACTATAAAAGTGACGATTGTGTCCAAATATGTTACAAAAGATGATTCGTAAAAACATTGACAAAATGAATCCATTATAAGCCTTACAGACAATTACCTTTTTCTAAGAAAAAACACCCGTAAAATCAGCTGACCAGCAACTAGAACAATGAACCACCAATAAACACCAATCTCGGATGTGTGCATGACGTACCACATACATTTCCACTACGGAGTGACGAACCTGTCCTACTAAGTCACGGGCGCCATAAGCGAGCAACGAGGTATCTGACAAATCCTTAAATCGACATGGCTAAACAAACTGGATACGGGAACGTTCCCGCTGCTCATGTGGATTAGGGCGCGCTTAAACCCAGCACCCGTGCGGTAGTCAGTGTAAACATGGGTTAAGGGCGCCGCTGGAAAGACGTCTCGTAGGCAAAGTAATGGTGGTTTTTGGTAGAAGAATTTTAATACGCCTTTATTGAGTGAATATTTGATGACGGAGAAGAAGTATTAGAATCTGACTAAGCGCTGCTTGTCAGATTCTAATACTTCTTGTACTGGTAAGTGTTGTTCGAAATTTAATGTTTAAAGTAAGTATAAAATGTGTACATAAATAAATAACTACCTACCTTAATCCGAAAATTCCTACCGCTCCAAAATAATTCTATATTTCGGTGCCAACTAAAAATAATTGCGCAACAATTTTTACACAATTTTAAACACTGTACCCGCTAAGTTCGCAGTTGCTAATCATGCTGTGTATCTGGTGATCCTCCATGGAAGGTCGGAGGTCGGATCATGTCCCTGGCTCCAGTGACTGGCGGTGACGAAATTGGCTCAAAAGCCGAGATAAGTTCGGCGTAAACTATAAAAATCTGCGACGTATAATAACACAAATCCCGATTAGGTTGATACACACTGATGTTGTGGATGGATAGCGTGAAAAAAATGTTGTGACGCAACTTTGGTACAATATTTTTTGACACATTTCTAAATACCTAGTGTGATACACTTCTATTTATATGAATATACAAATATTGAGATGAATATTTTCACTTAGTGAAAAGAAAATCGAGGGAAAAGTGAAAAGTTTGCATTTATTTTATGTGCAAGTGTTTAGACTAGTCACTAAATTAAAAAGTTATCTTCATTTTTATAAATTAATTTTTGCTATTGCTATTGAGCTCGTGGCTAAACAATAACAGCCGCAAGGATCGATCTTCAAGGTTAAGCTACGCTTGCCGAGGACGGTATGTGGATTGGTGACCATCTTAACATATCGAGACTCCTCCGTGCTTTAGAAAGCACGTTAAGCCGTTGGTCCCGGCTGTCATTTGTAGATCTTTGGCAGTCGTCACGGATTGTTAGAAGCCAAAAAAATGGACACCAGTCTTGCCAAGAAGTATCGTGTTATCCAGTTTATATGGCTTTGGAGGTCTGATAGGCAGCCGCTTCACGTATTATAGTTATTCAGCTGAATCTGCTTTGACTGGGAGCCGACCCCCATATAGTTGGGAAAAGGCTAGGCAGATGATGAATTGCTACAGAACAAATGCAATTGCACAGTTGCAATTGTTAAACATAAATAAGCTAAATTCTTAACTCCGGTAGTACCAAATACAGCCGTAATACAGTTAGAATGGTTGGCAGTTCTACAAATCCGTATGTCAGGATCATAATTCAACTGTTAGACCTCTTATCTAAACTAATTGTCCGTCTCAATTATCTATTTTTACGCGATTCATACCTATTTCAATGTTTTGACAGTATTAGGAGTTACAGTGGAAATTTTTTAAACGTACGTGTACATATATTACGTATTGTACCTATTTATTTTGCGCATATCTAAACGGTTGCTTACACGTAATGGTAAAAAAAAACTCGATAAAATATTTTCAGTCATAGAATAGTAGGTATTCTAAATCGTTAGAATTAAGTATCACGAAATAAACGAATGTAAAGTCGTTTACAAATATTTGAAAGGCGATTTCAAACGACCTACCTATTCCTGAAGGTAATACCTACTTACAAAAATATATTATTCAAAATTTAAATTGTTTAGGAAAAACCACGTCGCTGTTTTCAACGCGTTGACAGCTCAAGAATTAAAAGATAAGCTCACATGATATACAAATATGAGTGGTTTCTAAACGCTATCTCGTTTAAATAAGTGGGACATAAATTAATCAGAGCCGTGGTTTATAGACAACAGGGGTAATGCCACGGTAAATGTTACTATCGTAGTGTCTGTCTGTGTGTTTGTGTGTCACTTGCCTCTGTATTCTTCAGATTAGATGAGAGGTGGTTATCTCG